>OX336420.1:40171618-41371618 GCA_946903255.1 Schistosoma spindalis | reverse complement strand
GCCATTAGAGTGGATCCCCGTTAACAGTCATCTATGCGCTGTTCGGCTAAACGGCTCGGTAAGAACTCGGAAGGATAGGGACACACGTCGTTGCCTTTTCGTCGTTTCTGCCTACGCTCCCACTGACTGCAGTTCGGATGAAGTGAAAGATGAATTTTACAGAAAGCTAAACGTTCAGACATAGTACTCGTAGGAGGCGACTTTAATGCCCAAGTAGGTAGCTTAAACGAAACGGAAAGACATTTAGGTGGGTATTTTAGTATTCCGGCACAGCGAACAGATAATGGTGATCGTCTGCTGCAACTGTGCTCAGACAACCGTTTATTTTTAGCAAACACAAATTTTAAGCATAAGGAGAGACATCGTCTAACATGGCGACCCCCTGCACCAAACCAACGATGGACGCAAATAGACCATATTGTCATCAGTCATCGTTGGAGAGGGTCGACAGAAGATTGTCGCTCATTCTGTAGTACCTGCTTGGACTCCGACCATGCCCTAGTACGAGCACGCATCCGCCTGCACCTCACTAGACGCAAAAAAGCCACACAAAAAAGACTCATTAGAACCGAATTGAGTAATGAGAAAACCAAAAGTAGGTTCCAGGAACAACTGAAGTCACACTTAGGTAGTTCTGAAAACAAGGCTGACTTAGATGTTGCTTGGAAAGTTATACAAACAGCTGTGGAAACAACAGTGACATCTACTAGTGATTTAAACCACAGAGTTACAAAGAATCAATGGATTTCTACTAAGTCTATTGCACTGATAGATTCTCGTAAACTTATCCCATCAGGTTCTGAACACGATGAAGAGCGTAAAGAAATCAGATCTAGTTTAAGCAAAATCTAAGGAACGATCGTGAGCAGTGGTGGGCAACGAAAGCAAAAGAGATGGAAAAGGCGGCGGCTATAGGAAAACAAGACAACTATACAGACTAATAAAAGAAACTGGAATTAATAAGTCAAGTGTAAGTCAGACTATCTCGGGAGAATACGACACTGTCATCTGCTCCCAGTCCAGACGTTTAGAACGATGGGCGGAACACTTTAAGGAGCAGTTCAGCTGGCCTTCAGCTATTCTACAACTACCCACCATTCCCAGACGGTATGAATGGAACATTGAAGTAGGTCCCTCGACTTTAGTTGAAGTTCAAAAGGCTATAGTTAATCTGAAACGAGGAAAGGCAGTTGGTTCAGATGAACTGACCCCAGAGGTCTTTAAGGATGGTGGTCCAGTTTTAGCGATTAGGTTGACTAATATTTTAGCTAAAATCTGGGAGTTAAACGTTATCCCATCTAACTGGTCACAATCACTTATCGTCCCAATATTTAAGAAAGGGTCAAAATCATCCTGTGACAACCACAGAGGGATTAGTTTAACTAATATAATATCTAAAATACTAGTTTCAATAATTTTCGGACGCCTAACTAAGACTCGTGAGTTGCAAACACGTGAAAATCAGGCTGGCTTCAGACCTGGTCGTGGATGCATCGACCACATATTCACCATTCGTCAGGTTCTAGAACACAGGCATACTTATCGGCGTTCGACAATGGTGGTCTTCCTTGATTTAAAAGCAGCATTTGACTCCGTAGACCGAGAGGTTCTGTGGCAGTGTCTGTCGTTGAAAGGCGTACCTCAGAAGTACATAAACCATGTGAAGGCTCTTTACTCGAACACTACTAGTTGAGTCAGAGCCTATGGCGAACTGTCATCTGCTTTTGCAACCTCATGTGGTGTCCGTCAAGGCTGTCCACTTTCTCCATTTTTGTTCAACTTCATCATAGATTTACTGATGGAAATAACGCTCTCATCGACTGAATTCTCAGGTATTGATCTCCTACCAGGAGGTCCACTTATTGACTTAGAATACGCAGATGACATAGTCCTGTTTGGTGAAGACGCTGATGAAATGCAGAGTCTTTTGGTAGCACTGAGCAACAATGCCAGAATGTTTGGGATGCGCTTCTCTCCCTCCAAACGCAAGTTGTTGCTTCAGGACTGGTCTGCGTCAACACCTGAACTAAGGGTAGGGGGTGAAGTAGTCGAACGCGTTGACAACTTCACTTATCTTGGAAGTCTGATCAGCCCTAATGGGTCGGTGTCTGACGAAATCTCAGCACGGATTCGAAAAGCTCGTTTGGCCTTTGCCAACTTACGTCATCTATGGCGAAGGCGAGATATTCACCTAGCAATTAAGGGACGAGTATACTGCGCGGCGGTTCGTTCCGTTTATTTATTTATTTATTTTAACACATAAGTATAGGTACAGGGAGGCACCAAGTACATATGCGCCACACGAATCTCAATTGATTTGTGTGAGGGCTGTGATACTGCCCGGGTGCCCAAACCGAAGCAGGTGGTTTTCTTAGGGGGCCACACCCCGAGCCTTTGACCTGAAGATCTGATCCACAAGGCAGTGGAGCATCGTGAGGAGATGCAGTCCCATGGTAGCCGGTGACCAACGATTGGTTCATACGCCATTTGTTCCTTCAGGATACTGGAGCCCATGTGCACCATTGGTTTGGTTCGTTCCGTTCTACTATACGGCTGCGAAACATGGTCTTTAAGAGTAGAAGATATTCGTAAGTTACTAGTATTTGACCACAGGTGCCTTAGAAATATTGCGGGTATCTGCTGGGATCACCGGGTAAGTAATAGTGAGGTTAGACGCAGGGTATTAGGGAATGATGTTAAATCAGTTGATGAGGTTATGAATCTTCATCGACTGAGATGGTTGGGCCACGTGCTGCGTATGCCTGAACACCGATTACCACGACGCGCAATGTTGGGGATGATTGGGAGAAGGTCAGGGGCGGCCAAATCAAAATGTGGAATCAGTGCTTGAAGTTACTAGCTTGTGGTATGAGTCATGTTGGTAGATTCAGACTACCTGGTTGGGGTCCGCATGACTATCGTAACCAATGGTTGGAGACTCTTCGTGATATGGCTTAGAATCGATCACAATGGCGTCGGTGTATACACTTTCTGTCTTCCCTTAAACAGTGAGATCAAAATTACTTTATATCTTTCTTTCTACGTACAAATTCTTTCTTCATGTACTATCTCCTTATATGCAATCTTTCTTTTATATATTACCACCATTGAAGTAACCACTTTATGAATTTGGTGTTTATCTCGCTGTGCTAATGCGGTATAGTAACTTGAACTGATGCGTATATGTGTCTGGTCCTACGTTGCGGCTGATTGACTGACATCTTTGTTTCTAATATTAACAAAAGTCCATTACTTTCTGCTGTCAGTAGTTATAGTACATTAAATTTCTTAAAATTTGGTTCCCACAAATATTCATGTTACGACTTCTATTCATGAGTTGAACTTCACAGACACCGTGACATTCTGATGCAAATTTCCATTTTTGGCTCCAATTCAACAAACCACCACACTTCAGACTAAAGAGGAAATGGAAACTAACGAGATAAACTTGAATATGAGCGGACTAGGAGTGAGTCAGTGCGAAATAACGTTACAACTAAAGTTAAATACAAGGACGTAAAATACTTTATTTGAGTATGATCCGGCCAATCAACAAGCTTACTACTAGGTACGTCATATGAAACCTTTATAATGATGAAATGAACTAGCAATAAATTCCCTGTTGCGTACTTGTCACCACGAAATATTCCCCAGTCTACTGGTTTATCCATCACTGCTAAACATATCAAGCATTAGAAGATTGGTGTGCGAAGACTGAACTGTTTCGTGTATTTGACGACAAATAAGTCTCGTACTGACTTGGTTAGTCTTCCTCTTCTTCCCAATCTAATAAGTTTTGGGGGAATCTCCAAGGTTTATGGAAAAACCTCAAAATCTTCGTTGCGCAGTTTTACAGACAAACATTTCATCACCAGTGCATTTTTAAACCTTCGAAGATGGAATTACAATTAACAAATATTATTTTTAATATCACGATATTTGGTCATGAATAATATACCAATGTTCAGCCAAACTTGGCTCTCAAACCACTTTTAGGTGATGGTTATATATGTTTTCATTTGGCATCCATACTTTTCTATAATCATCAACTGTTACACGACGCGATTACCGACAATTTTGGCTAACTAGTTTTTACTTAAGTGAGTTCACTTATTTCAGCTAGTTGAGTTCATGAGTCTCAACCAAGATCGGGTCCCTTGTAAATTCTCAATTCTGAAGAGTCTAACTAGAGCAGTTTTAAAATCTTCGCGGCTAGGGAGTCAACTAAACTGGTTATCTACACTTATAACTAGATCCAAGCACTTCGACTATATTCAATCTTATGTACTAGAAATAGTTCTGTATTTAAAAATTCCGTGCCTATTTAACGGTCTGTGGTACTGAATAGTAAATATTTACATTACATCTACAAAGACCATTAGACCTTTCGACCTAACCTCATCGATTAACCCGCCAATACCAAGAATATGTAATTTCTCCTCACTGTTTTCAGTGTCCAATATCCACATGACTTCCAGCTGTACATCAACTAATATTTTTAAAATCTAGTCTTGGTGTTAATTTCGTCGCCCGTGTGTTCAGTAGCATCCAATAAAGATAATTTAATCACTTGCTTTCGCACATCGTTGTGAATTCCACAGCTAATTGTGGTTTGAAATAGCAGCTGATAAAACGTGCTGCTCAATTCTCACATCAACGAATTAGCTTAGCTCATATACTTCCCGACCTATCAACTGTATTTCAAAAATGTCTTCAAACCCCATTATTAGTAACATATATTTTTGCCACTGTAGCGGTCAATAAATCCTCAAAACAGATAGTTCTGTAAGTTTGGTGGTTGAATTCATTAGTCGATCTGAGCTATCTTACCACTGAAAATCCAAAACCACTGGACGGCCGTTTCGTCCTAGTATGGAACTCCTCACCAATGTGCATCCACGATCCCGCATGAGAGCCTATAATCTGTACATATTCTTATTCTGACAATAACCATCCTGTGCTCACTAGTGAGTGGTGTCAAGATCGATTTCCTTGATTTCTAATGTGAAGTCGTGGCGAGTGGATCCAGATCACCGTTTGGTAGAGACAGGTGCTTACGTAAGACAACTGATGAATGGTCGCGCAAAATCATTGATCGACTGGAGTCAGACATTAATACCGTCGGATGCAACTCATTGGTCTAAAGGTTAAGAGTTCGCGCGCGAGACCGAAGGTTCTGGGTTCCAGTCCCCAGTGCAAGACCGTGGATGAGCACTGTCGAGGAACCCCATACAAAGACAAAACATCCGTCCAGTGGATCCAGGCTTTCAATGATTAATTTTACTGGACACCCTAGCTGAGCGCGCTTGGTTGTGCAGCTGTACCAGTTCACCACTAAACAATGCTACGCATCATTTGCAAATACTAGATGGCTTAGATCAAATATTTCTCAACATATCGACGACTTTCCAAGTATATGTCCAAAGTCCTTCATTTCTCCCTTCTGATTTGACTGGGTTGGTATACAAAGGTTTATATATATATATATATATATATATATATATATATATATATATATATACTTATTACTTATACATACTTATTTACGTCGTTTATATTGTCAGCAAAAATTAACCAACCTTGTAGAATTATGATCTACTCTGCTACCAGTGCTATAATAATAATAGACCTAATTCCAAATTTGCAGATATGATTGCCTGATCTATAAGATATTACGCGGAAGTCACATCGTTGTCTTCACTGACTCATCGTATTGTGACAATCAAGAATATGATACTTAGTAATTCTGAAAAACACATATGGTTGAAGATAGGATATATTTGGTGTGAATAAATACATGTCACACAGAATGACCACGTCTGTGGGGCTGAACTGTGCAATCCGATTGAATTTCGAATGAGTGTTCCCGCATTCACCATTGCAGGCTTTCTCTCTGTGTCAAATGTCGAATATCTATTTTCTGACTTACCTCATGTTCAGCTATGAGGATTGTGTGGTTAACACCAATACCACTGCAACTTTTAAGGATTAAAACTTTCACGACTTGCAAAACTCCGGTACACATTTCGTGTCTACGAATTTACTTTGATTTTTTGTGTCTATTTCATCAAAAGCATACTTGGTCATCTTTAACTTAAATTATTTTGGTTAAGGTTGGAAATTTTCTTCGAATTCGCTTTGTCGTACTCTTTTTCATTTGACTATCAGGCTAGTGATTATCCTATTTATTTTTTGATATTTTCTTCTTTTAATTCTTTTAATATATCTGCTCTTCTCATAACTGTGAACAGCTAAATGGTTTCTTGACTGTGGGGGAAGGAATGCAAATTAATTAGTGCAAAATGTGTTTCCACAAGATGTGTGCCTGTTTAGATCCCAACTCGTACAAAATATGCTTTATCTGGTTCGCTAACCGAATAAGACATTAGTGATCCATAGGGCAGTTATCCTTTTGGCGTCGGTTGGCAGGAAAGCTAATGAGGACCAGACTGGTAGTACGAGTACTGGCAGCGAAGAATGTGTCAGTGTAGTAAGTGCTGTAACGGGACCGACCAAAACATCCAACTTCAAACCACACAAATGTGGTTGGCAGAGACGCCAAATGTCGTGAACAATAACGCGAGTGAAGACAATTGAATGCATTTGACACGAAATTACAGAGAAACTTACTACAATCTGAAAACCATACAGTAAATAGTTAATTTGCAAAGTATCAATCCATCGTCTCAAACATGACTGTTCTTTTGCAGGTATCAGTCCATTGTCTCAGATTTAATTGTTCATGCATTTTCATACCAAATCGCCTTCCGTTCTTGTTCTTTCCTTTTTGATCTTCTGCTGAAATACGTCCTATGCCTGATCATCGTTGTATACTAGTTATGTGGATATAAGTAACCCACGCCACACTGTTACGGGACCTACCAAACATCCAACTTCAAACCATGCAAAATTGAAACCTCTGGGATAAATGAAGGGTAAAACCAGTCTGGATATTGATTGTTATATTTCGAACGTGGTACCTGGAGACCGAGATAAAACCGTCACGTTTCAGGTAATCCAAACGTTACTGTTTCGGTTGATGGGAATGGATGACTGTGCGGAATCAACGAAAGGAAAGAAAAGTAGCCACAAACAGATCCCGTTTGGTCGATAAATCTTTGGTGGACTCACACTGTGAGTGACAAAATACTCCGCCAAAGTCTCAAAGTAAGATTAGACTTAACCCTAGCGTGATTGGAAAAGGGTGACTTTATCGAAAAATTATTGTGAGTAATTTTACCTAACTAAACTACTCGGACCCCAAAACAACCAAAGAAAAGCTCCCAGTAGTTAAGAGGCGGGAAATAACAGAATGGCCGAAAGCGGTGAACACAACTTCCCGAAATGTCCAATCCGTTCCTAATTTAATTATTTGGAATCTGTAGAAGTTGGAAGAAAATGACCGAGGTAAAAGGCATGCACGCAATCTTGAAACAGTGAAACCTGTCAGAAGTTGTAGGAGTGCATATTACTAAAGTAATAAGACTCATTAAGTGAGTCGGAATGGGGATCCGATCAAGAAGGGTCTTGAAGTTAGTACTCTGAAGTTATGAGAAAAAGAAAAGTTTTACTAAAAAATGCTTACAAAACTCTCAACTCAAATGTTCGTATACGGTTCCTGTAACATTAGTGGTATAAATACGCAAAGAAATATGACCGGATTTGTTGTAGTCAGTTTTAGGTTTCAGGTGAGATTCGCGACGCACTCGTGAATACGGCTGACACTGCAGTCGTCATGTGGCGTGTAACATTGCTGGTTAGATACGGTGATAACGGTTGCGTTTGTACAGCTCTAAGTAGTCCTTATAAACCGAAGAACGAGACCGCATCAACAGATAATAATATATTTCTACATGAGCAGGAACACCCCATTTTTACAGACATGACCTACAAATTACAACATTTTTTTGGCTCACAGCATGCTTTCCAAGTAGGGTCGCTAAATAAATGAAATCGATAAAAGTGAATGGCAGCGGCATCGCGTTCACACTGCACACCAACTGCAATCTCGACATAATTGTGTCAGAATTCTGGTCGTGCTAAGTATTTATATAATACAACTTATTAAGTTTATGGTTGTTATAAAGTGGAGTCGTAGGCGCTTGCTGTAAACTATGACCCTGACAAGACACGTACATCAGGTTTGTTCTAGACCTCAGAGCAAGATTCTGAAGAAAGAGAAAAGAGAAACAGAAGGGGAGCAAGGTAATTGGATATGAACACCAAACGTTGCCTAACATTTTGTAGTAGAACAGTCAGAGGTATAATAAATTAGATTAAATTCATATTATCTCTTGTTAGAGTGAAATGAAGTCAGAGGCCCCAGATGAAAGAATGTAGTAATAATGAACAATGAGTTGTGATGTTTAACGAGTTGGAGTTAGCTCACATGAAGGAAGGGAAGTCAAGATTGGTACAAGAAAAGCTGTTTATTAGAAGGGAGTATGCATATAAAGGGTGAAGTGGTAAGGAAACTAATAACTATGTTTTACTGTCTAATTTTTTTCTTTCTTTTTTGTCCATCCGATGCCGGCCACACAATCCCAGTGTAAATGTATGAGTCAGCAGGTTATGGGCTCTCTTAGTAGAATAGCTAATCCAGCATAAAATTGGAAACATGTATCACAGATTGATTGACTTATTCTCAATCATAAAGAAACTGATACATACAAAATGTTCTGCTCCACAAACATGGGTGGATTAAAGTCATCTCTCTCACCATCAATGCTTGTTGGTCAGTAAGTCCATCCTCCCTCCTTTTGTGATGTTAGGCTCATTTAAGCTCATTTTTGCGTATATGTCATACCTCACACAACTTTACGTGTTTCACATCTTGTTGGAAAACACTATTTCTATAAGTACCATTTTACAAGCTTATCAGGCAGTTACAAATTATGAACTGTGGGTAAGGCATCGATGCAGTGCTTTAATTGATCATAATATAAAATATAGTTTGCCCATCAGAGTGTAGGCCTTAAGAAGGGTATAATGTAGAAGTGTATGAGTTGTAGATAAGGTAACGAGTGAAGAAATAATATTATTTGCTAGTCAACATAGTGTACATAAGAGTAAAAAGCTAATAAAGAATGAATAGGAAGAAACTTACACTAACTTGGTGCCGACGTCGTGTTGTCCTGACCAGTTGATGGGTAACAGGCTGCATGGATGCAGGTCGACTGGTAGTAGGCAGTCGAGTGTGCGGTTCTCTTGACTTTTTGAGGTGGTAATGAGTGTCCCTTAGCGACCGAATTTCGTTTAACAGTATCGATAGGTCCAGTGAGTTACCTGTCTACTTTAAGTGAAGAAATAGAATGGAAAAAGTAACTAAAACAACTGCAAAGTAGGAAAAATAAGGAAAACTGAACTTGAAGTCCATTTTGGTTTAGAAATGTAGAGAGCCTGTGATGTCTGAGTGGGGCGCTGATGTGTTCGTACGTGCTAGATCAGTGCAAATGAAAGCTTGATCAAGCAGTCTTACAAACGTATGTAATTCATCTGCCATGCGTATTTCAGAGGGAAGACTGTTCCAAATTATTGCATACTTGATGAGGAAGAAGTTTTCCCGAGTTTTTGATCTGTATTTCTAAACTTTGACCGTAGATACTTTGTTTCGAAGTTCGTGTTCATGTAAATCTCGGGCAAGAACTATCTTACATGTTGAATAAGTAAGGTTTTTGAGTAGTTTGAAGTAGAGAATCAAATTGGACCTAAGTCTTCTATTCTAAAGGGGTTCTGTTCCTAAGATTTTGCATCGGGCACTGTAGTCAATGACTGATTCAGTCTTAAGTATTTTGTGGATGAAGTATTCAACGATAGGTCTTATACAAACTTTTAAAAAAGGATTTTAGATTCATTTTGATAGAAATCACTGAGAATGAAGCCAAGCAATTTCCTCATTTTAGATGCTTCGGCTGAGATGTGTTCAGAGAAATTAGGACTGTGTGAGTAATGTGCCTCTAGGTCAGTTACTGATGCCAGTCTGGGCAGTGTGTTGTTGTTAAGTGTTAGTTCTATTTTAAGTGACGTGTCATCAATACATAGCTCCAAACTCAAGCGTTTGCACCATTTGTCTACCAAGTCGAGTTCATGTTGGATTGTTTGCATAGTACTAGGTATATCGTAAACGTCGGTTTTATGGATGACTTTTAAGTCATCAGCATAGAGGTAAGTCTTACCTGTGCTAAAGCACTTGCATGTATTGTTGATGTAAACTATTAAATGCAAGGGATTCGAGACACTGCCCTGTACAAAATCACTGGTTATTGATCGAGGTGTAGATGTTGTAGAGTTAATATTAGTCATTTGTTATCTGTCCGTGAGAAAAGGCTTGATTCATTGCGATAGGGGGTTTGTGATTCCAACCAACCGAAGTCTGTTGATTAAGAGGTTATGAGGTACTTTATCAAAGGCTTTCTTAATATCGAAGTACAGTATAATACACTACTTTCTTTTGGTCACGTAAGCGAGTAACCTTGTTAAAGAAGTCTACCAGACATGTACTGCAGGACCTTGTTCTAATGAATCCGTGTTGTGACGGGCCTATTAGATTTTGTACCACTTTTTCCACTATGCGTGATATAACTAGAGTGATATCTATAGGTCTATAGCTTTCGATCAGGCTTATCGGTCCTGGGAAGAACATACGTTACTTTCCAGGTTTCCGGATTTGTAGCTGTCTCTAAAGATAATGTGTATATTTTGAGTAATAACGTCTGTATGTCCGGTCCTGACCTTTTATAAAGGATTGAAGAGATGTCATCGGCACCAGAACTCGCATTTGTAAGTGGAATCAAATGAGGCATCTTGAGCTAATGACTCACTTATAATAGTGTCAGTTGAGCTAGGATTGTTAGGAGCTCGATTTATCCATCCGATCAGTATTTTACATTCCTGCGAGTGCACAATAAGCCATATCGAATCAGGAAGTTTACTGAGGACACGGTCGCTATAGATTTCCGCCCTCAAATTTTTTGATGCACAAACAAGACAACCACCACCCTTCTTGTTGACTCGATCACAGCGGAAGAGCTCATAGGTGTCTATTTGTAGATATGAGTCTGTGATATCGGAGGACAGCCAACTTTCCGTCATCAAAACAAGTGAGTGGTTGTTTAAAAGTAATAGGGTGCGTAGGTAAGTCATCTTACTTTGTACAGATGGGGCGTTCATTTACATAAGTGCCAGGCACGTTAAGTGTTTATTTAGTAGAGGGGTATGATGTGAACCCCGTGGGTTGTCTATTTTGCCATGAAAAAAGGAAGAATTGGGAGTGTTGACTCCATATTGATGAGCGTTTAGCTTATTACCGATAGGGCTAGTACGAGAAAGGTAATTGTAGGTTAGTTTGGCGGAAGAAGTGTGTTGAAGAGTGAAATGTAGGGTTGAATGGTTAGGTAGTGTATTCGGGAAGTGATCAGGAGGTTCAGTCAAGGAGATTTTAAGACTAGAGACAGTTATCGACGTTGAGAAAGATGTACCACTCCCCGTTGGGTCGGAGTGTATAGATGGTCTCAGAATAGTGGGATTGTCGCCCCCAACATTTGGAGACCCCATAGCAGCACTGTTGAGGAGAAGAAAGATAAAAAAGGACGAGATAGTGTATTTGTCGAATTATGGGGGATTAAAGAGTTGAATAGGGTGGCTTGACTAAGATAATACCTAGGATCATTAGGTAGGTTTTCAAGTAGGCCAACGTTGTGGCTTCCTTGTGTGCTTTAGCATTTCTATTTACCAACCGCCATTTACATAGGTTAACCAGTAAATTTTGGTGTTGTAGCAGGCCTGTACCAATGATTGACTCGGACATGCCTGCAACAACAAACGCTTGGAAGACGAGTTTGCACAAATTTGTGTCAAGGTGAACTTATCTTCTGCAGTAGTTGGCATTCAATTTTTCATTTGCTGCCTGCCTGTTAAGGTCAAGACATTGTAGAAAGTAGTCAGCATCCGTGAACGAACTCCAACTTCCGTGCCATTGCTGATAAAGCAAAGAAATTTCGACTTCAGACCAGTGGTGCACAACCTACAGATATGTCCACGGTTGTCAGGGTTTCATAAACGTTTTGTGGTAAACGAACTTTTCAAGTACTCAAATCACAATGTTCCATGCAATTCGCGTAGGAATTACCAAACGTATTAAGGATGCAACGTCAATTACGGTTATTCGTATCTCGACAGCGAAAGAGATAGTAGCGGTCAATAAATCCTCGAAATGAGTACTTCTGTAAGTTTCTGATATTGATGCTACCCTCATTAGTTTTACTGGACACCTTAGCTGAGCGCGCTTGATTGTGCAGCTGTACCAGTTCGCCACTAAACAATGCTACGCATCATTTGCAAATACTAGACGGCTTAGATCAAACGTTTCTCAACATATCGACAACTTTCCAAGTATATGTTCAAAGTCCTTCATTTCTCCCTTCTGATTTGACTGGGTTGGTATACAAAGGTATATATATATAAAGGTGTTGCGAGTGAAGGGACTACATATAACATAAACAAATTCTTATGGTTGCAGATGGTATTCCTAAAAAATCTATATTAACCCCCTTTGGACTCTACAAACTTTTCCACATGCCTTCTGCTTTGAGAATTGCTACAGTGAAAATTGTATTTTTTGTGACAATTTGATCTTGCCTGTAAACTGGCATGCCTCATATAACAAACTGTCTTTTGATAATTAATAATTGTTATTATTTTACAGTTTATTTGACAAATTAGTCTCAAAGGCAATCTTTCAGCAGAAAGGCGTGATTTACACTACCTTTTATTTTATCTAATTTGATAACAGAGCATGCTGCTGAGAAATAACTATCCTATCCCGATTTGGTAAAACTAAAGAAAATGCCATAAAATAATGCTAATTCACAGATCACAAGTTTCGCTAACGTCTTACTTGATTTGGATCCAAATAATAGAACGTGTACTGTGTATAACGAATATCTGTGAAAAACCATTAAACCTGTAGCGGTTAATAAATTCCAAAAATAAATAGCTCTGTAAGTTTTCGACATTGGATGCTGACCACATTTGTCTTAATGGACTCATCTAGTTGAAGGCGCTCGGTCATGTATCTGCACCAGATCACGTGTGGGAACGCCGTGCTCAACATCCACTGCAATCGCTAGCCAGATTAGATCAGACGATCCTCAATATATTGATAGCCTATCAAATATATCTTCGAACCTCCTCGCTTCTGTCTTTTGATTTCAGTTGGTGGGTACGATACATATTAGGAGATGTTACTGGTAAAATTGTTGTCAAACTCCGAATATATAAGGCATCTTTAAACCTAAAATGTTTTCGTATGATCTTAGCTGCGAAGTACTCAAAACGACACATTATTATGTAAGCTTTTAAGAAATTCATTTTGACATATGTATGTTTATACAAAAAACATCTCTGGAGCATTATCAAACCTAAAAAATTAGGGGTAGAGCGAAGCTAACTAAACATGTTACTTTTGTAAATTACATCTAAAAGTGTGAGAGCACTCCATCGAGTAAAACAGTCCACTCAGGTGAAAAGATAAGAATATCCATTCGAATCTGGTAAAGATCCTATCAAATCGAAATGAACATGGTCGAAGCGAGCATCGATTAACGTTAAGTTTCTTTGGCCAGGCGTAATTGACACAAAATTATGTAACATCACAGTAAGAAATGTACGTATGTATTCTCGCTAGGTTTTACGTGATGTCTAGAGATTTTGGTAGAAGTTTTGCCTTAAAACAGTTTTGGGGAAAAACCCCAAATCAGGGGAAATTTCGGGGAAAAAACCACAGTCAGTGGAAATTTTGGGGTTTTCGTGCCATTTTCCCAAAATTTCCCCAAAGTTTACTATAGCGGCTTCCCCATTTGGGAAAGGCTATCAATATATCCTGTATCGTCTGATCTAATCTGGCTAGCGATTGCAGTGGATGTTGAGCACGGCGTTCCCACACGTGATCCGGTGCGGATGCATGACCGAGCGCCTTCAGCTAGATGAATCCATTAAGACTAATGTGGTCGGCATCCAATGTCGTAAATTTACAGAGCTATTTATTTTTGGAATTTATTTACCCCTACTAGATGATAGGGCTAAAACATAAATCTGACGAAGATAGACTTGAACACCTAGGGTTATTCTCAATGAGCTTCAGGACAATAGGTGATCCGATAATTGCATACAGCTTAATAAATACAACTAGAACTAATTCAGTTGAGTGGCCAGACTGCCACCAACTGAATATTGCAAAATGCTTGGAGCCTCTCTAAAGCAATAAGAACACGGAGACAAAAAAGTGATTCTGTCCATGCGAGTTCGTGACAAAGATATTGGATATTGGATAGAGTCATTGAAGATTGGATAAAATCACTATAGTATCGTATTTTACGAAGTTCAAAAATGCTAATCAACATTACAGATTTTCGTTGGTGTGAAAATCTTACAGATGTAGACTTAGTTGTACCCCTACATGGTATCAGTGCATCAAATGTAGACACACTTATTACAAGTCAATATGTCAAAGTAAGTTGCAATGAGTGCCGTTCACTTCAACCTATTTACCAATTGACGCTTAATTAATAAAATGGTTATAGTAGTATCTTCGTTTACATTATTGTGAATCGGCTTTCAATTAAAATGTTTCACTATATTTAAGAACTGTATTTGTTTCTCACACGAAATAGAGGTGTAAGTGTTAAATGTGTGGTGTCTAGTACCAATATTCACATATGACTCATCCTAGTTTTAAACATATCTAAACAACGTAGACAGCATATTACTGCGAAGTCATTTTGTCTTCGCAATAATCTTTTTGATTTTATAGGAAGTTTTGACCTTAAGCATTCGTACATGTTTTATTTTTGCATCCTTGTATTTATACGCTTAAGCACCTTGTGCGTATTTGTCTGTTCTTTATCCAGTTCCCGTCTCTTTTTCACACTTCGTTATCTATTTTGAGTCATATTAACGCTTGCAATGAATAGCATGTTGATTTAGCATGTTTATCTACTCCAGTCTGCCTCTGCAATTCGTTCATCTTATTGTCTGACTGCGCGACGAATGTATAAAATATACGTATTCAGAATTCATTATCTCATCTGACTTGGTTTGTTATTATCTAACGTTGATTAAGTCTATAATTGTATATGAAAGTAGCCGACATGCATATTTCGTCTTCATCATACGAACAAAGTGGAGTCAGACTTTCTGGCCATCAAAAATGCTGTATGATTCAGGTAGTAGATAGAACATTTAGTTAACTAAAAACCGACACATTTATGACGTAATGCACATTTTTTCCAGGAAATCCAAGTTAGCTCCTGGCGAAAAAGTGGGATAGTTAAAAATTTGGATAGCTAACTGAAATCAAGACGTGGCCAATACATTTATTCTCTGAGCTTTTGTATGACTATAGGTTAAAAATGTAAACATGGTTCTCTTACAATCTGGAAAGATTAGAGCTTATCCATCTTACTAGAGGCTGTCACACTCCTGTTTTCACCACTTTGTTGTACATATAGTCCTGATATAGTTTGTTTTTCTCAAGGCTGAGTTTATTGAGCTACATTAAGTGAATAAGTTCCGTTAACATTAACAAAATACCTTAAAATTTATCAGTGAAATTATATAACGTATTCATTTAAGCTTAAAATAGCAAACTGATTTAAGCTAATGATTGAGTGGATAAGGTCTTAATTATGCTAGTTTCAACCAAGTTTAACAAAATCGAATATAAATCCCAAATTTTTGTGTCGTGAAAGTTCCATAATCCCCAACTGATTGGAAATTGGGGTCTTTAATTGTGGAACAGAAGGTCAGTTATCAGTACTTTGTTGTTTCAATTTCACAGTAATCGTATTATTATAAGGTACTGACTGTGTGTGCTTTGGGAGTTTTGGCGATTTACGGGTTGATTTTTTAACTAACTGCACGTTTAATCAAATGCTGCTATATGAGGATCTTTAACTGGTTTAAATCTGGAGCAATATTTATCCAAGTATAGCTCGTAGTCTTCTCCAAGTTGACCTATTTAAATGCTTAAATTATTCAGTGGGAATATAAGCGTCTCTTATTGAGTTCATTGTAGATCCACAACTTTTGCACTATGAACAGGATCTTTATTACTCTAAACATTCACAGGAAGTTCACTAATCATTGAACATCAGGCTATAGCCCCATGAAGCAAAAACAACTTAGAGGAGCGGAGAAATCTACAAAAGCCGTTATAGTCTGACCTGCTCTACTGTTTCTGTGCAGCTAGTACTCATCCAGTCATAACCATTAGGTGTTAGGATGATTTTAACCTTAGATATCACTTATCACAATCGTTAAACTGTACTCTATCTTTAGATATAATGAGGTGAGTAGGCTGCTCACATACTCAGTGTCAACCACCACATTGACTAAAAACCCTAGTTACATACACAAGTAAAAACATTTCCCAAGAAGTCACAAATATAAATTTATGTTGTAAAATCCAAAAAATTGATAAAAAAACGTAGAAAGTACATTTAAAGTAGTAATAGGTTAAGAAGCAAAACAGTATAACTGGTGAAAAACTTTGCAACAAATCAAATTTTTAGCGAAGTGACTTCAGTTAAAGTTTAACGATTACGTTTTTGATCAGTGAATAAAAAATCTAGAATAACTTAACCAATACCAAATATTGCTTCTTTAAAAACATCTATCCAGACTCATAGAATAAGCAGGGCGTAGATTTAGCCAAGGGAGATCTCAGTTTGTGATAATATCTAACCACATAGCTTAAGTTATTTTACCCTACTAAGTTTACTAACCTTGAGGGTTCATACTTGTTGCTACTTTCACATTATCTTAAACATTATTCTAAAAGGGATTTGTAACAGATATATGTGATATAAATCGTTTTGTCTAGTCGCCAGAACAAAACAAAGTTAACCAGTTTGGTTTGAATTTAGACCACGAGCATATTTTCTAAAACTTTCGGGTTTGATTAGTGAGCATAAAACCTTTAAAAGATTCCCTTTATCCCGCTGAAAACTTTCTGGCTCATCAATATTATAAATGTAGAACGTTACTGAAAACAAACGATTTCGTGTATGTAACACAACACATACTGTGAATCAGGTATAAGGGACATTAGTACCTTTTGATTTCTAATCTAAAATATTAACAATTTATTAGTTTATTTAGTCGATAATTCTAAGGTTACAGTTCACTGAAGCATCTCCATTGGAGGCTGATGTAGTTACTCCATGTACGTAATTTTATGGAAAACTTTTAATTACTCATTTTCTTTAGTTTTTTTTCTGGATCCATATGAAAATATTGTCATCCTAATTTTAACCATATGCATGTGTTTTATTCATGATTCGATAAACTCATAAATTTCAGCTTTTTTGATCTATTTCGTTTGTTTGGTGCTACCGAAGTATATAAAATCTAGTAGGAATAACCTGTCTCAATTTAGAAGTTCTTTACTGACTGTTTTTTTCAGCCCCTTGTTTTGGCTACATGTGAACAAGCTTTGGTAAATTGTAACAAAAGTTTCTAACTGTTACCACAGACACTTGCATCGTCTAGCACATGTAAATCTACTTGCATTTTCAAGATGTATGAACAAATTTACATACATATACTCTTAACAATTTAGATTGAATATTACCATTGAATATTTAAATTTATAACCACACGTTATAGACAGGGAAATATTACATTTCTATTTTAAATCTTATGGTTTCCATAGGTTGTTATCAAACCGTACATTTTTGAATGTGCGTTGTACAAACCGATCAACGTTGAAGAGAGTACATTGAAACTATCAGATGGTGCGGCTGAGTTTAACCTCAAGAAATCTAGTGCTGAACTATGGAATCAATTGACATTAGATGACATGAGTAATTCTGTCGATATATTTCATTTTGTTATTATATATTTTACTAATTAAGAATTAAGATGCTTAATATTTATAAATTAATTAACTCTTTAGAGGACAGAAAAAGTCTGTTACAAATTAAACAAAATGCCATACTTGAGCATCAAGAACGCGTAATGAAACGCGCTAAAGCAAACAAAGAAATGAATATAAGGGGTGAAAAATACGCATTGGAACAGATTATGAAAGTAACTTCCTGTATTTATCTTTGAATAAATTGTCGTTGTTTATTAGTTAGAGAATGTGTCTCGTGAGAAAATTAGACTTGAAAAGGAGCAGGCTAGCAAACAAGCGATAAGCGAGTTTGTAAATGTTTTTAACAAATCTAGCCAAAAAGAGAATGAGGTAAGTATCCAGGAATATAACATGAAGTCTATTTCTGTATTATACTAACATAGGCCGAACTGTTGTTGGAATTATCAAAGGACATTATTTAAACTGATTAAGGAAGTGTAGAACCCGCCGCAATAATGCTTCAGTTTGATTTGCCAAAGTCACTACCATTGAGTGTTGGAGAGACAATAAATGTAACTTAAAAAATATGCTCATGAATAAACTTGACTATACTTCTATTGTTCAGATATGGTGAACTGTAGATGTTGATTGACACCAATATTATAATAAATTAACAGTAAATTTAGGAATTTATTTCTGAACCATATATAATGATTTATTGTAGTGTTACCTCATGGTCCTTTATCGTCCTGTTCTTACTTCTGATAATTGTACATTTAGAATTAAACAGTGAATATTTTTTCCGATTATTCAACAATAGGTACTCCTAATTCGTTCCAGCATCAAAAACCATCACTAAAAATTTCAAAGAGAGAAAATCACTCTCTCTAAATGACTAAACTGCGTTTTTTCCCACTTAATCCTTTAAAATTAGTTAACCACCGAAACTGCTGTGACTCGGAATAGGAATAAGTCAAGTATATAAAAGTCTATCTTCCAAATATGTCCCTACTAACCGGAATTGTGGGATAGGTATCTGAGATCTACTGATTTGTTCTTCCTGTTTATTAATGATTTCGGCATCATAGACATGATTTCTTTCTCTGTGCACGAGACTAAACACTTTTGGTACTTTGATCTTCAGATGATGTTCCACGGTAATTCCTACTATTAAAGATAGGAACTAATTTTAATTGACTTATTAACTATTATTAAACTGTTTGAGAGACGGATTACGCTATCTCGTTTGGGAAAAATTTTGTTGACTACTCACTTAGTCTGGTTTCTAGGATAAATACTTTCTGATCCTGAGTAAACAACTGATTTCATATAGTTTGGCAATGTTTGAATAAAAATAAATATTAGATTTTATCCAATATCCTTCCTTATTAAAGTTGTTTTCTATCAAAAGATATGTTAGTCATAACTATTGCAAGATATATAGATACGGTATAAGTTCCAAGCCTTCGTAATATGCAGCAGATATTAAAGATCACAGAGATAAACCGAATTTTATACTATATCATAACTAAATAATAATTCAGTGGTATGATTCTGGTATTTTACGTCCCATCTAATTCAGCAGCTTCTGACAAATTAGTAAAATACGCAAAAAAATAATGATTACACATATGGAATTTTGTATTCATTCGTAAAATGATGAAATTAGACGACTTTTTATTGTATTTGAATAGTAATATTCGTGTTGATTAGAACTTATGAAAGTCCTTTATTGAAAGCTTGTTCATAGAATCGATAAATCCAAAGTATACTCTATTACAGTAAGTTTTCTTGCCATGACGTCTCTGAAATAAAATACTATTAAACTAAGTTCTAAAAGATTTATAATCAATCACTCAGTAAACTGATAATTTGAACTATTTTGGGAACACAGTAATTTTTCAAATTCTCTAGTTTGTTAAAGTTTACCTGTGTCATTATCAATTTTATGTATAATATAGTTTATGGAATAAACCTCTTCTTTAAATTAGTGCAAATAAATAAATAAATATTAATTTAGTTTTATTTTGTTAAAAAAAATACAAAGCTGGAAAATAAAATTACAGAAGCCCGAAGATTTGCTAAACAATATATAACGGAAACCATTGATGAAGAAAACAACAGTATGTAGATAAATGTCTTCCTCCTTTTCAACAGAATTACTCATATTAGTGGAATTAAATAAGGATATCCAACGTTTAGCATTTATTCAGAAACCAATAGATTTGCCAGTGAGGACTTCATCTACAATCGAAGTTAAATTTACACCTAGAGTATTTCCTACACCTGAACGAGAGTCGACAAAACAAGCTGAGGATGAGGTAATTTTAACTAAAAATTACATTTGATTTCATAATACAAACTAACTTCTAGCTATTAAAATATTTGTTATAGTTTAAACTGTAGTGTAATTGTATTTTTCTGTTATAACTTCTCATGAATAACGTCAACATACTTACCTGCGCGATGTGATGCAAAATTCACCACACTTTTATATGTACTTATTTATATTGTACCTGCGTTCAGAAAAAATGAACAGCTCCTAACGTTTCAGTTGGTTATTTTATGACACATGTTACACTGATATAAAACTTTAATCCAGGAACGGGACTGTTGAAATTTAGTGATCTGTTGGTCTCACAATGTTATTTCATACATCCTGATCCCTTGATAAGTTTGATTAAAGTGAGAAGAATAAGATTTTCAGAACGACATGAATTCATTGTATTCCGAGGTTTCTGACCCGCTTCAAACAGCGTGAAGCTACATTAAGAATAATACAAACAAAATTTTGCAAATTGTTGTAAATTAAGCTTAGGTCAAAATGACAAAAAAACATTAGGGGCAAGAAGAGAAAACAATATATTTAGCGTAATCATTGAAACGTGTGTGTGTTACTGTATTTATATTCTCTCTCCCTTTCATTTAGTGGCTAAACAGACAAGCCGAATATAGAAGAAAACTATTGGACCGTGTTGTGCCTAATGATTTGTCCAGGAATGAACTAGATCCTATATGGTTACGCAAAAAAGGAGAGTAAGTTTTATTTCTTTACTATGTATGGTCCAGCGGTCCACCTCCTGCTGTGGACAAATTTTATATGTCGGCTAAGATATTGCCAGTTCTTATTCATTAAAATTAGTGGCGTCAGTCATTGACTGAATAAATGAGTCAAGTTAGTAGGTGGTTATCGTACCCATTGGTTAGAGTCACTGAGTGACATGGCATAAAATCAGTCACAAAGGTGTAAATGTATTCACTCTTTGTCTTCACTTAGATCTTGAGTTTTAGAATTACCTCACGGCATTTTTATTCCGAAAACTCATTCTCTCCTCTTAAACCATATGTTAGCGGGACATAGATTGGATTAAAGCATGCTCAATGCACGATTGCTTTGGTGCACGCTGATTGGCTAATTCTTGCCCAATCAGCGCTAGTCGATGCTTGGAGAATACTGTAGAAAACTTTTCATGTAAAAACTATAGATATACTAACGTTTTTCCTATTGTGCTTCTTACTTCCATCTAACCTTGTTATTTGGAATATAATCTCTCCCTCGTTCAACCGTGTTCTGATTTGGGGACTTGTCGAGTGAATTGGTGTCCGAGAATACTAAGCAATAGGAATAGCTGGGTTATAACCGTAAGAGAGAATTATAACACCATATTGTTTATACCTAGTGCTTTCTACTGATACGGTTGCTCCTTCTACCACTCTGATATCAGGCTTGGTAATTCTGTTTCGATGTGCTGACACAGTGTGGGAACTTGAATCAGTGCATATATGCACCAGGTTTTAAGTTGATTATGACTGGCTGACTGATTAAAATTTTTAATAGTTTATGCGAAATACGTAGATGGAATCCTTTGTCATTTGCATACTGAGTAAATTACAGTTTTGTAAGAAATTACATTTGAGCCTGTTAACTAGATGAACATAAAAAATTGTTGTGTGCATGTAGTTAAACTACCTGTATGTTCACTGCACTAAATAAACCAAATAAAAGTCAAATACTATTAATAAATAACCAGTGAAAAACCTTCAAGAACTGTTAGTATTGTGGTGTGTGCTACTGGTTTTAACAGATATAAGTAGTATGTATCATCAGTCGAAAGTGAAATACCTGGAGGCAGAATCTTAAAATCACAGAAATGAGGACGAGAACAAAAAATGATTGGTGTTCAATCAAAAGAACAAGGAAGTTTGAGACGATTGATTGACATTTGTAGAAGGAACTGTCAAGTTTAAGACAAATGATTGACATTTTGTAAATTAAGTATTTACTGTATGGTTCTCGGATTTTACTAAGATTTTCTGTAATTTTGTATTCCCATGTACTTGAATGCACATACAACTCTGTATTACCGTACTTAGAAAGAACAGATAAATATTGCAATGACGAGTAGAACCTATAGGCCATTCTCTAGTGCAGAGACATCTATTTGTGATTTGAAACAAAGGGTCACGAAAATCACCAGTGGATTTCTACTAAGTCTATTGCACTGATAAATTCTAGCAAACTCATCTTACCAGACTCTGAACACGATTGAGAGTGGAAACAAGTCAGATCTAGGTTAATTAAAAGTCTAGGGAACAACCGTGAGCAGTGGTGGGCAATGAAAGCAAAAGAGATGGAACGTCTGTAGGTAACACCAGACTGCTCTACAGACTAGTAAAATAAACTGAAAGTAATAAGTCAAGTGTGAGACTATCTCGGGAAAATACGACACTATTATATACTCTCAGTCTAGACGTTTAGAATGATGGGCGGAACACTTTAAGGAGCAGTTCAGCTGGCCTTCGGCTATTCTACAACTACCCACCATTCCCAGACAGTGTGAATGGAACATTGAAGTAGGTCCCTCGACTCTAGTTGAAGTTCAAAAGGCTATAGTTAATCTGAAACGAGGAAAGGTAGCTGGTCCAGATGGAGGCGGTTAATAGGAAACCTTGGACATAGATGACTGAAACTTGATCGATCGAGTTCAATCGGCCGCTCAACAGTATTGTTTCTGACTGGAGGTGGGTGATTCGCGGTCGAGTTCGCTAGAGATCATAAGCTCGCTCAATATTACAAGTACACCTTACTGACAAATACCGAATAGCACGGAACTTAGGTCTAGGGTCTAATATCGACTACATCCAATCACAACCTTACAGAAACTGGAGACATACAGATGGTTGAAAATCAATTTTTACTTGAGGTTAACACTCGTGGTGACAGAAACTGACAATCAAAGCTTCGTAATTAAATTGTCTAAGTGAAAGGACGTAACACTGGCGCAAAAAATCTGACCTTAAATACAGTCTTGAATTCAGCCCGTACTAAATAATAATAATAAGATATTATTGCGTACTGATAGATCATCTGTTGCTTGGTTTCAGATACACTGATCTTAACTTATACTTGATATCTCGAGACTGTATCATCTGAACGAGTTGAATGGGCCGATTATGAAAGTCCATTTTTTCATTCACTCTTCTTTTTTGTCTCTCACTCTGAGAGAATGTCATTATTACTAACTAAATTGTATCATTTCTTCGAATGCAGTTATGATTGTAACTATTAAACTGTTTATATCATTCGAAATTGTTTTTATTAGACATGTGACGTAAAATTGCATTGCATCAGCCTAAACTGTTACACTTTACAACCACATACAGACAGAATTAAAATGGATAAACGGTTATTATTATAAACATGAACTAGTGAGTGCTTCTGCACTACAGTAATCAAGGTTTATGCTTTTTACCACTTCTAGGACTATAGTTCAGTTGTTTACAGTCATTTGCCTAAGCCAGATAAAAGTCTAATAGCACAGCTTCTATGAAGAAAAGTCAATGTGACGTTGTTATATTTTATGAAAATGTGAAGTAAGTGTATCATAAGGGGGTTTGTAAATATGATAGAATATTTTCTTTTTAGTTTATTAAATGTGAGTGCTATACATTCTTATATTAAAAATAAATTCATTCATTATCTAACTCAGAGAGAAACATTAATATGCAATGTTTAACATTTTATTATTATTTGTCTCTTTTTCGGAAGCTCATTATTTCAAGCTGGAGATTATGAAGCTGCTGTCATTGCTTATACAGAAGCTATAACACAAAATCCTAAATTACATTCGTATCCTTTATGTTAAACTAATGAATAATTGGAAGAAATTTATTTTTAATCAGTATTCATTTTAAATTTCATAAAATTCTACCAGATAATCAGTTTATATCACAAACATACCCTCATTTTGAATTAATTCTTTAAATGAATTGTCAATTTATGTTAAAAGATTTACTTCCTCCAACCACCATCTAATCTCAACATACTGCACGCAATGTCGAGTCATCTAGACTAGTGGCCACATTGGAACTTGATCGATAGCATTCGATCTGCACTAAGAAGGACTTGACACACATGACATTAATCACCATCCAGTGATCAATCAATTGAAATTAATCTACATAAACCTCTTATTTAAAAAAAATCTCTTTCAGTAGTGAATAAACAAAACAGTGATCTTGATAATGATACGGTGAATTGTGTAAAATTAATTTACATAATAAATTAGAACCCACCTCGTTTTTTTTCACAATTCAAACTTAATAAGATAAACAACATGATTTATAACAAGTCTTACTAAATGAACTCGCGATCTGATTTCCTAGCCACTTCTAATAGACCCTGGCTGAATCTACATGGCAACTTGAATATAAGAGAAAAGGCGCGAAAACTATTGATAAGGGTTTATTTAACTCCCAAAATAAATCGAAATAATTTTAGAATATATCATATTTTATATGGTTTGTTTACAGTTAGATTGATCTACAGGTTTGTATACATTGAAATGAATTGTATTTAATAATAATAATGATAATAATAATAATTCATTAACATACTGTGTGAATACATTTACTATATCATATAATGAAGCATTTATAATGCTTCTTAAGACATGAATACATGTAATACAAGGTTGAGAAAAGAAAACCAATTTCATATGTCGTTCGCATTCTAATTTAATAAACCATTACTCTCTATATCAATTTCCTCTTCAGACGGATTTATCATTATAAAAATTCATCTATAATTTTAATTTAACTGAATTTATATTGGTTTGTAAATATTTTATTGATTATAAGCTAATAAATGATAGAAACTGAAAGTTTATTCCTGAAAGAAAGCTAAATTATTAATTTGTTTAAGCAACATTAAAGTACACTACTAATTATAGACTGATTAATCATAAGAGATTAATTAATATATGTTATTTGGTGTTGTTAAACTTCTCTAAATCAAATTGTACTTTGGCCACTAGTCTAAGTGGCTCAATATTCCATATAGCATTTTCTGCTATTGAGTGGTTGGAGATGATTGGAAGGAAACCTTAGATTTCGTGTTAATCGGTACTTGTTAGTTATATCCATCTTTCGATAGCGAATTCAATCCATGAGATCAGGACCTATATCACTTGGTGTCCTAATTATTATTTGCGAGTAACATACCTAAAAACATTTTACATAATAATGGGTAATTTTTCATCTTACTATTTTGTGTTATGCAAAGGTTATCGTGTAAACTATTTTATTCTATTGATTTACGAAAAAGCATGTTCTCTGATTTTTGTTATCCTGAATCATAACCAGAAGATCAATGAAAATCTTATTTCTCATCATGTGCGTTTATTCTCGTGTGAATAATTTTCACTTTGAACAAGTAGAACAGCTTTTAAAAAAACAATTATAATCTAGTTATTGTGGATGAAGTAACAATAATCCATGGGAAAGTTTGCTTAACTGTATATTGAAATATTTTGCTGAAAAAAATAACTGTTTCTATTCCTTAATCAAAATTTCGAAAATTCAATTAAAGGGCTTATTCGAATAGAGCTGCATGTCACTTACAATTGCGGAATTATTTTAAGGCTCTAGAGGATAGTTCAATGGTACTAGATCTTTGTGTACCGCCTGTAGCGCAAAATTTAAAATCACGTGTACGTGCACATATTAGGCGTGGAGCAGCATTTTGTAATCTACAATTGTACAAAGAAGGTGGGTAGGTTAATAGCTATATTAAATGTTGAATTACTAAAAAAATTCACGACCTACTATACTTACTATATCATTTTACCGTTACGTTTATCTGTCAGTATGATTTACTTGTTGAGTGAACTAACTGACACATTTCTCAAGATTAAGTGTATATAGGTTGCACGTATTGTATCTTGTAGATAAAACACGTAGCACGATTAAGGACAATAAGGAGAAGCAGTTACCTTAGCATACAATTTGAAATACAAGCGTCGTTGGTCGCACACGTTATAAAGCATAAGATTATGTTACTTATTATCTGTTGCAGTTTAGAGCATACATTGTTTTAAACTTGGATGATAGTAGTATCAGTGATTTTACCCTTAATATATAAATATACGAGTGAGAGAAAATACAACAATTTTCAGTCTCCTAAAATTGAAGCTGAATTTCAGTGATCCAAACTTTAGACCTAAACTACTATCTTATACTTTCAAACTCCTTTTAATTGATTTTTTTGAAATAGACGATATTTCGAAATGAAGTGTTATAGTGATGACTTTAAAATATTAGTTTTATAAATTTAGTTTGCCTGATAAACTTGAACAAAGCAAAAACAACAAGATCCCCAAAATAAAAGGGATTCATTCTGTTTCAAGGCTTTCCATCGGCTCTAAACAGCCTAAAATTACATAGAGTGATATAGTTAGAAACATATTTGATATACTTATGTGAGTGTATTGTAGTCGAATGTTCGAAACGGGATCAAAGCACTGAAAAGGGGAATAAGATACATATTTTATTAAGCGGTCAAGACTGATGGATTTTTATTTTTGGAAATTATAGTCGTTCAGAGTAGCGGAAGTGAGAACATCGACACTAGTAATCATAATGAAGAAAATGATAAATAATAAGTCAATATAATTTGCAACGAGTTCAAATTAATTTATGAGCATCAGTAATATTATATATGAGGCGAAAATTACCCGATTACAATTATATTTGCCATAACAAAGATAGAATTATCATGCTTTTATTCCGTACACATAGGTTAAGTCTGGAAAGTCTGATAACAACTGCCTTGTTATGCTGATGAGATATCTTCACAAAACCATCAAAAATCCTATCCATTCACATAGTCAGTATATAATTGTCTAGTTATTTATTTACAATCTTTTACAAAATATAGTCAAGACTGTAAACATGCATACTCATGTATAGTGTTTTTGAAGCGATGTTATATTTAGTTGTTTAATAATATACATTTTTAGGTTTCATCCAGGATACCGTAAGGGAGTCAGATATCACGAATTCTTACGAGTAAATGTTTGTCAATAAATATAAACATAAAGCTAGATAAATCTAACGTCTGATAATTTTCTAAAACATTTAAAATTTTTTTTTTACACAGGACTTATCGAATACAGAGCTGCACAAAAGCTTCAACCAGATGATGACACAATTAGAAAGGACATTGGAAATTTAGAGAAATTTGTAAATCAAGAATAATTAATATATTGCAAAACAATTTACACTCATTTCTACATTAACTTTTTGTTGTGACTTTATCTTAAGGATAAATCAGGTAGAGTGTAGACATTTATTTACTTCTTTCTAAGTTGCTGTAAATTATAAGTAGAAAATTGACAATTTTGGTCATACCTCTTTAACTTTACCATTTATCACATTATTCTGGAGTCTATTTCACCTTAAATGCTTTATATTTATGTAGAACTATCTCGAGCAAACATTTTTCAGTTCCATAATTATCCATAAGCTACATAAATTGTATCTGTAACCATGAAATTTGCTTTGGATTATAGAAAGCCTGCGTACATGTCTACCCTTAGGGCTGAACCGTTATGAGTTGTCAAAACCTCTAACCATTAGGTTAGAAATATGTTATTATGTGACATGTTAGACTGAACCAATCTTTGTATGGCGAAACACAGAATATTGTTGTCTATATTAAATGGTATTTAATATTAGTAGATGTAGCACTGAGGGAGGAAATGATATATATATATATATATATATATATATATATATATATATATATATATATATATATATATATAATGAAGTAATATTTGAACATATCATCGGACTAAAAAGAAGAATTCTATCAGAATGGTAGTTTCTGCTACAATAGTGGATGGGAAATCTACCTATTTAAAATGAAACAAGAAGAAAATGGAGTTAATGTATACAATTGGTAAATCGACTAAATACAGCGAAAACTCTAGAAATTAGTTACATAGTTTATACCAATTTGTTCGATTTGTATATAGTTTTCAACATGAAATGATATTAGTTGGAAAGTAATTTAATACCAGGGAGCCATAGATAGTTATTTACCTTGTCTTGGACCTCTCAGTAGTGTACAATAAAGTTGAACACACACCCAGTTTCGTGTTTGAACACCATATTGTCACCCCCCTGAATGATTCACATTCTCGCTCTTTAGTTAATAGTACTCGTGAATGTGTTTACTTTCAATTTTAGTAGTCTCATAGGTTATCAATTTCCTTCCGTATTCCGACGAGATCATTTCAATTCTGGTCACCGGTGTCCCAACATCGAAATGAAAATTATTATATAGCTAAGTGAATTATGTGCCTCAATTAATTTGTCAGTCTGTGATAAAGATGTTACGTCAAAGCAATAGTTATTTTCTTTACTTAATTTTTGAAGTTTTTCGAGGAACTCTTTCTCTACTTTTTGATAAGTTATTTACAGCAGCAGAATCCTGTTAAGTCAATTGACGAAATATATTTTGATACTGTAGTTTTTTTCTATCATCCTCAATGCTGTGACAACAGTAAAATTGAAACAGTATGCTTCAAAGTAATGAATATTTGAGATGTTAAAATCCAACGGTTTTCTTTAATACTTATCATGAAACAAATTTAAATTCAATTCGAATAAAGTATTTCTGATTCAATTGATTTCTCACTATTAAGATTTTGTAGATTATATATGCAATCAAGTCTTCACTACTTGTGAGTAGACAAAATAGTATTGAAAAAGACAAACTATTTGTAGACAATGTTCACTATATAAAGCAATTTTAGTCAGTACCATTATATGGTTATGATTTCTTAAATAGTGTTTGAATTCTTTAGTGGACACTGACAAATACAAGAAATTAGTTGCTTTGAATGATACTTAATCCATGTTAATGATAGTTTGAAATTTGTGTTTCTTGACTCATGTTCTGACGGCTTAATTAGTCATTGTAAGAAGGCTATAACATCTATGTAGAATCCTGTAGGATAGTTATAATCTGTTAGTTTTTTCTATGACAAAACTGTTTGTTTGAGAATGATACTCAATTTATACAACATCTCATATAACTCAAAATCACAGTTCTTTTTCATCGACAGACAATAATCTTAGTTTGTTAGCATTACTGAAATACCCTGAACTTAATCGAAAGTTCAACACTTTTTGATGGAAGTATATTAGACTTACGAATCACAATTAGATGAAGAACCTGATATTATTTTCATGAATAAAAGAGATTATTTGGATAAGATGTTTTTGTTTCTCATAAGTTTTTCATATCTAAAAAGTACATAGTACTAGTCATAGGTAAGTATGTGACCGATAGGTACTCAAGGAGATCTTAGCTGATAATTCCGTTCACGAATAAGATTAATAACTCAATGCAAAGACATTAAACAGCAGTTTTAGTTACTTACATTCCTATAAAAGTAATCTACTAAATTGGATTAGGTATATGATGGAATCAGATGTGGAAATCGTTATCCTCATGGGCTGACACTACGTAATTGAAAGCTGAACATCCAAAAGCATTGGATAAAACTTTTGTGGTGGCTTAGTACTCTTCAGAAGTTAATGTCAATAATTACGTACATTACTGAATCTAGATCCTTCAGATTCGGAAGCGAACGCTATCCTTTTGAGACACGGAGTTGTAATATGGTAGTCCACATTCCTAATTCTGACCAACTTATAACTAGCATGTTTCGTATGAAAATCATTATTTATCCTTACTTATTTCTCGTTTCTCTATCTCGCTTTCATTATATGATTTGGTTAATTAACTGAGTTTTCTTTCACACCAAATCCCACTCTATCTCAGTTAAACAAGTGTAAATATCTTAGTAATCAAATAGTTTTAATTATTCCTGTAATCTTGTTTTCATTAATCTTTTTAGGAATTATACAAACGATACATGAAACCTCAAATATCTTATTTTGTTTTTATCCCCTAACTTAATTCTTGTTACACTTTCTCAAAAATTACATACGATAAACTCCTCATACAATAGGCTAGAAAATGATAATGAATATGTAACTGTTGTTTTCCAATGACTGACACGAGTGTATAGAACAGAGCTGTATTAGTTTTAGATGTGTTTAATAAAGATCTAGACAATAATGTACTGAGGTCAATTGCTTCTTTAATATTAATCAATAATATTTAAGGAGTCCCACAAGAGGACGGAAAGGCCGTCCAGTGCTTCCGGGTTTTCCATGGTAGTCTAGCTTCAATTGACTCATGATCTCAACTATTGAAGTTATCATAATATCCACAAAACCCCTTCTAATAATATTTGTGTTAAACCATAAAAAACTCGTTTTCATGATATTCCAAATCACATGTACAAATGCTGCATACAAAGTGATTAAAATGTGTATTAATTGAATTTTAATAAATAACTTGACTTGTAGATACATAACTAAGTAATACACAGTAATCATATGTTTCTTTGAAGATTTTATGTACCACTTTTTGTCAAGTCCCACCAAAAGCTGGCAAGATTTCAATCATTTCAATAACTAATTTATTTATACACTTCCAATCAACAAAAATATAAAAAATTATATTAAATTTTTTTGGTTGACAACAAAGTTATTCAATTAAAAGCTAAAGTACAGTATAAAATTCTTTTCTCATTAAAGTTCTAAAGTAAGCAAGTAAGGCAGTGACATTAAAGTCACTAAGTTAAAAAGAATTCTTATTTTTGTATTCTATATAACTCAACTGTACTTAAATATTTCTTACTAAACGTGAAATTTTTGATATTGTCTATGTAATGTACTACACGATATAATTCTATTCGCAGCAATTGTCTATCCCCAGTATTCGGAAATATTCTTTGCTAAAATGTTTGTTTGTAACTTTGCTAGAAATTTAATAGATCATTTTTGAAAAGATAAAATAATATATTTAAAGAGAAATTCTTAAAGACTAATCATACCTACATATTGGTAATCATTATAAATTGCAATATTATTTTGAGGAGTATGTGGTCATATCAGGCTTAGATTTCTGTTGTCCATTCATGATAATGATTCATACTACTGGTAGATATCCTTTGATATATTCTTTGACACATTTGTCTTTTATTTATCCAAATTACAGAATACTAGATATTTTATTGACGCTATAGTTACTGACAGAATATGGTAGATTTTACTGAACTATTTATTTCTACCTCTACCATCAGTTCATTAGATTTGTTTTATCCTGTCTGCTCTGAAGTTTTTTCTCTCTCTAACATTCTTTCATACTCCTTGTCTCTAATGGATAGTTTTAGATTTATTCTCTTCTCTTTTCTGGTTAGTTGATTTTTCTGAGCTTATCAAAATTTATGTATTACCTGATTCTCTTCTTTCTATACTATAGAACTCCCTTTCACTAATACATGTGCTCACATGTTTATTTAATCGTCAAATATTTTATTATATTGTAACATATATACATTTTATCTGTTCCCTTGTTGTTTTCTTATTTTGTTCATGTTTCATATGTATAATGAAACAACAATAATATTTGAAGTGATTTAACGGTGTATTAAAATTCAAAGATAGACAAGTTTCGCAACATACTCATGAAAGAAATCAAATTATACATCAATAAAGTGGACAAAATTGAGCCTGGTAAATAGAAATATAACAGAGGTATTGAAAATAAGACAATATGAATCCAAGTAATTGTTTTTTCTAAACAACGAAAGAAAATCAGAACATTCAAAAGGGTTGATGTGTATTTTATATTTCCTTCTTTTTACTCAGTTGTATTTTCATTTTGAGAAGTGATCTGAGAACAACGATCATGTTACCTCTAGTCCTTCTATATAACAAGAGGGATAAGTTTAACTTGGCAGTCTCTTGTCATATGGTAGCTTTTTAATTCCGGTAATCAACTAAGTTGTACTCCTTTAAACCTTCTCCGATTACTTACTGCCTTCTTAGGTTTGGGACGAAAGAAAACTATAAACAAAGTAGGAAAGATTTTAGCAACGACATGACTAAGGGCTTTACGAATTAACCACAGGGTTCTGAACCTTTTGGGGACTATCGCACGACCGTGTGCAGTAGTTTTAATGTCTTGGCTAATGATCACTCCTCTGTCATTGTGTTGGCAACAGGTAATTCATTGTCATTTATTGATTATTTATCTGTATCTTGGTGACCTATATGTATCATAATGCATTTGGAGCACTTGTAGATGGCTCCTAAACACTAGAACATCCAAATAACTTCTGCAGGTCATTTTGAAGCTTTAAACAATCATTTCCGTTTCTATCGCTCCCTGTGTCTTGATACTGTCAGCATATTAGAAGGAAGGTCGTTTGTATATTAGTGGAATAACTCTGGTCCCAAACTGTACACGTGGATACTGTATTTATGTTATGGGTTGGGGTATTCGTATTACAGTTTGTAATTACGTGTTATTTTGCTAACTGGATAATGTATACACATTCGTCATATGAATAAAACAGAATCAAAAGCCAGTAAAGCGAAAAATGAAATGAATTTAACCTAGTGAAAGTAAATTTTAGATAGCTAGATAATTTAATCTTATCTGAAAAATTTGTCTTTTAACTGAATTATTTGTGTGAGAGTTAGTTGTACTACTAAACCAATCAAACAAACGTAAATAGATTAAGGATCAAACTCTAAGCCTACTAGTTGATATTTATGTGTTTTATTTAACAAGCTTCAGCTCTGAAGAACATCACTGTGGTCAAAATTTACTTCGGATATTTTGTCACTGGTCCAAAAAACGATCTATGCTTCAAGGATTTACAATATAATAAATTTTAAAATGAGGACATACATGATTAACAGTGTACGTAATAACCGAAATAAACAGATTTCTGACTCCTGAATTGTTTTAGATCGTAGAATAAATTAAAACTAAATATGATCATCATTGAAAAATGAACCGATCTAAGTTAGGATATTACCGAAGACTTAGATCGGTTCATGATTTCAATGAGATTCAACAATCTCCACAACTCCATTCTAACAAATATGATTAATTTCCAAATTGACCAATCAGAATAATACTTAATTCTAAAGATTTCCTAATTTCATTATCTATTAGTTGAACATCTAAAAAAATCGAAAAAATTCATAAATGTTAGAAATTTTTCCATATACAACTGAGAAATGATTTTTTTCCTAGCAAATCATAATTGTCAAACTGTTTTGTCTTCTTAATCAAATAAACTCAAATGAAATATATATTTCTAATTAAATGTCATGGAAATCGCTTACATAATTATTTATTATTATCTAACTCATCAAAGAACGATTGATCAGTTTTATCAAAATAATTCGAAAGTTTTCTTTTAAATTTAAGTGTATCTGTTATCTTTTACCTATAATTAGTATTATTAGGATCATAATTTCTATTTCTTCATTGAGCTTATAAGTTATGAATAGGGTTTTGGCAATAAATCATTTCTTTATCAGTGTTAAAAGTATTATTTGAGACTCATTAACATTATTTGAGGTTCATTTCGTTAATTACTTTAAATTAAAACGGTTTTTAGTTTAATTTGTAATTGTTTGAAATATCCCACTGTTGGCATTTTGAATAAATTTTTATTAGTCTTAGAATTTGTGTACCATATGTCAATTACCTCAATATAGTTATTGTGACACAAATTTGTATAGAATAGATGGAATATGGTTAACAGTGGAATTCAGGAGATACGTTTCTTTCTATTTTGAATTCTTCCGTCATATCCAGCTGACAAGCCCTAAATAAGATCAAACGCGTACCCTGGTTTCCTATACTAGCCTTATTTCATTTATTATGTATCAGCCGGTTATGTGTGGTGATTGTATACGATTTGAAAGTAATTTTCAGCTCAAATTAATCTCAATTTTAGAACTATTAAAAACTATTGATTCTCTCTGACCTAGCTTTGGAAATTTCTGAATTTAAATAATCTGAAAAGTAATTGACAACCATTAAGTTCTGGATAGAATTTTTTTCTGATTTTGAGAAAACACATATCCATTGCTTTGTAGTTTTTCATCAATCATCTGTTCGTTTAAGTTAATAATGAAAAATTAACTTCATTAAATTAGTAATGAAAGGTTCATAAATTTTTCAGATATTCTGTTTCAATTTTACGTTAGTAAAAAACTATACGTCAAAGTAAATGAATGTTAATACATGTTTATCGTAATAAAATATACACAAGAAAGATCATATTGATAAATAAAAGTACTTAGGTTTCCTCTAAAAAATTTTTCTTTTTAAATATATATTATATTAGACATTAATATATATATTTCACTATAGCTATATTTTATTTACGCATTTCCTGCTACTATTTTTTTCTATTACCTGAGGCTATACTTAAAATTTTATGGAGTTTTTTATTTTTACAAATTTCAACTGTAGTGTAATTCTTGTAAATTGGGATTAGAATAACCAATTCATAAAACTAAATAATTTCATAAATGATGAAATACTTTAATCATTTTTAACTAGCAAATTACTACTCAGTCAGTCAGCAACCACGTGGAAACTTGTACGTACGTACATCAGTTTAAGTTGCCATACCACATTAGCACAGGGATGCAGTTGTCGATTCAAATCCCGTAGTGGTAGATGTAGTAAGAGTATAAGCAGTAATCGGAAGCATTAGGGTTTGAAGATGTTATTCAAGGAGTATAATCCGGTGAAATAACTTTGAAAGCAGAAAAAAAGAAAAAGACGTGAAGAATTCAGAAGATTAGAATTTGGGAGAATACAAAGAGTGGATGCACCTGCGCCATGTCATTTAAGGTCTCTAACCATCGGTTGCTATCATCTCGCGGATCCCAACCAGATAGTCTACACCTCCCAACATGGCTCAGTCCACTTGTCAGTGACTTCATGGATTTATGCCATGTTTTGGTCTGGCCAACCCTAGCTTTCTTCCAACCTACTCCTACACCATAAAGCGTCGCACGTTGGGGTAGTCGCTGGTTGGGCATACGTAACATATTTCCCAGCCATCTCAACTGTTAAAGTTTCACTACTTCATCAATTGATTTGCCATACTTACCTAGTACTCGTTTCCTAACAACTGCGTTACTTATCCGGTGGTCCCAGGGTATTCGAACAATGCTTCGAAGACACCTATGATCGAATGCTAGTAAACTACAAATATCCTCTACTCTTACCGATCATGTTTCACTGCCATAAAGTAGGACGGAACGAACTGCTGCGCAGTAAACCCGTCCTTTGGTTGGTAGACGGACATCTCGCCTACGCCACAAATGACACAAGTTGGCAAAAGCTAGTCGAGCCTTCTGTATCCGTGTTGAGATTTCGTCACACACCAGACCACAATGCCTGATGAGACTCCCAAAATGAGTGAAACGATCGATACACTCAACTACTTCACTCCATAACATTAGTTCGGGTATCGATGCAACGCAATCCTGAAGTAACGTTTTACATTCCGAGTGGGAGAATCGCATGCCGAACATGCTTGGATTATTGCTTAGAGTGGTCAGAGTCTTCACCAAATAGAACTACTTCATCAGCATATTATAAGCCAACAAGTGGATCTCCCAGTAAAACTTCAACTACTGGAAATTTAGATGAGGAAAGTGTTATCTCTGAAAGCACGTCAGCGACAAATTGAAAAAGAATGGAGAGATTGGACAGCTCTGATGAACACCACTTGAGGCAATCAGTTCTGATGACAGTTCACCATAAGCTCTCCCTCTGCCAGTTGTGTTCGAGTAGAGAGTCTTTATAGAGTTAATGTACCTCTTTGATACTGCTTCCAGTAATAAACACTGCCATAGAACCTCACGATCAACAGAGTCAAATGCTGTCTTAAGGTCGAGAAATACTACTATTGTGGGACGTCTGAATGTGTGTCTATGTTCTAGGACCTGATGTAGTGTGAATATCTGGTATATACAACCACGTGCAGGCCGAAAACCGGTCTGGTTTTCTCTAGTCTGCTCTTCACGAGCTTTAGTTAGGCGTCGACGTATTATTGAAGCTAATATTTTAGACACTATATTGGTCAAATTAATTTCTCTGTTATTGTCACAAGAGGACTTTTGTCCTTTCTTATAGACTGGCACAATCAGTGATTGAGACCAGTCAGATGGTATTACGTCCAGTTTCCAGATGCTACCTAAGACGTCAGTCAATCTTGCTGCTCATACTGGACCGCCATCCTCAAAAATCTCAGGGGTAAATCTTTCAAGTCAATCCATACTAGTGCAGAAAAAACATAAAGTTGGATTGTATGAACACGGCGAGTTAAAAATCACATAAAATATGTGACACAGAGTATTAGGTTATAAAGAAAGTCTCTTAATGTAAGACGTTTACAACTTAGATTACTCTGAATTTCTATTCGGTGATGGGAATACAACCTGCTCGGTGTCTTCATTTTTTATTTGCATCAATGATGAGTTATACATGCTAACATCGATAAGATTGAATTACAGTGACTATAAATGTCTTTAAATTTTTAATAAATACCAGTTAGGGTTTGTTTTAAAATTCTAACATAGCTTAATCGATAAACAATATACGCTTTAAAAAACGAATTCATTTATTAACTGGTATGAAGGACGATAGTCGAAATTTGGTTCAGATTATGAACCAGGAAAGCAAATACATATGGAGATGATGTTAGTGTAACCACTGATATTCCAGGTCAGCATAAGAAGTTCTGAAACTTTAGCCAATCAATTGTAATGAATCATATCTGTTACAAGTTCTTATCGATGTGATTTTTAATGAAGTTAGCAGAAACGGTACGCTGAACCATTCTATTTGGGGAAATCAACTTTTCTAGATTACCCCTTTTCAGCAAAAGATTTTTCTAAAGTGTCATATAAATTGGTTGAAGTTGAACTAATCACATGAATATATTTGTCTGAAATTAATAATAAACTTTCTTGTTAATAATATAGTATATTAACAGTAAGTCACATCAATATGTTTATAGAAAATCTCATGGTCACGTATCGTTTAATTACATTGTAATTAGTGTCATATTAATATACACTACATCTAGAACCGTTTTGACTTTCTTTTACAAACATTTCCTATGTTTAAGTAATTTTAATTATAATATTTTTTTAAAAATAAACATATGTTAAATCTTGTTATTACAATGATTTCAATTTTATCTGTGAATGGGGAATTCAAAAAGCAGAACATGTAGCAAAACCATTCATACTAGTTTTCATAATAGTAATTAATCGTTTGATATCACTGTGAGGCCCTCTTGTTTAAAGAAAGTTTACATATAACCAAACAGTACCTAGTTTATTGTCTCATGTTGAATAGTATAGTATATAGACATCAGTAATTATCCAAAATGTCAGTTTAAAAAGTTATACACTAGCTGATATTTAAATAAAGATTATAAATAAGAAGTGTAAAATTATGCTCATCCGTTAATGTTGTCTGATAAATTTCTCATGCTGATTTTTCAATTATCTACTTTATCATACTTATTTACGCTTATTACTCCCAATGGAGCATAGGCTGCCGACCAGCACTTTCCAGCCCACTCTGTCCTGGGACTCTCTTTCTGGTTCTAACTCCACCTAGATCCTTTTCAGGGCTACTGCTAGTCCCAAGCCAGAATAAAGGAAAAAGATTGGACACGAGATTTGCGACTTCATCTTGTAGAAAACTAACTCACTAAAAAGCACTAACCAGAAAAAAATAAAAACTCTACCATGATTTGTGATAATATGACTTCATGAGTTAATATGATCTACATTTATTTAAGTACTTCAGAATAGGATGAAACTGCCGTCCAGTGCTTCCAGGTTTTCCATGGTGGTCTAGCTTCAAGTGACTCAAGATCTCAACCATTCAAATATAAAATCACCAATTAAAATGAAAAATCCTGATGATTCATAAATAACTTGAATACATCAATTAGAATAAATTTAATCTGATATAATTTGACATAGAAGTAAAAATCTTGATAGTTTTGATTTAAATTTATAGTGCAATATAGAAAAGATAAGCTTATTTACAATGTAAATAAATATCAGAAATGGCATAATAGAGCTGAATAGATACAAAGTATATGAATATTTGATAACTTACATTCAAAAGAAAAAGAATGTTTTTTCGCGCACATCAATTTTCATGCTTTTTTTAAAAAAAAGGAAAAGTCTTGATCAATCTGATATTTATTTGAAGCTTTCCATGTATAGTTTAATCAAAATATCGTATAGAAGATAAACTTTCAAAAGTTTAAGTAATTATGAGCCATTTGTTGTTATTTCTTTCATTGAAACATATACATATATATTTTTAAGTGTCCAGTAAAATAAAACTATAAAACCTATAAGAAAGCATATCATTCTAAGTTATTACAGTCAAAAGTACACGAAGATAAAAATCAGTTAAAACAAGGATTATACTTCAATGATCAAGTAGAAAAACACAAACAAAATAAACCATGAATATAATATTAGGTTGTTGTTTCTTTTTCTTTAAAGAAAACCTATAACTTTATTGTGATAAATTTACAGTCTTTTCAGTTACAATCTTCATTAACAATTTTCAAAATTTCTCTCAGATCTTGGTAGTTTGAGTATAATACATGCTTTAAAAGGTTTTAAAGCTTATGAGAAAATCTAACTTGAAGATGCTCATAAACTTCAATAGTTTATAAATAAATTTTGTAATAAACTTAAAATAAATCAAAATGTAGAAGACTAAATCTTGACTAAGTACTTTAATAGTTTCATGTTGGCCTCAAGCCAAAACATCAAACATTTGATACGAGATAGGATCTTAAATGTATATTTTTAAGAAGAAACAGTTATTTAATGATCTCTTTCTATACGAGTTCTTTGACTGATATCAGTCCATGGTAAAAATATCTTCAAATTGTAAAATAATGATGTAAGTTCTGGCTCAAACACATATACCTTTACGAAGAATTTCATATATATGTTCTAATTATATTTATTTTACTGATATACATTGAGTATTATTTATTTATTTATTTATCGTTTGTGTTCAATGTTCAGTCAAAAATCATATACTATTGATCACCAGTGATTAGTTTCGTTAGAATAAATATTTATTTTACTGGAGCATAAATAATGTTGGACAAATTACGTAACAGTGAACATTTAGTACGAATTAATGAACCTAAGAAATTAGAAGATAAAGGATACTGTTAGTTACCGTATTCGGATTTTTCAGGTATATCATGAATAGATCTAGATGTTTCAGTTTTGTCATCATTAGTACTATCTTCTAATGTTTCTTTGTTTGTTTAAGATTTAAAGTTATTTTCTGCAAAAAATATATGTAATCAGCAACTGGATCACTGGATCATCTTTCATCTTAGTTTAATGTATGTCAATAACGCATCCCTTCATAACACGTTTTTAGATAATTATTCGTGTAAACATACTTAACTATAGTATAGTCTTATAATTTTATATTAGATTAACAATTAACATGAAGCTAATAATCAATTCTTATTGTTTAATATCAGAAGGGATATTTTGTGGATATTACAGTAGTCTTGATAGTTAAGATCATAAGTCGATTAAAGCTAGACCACCATGGAAAACCTGTAAGTACTGGACGACCATTTCGTCTTACTGTGGGACTCCTCAGCAGTGCACATCCACGATCCCGCCCCCTGCGAGATTCGAACACAGGACCTCTCAGTCTCGCGCACGAGCGCTTAGCCTCTAGACCACTGAGTCAGCATCCAATGGTAATAATGTCTAACTTCAACTAATCCACGAAATCGAGCTACACATCCACTATTTTTATTGTCACTAATAAAATGTCATTGTATTAAATAAATTGAATGTTTTATAAAATGATTATAGAAAGAACAAATACACAACTTAAACCGTGTTTTATAAATTAGTCTAAATTAATAAATAAATATTGAGAGTAAATTGATTGATTAATTTTATTCTTGTTTTCTAATTATGATTGATGATTTATGAAGGAGAATGAATTATAATTAAATATGTTTAATTTTTTTTGTATACAAATTTAATATACTTTAGTAATTTGATTTATCATACTACTATTTTATTTCTTATCATATACTATAATAGTATAATAAATTTTATAATTTTCTAAATCTAAAAACTGAAAGTAGTCTATATGTTTTGTTTCCTTACATTTTTGAACCATTTTAGAAATTCCAGTTGATGTGATATTAACATTTGGGAATATGTTGTGTATAGAAGGTTTCATGATTGTTTAGTTAGTTAATGATCAAATTAACATTATTTATGCAGAATACCGTAAATTAATTTTTAATTGAGATCATGAACCGGTTGATATTAGACCGCCGTTGGAAACCTAGAAGCACTGGATGGACGTTTCGTCCTATTGTGGGACTCCTCAACAGTGCGCATCCACGATCCCGATAGCGGGATTCGAACCCAGGGCCTGTCAGTCTTGCGCGCGAACGCCTAACCTGCTGGATTACTGATCCGGCATCCAATGATCTTAGTGTCTAACATCAACCAATCCACAAAATTTCGCGATCATCTTTCATTGTACTGATATTGATACCTGGAAGATGATCGCGAAATTTTGTGGATTGGTTGATGTTAGACACTAAGACCATTGGATGCCGGATCAGTAATCCAGTAGGTTAAGCGTTCGCACACAAGACCGATAGGTCATGGGTTCGGATCTCGTAGGGCGGGATCGTGGATACGCATTGCTATCAGAACGAAACGACCGTCCAGTGCTATCACGTTTTTAACGGTGGTCTAACGTCAATCGATTCGTGATCTCAATCAAAACTTAATCTCCCCAACCCATATACTGATAATTAGTTTTTACTTTGTCAGTTTTCATCAGCTATTTACAATCGTGTTAGTATTGAAATATAACATTATATCAAATAATAAATAATAGTGACTAAAAATACCGAAATTGGTGAAAAACTATTTCACTGTAGATATGTTGACGATATATTCATTACCTGCAATGAATTTACCATAAGACAAAGGTACAGTGAAAATTCCACTTCTTAAGTCTTAGAATTTAACGAACCCTAGACAGGAGGCTATAAAGATAATATCCATTGTGGAATCACAATGATTTCTATTCAACAAGACATAAAGGATTGATTTCGTAAACTATATTTAGTCGTGTTCACATACTTTAGCTTTATAAGAGACTAGGAAGTGTGTCTGCAGTTGTTAAAAAAATCTTCGTGACAATAAATACCCAGAGAAGTTCATCAGCAAGTACAGCTAACCACATAGTGGACGTGCTATATAAGATAATGTTGGAAATAAATTTATTCCTTACGAATGGGCTTCGAGTGAAATGAAATTATGGATTTTAATCATTGTGGAATAGATGTTGTACGGAAGATTACTTATCGTATGGCAAATGACGTCACCTTACATGAAACGAATTACTTCCATAAAATAAAAACCAACGAATGCTCTTTTCTCAGTACCTCCAATTGCATTTATCAACTTACATACATATACATATAAATAATGCTATATAAAGCCATATATACATAGTATTTTTAGTATTTAGTTCGACCGACAGAACAGTCTGTGCTTCACCACTATAAAATCTTAAGCCATACGTTGATGCTTCCTTTAATAAACTTCTATTCATTTTAATTATGGATAGGTTTTAGTAGTTCTCCTTATTACTTGAAATAACTCATTTCAAATAATTATTTGATGAAATTCCCCAACATGGATTGAATGCTTAAGTAACAATATCATTGTGTGATACGTAATGTAATGTCAAGTAAAATTACGATGGATAATAACAAATCAGTATATCGCTACATAGAATTTATCATAAACTTGAAGAGTTTTTTTACTGTTATGCTACAAATGATTGATACATAGTAGTTATTTACCAATGATCAAATGTTTCATTGATCTAACATTTGCATTTACATAGTTATATATTCAGAAAATTAGTGTATATATGTATTTTAAGAAGACAAAACGGATTTTAGGATATTTGACTTATTTCTTGCTTAGGGTAATGGTATGTGTTTTATCAATCATTTATACAAAAACTTCACTGAAAAGCAAATTGTCTTTCATATAGAGATAAGTTAAAGAGACGCCACCAATCAAGAATCATTAAATCGATAATTCATTGCAGTTTGGTAATTTTCATTTATGATTACACGGCGAACGTAAACTCACAATAAAATCTACCTTCAAATAGTGTAAAACTGTCATGGAAAAACCTAAATCATCGAGAAAATCAGAATTAAGCAGCATTAGTTTGATAAAAATCTCAGTGAATGCAAAACTAGCTAAAACGCTTATAAGCATATTTTAGCACCAATGACAGATCCAAACTGTACAACACTGCTTCCACCGGTCGATTTTAACGTTATAGCAGGATAGTTTTTTTCCTAATGTTAGCTAATTTTCACTGAATTAAAAAAACTACTTATTAAATATATATTAATCACTCCATTTTTTAACATGCTTACATAGTTTAGATAGAAATGAGAATTAAATTTCTTCATTTTTGTTTATCTGACTGTACCTATGAATTTCAATTATCGATTTCTATTTTCACTTCTTATTCTCTCGTTTTAGTTTCATTTTATAAAATTTAAGCAGGAAAAGTTTACCGATTTATTAATTAAACTGTCAAACAATATACGGTAAATTAATAACCCAACATTTTAATTCCCGGTGGTAAGAAAAATTTAAATAAAGAACACAAAAATACAAGTAAAGAAGATTAATAGACCTGTGATTTGATGTTTTAACTTGTTTAGTCTTTTGCCTGATATAATTCAGTTGTGTTGACATTTATTGTTTATTACTTAAATTTTTAAAAGAAATAAATATGTGTTCATAATAACTCGTTTAGTAAATCAACTTGTTGACTGATTTAATTCAATCGCTAAGCTTAAATCTACATGCCATATGTTATTAATTATTTCCAAGATAAGCTATTTTGCGGACCATGTACAAATATTGGGATAACCTACCAATGAGGAATGATATAATCTCCAACGATCTATCTTGTTTATTTCTATTTAAAGCAAAACAAAATGATTTTGCAGTTTGAAGGACAATTCTTCATTTGCAACAAAGAATTAACGGCAATACTCAAGTACACTTGGTTTTAATTATTCAATTATCGTTCATTTTATTAACTAGCTCATTTAACAGGTATAGAATTACGTACCTGGCTTCGAGCTGTACTATGTGTGTGTAAAAGCTAGTGACACTACTCAGTACTTCAAACCAAAGTAGATGAAGTAAATCCGCGAATTAGTGAGTGAAAATCAAAAGACTTAACCACCAAAATACTGCTCTACTACTAATCGTTCACTTTTTAAGAAAATTGTTATTAGTGGCTTTATTCAATATTATATTTTTAGTACAATATAAAATTCTCAGCACAAATATTGAGTGGTCGCCAGTTAGATGTTAGCAGTTCAGAAATTAATATCTGAATAATGCATATTCTTTTCGATGCATAATGCCAGCAACCATGGTGCCACTGATTGGGCTCTTTTGTAACTTGTACAGCGAAATATCGTAAACTTTTCATAAACGCACCTGAATAGGTTATGAGACCAATAGGCATACTGATGTGTTAAAACAATCAAGAAAACAGATAGCCTATTGAAATATTTAGATGGAAGTAACAGGTAGCCCAGATATTCAAACAGATTGCTTTGTAAGCAATATGACAGCATGTCAAATATGCACAAATCCAGTAATAAATCGATAACTTTCATAGCATTCCATCCAGTTAGGATACAAAGAATCTCTTATGGCTTTATATTTCAACTTTTTCGTTTTTCTGGAGCATGAGTCTGAATTGGTGATACCGTAGATGAACAACAACACGAGTGGCGACAATTGAAGGTATTCGACTTGAAATTACAGAGCATCTCACTAAAAATCTAAAAACCATATAGTAAATAGTTAATTTGCAAACTATCAATCCATCCTCTCATAGTTGACTGTTCCTTTTGCAAGTATCAGTCCATTGTCTCAGATTTCATTGTTCATATATTTTCGTACGAATCGCGTCTCGTTTCCGTTCTTTCCTTCTCGATCTTCCATTGAAATACATTCTATGCCTGACTACCGTTATATACTACTTATGTGGATATAAGTAACCCATACCACAATATTACCATTGTTACTAAATGAACTAATACTACTACTAATGGTAAAAATGACATAAATATTGCTTAGGCAAAGCTGATGAACACTTGGTATTTTTGATATCATGAAAAAATTACAAAGGGCTATTATAATACCATCAAATATAACACTACATGTAAAGTGCTATTAAATAATGAGAAACTTATAGCTGAAGTATGTTAGAAAGAATGTGGGTAAACAAATTATATATATATATATATATATATATATATATATATCAAGTAAATAAAATTTACGGTCTGATTAAACAATTGTAGAGCAGATCAAATTTCATTTGGAAAGTATATAAAAGTAAATAATTTGATAATAAGAAAAAAGGGAAAGTAAATTCACTTGATTCAGAAAACGGAATTTGAAAATAATCGTATTATTAAATAATTTCCTGATTACTTTTACTATGTTGATAAATGTAACTTTGGAAATTTAGATGGTCCACATAAATTCTTGATTCATTACGTAAATGAATCTAGAATCTGTTTAAATTACAGTAAGAAATTCTAGTTGAAATTGAGTTGTCTGAGTTGAATAGTTTAATCATGAGGCATTTATTGTCATTTTAGTAAACATCGTCAAGATAAGCTTCAGACAGAATTCTCATACTTGTTCCAGTTAATTTACGATAAAGGTGCCCTACTTAGAGGACACAATTCTACCAAAGTCATCTTTCTGAACTACAAATCTTCTCAATCATCTCACAGAATGGAATATATAGTTTAAACTATATTTTAGAATAACATTTTTGTATCGAATCTTAACGTCAAAACATAATATATTACGTATACATAATTCGTTTGATTCGTGTGCCGTCTTGGATTAATCGATCTTAACGAAGAAAATATCTTACACTTTTGATCACAGTTTAGACAAATTGTTACTGTTGAATAAGTTTTAAGTAAGGGTTTAGTAAACTATTTGTCAGAAGTATAGCTGTAAATAATAGTGTAACTAATGTTTCATGGTTGTAGCGAAGGAAGCAAAGGAAAATAGCTTAAAAGTGATAGCTTGAACTTGTCACAGTAAGAAGATTTTCATGAAAACATTTTTAGTGTTGTAAAAATTTTTGCATAATCATCAAAATAAACCAACTTTCTTTGTTTTGTTACTGATGAAAGGGGTCTGTATAGCTAGTAAATGATTATTCGAGCTAGTGTAATTAATTAAACGGTGACATATACATTTTTACGGTGAATAATTCATTTGTTATAAATCGAATGTGTCGAACCATTTGTGCAAATAACACAATGTATAAAACATAGATCTTAGTTACTTATTTTATTCCTCAATTAATTATTTATTTATATATTTTTAAAAGTCTAAATAAACCCGGTCATAACTTACATGTGAGCTCTTTCATTATAAAGGGAAATAATGTTTAAATCCACTTGATGTTGTTTTACTTGTATCTTCTCATTGTTATTTAGAACTGCAATTGATCAGTCTCATGTTGGCATATGCGCATCCTATGCGAATTGTTTCGATATAGCCTTAATCACAAGCTTTTTAAGCAAAGATGGATAGTAGCTAGCAGTGGAATCCAGGACGCGCGTTTTGTCCTATTTGGGACTCGTCAGATGGATGCACCTGCGTCCCAGAGTTCATGTTCATTCCGGGATTCCAACCCAGTACCGTTCGATTCAAACGCCATCATGTTATCCACTTAGCTACTGAGTCCTGATAGCCTCCTAGGTGATCAATTTCAGTCCTAAATAACAATGGCAAGATACAAGTAAAACAACACCAAGTGAATTCAAACTTCACCTTATTGCACGAGCAGGTGGCTATCAGGATTCAGTAGCTAAGTGGATAACATGATGGGGTTTGAAGCGCACGGTACTGGGTTAGAGTCCCGGAATGAACAACTCTGGAACGCAAGTACACCCAGATGATGGGTCCCAAATAGAACGAAACGCGCGTCCTGGATTCCACTGCTAGCTACTATCCATCTTTGCTTGGAAACAATGTTTGTTCAGATTCAAAAGAACTACTTGGTTTATCAAGTTTCAAATCATAGTATGAAAAACATTATTGATTATTATATAAACCATTTTATAAATGTTTGGAATCGACTCTTAATATGAAATAAAAATATAGTAGAACATTGGATTTTTCTAGTCCTTGATCTTTTTCTTTGATTCTTTACATTTGTTTTCAAAATTTTATTCTTTGAATGAATAAGGTTTCTTTTTTTCTTTAAGGAACTTTTAATTCAATTGAAATGAATTAGCATGTTGAACATATATATGGAAGAGCAGATAATACAGATCGAGAATTGTCCATACATGAGTTCACACATACTTTAAAACTATTTCTTTATCTAAATTATGCTACTTAATGTATTTAAATACAGTATATAATATAGTGCGTGAATTTAAGTGAATCAAATAACATTTATTAACCTTTTCACCTTATCTATTTATCTATCTTTGTGTATATTCATTAAAATAGAAGACATGCGAAAGTATTAAATTTAAGCTTGATTGTAATATTAGGTTAGTGAACTCTTAGATGGACTTTTGTTTAAAGTAAGATAAAAAATAGAAAGAAACAATTTGATGATTTAAAACAACTCAATTAATTTTTTTTTATATCTGAATAAAAATATGAGTCAAACAATAATGTCTATATACGGGTATCAGATCACAGTAAAATCAAAATTAAAACCAACAGGATAAGGGTTACGTTGGGGTTATTTAGTTTGAAAGTGGTTTATTTTATAGACCATTGGCATTTAGAAGTGAGCCAACATGGAACAGCTATTTTTTTTACAATTATAAGATTCGGGAATAAGTTTCCGTAATATTTAGGTAGTTGGATCCTACTTTGATGATATGAACAGACTACGCTTATTTTAAAACATGTAGGCCATGAACTCAGTATAATATGAATCATATGAGATACTTCTGTCTCTGTCTCTGAAAATTGTTAGATATCGAGTGCTTATTGGTTTTCAACAATTCTTTGACTGAATTAATCCATGATAGAAAGTGATTGCAAAGAATAATTTGAAAGATCAGATTCGAAAAGTGAATAATCTAATCTCTGGACGGATTTTAACAGAACGCTGACCAGTGCTCAGATTATTTCGGATGTATTAAAATACATGAAACTATTAAGCATGACTGACTATTCACACTAGTTAATTATTGCAATAAATTAAGAAAGTTACAAAAACATTACTTTAAGTTGAATGATTTTTCAACAGTTGCAGAAATGTATGTAATTTATGATAAAATCAACGAAACTCATAGGTTGAAAGCCATCACCATTGAGATTTCAGCACTTAATAGTCATTAAAACCTATGAAACGTAATTTTTCTTTTCAGTAGATTTGTATGAGAATCTCAAAATGCGTATAACCACTGCAACCTGCATAGTGACACGTTTGTAAGCGACTCTAGACCTATCGTAAAGCTTTTGAGTAGTATCTTTGTGAACAGTATTAAATCCCTAAACGACATTGATCTAGAAGTCACGTATCTAAATGGTAACTCCATACTTTCTATTTCTTCCAATCATCTCAAAAGTAATAATAATAAAAGTAATAATTACTCCCAAGGTCTCAAAATGTCGTGGAGTAGACGGGTTGGCATTTACCTACTTCAAATAGCGTGGATATGAAATTCCGCTACTTCTAAAACTGTTCACTCTTCCCGTGAAAATAAGCACCTACACCTACTGTGGGAAAACTTAATAAATCATGCCGCGGTATTAATATGGAGATATGAACAAATTGAACAATATATCTTCAACTATCTCGAGGATGGTGTAAGAGTGTTGGCAATAGACTTTCCAACTATTCACTTACTGAAAACGTATCCCTAACTAGCAGCTCTGCTTGCTAAAGTCTAGATCTTCTATGATCTGTCACTGTGAATTTTAAAAGAAATTTAATCTTTACTTTATGTAACCTAGAATATCTAGTATTAGTGTTGTACTTGAACATTTTTAAGGCTTTCGACATGGGTAACTACCGGTTTCATATAGACAAACTTGCATATTACAAAATCAGCGAACGCCGCCTGCTGGGGTTAATTCTTTTCTTAGTTCCCTGCATCAAATAGATTGGACAAACTTCTTGTTGGATGCTGTTTTAGTCACAAGTGGAGTAATACACAGTAGTGTCTTAGGATGTTTGCTCTTTATAGCTTATACAAATGAAATCTTTATTTCGTTTTACATGGGTAAGCCTTTTCTGTATGCAGACGATTTTAAGATAGTTCATTTATTTTCTCCCCACGGGCCTAGCTATATACAAAACTGTATTAAAATAGAGCTCAATAACGACTTAATGTGGTGCTCAAAATAGACTTTAGAGTTTGGGACTATTAAGTGTAAAGGAATTCTCGTTAGTGGTTTTTTCTCAATTTCAAATTCACCATAAACGGTAAGGTGTTATATAGTCCAATAATGTGTTGGGCTGAGGACATGAATCTTCCCATAATCTGTCTTCATAACAGGTTGCAACACAGATTTCTAAGTCTCATTGACTTTGTATATTAAGAAACGCTTATAATAAAAACGGACATGTTTTATTGTACAAAATATGTCCGAACACTCTTTTTAAATGGTGGAGTTTTATACTGATCAATGTTCTAATAAAATATAAACCTGGGTTACAATCTATCCAGGAATGACTAAAATTCCAATTTCTTGGTGACGATTGTACTTTAAACTACAAATTAAGGTGCATTAAACTTATACTGAATCTCTTATGAAGGCAGAAATCTAAAGGCAATTGTGTTTTTCTTCAAAATAAAAAAAACTATCATTTAAAATAATAAAATCCAGTATGCAGAAATACCTAGTTACAGCCTCCATATATCAATATCAAAAATGAGATTTTCTAATTCTAAATCTTTTCTCAACAGATTTTTGAAACTCTGAAATAATTTGTCTCAATCTGATCTTGAAAAAATCACTACCATCATGTTTTCGCGATTCCATGGTTACATATATCTGTAACTATATTGACGTCCCAATAGTGAAATTATAGGGTACGTTTGACCATTATTTTTATTGGGCACACTTATAAGACTTTCCTTCTTGCAGATGTTTCACACCTACATTACACTGTCCTACCTAAATTAGTAGATCATAAAACAATTTGGCACATACATACCGATAGACATATCACAATAAATTTTACTGTTATTGTTCCGTGCTCTCTGTTTTCTTTTTCTCTCTAATTTTATATAATTATAATTACTCTATAATCTCACTGGAATTACCCGTCGACAAACTGTTGATATTTTGACAGGACATTCTAGTCCCCTTACTACGGATAACCGTTTTTTATCTCCTGTTTAGTGTTATTATAATCCTTGTGACAAATGTCTTCTCAAAACAATTTATGAATCACACTAACTCAAACAACTTAATCATATATCTGTGTCTTTTCCATATAAAATTGTTTTGTATGTCAACCTGATCATTCCCGTAAACTGGCAGCTTTTCTCTGATTATTTCCAGAATATAATTAATTTATTTATCTTAATATCTGATCTCATGTTTTGTTTGCTATATGTATGTCATAAAATGTCTGACTGAATGACGAATTACAACTTCTAGTAAATCATTAAAAATACTTCATACAGCAGACTATTTTTAGATTAAATTGATGGGCATTTATTTGTAGTGGTTAAACACCATGATAATAGTTAGATAATTTAGAATACACAGAGTTCTTTCGGTAAATGTACCATAAAGTATGGATTTTATTTTCATTTACATGGACTAGTAACAGCTGACTCATAATAAAATGTTTGGTACTATGATATCTGTTTTGAAAACATTATAAAGGATTTTAAAACTGAGTAGGAACATCAGTGTATTTTGTTGTGCCTTCACTCATCACCTCATTTTAAATAGCGATAGGTAAAATATTCAAGAATGTATGAGTGTCATGTACAAACATCTCAAAATGAACAAAACAACTATTTTCATATTACCTTTACAGAAGGTCTTGTTATGGTAGGAAATCTTTCATTGAAGTATCAAATAGCATTTACAACTTAGAATTCAAAGTGTAATTCGACCTATGGTCAAGGAAACTGTTTAAGTCATTTAAAATTGTCACTGTTTGTTTTATTTCAAGCTGTTTAGAGAAAACAGTCATTAAGCTGAAAGATAGTGGTAAATTAAATAGGTATTTAAGATAACAGGATTTTTTTTAATTTTACAGTGCTTCTTTTCATGAGACGCACAAGCTGTTACTTTACTGAAATATTTTAAACATAACATCTCACCGTCTTTCATGTTTGTTATCATATTAATATTCTATATTTTCAGAAAAAGTTGTCTACGATGCTTCACGATTCAAGTTGAATTTGAAATGCTCGTTTAAATTACTTCTCTATAAAGTGACGTTTGTTGATTTCGATTACGATAGTTAACTAACGATTATTAGAATTTGTAGTATTATGAGGTTTAATTCAACCATTCAGTATTGTTGAATGAATTTTTATTTTAATTTATAAGTTGATTCCATTATGGAATACTGTCTATCAATAAATAACTAGTAAATAAATCTCTAATGGAAACAACCTTGAAAACTAGAGTGATAATGAAAGAATTAAAATTAAGTTAGAGACAAATTCAAAAGATGGAAATTTTACATTCTGATTTTTACCGTCATTTTTTTTCCTGAATTAAACCGATGTTGTTGATATAATTTTTTACATGATATACATCTGTCATTGAAAGAGTTGATTAAATAATATTTATACATCTATGTTGATTCTATATTAAGATATTGAACAAACACTAATAGTTTTATCTATAAATTATTAGAGGACAGTTCGAGAAGTTCAGTATTTAATTAGTTTCTTTAGTGAATAAGATAATAATCCTAAATACACTAATATTGATTTCTTGTTGATGCTAAATTCAAAGTTTATTATTTTCATAAACATAGTTCCCTTTATTATCTTAAAGAGACCAAGAACAAAGATTTGTGCAGAACAATATATGAATTCGTTTTATTTGGTTAAGTTCTCATCAGCTGCTTACAACCTAAAGTATTTGATAATCAACGTTATTACAGATATTGACATACTTAGACATAAGAGGGTGGTGAAAAATGAATATATGTGTCATGATGTAGTAAAGATTCCGATAGTGTTAATGAGGACAAAAAATTTTGTTTCGAATAAATAAAACTTGGAAGGGAAAGTTCCAGAACATTGAAATAGTAATTAGAACTTATGGAGTTAACAAACATTAGATGATTGTGTAATTAAGCAACTGGAAATAGATTAATGGTAATAAAGAAAGATATGAATTGACATCAGTCAGTCATGAATTAAAGAAAAATGACAATGATGTAATTTAAGCTTCAGAAAGAGTTAAAATAATTATTGACGTAATAAATAAAAATAAAAACGAGGGTTAATATTACTAGGGCAAAGAATGATTTATTACTGTCTGTTTTGTATACATAGATCTGGTTTTAGACGTTTAATTGGTAAATTTTAAAAGGTTGGAGTTTGATTGTTTGTTAATCACCTTGAAGTTCTTCAGTGTATCGAATTCATGTTCTGTGTTAAGAAGATAACTTGCAATGGCATTACTGAATGCTTTTAATCCATTTGACCTTAAACTCTTCGGAATATGTTCTTTGAATCGGACGTAGGCTCTCCTTTCTGTTCTACCAATGTAGCTGCTTTAGCAGATAAAGTTGGTGGTAACATGAAAGGGATACCTGTCGACCTTTGATTGTGTCAAAGAACATGTTTTTTTGAACAGGACAATCAGTTTAGCTGCAGGATAAGTTCTTGTCAATGCAGTCTTTGGTCTCATATTGACTGACCCAGTGACATCATCACCCCTGAATTTAAGTTGAATAAAAATAGATTCTTTATTTTCTGTAGTTTCTTTGGGTTTTTTTTATCTTCACGTTTTCTAAATTTCTCAATAAATTTTAGTGTGTATCGGTTATTCTTTAAGCACTTTTTAACATTCATAACTTCCTCTTCTAGTGTATCAGTAGTACATATTCTTTTTGTTCTGTGAAACAGTGTTTTGACAAGTGCCTTTTTGTAATTGATTGAACAAAAGCTATTGAAAATGAGATAAACCCCATCCCGTGTGTCTTTCAGGGTTCAGTTTATAAGAAAGACCCATTTTTTACTTGAAATATAACGATATTCTTTTATAACTGAAGCTGAAGTGATGCTACGATATAAATCATTTATATGCGTTAATAAAACATATGCTGATGCGTAGAAGCATTTCATCTTCCGTTATAAAATCATCTAATCAATGTTATTGTACAATGAATCAGTTAAGGTACTGGTTGAACGTTTAAGGGCAGAAACTAATACTTTTGATGAATTAATCAATAATGTAAGTATCGTATGTTGCATAAAATTGATCAAATTTATCCAAAATCTGCCAAGTAAAATATACAAGAATTTCCATGTAACTTTAATAAAGACTCTGCCAAAGGAACACTTATGCTGTGGTTTTCGGGAAAACCCCAAAAATGTCTCTGTAATCTATTAATAGTGAAGTTTTTACTGCACCAATCATTGTTCTTGTTCTATTTAAGATAATAATAGGAACTATGTGTATGAAATAACCCTCTTTTTTAACAAATGGAAAACACGCATAATTTAAGAAAAATTAGTTTCTTGTATTGAATGAAATTTTTGAAAATTTCAAAAAAATATTGTGCGTCAGTAACATTGTAGATCTCTTTTGTCAGTTTTATTGACCATGTATTTTTTCCGTGATTTTAAATTGAAGTCTATTTCATTTTTAATTACCGAAGGGAAACAGGAATTAAGCTAGAACAACTTATTCGAATCAGTTTGATTCCCGTTTATGTTTATTCTCAGAATAAATAATAAAATTCATTTTTAATTTTTAGAAGGGGTTTTTTGGAGATTGTAGTAATTCCAATAGTTAAAATCATGAGTCCATTGAAGCTAGACCATCATGGAAAACCTAGAGGCACTGGACGGCCGTTTCGTTCTAGCACGGAACTCCTCAGCGGTGCGCATCCAAGATCCCGCTTAGCGAGAATCGAACCTAGGACCTATCAGTCTCACGCGCGAGCGCTTAACCAATACACCAATGGTGTTAATGTCTAACTTCAACCAATTCACGAAATTACGCCACCGTTCACCGTTGTCTTCAGTGAGCTGATAACTCACAACAGACCTGGTTTAACTTCACTGGTAACAACTTCTCATTAGAACTCCAGGTAATGCCTCCTGAAGTCAATCACAAGTGAGCAGATGATTATAATGAGCAGGGGTTTTGTGGAGTTTTAGAAATTTCAATAGTTGAAATCATGAATCCCGGGGATAGTGGATACGCACTGCTGAGGAGTTTCATACTGGAACGAAACGGCTGCCCAGTGCTTTCAGGTTTTCCATGGTGGTCTAGCTTCAATTGACTCATGATTTCAACTATTGAAAATACTAATAATAACGAAAGGAAATATGCATACTATATGATAAACAATCATTTTAAATAGTTTTATTATCGTATAAGTTTATTACATATTTCTAAAATTCATGAATAACATGAAGATCATATAGATTCTTAGCTAGTTACATACAACATATACAGTATTTAATTATCAGAGTAAACAGTATTCAATTTAATTATATTTTATAATAACAGTATAAATTCTCATGAGAGAAATAAAACTGACAGTCACCAATGGTATACTATAATAGTTTGGTTATACTCTGAATGTCACTTGTAATTTCAAATTATTTATTGACTTGACATAATACACTTACACTTGCTCAATGCTGCTGTGTAACAATAAAATCACTATTCACTTTTTAATTATTTTAGTTGTTTCATTTAAACACTTATATTACATTGAGAAAAAAACATTTAAGAACAGCAACATTATAGGCGTGTTACGTAGTCTGGAGTTTTATACCATAGCGAGTAATTTAAAGTGGTTTATTGTTATAGACGTTATAAAATAAATATAAAGTTCATGAGGACAAAAATCCCATTTATAATTTAGTTTAATGTATATGAATCCTCCCGCTGCTGGTGTTAAGGACTGGAATTAATCGATCTCATTTTACAGAAATGAATATTAGCTAATGGTGAAATCGAAGACATGAGTTCCGTCAGACTCTGCTTAGAAATACTTGTTACTGATGATGATATAGGAGCGACCCACTCAAGATGCGCATATCTCTAGGTGACTGGCCGATTCTAGTCTTTGACACCAAAATTGGGTAGATTTCAACCCTAAAAATAAATTAAACTCATCCTGTAGCTATGGAAATTAAAATCAATACACATAATGTCAACAAGTAATTTAACTACCTCAGCATACTTTCATTTCTTGTAGATTTTGACAAGTTGCCGGAAAAACGTTCACGTAGAATCGAAATCTATCATAACTTTGGTAATTACCATACGGTTTTTATATATAAGTAAACTACGTCACAGTGTTTGGATGTGAAGCAAATTCATTTGTGTGAAAAAGTTATTAATAGGTAGTTATGTAATACATTAATGAGTGTGGCAACAATTACTTCTTATTTAGTGGATTTCATTCATGTTTGTATTCGAAACTACAGTCAGATTTAAACAGTTAAATAGGGTCATGACAATATAATTGCACTCTTTAAATAATACGTCAATATATTATTCACAACGATTACGTAAGAGTATCCAATCTGTTTCTGGTTAGCGTTTTTTTAGCGAGTTAGTTTTCTACGGGATGGGGTCGCTAACCTCATGCCTAACCCTCCTCCTTTATCCGGGCTTGGGACCGGCAGTAGTTCCCGGAAAGGGACTCCAGGCGGAGTCCAGTGGAGGAAGAAATCAGGAAGAAGCGCTGGAAGTGGATAGGACACACATTGAGGAAAACACCGAACTGCGTCACAAGACAAGCCCTCATATGGAATCCTCAAGGTCGAAGGAAGAGAGGAAGACCAAAGAATACATTACGCCGGGAAATGGAGATAGATATGAGAAAAATGAACAAGAATTGGATGGAACTAGAAAAGAAGGCCCAGGACAGAGTGGATTGGAGAATGCTGATCGGCGGCCTATGCTCCATTGGGAGTAACAGGCGTAAGTAAGTATCCAATCTATTAATTAGTTTTCAAAAATATAATAAACATACGTTAAAATGCATTATTTCATGATTTAAGGTTATCTCATCGCATAAAACTGTGCATGACAATTGTAGATAGATATTCACTGAGTGGTTGACAAAAATTACATTATACTTATGCACATTTTGATCAACCAAGAGTTTGAAAATTCTCCAGCTAATTCTGATTTTCGGTGAATATTTTCTTTAAAGCATACGCGATCTGTAAAATAAAATCGAGATAAGGTTGCTAATTTTGAGATCATTTCCCTGAGTTCATAAAAAAGATATATTGTTGTTCTTTACTTATCATAATCGATGATTTCATAGAATATTGGATAATAAATTAGGTTTTGTTATATCAACTATAGCTATGATATTGTGGTGTGTGTTAATGATATCAATAGATATTAGTGGTATGTAACATCAATCAAAAGTGAAATGCCTCGAGGCAAAAGGTTAAGAATATCAAAGAAAACAGAACAAGAACAAAGAATGATTGGTGTTGAATCAAAAGAACAATGAAGTCTGAGACGATTGATTGAATTTTGCCAATGAATTATTTACTGTATCATTCTCAAATTTTACTAAGTTGTTCTGTAATTTCGTATTCAGTTACATTCGACCGTCCCCACTTGTGTTATCGTTCACTACAATATTATTTTAATTTAACAAATGAAAGCAATAGCCTAATATTTGACTTATTTGACTGAATTCATATGAAAGACAGCATTTGAAATTCGGCTTTTTTTCGCAAGTGATAAGATTTTTTATTTATCTTAGCTGAAATAATTCAACAGTGACATAATTTATGTTCAGTAACAAACAACACTACTGTACCTATGCCATCGGTATACTTGGACTAATGCTAAATTTTTAGGGATGTGTATAGAAATACAGAAAGAGATTTTCTCTTAGTACTTTATTAAGATGAAGTTATAGGCTCAAAACAATTAAATGTTACACGTACAAAGATTAGACATGTTCTAGTTTGATATACATGTATATTGAACGTGTAATTATTTCCTTGTAACGTATTTAAGCTTTACAAATAATTATAACATTGTTTAAAACATGATAGTTGACTCATACAGGATTTATTTAGTATAACCGAGCAAGTTAAATTAACAAACAGAAACTATCAGTAAACTAATTGACCAAAGTACATCTTATTCAGATGCTTTGTGTGAAATTCTGTACTTTCATAATGACATGTTCATTAATCTGGTTGGTTGTTGATTGATTGTATAAGTTTAATAATAAATAACAAAATGAATAAATAAACACACTAAATATAACTTTTCAAAAAATAGAACGAGTTTAGATTTGACTTAATAATATATACAATTAATAACTATTTTGTACATGTAAAAGAACTGTTATTCTATTCACAATTTAATGGTGAACAAGTGTAAAATAAAATGTAAATGATTTCAAAGAATTTGATATAAAAACTGATAATAGTTCATTTACACTACTCTCAGTCATGCTTTGGATGTTAATTATAGTGATGCTAATCAGTTTTCTAAACTAAAGTATTTAGGTTGTGGTTCAAAATAGTTACTTGATGGGTTGAGTTGTTTAACCACTATGCGTTCCCGTCCATTAAACGGTTCGGTTCTGAAGTCATGTATTTTCAAATAAAAGGGTAGTTTAATGCCATATTTTACTTTTTATTACCATGAACATATTGACATGTGTTTTCTTTTGGTAATATGATCATTTTAGTGATCATCACCTCGATCAAATTTTGTTACATTTCATAATAATGACATTTATTTTCAATTTCTACACACCGAAATGGGAGAGTCGTGGATAAAACTTTTTAAAAACTCTTGGCTAGTCCAAAATTATAAATATTATTTGGTACTTGTCGATTTTATGGATTGTGCTTTCATATATTTAGATACAGAAGGACGGAAACATAGCCAGAAAAAAATGGTTATCATTTCATTTTGCTATTCTCTGGAGATATTAGTTACATCTTTTGTGTTATAATTAAACTGCCTTTAATCCATAAGCCTTAAATAAAGAGCGGTCACCATAAAGATTGTAATTCAATTTCCCTATTACCCACTTACAGGCTTGATGTCTGATGTGTACTTATTAGCTCAGAAGACTTCTATATTTTAACCCATCGTTTTCAGAGGAGAGATAATAGGATGTAAATGAGTGTATGATCGTAAAAATCTTAAAGAATAAAAATAGCCTCATTATTCTTCTTCTGTAATGAGTAGTTTAGATTATTAATGGTTTGGTTTTAAGTTTTAAGATACGATGTATCCCACATATACTTTTATTTATAATTAGTTTATCATTTCTCACAATGTGGTATTTAGTGAAAATAGTTAAATTTGTCGTGTAACAAGTTGCTCACTTTAAAAGAGTTGACTGATACTAGACTCAAAGTTTGAAGAATTTTCATACTTTATATCACTCGAAAAGAAATAAAAAAATTTCACCATGAACTTTTGAATATGAAACACCAATCTACTACTAAGAAATAGATTTAGAAGTTAATTTTTAGGTTCTTGGGTATCAAAAACGAGAATATATACAACAACGAAAAATGGAGTCCTAATTAAGTGTAAGATTCCTGATGGATATTTGATAATCTTCTAGTAAGCTTCTACCTTTTCTATATTCTCTAACATAATATGTACTTTCTAAAAATAATTTAAACAAATTTTTCGTTTTATGAAAATATCAAATTCATGAATGAACCTAATCTTCTATCCTTTTTCATACTCTTTAAAATTCCTTTTACTGTCTAGTTTTAATTTATTTTTTTATCAAACCCTTATGCTCAACAATCCCTTTACAAGTCCTGTAAAATAGTAAATTTGTATGAGTCATAATTCTATATGAAGTTGTTAATATGAATAAGATACAATAAAATTTACAACAATATAAGAATACATCAAATAGAAAATATGGTTTTTATTTAATTAAACACATAAACATTGGTACAACAATGCACTAAATAGATATACGCTACATGAATCATTCAATTTGTGTGAGGGCTGGATACTGCCTGGGTGCTCAAACCGAAGCAGGTGGTTATCTTAGGGGGCCACACCCGGAGCCTTCGACCTAAAGGTCTGATCTACAAGGCGGGGTAGCAACGTTAGGAGATGCAATCCTATGGTACTTAGTGACCAACAATAAGCCCATACGCCATTTGTTCCTTTGGGGTCCTAGAGCCCATGTGCAGCATTGGTCTGGAATCAGGGCTTTCCAACTTCCCTAGGTGGATCCTCCATGTCCACCAGCCTGGTTAAAGCACAGAGCATTCGCTTTTCGTCCTTTCAATGTCGTAGACAACACGCACGCCAAGAGAAGGCAGTGATTAGGACTACCCTGACAGTGGTTGTATGCGCGTGACTATATAGGAGCTTACTTTTCCCATTCTCGGCCTGACCAGGGCATTTGAAGACAGAAAATATGATAATCATATAAAAAACTATTAGTTGTTTTCGAATGTTTAATTTATTCAAATATATCAGAAATTAGTGAATAATAAGTCAAGTCTATTTTATTCAGAATACTTTTGATATCATTATTCTATTAACTAATATGTTTACTCGTTGTTGAAACTAACAATTAATATAGACAACAACAAAAAAATCAATACCAATAAAGTTTCTCTTATTTAATTGTAATAAACAAAATAAATTTTATATTTATTTGTATTCATGAATACATCATGCATATTTATCATTTATAACAACTTCCTTGTTTACTTCATTCATCTATCACTTTTCTTGAAATGTTTTTTGACATAGTTTCCGTTTGTTATTTGTTGTTGTTGTTCTTAATCCCTGATGAGAAATAAAGTCAGCTTTATTTACTAAAGTTAGCAAATAATTAAGTAGTTAAATAAAAGAACAGAATGTCATTTTTCTTTCGTTTTCTTTTTCTTTTTATAAAATATATGTAATAATATTGTGGTTTAGTTGAATTTGGCAAATCTAATCAATTATATCATGGGTCTTAATGCTTATTTTAAGAATATTGTATTAAATGTAGTTTTGGTTAATTCGTAAGAGATTATAGAGTTTTCTATATTTATTTTTTTAAGTGAGAGCAATAAGATTTAGAGAATACTTACAAAAAATTTGTACAGTTAGTTGACGTTAAAAAAATATGGTTTATGTAATATTTCGAAATTTACATGATCAAACAGTGTTGAACGTTTTACATTATATCTAAGGAGGTAAATATGAACTTTAAGTTCAATATAGGATTCGTTGTTGTTATTGTACAGAAACACATCTAAAAATGTCTTATATGGAAACATCAACTCTGAGATACAGGTCCATCTAGCTGACTAGTCCCAAATACGACGAAACACGCGTCCTGGATTCCATCGATGTTACTTTAAGTCACAAGTATTATAAGCAGAGATTATGGTGACTGGTAGTAGAATCCAGGACGGGCGTTTCGTCCTAATTAGGACTCATCAGCTATAAATTGAAAAAAACACTATCAATTAGTAAAAAAGAATAAATACAATCACAAAATACTCATCGAAGTGACTTGGTAGAAAAGAGCATCTAAAAGAACCTTAAAATGATAACTTGTCATATGCATTCTCCCCAAACCATACTTTGTTGTTATATTTTATCAGTAACAAGTGTGTTAAAATCTATGTTTTTGACTTGCTTTGTTCAGTTAGTAAATTTTAGTCTTGAACCATTCGACTGGTTTAATAAGAAAATCTTTGACTGAAAATTCTGTTTTAGAAATAACATTCTTTCAGATATGTCACTTTTATACTATTACCAGTTAATATAATTAGTTTAAATAACATCGGTTCGTCAAATAACAACTGGGTACATGTATGCCGATAGATCTATCACAGTAACTTATGCTGTTATTGTTCCTTACTTTCTATTTCCTTTACTTTTCTCTCTAATTGTACACAATTATAATTACTCTAGAACCATACTGGAATTACCTGCCGACAAACTGTTGATCTTTTGACAGAATATGCTAGTCCCCTTACTACGAATAACTGGCTTCCAACCCCTGTTTAATGTTATTATAATCTTTGTGACAAATGTCTTCTAAAAACATTTTATGAATCACATCATTTCATGTAATTTTTTCTTATATTTCTATTCATAACATGTTATATTATTTTGGTTACCAGCTTCATCATGCTAGCAAAACGGTAAAGATCATATATTTGTTTCAAATATATAAGTTATCTATTTTAAGCTATTATAATATTGAAACCTGGAGATGAATTAATAGTTTCGATTGAACCTTAATTGATATTACCAAATAGTAACCTAAGTCCTTGTGAATTGTATAGACCGTAGCAGCTCATCAGAGTTCTTTATAGAATTTATTACTATGCTAGTAATATATGTGCTTATGGCACACAACAGCGTATTTAATGAAAATGAACGTATTTAGATGTATAACTTGGAGAATCTTGAACCTTTTAATGTCATCTTAAAAGCTAGAATTTCAATAAATGAATCAAAACAAGGCTTTATTAATAATGGCTGACTTGTTATGAACATGTTCACGTGATTATAAAAGTAGCGTCTTCTAACTTAATTCAAACAAAATTATCCCTTGAACAAAGATGGATAGTGGATAGCAGTAGAATCCAAGACACCCGTTTCGTTCCATTTGGGACTCTTCAGCTGGATGTACCTGCATACCAGAGTTGATGTTTACTCAATTACAGTCCTAAATAACAATTTAAAGATACAAGTAAAACAAAACCAAGTGAAAATTATACCTTTTTCTATATGCTTTATACTTTTAACTGACAATATAATTAGTGTTAAGAAAATGAAAATTGATTACTGACATCTAATAGTTTATATTCAGATTTGACGCTTCTATTCGTCAGTTATCTAAACATGATTTTATAAATTACTATTTTCTTTTATGTTTACGATTAAAATCATGGTTTCAGTTTTAGTTCATACTTTCAAGTTAGACTGTGAATACTTTGAAAAATATTTGTGTTCAATTATGCAATTTCATTGTTGTTTATTTACAGCTGTTGTACAATAAAACAAGATTAGTATAGAACTAGATATCCTGTCTGTTCATAGATGTTATCACTATTATTATCTTTAAGTTGAAGTAACTGAGCTTACTAATACTTTATAGGTACCAGTGCCAAAGTTTGACTTAATAGTTTCAAATAAACTGAGCATTGAGTAGGAAGTTAATAATAAATTAGTTTTTATTATATCCAAATGAGCGAAACAAATCGTATTTCTGAATTCAGTTATTTATTTACCCTGAAGAAGTGGCTTACATTAAGTTACGAAATGTCAGAAATACAATTTTTCTACTTATTGGAATATAATAAGAAATATACTTATTATTTTCTAATGGTTTATTTAATTTGTATTTAATTCATTTTAATATTTTTATACCACAATCATGATGAAAATTATTCAAATAAAATTTATTTGTATAAGAAGGGGTTTTGTGGTTAATATAGTAATTTCTCAATAGTCTAGAGGTTGAGCGTTCGCGCGCGGGCCTGATAGGCCCTGGGTTCGAATCTCGCGTGAATGATCGTAGATGCGCACTGCTGAGGAGTTTCATACTATAATGAAGCGACCGTCCAGTGCTTCCAGGTTTTCACCGGTGGTCTAACACTCGTCGATTCATGATCTTAATTAAGAAATTACTGTATTTACTTATGTAAACGAGGAGCTATAGTTTGTAGATGAAACTAAGTACCAATATATAAAGGTCAACAGAGCTGATGTTGCGATTTGGAGTAGTCCAAATGTTTTTGCAGAATTTAATGAGTTTTGAATGTAATTGGCATAAACAGATGCATTGATTAAATAAGTTAGTAATAGAGATGGCGGTAATTTTTTAGTTCCATTACAACACATGATTTTATATATTAACATATACATACTTTCCTGAGCATTATTTCTATTACTTGCATGTAAACAAATGAGTGTTAATTTATCTGAATGACTCTTAGGGGAATCTTGTTCGACATGCTTCTGAATGAGACACATATTGAAAACACAGAATTAAAAAAAAACTTTACAGGTAAGAAGTAAATGATAGAAAAAATTGATTTATATACGTATATGTACAACGGTATAAAGAAATATTCCATTACTCATTTTTAGGCATGTTTTTGTCTCATTTAGTGTTCAGTATATAGTCATTTGATATTATAAGAGGATCATTTAAATTAAAAAAATTTGCACTCTACAATGGTACAACCAGATAAATTACACAATTAAATTATTATATCTCCAGATTTGTTTAGTTTATTTGCAACAGTAATAAGACATACTGTTGTGTGTGATAGTGAGTGAATTTCATTGATGTTTCCATATGTTGAATGAAATACCTGTACCATGAATTCTAGTCTTTAGTGTATCTTCAGCTGAATTTAATCGATTTCAGATGAAAGTTTCGGAAATATCAAAAGGTTTATTTAATATTCCTACTAACAGAAACTCTAAATAACTAGTGTCATTTTAAACTCCCCTTTCAATTTTTATTCATTTTGTATTTACAGAAAAAGATGTTATTCTATCAAGTCAGATATTCAAACATGTGTTTTTTAGAATTTATTCGTTTTGTTTAAATAGATTAATGCAAATATTTACTTGATAAATAACAGTAGGAATATTTTCGACAACTCATGTATTTATATACTTTTTTTTATTCTCATAGACGTCTATCTGTTTGATAATATATATATATATATATATATATATATATATATATATATATATATATATAAGTACATTCAATGACATCACGTTAAATCTTCATTGTATATAAGTTTCGTGTTAGAATGTTAAATGGCAAATTAAATAAATAGAAACAAGTTTTGTGAAATTAAAATTCTCAATATTTGCAGCTAAACTAATGTTCAACATCATAACCATTGAGCCTAAATGTAGCTTACTGATTATCATGCACTATGACTATTCATTTTCTTTTTTTTCAAAGTTTTGGCTTTTAAATATTTTATCAAAGTAAATTTGTCTTCTGTATAGCTTCCTGTTTATCATTTTATTACTTAATCCACTATTGTATTTTATCTCTGTTTCATAGATTCATAGAGTTCATGTTATCTATGCTTGATTTTACATAAAAATTATAACGGTAGTAATTTGTTTGAATGCGTATATTCAATCCGATTATGCTTATCTTTGTTTGTAATATTTTCACAGTTTCGCTTATAAGATCACTTGCATTATGCTTGATTTAACTAAGTTTGGTACTAGGTGAAAAATATATAAAGTTCATGGATCAATATATTTCTGATTAAAAATAATGGTAATTAATAAATCAATCTCAACATATCAGGTGGTATCAATAAATCTCATTTATACTATGTTTAAATGGTTTGTTATTGTAGTGGATGCTCTCTGAATATCCATGAAATAACATAACTATTTGTTGTTTAGGCAGACAGTTTTCGTAAAATGAAACGTATTTCAATTCACGCTAACTAAAATGATTTTATTTAAAAGAATAGCAACTAACTGCCTGATTAGTTTCTGTATAAAATAGTAAGATTCAGTATCCAAGCCTGAATCTCTTCTTCTTTAAATAATCTACAATGTCTATGATTTTTTCTTTTGTAATGCAAGTCAACTAAGCAGAAGTGGTTCTCTATTTGTTCACAAATCTCATTCATTATTGTGTAATTCAAGTATTTGATTTATTCATCCAGAGTTATTATGTAAATACAAATAGATACATTAAAATGAATGATTGATTATTTATTTTTATTTTATTGTCTTGTACCTAGATTGGTCAAAGAAACAGAAACGAAAATATAACTTTAAAAAAATAAACACTATAATTATATTTCCAAACGAAGCATAATTGTTAAACGTTTTCTGGATTCATTTATGCGTATTTTTTAAATATATTACTCTCTTTTTATGGTTAAATAATTTCAGAGAAACACATGTGCATTCCATCCTAAATACACATGAAAAAATGCGTTAGAATAATGAATTTCTTGACAACAACACGATATTGATTTGTTTGTAAATAAAATATATAAACTATAAGGTAGATAAATTTAAAATTAATCCAGATTTTGAGATCCATGCAAATAGCTTTAAGAGATCAGTTAGCAGATAAGAGTATTAGTTATGCACATTCAAATATATTAGGAGACGAATATGAAATTCCGTGTGATAATGACAATCATGTCAGGTACACCATAGTGGCGAAAAGTGTCGTGTATGATCTTTCTATTCATTCCGTCAAATACTTTCTTATAGCCAAGGAAGTTGATGTATAGTGACAAGTTCTGTTCAATTGAACGGTCAACAGTGATTAGTAGTGTCCGTGATTTGGTCTTTACTCAACCGATCCTTACGGGATTCAGCCTGTTGATTTTGAATTTAGATATCTACTGAATCATTCATTTGGTTTAACAATACTCGGTTGAAAACTTTTGCTAGTATTGATAGTATTGTGATGCCTTTGTAGTCCTCACACTGCCGGCGTTCAATGAGTTTTACTTATTCCAACCACCACCATATTGCATCTGTTCATTTCTGAAACTGATCCTGGAGAACATGGGCTTTCACTTAAGAGTCATAATTCCTCCATATGAAGATCCTTCATTAAATAGTTCATTCAAATAGTTAAAATGGTTTCTTCTGGTTAGCATTCTTTTGGCAAGGTTTTCTTCTACAGGATAGGGTTGCTAACCGCATGTTCAATTAGTATCATTTATCCAGGCTTTGGAGTAGCAGTAACCATAAAAGTACTGCAGATGGGGTTATTTTCAGTAGAAGTTCACAGATAAATCCCAGATTATTTTTTTAACAGAGTTGAACGATAACATATTTTATGCACATTTAATCGCTACTTGTATGGTAACTAAATATTATTTTTTCTGTCAATACAGCATAGAGGGAGCTTGCATTTATAAGAATTCAATACCTGCTTACCGGTAAAACGAAGTTATTGCTATTTATGAAGTGATCGTTTAGAATAATGTTGGCTTAATAATAATTTTCTCTACCTTTGAAAAATAATATTCCTGATATCCTAAGAAAACAAGTTGTTTGACCAAAGCTTATTGCTGGTAAAACAGTATTTGGAGATTCAGTGACGGAAGAAGTCCTTAACCAAAAACGTGATTTGAAAAGTAGATGATAAACGGCAGTCGAAAAAAATACTAACAACCTTGATTTTTTATTAGGCAGTAATCATAATTAACAATTATTAGCCATTTTAAAGAAAAAGACGTATTTAGTAAGACTTATACTTAAAATATTTAGTATGACCGTTTAAATTGTTACTATGTGGGAGATTTCTGTACTGTAGTCAGTCTTTGTTTCAGTAAATGATATGTAAATCACAATTACATTTGTTTAATAAATCTCGAAAAAACTTAACATCAATAAGTAGACAGACTAACATAACTGAAATACAACATGTATAATAAAAACAAAATGTTATTATAGCTCATAAGTGGTCATTTGAATTTTTTGGGTTCGTATTCTTACAACCTGTTGACAACTCGAAGATTACAGCTTCCAACAAACGTTAATCGATGCATATGAACACTTTCAATATAGATCAATCAATTATCTTTTTCATGTTCAGTGAAAATAATCTTTTACTCACTAAATCATTTTATAACTAATACTTTTATTCAAAAGATATTAAATGAAAATTATAACTATATCTAACTAGAACACTGAATTAATTTATATGGAGTATCTTCTGTAAACATGACGTTTAGTAGAAAATAGATTTTAAGGCAGTTTTTAGAATACGCAGTTCAATAATATGTAGTTTCAAGCACTTAATACAAAGCACAGAACACAGGAAGTTTTGTTTACTGAGAACTGAATAATACACAGAATATATGTGATATGTGGGCAAGGATGATAATTATTGGTTGTTTGCCTAGTCAGATTTGTAGATAGTCGGAGAGGTGTTAGATGAGTTATGTATTCTCCTATCCTTATTATTATTGATTGCTGTTGGATTGTGTCGGATTGTTGTCGGTTTTGGGTGTGACAATTTATTAAAGTTCTAGTCAGGTTAATCACGTGTTCTTGATCTGAGTTGTGTTGAAGTCCTTGGAGGGAATCTAGTGCAGATATTCGTTTAAGGCGAATTAACGTCTCATTCGTATAGATAAGGAAAACAGAGAGTTATAATAATATGAATGTAAACAAATTCAGACACATTAATAACAGTCTAGTGACATTTGTTGAAAGTTGATGACCCACTTACCAATAAAAGCGAAGTGTAGAATTCTTCTTAGAGGTTTAATTTATGTCGTACATAAGAATCATGAGTAATTGTACAAATAATATAACTTATCTACGAATAAAGCCGAAATCAAGACCCTCAGATTCTAGCACTCAAATCACTTAGACTACAAAAAGCCATTAGAATCAATTTCCGAGAGGATTAGGAATTAGATCATAACAAATAACTAGGGAGACTTTATTTAAATCATTATAATGCATAACCTGTATTTTGCGTAGACAGCTGTTAATAAACACTTGTATCTTCTGAATGATAGCTCTCGTAGTTCTCCCAGTTTTTGTCTTGACATTTGCATTGAAAATTCTGACTTTGGTATTGATTGACAATTGTTTTGAGTTAAAAATGTTCTTCAGTTGTAAATATGTTGCTCTTGCTCTGCCGGTCCGCGCCCTCACATCTACATCAAGGATGTTTCTCAAATATGTAAAGGTTTTTACATCTTTCAAATCTTCTCCGTCAAGTGTGATTCGATTGATGTATGCTGTGTTGTATCGAAGAATCATACATCAAATAAAATTCTATTGTCAATTAAACGTATTGTTTAGAAAATACAAAAAAAGAAAATTATAGTGAAATCAAATTAAAGTATTGAGAAATTTTTCTAGCAATATGAATTTTAGGAAAAAAATTGTTCAAGTAGAAATTTAATTGTTTATTTTTTTACTGATAAAAAAAACTTGATTGGTTATGCATGTGTAATTTAAATGTTCAATTGCATGGAAATATATTGCTTTCATATTGAACATAGATAAACTTTGAAACAATAAAGTTACAATTATTTAAAAGAAAACACTTGTGATGAATAAATATTCATCTATAATTAAAGATGAATTAGTAGTATAGAAATTACATTGTTCATTTAAATTGGAACTTAAAAATGGGTATAAAACATGTGACTAACGGGTAAGATGAGTAAGATCAATTCATATGAAAATAGCTCTATTAAGTAGTATTTCATATACATAGGTCCCTTTATTATCTAAAGAGAATAAAAACAAAGATTCGTGTAGAATGATATGAATTTATATTGTTCTGAACTAATCTTTGTGTTTCCTCTCTTTAAGCAGTATTTCATAGTTCGCTTTTACATAGCATATCAATTAAATCTGTTTTAAGACTTTGAATTATACAAATACTGTATAACCAAATACGAGATATTAAATGGGTATAAAAATATAACATTTAGATAAACTTGAAAGTTCGTTAAAATTTGTAAGTTGATGTAAACAATATCTTATAAGTCATCCTTATATAAACAATGGGGCCTCTTACTATAAACCATAATGAGGCACCTACTATAATATGTTTGAAATGATTATTGTAGACTATTAATAGCTTCCATACTCACCGATCCTGAAATTTTGTCAATAGACAATAGTTTAATAACCAAGGTAAAATGAGTCACAAAGATGTGTGTTAAATATACATGTTAGATAGCATGATGAGTTTGGTTAATTTCGAATAAAACCAAACAAACAACTATTTATATAATTAGGCGATAAAAATAAACCTACACACAAGGAGAAGTATTATACTAATGTGATAAATAAGTAGTGCATACTTTCGGTTTTCTTATAATTTCGCTCGGTATCAGATTATAATTTTTAGATTAAGTCAATATTATCGTAATAGAGAAAACGTTCATCAACATTTTAATAAATATTAAGGGTAAAAAACATTCGACTAAACAGTTTTGTGAGCCCAATAGTGTATATTGAATTATATTAGTCAGTACAAAAACAATCGCCATTCAGATAATTTGCTTCAAAATAAAACATTATTCCTCATCAAAATGACAACGTTTCATCATCAAAGAGAATTTGTCAAACAGCTAGTCAAATACGAGATAAATCAACAAATCTATTAAATAAGATACGTTATCTCTTTAATAAGTCTTATTTTTATCACCTTGTCATCTAAAATTACATTTTAAGATTCTCAGCTGCCATGTTTCAAGAATCAATAACCAATTATTGCATTAAATCAAAGAATTTCTAGTTGATTACATCTAGTTGAAATCATCCTCAATTTACATAAATGTTCACTTAGACAACAAAATACATTTGTGTAAAAATTATGGTTTATTAAGTATAAGAAGAATAAAAGACGAGTACATATTTATATCCATTATTTTTGTCATTCAATGGCTACTTTTTTTAATTGCAAGAATCGAGAAAATCCCGTTTACTTTTCAAAATCTTTATTTAGTCATCCTTCAATTCCTTGTGCTCGAATTCGTTTAAACAACTTTTTTAAAAAAGGCATGTATTTGTTAGAAATGAAACATTTTAGGATAACTTAAGGCCCTCATATGATTCATTAGCCTAATGTATAAAGTAAATTAACCATGAAAACTAAAATTTCTTAGATAGAATTTATTCAGTATTATCGGTAAACTGATTTCTCATGTAAGTAAATATAAATGTGTACAAACGATATACACTATATTTCAGTGAGAGTTGTTAAATGATAAGTATATAAACTGGTTCAACATGATGTTAAATTCGATAATAGTAAGAAAATTTTTACTTTTGTTCAATTTATAATAGTCGTCTGACAAAGTACGTTTGAGATTTCAGTGGGTATTTAGCAGTTCGATTTGGTTTAATCATTAAACGGTCAGACTGATGTTCAGTTGTTATGTTATCAAAAAAGATACTACTTACAATAAGATCACAGCATAGTCTTATTTTATTGGGTTTTGATGGTAAGCATTTTCAACTTGGTCTTTAAACACAACTGTTTCTAACTATGGCTATCGGTGATTTTAACCATTAAAACAATGAAGTTGACTGTTTGTTCACAAGTTTGACCGTAAATTATTCTGTTTGATGCTTTTTTACTATGATAATAATTGAATTTGTAGTAAAATTTGTTTGAATGCATAATTTGCTTGAATCAGTGAGTTCTCTTTAAAAATATCACATCAATGGAATGTTGACATCATTGTAAGTCAATTGAATTCTCATATCTGATATCTATTACCCAATAAAATTTTTACTCAGCTTTGATTATCAAGCAAAGAATATTTGTAGTACGGATTACTTTGAATAAGAACAGGATATTTTTTATGAGTATCCTTTGTGTTATTGACAGTAATTTGGAAAGGAGTAGTAACAAGTGATTGGAAAATTGATACTCTGAGAAGGAATTATACATAAATTAACAATTCAGTGTTGATGTATGTCCTTACACCAAAGCATCAGACTACATGAAAAACTAAAAAAAACAATTTCCTGAATTTATAAAAGATAAACTCCAATGTTTTACTTTACCTGAAAATATATGTTGAACATTGATCTAATTGCTTTTATGATATCATGTATTGTAATAAAAAAACGAATTAATAACAGTTTTATACCTGATATAACAAACGTTCAATAATCTTATTCGTATATTTTATTCATGTTTACTATAGTTTAGTTGTTCGAAACTTTTTGAAGCAGAAAATATTTCAACTATCTATGTCTGTTCTCATGAAGTGATTACTCTTAGCTCATCGATTTTTCACCTTTGATGTTTTTTTTGTAATACATTCCATCATATTTTCTGAAAATCATTATGTTTTAATAAACTTTATCATTTCTCTTAAACATTTTGAAATTCTAATCAGATATGGGTTTTGTGGATATTATAGTAACTTAATAGTTAAATTCATGAGACACTTGGGAACCTGGAATCACTGAGCCGTCGTTTCGTCCCAGTATGAGACTTCTCAGTACTGCATATCCACGATCTCGATCTAGAGGGTAAGCGCTCGTGCACGAGACTGATAGGTCCTGGCTTTGAATCCCGCGAGGCGGCATCGTGGATGCGCACTGCGGAGGAGTTCCATACTAAGACGAAACGGCCGTCATGTGCTTCCAGGTTTTCCATGGTGGTCTAGCTTTGATTGACTCATAGATTCAACTGTTAAATTACTTTGAAATTCATTGTTTTATTTTAAATTTTAAGTGAATTCTTTTGTTATGCACTTCATAAATTATTCTGAATACTTAACCAATTTATTACTATTTACACTTCTTGATTTTACTAATTAAAATAAATTTAATTATATAACATGCATATAATCAATACATGAGGTTGCTTCAATAACTGTTGGTTTTTGCACTATCTATGACTTAATCACTACAAATGATAATAAATGTTTATCCCTTGAAATTTAGAATCAAAATTTTATTAACCGTGTCACATTTATGAATAGTGTTATTTATTTTCATACAATTAAAATAATCAACTATACGTAGAAAAATATTTCTGATTTCGGATCTAGTGACCTATTGATTAATTGTAATCAATTTTAATTCCTTACATCTTAAAACTTTATTTTTAATAACATAAAATAAAGATGGAATATTTAGTCAGTTCAAGAGAATTATCTCACATCTTACAGTCATTTAACTGAACAAGACATTGATAAATGATTAGGATTATTCTCACCAATTGTCAACATAAAATGTTATGTCAGTTTAGAAAAAATAAATTAAAGTTCTCATTAATGATTAGTAATATTTTCTCAAAACCCAAATCAAATTTATCTAGTTTTATTCCCATTATTAAATTTACTTCTAGATCATGAGATTTGCATGATAAGTTAAAACAAGATATAGTAATGACATTTTGACATTATAATACAGTGAAAGTTTTATGTAACCTTATATATTGAGCATGAGATAAAGTCATTTAAGTATATTTGATGAATAATATTCTTTCTAAATGATTTACTGTCAGTATTCATATCAAACTTATATCAAAGAATCTCTTAATGATCTAAATACATCTGTTATTATTCACACTCAAATAGTATAACGTTCAATGTGAAGCATTTTCTAAAGATTTCTATACTAATAAAGAAATTTCGATCTTAATTAAATAAACTAATTGTTTATTCAAGAGGATAATTGAAAACTTCTTTGCTTATTTTTTAATCAATCACTAGACAAAAAAGAAACATAGTTATCCACATGTTTATTATAAACTACATGAGAGATAAATAAAATAATCAGAAAAAAGTTTTCCTGTTTTCTTTTATTTTATTTTCGTCGTTGTTGTTGTTGCTGTTTTCTTTTTCTCTTAAAATCTTTTGTTAATTTTTTTTAAACAATTTACACATTGAATTGATATTTAGATTATATTACATATTTCATTTCCTATTAGTCTTTAAAATATTTCCGTTTTATTTTTTATATTTAGTTTTCTATTAAAATGTTTTTTTTTCATTATTACATTCATGAATCTAAATGAAACTTCATGATTTCTATCATTGAAAGTTTAATAAGAACAACACATAAGGAAACGGTAAAGGATATATATATATATATACATGAGCAATTATAATTAAATAATTGAACAATAATTGTCATGTTATTGCCAGTATCAAGTGTACGGAAGTATTGAACACACAGGTGAATAGTATCATGAAATAAATGTTATAATAAGGTGGAAAAAAATATTCAATAAATTGATTGGCAAGAAGGAAAAGACAATTAAAGCAAAAACGGTCATTTCTCTATTTTAATAATAATAATAAAAAGAACTAGGAAAGTAATGGAAAGGAAGGTATAAATACATGACTATTAAATATAAGATAAATAGTATGTCGGATTAAGAGAAATACTCATATCCGTTTAATCTTTTCTGATGAATCAAAATATCTGTTTAATAGAATTTGATAAAAAGGCAAGTAAATATAAAAGTCTTTTTTTATTTAAAAAAATATGAAACAATTTTCATTTGAAGAATAATTTACTGATAACAAGAAATAAAATAACAAGTACATGGATCATTGTACCATGAATAAATTAACTATTTATGTAGATTTACTTGAATCGTCTTATTGATGTTTAGGACTGCAATTGATCAGTCTCTTATTGGCATATGTGCATTTTGTGCGTATTGCCTCGATATTGCCTTAATTTACAAGTATTGTAAGCAAAGATGGATGATGGTGGCTAGCAGTGGAATCCAGGATACGCGTTTCGTCTTATTTTGCGACTTTTCAGACAGATGTATCCGAATCTGAGATGTTCACTCTGGGACTCGAATCCTGTACCGTTCGCTTCAAATGCTATCGCGTTATCCACTTAGCTACGGAGTAGTGATATCCACTTGCTTTTGCAACGGGGTGAAGTTTTAAATTCATTTGGTATTGTTTACTTGAAACGCGATTCCCGGATTCCTCTGCTATTCACTATTCATATTTGCCTATTTTAAATAGATGTTTAAATTTCTTTAAACATATTAAAGTATAATAAAAGTAATGAGTAGATCAAAAATTAATTTCGTTTAGTATGATAAAAGTTCAAATTGTTATCTTGATACAGAATCATTGAAGCAAGTATATGAATATTCCGATTTTCCACATGCATGTATGATGAAAAGTTTATTTTTATTTTGAAAAAATACTTATTTTCTTTATAAAATATGAACATAACGACCAGACTGATTACTTTTAAATTACTCGTCATTCTCGCTATAGAAGATATATATATATATATATACGATCGTTGTATATATGCATCATTATATTCTAAATAAATTGGTAAGGAAAACTGCAGTTTATTGTTTCGTAATTTGATCTCAAAAAGTCTTCCAGCAAGAAATAAACTGGTTTTATTTTAGTTGTAAGGGTATGAGTCTTCCAGTTCTTAATGGTAAGAATTACAATTTGTTCATCGCTTTTTAAGTTTATGTGCATCTTGAATGGATACAACCATTAATCTTCACATCAGTGTACTTGAAAAATTTTTATGCAATGGGTTTTCTGCATTTTACCTAAATGCATTACATAAACTGTCGATATTTTTCGGGAAACTCAAAAACTCATACAACAGTGCAAAAATAAGTCTTGCTAGAAAATGGTAAGAAGTAAAGATTTACATCCTAATAAACGATAAAAGAAAATTATTTATTTACAGATTACAACATATAATTTTGTATCCATGTGTAAATATAAATGCTTATGAATCACTTATTATTTCTGTATAGACGAGGTTTTTTATTAATTGAGTTTCAGGGAATCGTACTAAGTAGAGGTATATTGTATCAGATACACGACTAAATAAACTACACTTTGAACTGTTAATAACACTAGTTTATCAAGACGTGACTGTGAATACCCCTAAATAAAACGTTTTATTCAGCTTAGCTTCATATTGTTTTCACAAGACTGTTTACCATTTACGGATGCGTTAAGGATTATTTTCCGCTTTGAGCTACATCGATGTGTATCTATAAATTTACTTACAGGTTACATTAGCCACAAAAAGCGATCACCGTACAAATGCATCTCAAAGCATTATCTGACGTGGCCTTTAAAAGAAGAATGCAAAACAGTTACTAGTTCAATACGAGAGCACCTAATCAACTTTGCATATGTCACTCCAAAGGAGTTTCCCTTCAAAATCTTCACAATCAAAGAAACTGGATTGAAGTTAAGCCGAATCAAAAACTTATGCACTACTGAAGCGTTGGCCATTCAGCAATTTAAATCCGAACTGTGCATGCAAAAATGATACATCCAACCTCTCATCCATCCTTGGCCCTAAATTTTTTCTATATTGCATTTTTGTCTGCTTAAAAAAATTCTTTCTAAGAATACCGAATTAAAAGAAGATATGGCTGCCGAAATCTTGAATAAATGGGTTTCAAAATCCCTGAATAAAGTCTTCTATTCAGCTTAGGTTCATATTATATTCTCAATACGGCTTACCATTTAAGGATGTGTTAAGGATTAGCTTACGCTTTGGGCTACATCGATATGCATCTATAATATAATATTTAAGTTGGATTGATTATACTAAGTTTAATAAGTAGTAACCTTAGAAAAGTAAATGAATTAGTCCCTGTTACAAATTTCGAAAGAACACTAAGAAGAGAAAGTTGATCTGGTCTAATATTTACTTATCATGTCATTTTATATGTGAATCAATGAAGTTCCGTTAAACTGAAGTCCAAATAAACATAAAGTGATAACTGTAAATAAAAGAGAGAAAACGTTAGTATAATATATAAATGAGAGGACATTGCTCATTACATTGGGCCATAAATAGGCTTAAAGATAACCTGTGAAAATTGTTTTTGTATGCATGAAAGGAGTGTGAAATCATGACTAGCCAAATCTTCCATGAACCTAGGTATTTGTCCATAACAATTTCTATACAGCGTTTAAAAGCTGCATTGATGTCAGTTCGATGCCAGTTTCAATTATATGTTTCACTATCAATAAACACGGTTTTTAATTTTCCACTTTTGTCGCAGTACTTAGCACAAATGTTTCCTGTTTTATAAGATTAAAAAATGGTTTATAAATACCGTTATTCAATATATTAGTGTGGTGAACGATACTTACACGATCTTTCGTAAGTAGTGTGTAGCAGAACATGATGTCGAAGTTACAACAATTTTCAGACAGAGTAAAGAGTTTCAATGCATCGAAAGCACGTCGTCGGCAGAATACTCAAAGAACAGACGAGAAGAGAGTTCAGATGTCAGAACACACCGAAAAATTCAGAGTCGATTGAATGCTGTGTTTCCGTATTATGTAAATACTTTGTCACTGAAAGCGGGTTGGCTAACATATCACAAATTAATTTTACCAGATACATTTTACTTATAAAAGTTAAAATAAATTGAGTCATGTAGTAAAGGTGAACAGCTAACCAAGAGCTTACTCACATGCCTATGTATCGACATGTAATCAGTTGAAATAATAAAAGGCTGTCTCATCATCTGAATGTTCTGTTTTCATCCTTCAATTATTGCTCGAAATAATTCCGTAAATTTCACCGAACAAGTTAAATGTTGTTCTGGTTCTAACCAGTTATCGCTTTGGATAGGGGTCACATGACCTTATACTAATAGGTTACAGTTTGTTCTACTTACTGCAGCTCAGATCACCAGATTGTATCATTTATCACATGCATAAACAATACAGCAAGTAAATAATAAAAATATATTTATTTTCGTATCCCAATGAGTAGAAAATTTTATACAGCAAGTAGTTACTTCAGTGATATCTATAACATTCATAATTTATTTTGGTCCCATCGCTTCTGTGATTTTATGCTCTCCTTCCTCTTGAATTAATTTTTTTCAGCCTATGTAATAAACACAGATTCTTGAATGTCTCTAGGAAAAAATTTATTTATGCATATAAATAACTTTATGCTTTGATAGAATGAAGATTTATAATTTATAAAAGAAACGTAGAAAAAAACAAAAGTTTTGGAAACTGGACTTTCTTGAGAAGCAAAGTTAGCATTACACAGAATAATTTTTGATACAGTTATATGGATGAATTCAGACAAAATACAAATTTATAGTTTTGCTCATTCCATGATATGTTGAACTAACCTAGAAATTCTTCTTTTAGAAGAAACACATGATGAACTTTTGAGGTGGTAATCAAAAGAAAACTAATTTAAAGCTTTAACTCTTTTTTTACTAGTTTGGTTGGATTTTCTCTCTCCAGAATTCCAGTGTAATGCGCGTACGCCAAAATATATAGAAAATTACTTTTATATGGAATGAATTAAATGGCTAGGAAAATAAAAAACATCATTATACATACCACAGGTTATGCACTGAAACTTAAATATGTAAAACATACATATCATCTAAAGGAAAACTAAATTATGCATTTTATTACCTTTTATCAGGATTATTATTCCGTGGGCAGCTGTAGAGTTAATTATATAACATTTTTAATTAAGCGGTAGCCTTACAATACGTGACATATTTTTCCTGTTCTGAATTCTCAAGTAAATACACTCAGTTTTCATATGTCTTTTTTGGATACAATTATGAATAACTGAATCTTTTGGCTATTATCTTTATTTAAAAAGTTACATAGTGAATCAAAGAATTAGAGAAACATTGAATAAAGATATGAAAATGCTCACGGAATTCATTGAAAGGAATAATGTGATAACGAAAATTGAAATAAGAACTTGACTTTCTTTCATTTACATATAAAACATGATGTAAATTTTAAGAAAGTAACAATTAATATTTAAACTAATGTACTTTAGGCAAAGATGGATAGTGTCTAGCAGTGGAATCCAGGACGCGCGTTTTGTCCTATTCGGGACTCGTCGGCTGGATGTACCTGCAATGTACTTTAGTAATCGGGTTAAATAATAAGACTTCTGATTATTAGAACAAATTATTTTGAGGTATAAATATATTTAAATTAGATAAATGATGAAGCGGTGGCTATTTCGATGAAGAAACCGGATCTATGCGTACAGAAGAAATATCTTCAACCACTCCTCCTTCTCTGGTCAACTTCAAGGCCAATTAATCAATCGTAATCTTAGCTGTTGAATGACCTAATTTGACTCCGAGCTTTCGTGGTTAATTGTAATTGTCTCTGTTATCTCTATTCACAAATCTTTGTATTATTCTACTGTAGGATTCCACTGCTAGCCACTATCCATCATTGCTTAAAAAAGCTTGTGACTTAAGGCTATATCGAGGCAATCCACCCAGGATGTACATATGCCAACATGAGACTGATCAATTGCAGTTCTTAATAACAATGGGAAAATACAAGTCAAACAACGCCGAGTGAATTATTACTATTGGTTAAACATCATTATTAATCTCCGCTATACATGATTCATTCACTTCGCATCTATCCATCCTTATTACGTCTTACTAATGATTTTTCACACAATATAGCCTTCCACTAAACTTTTGACCGAATTGTAATTGCAATATTATTTCTCTCACCCTATCTGACCCGTATTTATTCTGATCATGGATCTTAAATTTCACTTCACATATACGCATATTGAAGTTAACATTCTATCTGAGTCATATCAACATTAACAATTTCATTGTATTTTGTTTAACAATCCTAAATTCACATACTTTAAACGATGTACTTTACCCTTAATCTGGCTATTTTTCACATTATTAATTTGGATATATAAATTGTAGAATTTGAAGTGAATTTATCGAAAAGAATATTCTTCTTTGAAATATTAGTATTTTAAATTTAGAACATTATTTATATCATTAACATAAAATCATTTATTATAATTAGTTTAGACATTCAATTTAAATTTAGATGTCTTTGTAATTGACAAGGAATAACTTTATTAAACATATAGTGGATAAATGTACTACTGTTCTTTTTTAAAGATTTATAATTAGTATACGTTGTTTCATTGGTTCGAATTCTATTTGCATTTTCATAGGTTTGAGTTGAAATAAAGGAATACTTTTTATCTCAACTGAAATCCAGTGTCGAATTGATCAGTTTACTTATAATTTATATTAGCTAATGATATACCTATGCTTTATAGATGATATTTTATTTATTCATCTTAAAACCAATGAAGAGACTACATATTTTAAAAACCTATAATGATGCTAGTAACTGGTAATCGAAAACAATATTACTACTTAAGATCATTTAATAATAGATCATAAATATTAGAAAGATTACCCGCAAATATTTTTTAAATGAATTGTGTGTAACTGGATATTATATTACTTACTTATTTACCTACTTACTTATACCTTTTACGCTTTGTGGTAGAGCATAGGCCTCCCACTAGTATTCTCTATCCAAATCTGTCCTGGATAATCTTTTGCAGTTGCTATTCATCCTTCTCATGTCTATATTCAATGTGTTCCTTGACCTTTTTCTCTTTCGTTTCCCTTCAGGATTGCAATTTAGCGCTCGCCTCGTGATGCAGTTTGGTGTTTACCATAATATATATCTTATCCATTTGAGGCGTTTTTCCCTAATTTCCTCTTCAGATGGAAGCTGATTTGTTCTTTCTTACTGTAGGCGTCCGGTCAACGGACATTGACTATCTTATGTAGACTAGTGCTTATAAATAATTGTACTCTTTTGACAATGGTTGTAGTAGTTCTACAAGTTTCAGCTACGTACAATAGAATTAATGAACTTAACGCTCATATTGAAGATTGTGACTTTGATATTGGTTGACAGTTGTTTTGAGTTTCATATGTTCTTCAACTGTAGGAATGCAGTCGTTACGTCTCCAACCCTTGGCCTCACATCTGCATCAGATCCTCCTTATTCATTAATGATGCTACCCAGCTAGATGAAAGTTTCCACCTGTTCCGGAGTTTCTCCATCAAGTGTGATTGGGTTTGTGTTCTTTGTGTTGTACATGAGGATCTCACTTTTTTTCTTTTGTATGTTGAGGTTAATTGCCACACTGGCTATAATCACCTGCATTTTTTGATGTCATCTGCGAAGTCCAAATCGTCTATTTGTATGCGAGCTGTCCATTGTATTCCGTGCTTTCTCTTAGATATGAATGTCTTTATAATCCAGTCAACCACCAGAAGAAAGAGTAAGGATGAGAGTAAACAGCCTTATCTGACATCGGTCAGGCATTATAATAGTATTATATTATCTAATGATTTAATCGATTTACATCCGTACTGATGTTGAAAATCATGTACATCAAAATAGTTGATTAGCTAAATTATTAGAGAGGATCAGTAAGTGCCGTTAGTTAGACTTTCTTCAAAATAAAAACAATCTATGTCAGTCACAGAAACAATATGAAATTCAAAAAATCTCGAAATAAACTTATTTTGCTGTTGTAAATTTCAGTAGTAATTTCAGTAGTAACATTCATTTTGCAAATATTTAATTTGTAATTTCATTAATACTGATAATTTACTTTTTGCTTATGCTTAATTAATTATTCAAATCGCAAATTGTATTAATATTTCTAAATAGTGGAACGAGTTAGCTTGTATTCAACTCAATAGAATGTGATTCATCATATAAATAAATATTTGTCGTTCTCAAACTGTTCAGATCTTAGGTTAATTATTTTTAAGTAAATACTTTATTATCAGTAATGTTTTGTAATTCAGCTATTATGTGTTCCATAAAAGTAGGTTTAAAACAAATGCTACTGATTTATTTTCATTCATAGAAGCCGAGTTAAAGAAAGTTGTTTAATATTCTGAAGTAACACCAATGCTGGTGAGCGGCCTATGCTCCTTCACGAGGAGTAACAGGAGTAAGTAAGTAAGTAACACCAAACGTTTTTTTATATTATGACCGAAGAATAATATATATTTGTATCTAGATATGGGGTTGATCTTATGAGTCTACAACTTATATGAATAAGTGACGACAACTTTCAAAAGAAGAACATTACCACATAGTTTTTATAAAAAGTTGATATCAACTCATAGTACAACTGACTAGTTAATAAATAATTTTATTAACAAAGAGATAGAAATTATTTAACGCAAAATTTTGCATGATTATAAATCATTTGAAATCTAAATGATTTTAAGACAATAAAGAAGACCATCAAACCTGAGGCTTGGTGACTATATCACTGTTATTACGTATTTACTGTATCTTATTATAATTTTCTATTTACAACGAATCGTTTTTAGTCATCTAGAACATAAAACACTGATGTTACAAAAATGAATCTACCAATCAGATGATGAGTTCGAGCATATATCATGATCTAAAATTAAAGTAGAACTTATTTATACAGTTGTAAACACATTGTAATTCTAGCAATCAAATAGCAGATAAACCTATTGAATGTAGAGGCAATAATGGGGTGGCATAGCTTTATTTCTTCATGCTTTAATGAATTCATAATAGTTCACTCGCGGTTGTTTACTTGACTCTTCTCATTGATGATTAGGACTGCAATTAAATCAGTCTGTTATTGGCATATGTGCATACTATGCAGATAGCCTAGATAGTGCCTTAAATTACAAGCATTATGAGCAAAGATGGATGTTGGTGGCTAGCAGTAAAATGCATGACGCGCGTTTCATCCTATTGGGACTCGAACTGAGTACTGAGTACGAGAGTGAATATCAACACTGGGATACAGGTACATCCAGCTGACTAGTCCCAAATAGGAGGAAACGCGCGTCTTGGATTCCACTGGTAGCCACTACCCATCTTTGATTATAATATTCATAATAGTGCTAATAATAACAATGATAATAATAGTTCAAATATGATTTAGTAATGGATATGTTAACAACTGACAAATCTTTATAATGAAAATATGTGTTGTTTGATTCTTGCATTATAGCAACTCTCTTACAATCCCTTTCGATTATGGTTAAATTTGGTTAAGCTCTTTTATTAACTTACATAACAGACAATGTTATTTGAAGAATAACGATTCGCATATTTTTCTTTGTACTATTATGATCACTACCATATCTATATAGACGTGTACTCTTGATCACGGGACAGACTCTAACTAAAATGTTGATAGCCTTAATATCACTCGATAAATCATTCTCTCTATATATGCACGTGGATCCTATTTTTAGCCTTTGCCTTACCTTGCTTTGCCCTTATTCGATAAGACTGTATGTTTGCCTCTGTGTTTACGCGCACACATATATTAACCTCTATGCTTTAAATTCGCTCAGTTTACTTGTAGCCTTGTGATTTTTGCTATCCGCTAATAAACTGTAGTTGCCGTTTCTTATTATCTTCTGATTTCAAGCACCGGTTGGATTTATATAATGACGGTTACAAAGTTGATTGATTTACGAAGTCAAGCCATTACAACATGGCTACCGTAACTAAGCTGCATTAGTCTTTAAAATGGATTTCTAGTGAGTGATATTTCAATATATCTCACAAAAAATATGAAAAAGCCTCGAATACAAAATACGGTGAAACTATAATTTATAGACGTTTGAGCGATGAGAGACTGACTTTGAGAGTGTCTACCTAATAACTAGGACTAAATGAGGGTTAGTGTGAGGAATTCAAATTATGATTTACAGTTGTTAGTTAAGGTTATGAATTAGATTTAAACTTTACATCACGAACTGACATCAGCTATAATACCAAAATCTATTTAGATGAATGAATGAGTGAATTTCCCTCCAAAATCTGTGACCTATTATCTTATACCTGATTGGTTCTTCCATAAATTATAGTTTCGCCAATATTTTTCTAATAATCTTTGTTTTTAAGCATATAATTCGGGATTTTCATAGAACAATTTATTTGTGGATTTACAATAAACCAAATGGTCACAGAAGCTTAAGTTTATAACTTCAAATAATATACAAATATAAAATTTTAACCATTCATATTATTTTCCTTGTTGTTATTTTATTTTATATTAACTCATATTGTTAAGTTCTTTCCTAATTTACTAAATAGCTAATTACGAAACAATCAGATGAGAAGAATATGTTAATATTACTAATCATCTATATTTAAATAAAATTAATGCAAATGGTTAATAGAGACTTATTCATTCTAGACACACTTAAACATAATTTAAAGCTTTGTTTAATGAAATGATGCATTATGCTAAGTACAGTTAACATTGAATAATCATTTTAGGTCGTCAATCTGTTCTGATATATAAACAGAAATGTTTCATGCTGGGCAATCGTATAATTATTCACATAGATTTAAATAAATAAATACCATTGAAACAGTTGTAATTTAATCACTATTGTATAATAGGCATATATTTATTTAACTGTCGAATTACTAACTAACAAGCTTATAATATTTTTTACTTAAATGATTTTTTTCATCTAAATTATTAACATACAAACATACATTTATCATCTTACCATTTTATTCATAGATGAGAAAGCAATTAGGAAATAATAAATATTAACAATGTTTTAATATCATTCTAATAATAAATAAACATGAATCATAATTACTCTTGATTAGAATATTCATTAGAGGTTGAATTTACATTTAATTCTTTTCTTTTTTTTCTTCTTTTTCTTTCAATGATAATGTTTTTCATTAAATTGCTTTTTTTCTTATTATTTTTTTCTACTATAATCTGATAAAAAAATGTTTATCATTTACAAAAAAGAAAAAAACGGGATATCTTTCATCATTTCAATTCATCCCAATATTTTAGTATTCTGTTATGTTGTTAATAATTCACCGATACAAGTAGATATCAGTATACGGTTGCGGAGATGATATTAGGTTTTGGATTGAGATCATGAAGTTATTGATATTAGATCATAATCAAAAACTTAGTAATTTCTACAATCTTATGCTGATAATTACTATGTACTCACTAGTGATTAGCTTCATGAAAGAATTCTTGGAGCTCTAGTGAGAAGCTGTGACCAGTAAAGCTAATCTGTGTTCGGTAGAGATAGGTATGTACCGCAGTACAATGAAAAATGGTCGCGTAATTTCGTGGATTGGTTGAGGTTAGACAATAACACCATTGGATGCCGACTCAATGGTCTAGAGGTTAAGCGTTCGCGCGCAAGAGTGAAGACCCCGGGTTCGAACCCCACGGGGCGGTATCGTGGATGCGCACCGCTGAGGAGTCCCACAATAGGATGAAACGGCCATCAGGTGCTTCCAGGTTTTCAGTGGTGCACTAACATCAATCAGTTTATGATCTCAGTAGATATTATAGTGAATAGATGAAGAATCAATCCTATCAAAATTAATAGTAACATTTACCTACAGATGAAATTTAATGTGGATGGAGGCATACTGAGTAGTCATTAATATTCACAAGATAAATTCCAAAATACAATAATCATTATGAATATGTGACATGTTGTGAGTACACCTTTGTGAAATTTTATGTTAGGTAGGAACAATTGTCCAGTACCACTAAGCTTATAAAGTTTCGCTGAATAATGTAAGTTTTCGCCAAAAGTTATTTTTGTAAGTATTTAAAATATTTGATAAAATCGATGTTAGAGTAAAATGATTGTTTTCTTTTCTTTTCGGATATATTTTAAAGACTGATTGTAATTGCCATCAGTGGTTAATGAGCACTTCTATGCAAAACCCTTTTGAACACTATCCACTAAGTAACAAGCTTAAACATCTGATTAATTTCCATCCAGTATTATTTTGCATAAAGTGGCTTCCCATATTGGTATATAGGGGTAACCATATTTATAAAATTTTTCTTCTAAGGATCACCATATGTCTGAATGTTTAGGAAATGGACAGACTAAGAAATTCTTCATACGAAAATTCTTTTTATCTAGATGAAGCTCTTGTTCACGTGCGTTTAATTCAAACTCTATACTGTCATGTAATTTTATTACTAACATTCCTGCACAAACTTTACATGACAGATTAAGAATTCATTAAAAATGAAGAAAAACAATGTAGGTACTTGCTCCTACTGAAGAAGATCTCAGAAGAACACATCAAGTTTCGACCGAGGATACAGTCTCTTAGTGTTGTAGATGTTTACTAATGAGGAGTCTCATTCTAGAACGAAGTATCATTATAATTCTCTTCGGTTTTAAAGAGTAGCTTAACAATAGTTAGCTTAGACTTAACACTTTCTAGTTAGTGACAATAAGATAAAGAATTTTCACCTTACTCTTTAATCTATTTGTTGCTACAATAAGCACTTTAAATAGGGTAGAAACTTTTATTTATTATAGTGATTTCTAATAAACAACTGAAAAATGGAAATGTTAGTTTTAGTCAGCTTATAATTTCAACATAAGATATAATCTATAGCAAGAACATCGTAACCCGGCGTAAACGTGAACAAATGAAGTTAGAAATTTTAAGCAATCTTTCTAACAGGATATACTCCATACTTTGGTAATATGTGACTGAAAGTAAGATCATTCGAAAGTTCTGAAAGATCATAAATACAATACTCAATAACATTGAATTATTCATGAATTTCAGCAGAAACGTGGACCTAGTTACTATTTTTTCTTATTTATATACACAGTTAATTATACGTCCAAGTTAGTAAATATTTCTAATTATATTCACATTACTCACTTACTTACGCCTGTTACTCCCATTGGAACATAGGCCGCCGACTAGCATTCTCTAACCTAATCTCTCTTGGGCCCTTCTTTCTAGTTCTACCCAACTATTGTTCATTCTTCCCACGTTTGTCACTATTTCTCGCAGTAATGTATTCTTTGGTCTTCCTCTCCTCATTTTATCATGAGGATCCCAAGTGAGGGCTTGTCTCGTGACATAGTTGGGTGCTTTCGTCAATGTGTGTCCTATACACATCCAGCACTTCTTCCTGATTTCTTCCTCCACTGGGATCTGGTTTGTTCATATACCAAACTGTAAAATAGAAGGTTGATATTTTAACACGATCATATGTCGTCTTCAAATTAATTCATTTAGAATTATAATAAAAATTAAGAAATTTATTGAAGTGAATTTTCAATTTCATTCTTAATTATTTGCTTAATTCCATAATGTTAATCATTCAATAAGTGAACGGTTAATAGATGCGTAAACAACAATAACAGCAACGATGGCTACAGCAGTGACAACATAAATACATATAAATGTGTTACCTGGTCAAAATCCTTAGTTTAGCTTATAAGCTTTGTATATACATACAAATTTTTGTTCGTTTATTCATACATTAGCTTATTTTTAATTTAATTTCCTTGTTTATCTAGTTTTTATTATTTGTATACAGAACAGTATTTCATTTTTCTCTGTTTACTAAATGAACAATAATGATATATAATGTAGTTGCGCACTTAATAAATGAGTGTGTAAACTATTCAACTTATGTTTTCTACTTTCTAATTGTGGCTTCGAAATACACATTAACAACAAAAACAACAGCAAGAACAACAATAAGAAAAAACGAACAAACAAGAAAGGATGTGAAAATATTTACAGAATAAATCAAATCACTTCAATTCAGTAAATTGATGCAATTCTGAAATAAAAAGGAAAACAAAACAAAAACAAACAAACAATTCATCTAGAAATGTGAATACAAAAAAAAGAGTTATTGAAGTATAGTCAATCTATGCTTCAATACACATGCATGTGTTTGCTTGTCATAAATTGTAAATACTTATTTAGATCACTTACACTATCAATAATGTTCATTTACAAAACAATGTTTTTATTTATAATATGACTGGTTGAAATCATGAATCCATTGAAGCTAGACCATCATGGAAAACCTGGAAGCACTGGACAGCCGTCTCGTCCTAGTGTGGGACTCCTCAGCAATGCTCATTCACGATCCCGCTCCTCGCGAGATTCGAACCTAGGACCTACCAGTCTTGCGCCAGGCGCTTAACCAACTAGACATCCAACGGTGTTAATGTCTAACTTAAGGCAAGTTGAAAAACTCATACCATAATATTTTATTGCAATCAATGGTCTATCAACTTGAGATGGTGAAGATTTGTAGATCAGGTGAATGATTTTGATGGGTTTTTATTCTCTGAGATCGACAGTTTGGTCGTGGAGCTGTCATCGTTATTCCTGAAAGACATCAACAGCACGAATTCAGGTAAAAGTCAGAGAAGCTCAAAGAACAAATCTTCATAAACACATTTTTTCTGTTACATTAAATATCGGTAGTGAACGTACTAGTAAAGATTACTTGCTGAAATATTTCCGTCTACTCAATAATTTTTATTGTCAGAATAAGGATTTGTAAAAAATGCAGCATCTTTCACATTTGAATTCATGAGTTGATTTAAGCTAGAATACCAGTGAAAAGCTGGAAGCAACGATGGCTGTTTCATCCTAGTATGAGGCATCTTAGTAGTGTGCCTGCACACAGGGTTCAGATCCCGGACCTTCGGTCTCGCGCGTGAACGCTTAACTTCAAGATCACTGAGCTGACATCCAACGGCGTTGTCATTATATAGAAAAATACTGAACTTGTTTTAGTACAGTTATATTACAAATGAATATTTTTTCTAATTTATTTTGGAAAATAACTGTCATTACATTTCATTCAACATTTCCACTTACATAGTGTCCAACATGACTGTGACCATAATAATTTTTTTAAAGAATCCAGTTTACCTATTAGCTTGAAAAGAAGTTTGATTATATTCTAGTTTTTATAATTTCCAAGATTTATTGACTGAAAATGCCCTTCATCCAAACAACCTTTTTCTTAACTGTTCATAATAAGTTTGTTCAAACTGTATTATAATCGATCTGTTGAACAAAAACTGAAATCTAGTACCAGTAACAGCCAAAAATTACAGAGAAAACAATGAATCATGTGATTATATATTGTAGATTTTAGGCAGATGTTATATATACTCTAAATATGCACACTTATTTTTAACTTCTCACTGAATTATGGTAATCAGTTTGTCCACATTTATGTTATCATTAAAATTTTATTTGTTCACAAGTAATAGGATCATTTACTTACGCCTGTTACTTTACGTGTAGAGTTATAGGCCACTCTTCAGCACATTCTATCCAACCTTGTCCTGAGCAATCATTTCCAGTTCTTTCCAGTTGCTATTCAAAATAATAACATAAGATTTGTTTATTATAAACTTTTGGAAAAAAGATAAAATGATTTCATTTAAATTTTAGATTGAATACTTTTATATTTTTCATGGGATAAAGATTTTTAATGAAATCATCCGAAACATTTACGTGTATGGGAGTGAACAATATGTAGTGATATGATATTAATAAAAGTTTGTATATCATAAATATATTGACAATAGGAATGTTCGTCAAAAATAGAACGAATAGTTTGACAGAAATTGGGTGCCGAGTATGGAGAAGTTATTATATGTAAAAATTATATTTGAAATAATCTCAGCGATTGAAATTTAAATAATTCCAACGTTTCGTCCAGCTAACTTGTCTGGACTTCTTGGATTATTACCCTGAAGAAGCTAGACAAGTTAGCCGGATGAAACGTTGGAATTATTTAAATTTCAATCGTTGAGATTATTTCAAATATAATTTTCACATATATTGACAATATTCGCTTCACCGCATAGCATAAATAAACAGTTTTTTTGTTTTGTTTTAAAAATTCAACTTAATATTAATTTAAAAGTTAACCTGTTTTAAGGCTAAAATTCTAAATAATAAAGATTAATAAACGAACTTACGAGAAACGTGTTGTTTGTGGATGTTTGTGAAGATGTTTCTTACGTTTACCTAAAAATCTACTCGATTGAATGACTCAGTTTTACTAACTTCCTGTTTCCCAGCTTTGGCTTGGTACTATTTCATTGATCATGCATTTCTTAAAATTTGAAACAACATTGTCAAAACTTTCTATAATAATTTACTTAAAGTAAAAAAAAGAAAAAATTCTGTAAAATTCATTCAATAAAGTGGTATTTCGCAAAATTTAAGAGTTATATTTACCATTACAGTGAGAAAACATAATTACTAGGGCTAAATAATCCAGAAGTAAGACAATTAAACAAAAAGTAATAGTAGATGGAGAGTGAGCTTCATTGTCAATTCACTGAACTAACAAAAGAAGAACACTATTCCATACCTGAAAGTTACTTCTTACAACGTTTTGGAATTTTCGACAAATATTTCAGCAATCCTAAGTTACAAATTTAGCATTTGATACTAATTAACTGATATTAAGGTTATGTGAATGCCGAAAAAAATGGTTAGTCAAGGGACAGTTGCTCGTAGCACTGCTGTTTTTCACTAGTTTTTTTGAACAATATTTTTGATGTGAACTTTTCTTATTTGAGCTGATCTAAACAAGTTGTTCAACGTAATATGCACTTAGTTATACAATAATTGATTGATTGTGTTTTCAAAACGTTTGCAGAACAATATCCCGTACTTCCAGTCGTAGAAAAACGTTAAAAACTTGAAAAATATTCAGACTGTCAGACATGAATTCACTTCATATTGTTTTACTTAAATCTTCCTACTACTGTTTTGAACTGCAACTGATCAGTCTATTATTGGCATATGTGCGTACTGTGCGAATCACCTCAATGTTGCCAGGAAGCGCTTTTCGTCCTATTTTGCGCTCGTCAGTTGGGTAAACCTGCATCTGAGATTTGATGTTCACTCTGAGACTCAGATGCAGTACCGTTCGCTTCAAATGTCATCGCGTTATCCACTTAGCTACTGAATTCTGATATCCACTTGCTTGTTTAATGTGTACATGAAGCGAACGTTACTAGGTTCGAGTCGCTGAGTGAACATCATCACTGAGATACAGGTACATCTAGTTGACAAGTCCCAAATAAGATGAAACGCGCATCCTAGATTCCACTACTGGACACCATCATCCATCTTTGTTAGACATGAATATTTACAAAATTAATAAACTGTACAAAGTGAGACAAAACAGAAAAAAATAACAGAATTAGAAAACTTAATCTACAGTTTATGGCTCATCCATAAAAATTCCCATTTTACAAGATGGATCATCATAGTTAATACTGACTAGATTGATTACTTAAAATCATTTGGCAATATGTTTGACATATCTCATAAATTAATATACAGAGAGCATTATGAACAGTAAAGCATCATCCATTTAATAAAGGAATGATATGATTAATTAAGGGTTTAAGTAATTCGTGTACTGCTCCAGGTTTTTAATAGTGGTCTAGCTTCAACTGACACATGATCTTAACCATTGAAATTACTATAATATCCACAAAACCCCTTCTGATATTGGTCAATATATGCTCACTAGTAACTGGCTTCAAGAGGTATATCCTGGAGTTCTAGTGAGAAATAGTGACCAGTGGAGTTCATCCAGGTCTGTTGTGAGATAGTGACTCACTGGAGACAATGATGGATGTGTCGCTCAATATCGTGGATTAATTGAGGTTAGACATTAACACCACTGGATGCCGGCTCAGTGGTCTAATGGTTCAGCCCTCATGCTCGAAACCAGTAGATCCTGGTTTCGAATCTCGCGGGGGGCGAAGTCGTGGATGTGCGCTGCTGAGGAGTCCCGCAGTAGGACGAGACGGCCGTCTAGTACTTCCAGGTATCCCATGATGGTCTAGATTCAACTGACTCATGATCTTAACCACTGAAATATGAAAAGGTTTGTTTTTCCTAAAATATAAAAAAATTGATAACACAGTTTTATTGTTATTATTTATAGAAGTCAATTCGATGAGTTTAGTTAGATCACAAGGAAACCTCTTCAAAGTAATGAATGTATTTTTTTCAAAAATGTGAAAACCACTTATCTGAATGGTACTTCTGTATGTATTCACTTAATTAACTGACGAAAAAAATGTAAGAGAATAAATTATTTCTCCTTATTGTTTATTTTTTTTATTATCTTCGAAGGAATATTTCTTGATCATCATTGTTTTTGTCTCGAATAATAATAAATGTTTTATTGAACTACTACTACTATTAAATTAATTCAGTAGATTTCAATAAATTACAATCAATTTTATTTGAAATAGTTACGGTAATAAATAATAAATAAAATTTGATTGATGACACTTATATAATCAGTATTTATGTATAGCCAAATAGAAGACAGATAATGAACATGTCTTTTGTTTATTTGTTATACTTAATTAAGTAGTTTTTAACAAAAGCAAGTGAATTTATGAAACTATTTTCTTTTTTTTTATTTTTTGATGAAGAATGTTTGAAATATTGAAGAAGTACTTTTCATTTTCAGAGTAGTGTATCATTGTTAACTGAACAAAATTTAAGGTCTAGCGTATCGGTATTTAAAGTGATATATTTGGCTGTATGGAAGAAAAAATAATTTCAGATTAATGTATACATAAAATCAACAGGAAACCCTGTTGACTACCTCCAACCACCATCTTATCTCAACATAGTGCACACAGTGTGGAGTCACCTGAACTAGTGGACACATTGCGACTTGGTCGATAGCATTTGTTCTGCACTAAGAAGAAGTTGACACACATGACATTGATCATCACTCAGTGATCAATCAATTGTGACTTCATAATGCTCAGCTGACTAAGAATAACCTTAGAAGTGGTATTATGAGTTTAACTTCATTTATTTCAAAAAGCAAACTGTCAACTTTAAGTCTGAACAGTGACTACTGTCGATTAAATAAGTACGTGTAATTCAATAAACAGTGACAATTATGGTTAAGATACGAAAACATGATGATCTAATGAGCATTTGTAGAAAGTTTTTGAAGCAAGGATTTTTTAAAATGACCCATTAAAATGTAAAATATGCATTCACTCAAACTAAAAAATCTGTAAGATTTCTATCAGTGTAAATCATCTACATGATTGTGTTTTATTTGAAAGCAGACATAATCGTTATATTCATAAAATCCTAATTTATATGTAACTACTCAACTAACATCGTTCTTTAGTCTAATAAAAATAAGAAAGAAGAAAATGGTTTTAGGAAAATAATTATACATGCATGACAAATAAAGTTGTCTTTTATACGAAATTATCTTAAGGATCTGTCCTATGGGAATATTTTGGTGAACACCTATCCCCATGCCTAGTTATTTATTTATTCTTTCATTCAACCATTCATAGTAATAAATATCAGAACACCAACACAGACATAAACTTTACTATGCAATAATATTGTATTTCAATCTCTATTCATTCTATTTATGACAGTAAAATTTGCATTTTGTCCAACCTACAACTAAATTCACATGCCTATCCTTTTAACCTGTGTCTATGCTAATAAATATCATATAAACTTATTTTGTATAACACTGGTTATGAGTTTCCTATTATACATTTATGTTTCTGTTTTGCTAGTGTGTATTCCTTTATTTTTTGTTCAATATACTGAATCGAAATATTTTTGTACATCAGTGTATATTATAGGCTGAAGGGTATTATTCAATGGTCATTAACATATTTAACATCATGTAAGCTATAATAACTCTTCTCCACATTAAAATTAATTATAATTTCTTGCCATAGTTAGTGAATTAGTATAATTCGGTAAGAATTATTCGTATTCAATTGATGAGTATTTTACTCAAGATCACATGATGAATTTATAGGCATCTAATATTGTATATATATATATATATATATATATATATATATATATATATGCACGTACTTAATTTTCTATATTATGTTTGCATACTTATCCATTCAAATTGTTAGGAAAAGTTAAAAATGAACACTAAAAATAGAACTAGAAACGTGTAGCAACATTTAAAATGGTAGTGAAATAAAGTGACTTTCAGATAATAAAAAAAAGCAAACATACTTTGATGCGTTTGCATTCATACACAAATATAACAACTAAATAGAGTATACATAAACTATCGAAAAAAGAAGACTAGTTTTTACCAGGAAATAATTATTCAGTTCTTCATAAAATCAATTCAAAGTATTATAGACCATTTCTTTATCTTATTTAATTTTGTTAATAATTATTACTCAACTTATAAATGATCAAAATTATTGAAATGTGTTAACTTACCCGAAGTATATAAACTAGATATTCATTTGGGATCATTTTGTTTTGAATATTCTAGATTCTCTTTAACATTATATAGTTTGGTTATCTGTAATAATATTATAACCCACTTATAAAAAGATGATAAGGATCAATTTAAAAACGTAATTCTATTGATAGACATGATAAAAAACATATATATGAGATCACAAACTATGTTTTCTTTATATGTGGCTTTGTTTTTCTAATAAATGTTTTAAGATAATGTGGATAAGTTATAGATTATTTGGAAATTTATTGAAGTAGGCTAAGTTGTTAATTTCACCAAGGAGAATTTAAATTTAAGATATCGGCTTCAGATATTATAACTGCAAACCAAAAGTAGTAGACCTGATTAAAAAATACATTTACTTTATACTATACACATTTTATAAATTTGGAATACACCATCAGGCATATATATCTTTATAAGGAAAGATGGCTACACACACTTTTTTTATTTCCATTGAACGAATCTTTCTGAATAAGTTTATTTCTTAAGCACATATACATGCCTTAAAGTACAAGTATAGAATTCGCTTTTTTGCTTTGTTAGATTATCAACAGAGTGATTTATGTTTTAAAAAGTTGAATTCAAAATTCGGTAAATAATCAAGGCATGAATGAATTGTGGAATATGTTTGGACAGAAGAAATTTAATAAATCATCAAAATGAATTTAGATGTTTCAGTGAGTAAACTTTTCTGGTCAGTATCATTTATTAATGATCTACAATCGTATTTATAATTACATTTTACTTACATTGGTCTTCTATAAACTGTGGAACTGTTGCTTTATTAACGGAGTTACTAAGCGCTGATCAGGACCTAGGTTACACGTAAGTTAAACAGTAGCAACATATGGTAGCGAGAGATGTAAAACTGTTTGCTTGGTGACGGTAAAGAAGACAATGAAAATAAACCAAATCGTTTTTTTTAAATATTCTACTAAATTAGACCTATAATAAATATTTTGCAGGTAATTATCCATTTCACGAATATAAGAAACTAAAAAGCGAACAAACAAGTGCCGAAAGCAACCTACAAAGTAATAAGAGTATGTTAAAACTATGGTAAAGTATAGGGATTAAACATACCGTTTCTTAGCATAAAGACAGTGCTTGAAATGATGAATTACCGAAACCTCTGTTATATTCAATTTTCTTATTTAACATTACTTTGAACCCATTCATCTCACTCTATGAATAATTTTAGAAAACTGTAGTGGAGTTGACAGTGCTGAACAATCAAGCTATTGACTGATCTGCCTTCAACTTTGGATAACCATACTTGTTTGAATGTGTTTAAAAAGTGCATATTTTTTGAAGCCAACACTATGTTAAACCTGTAATTGCGGACAGACATAATTTTAGACAAATTAAATGACCAGATAGCATAGCTAATGAACTAAGAATTAATAGATTCTTAAATTATAATAGATTCAGCCTTTTGATTTTATTTACTTACTATCAGAAAGCGTTTGGGGAGATTGTGGTAATTTCAATAGATGAGATAATGAGTCGATTGAAACTACACCACAATGGAAAACTTGGAAGCACTGAATGGTCGTTGAGTTCTATTGCGGGACTTCTCAGTAGCGACCATCCAAGACCCCGCCTTGCAGGATTCGAACCCAGGACCTATCAGTCTCGCGCGCGAACGCTTAACCTCTAGATCACTGAGCCGGCATCAAATGGTGTGAATGTCTAACTTCAACTAATCCACGAAATCGAGCGACATATCCACCGTTGTCATCAATGAGTTGGATTCCGGCTCAGTGGTCTAGCGGTTAAGCGTTCGCGCACGAGACTGATAGGTCCTGAGTTCGAATCTCGCGATCGGAATCGTAGATGTGCACTGTTGAAGAGTTCCACAATAGGACGAAACGGCCGTCCAGTGCTTCCAGGTTTTCCATGGTAGTGTAGTTTCAATTGACTCATGATCTCAACTATTGAAAATTGTTTATTTAGTCAACATTGTTTCAGTAACTTTTTCAATCATATAAGTTCAATATGAGTTTTATCTACTACTAAATGTTTCACTAATAACATGTGATTCCAGCTTAACAATACTAATAAATATCAATTGAAAATCAGTATCTTTTAAATAACCATTTCATACTACTCATAAACTCAAATTATTTACTCAAATAATTTCGAATTACTTTTTTCCACGTAAATATCATAAATATCTTGTTTTTAGATAAAAATAATTTTTCATAGTAAACGAAAATATGAACACTTGAAAATTTAATTTGTACGTATAGTTTGTAAACATTCATAAAACAGTAAGTTAGAGAATTAGATTCCTCTTACTTGATTTCCTGTTCCAATAAATTACGGAAATCCTTCATATTTATTGAAATTAAAAATAAAAAGCGAACTATTTACTGTAATAGTTACATTTTCTGTAGATTAAATAATCAGTCTCACTTCATTTATACACAAAGGTGTATGTAAATAGAGAGATAAATAAATAGTATATCATATATCTGATGTACTTTATAAGTGTAATTAAAACTATAAACACAAAAAATGTGTAAACAGGATTTCCCCACTTCAAGAAATAACTGAATACAACTATATTCCTCAACTTATTTGGCTACTGAATGAATTTACTAAAGATACATGTGATTTATTGTTGAGTTAAAATGATCTGATTAATCGAAACATTTTAATTGACTATATCATAATAGTTCCAATAATTACTGATCAGTTCCATAAAGTTACATTTAACAAGTTAACCTGTAAAAGAACCAACAATTTGTAAGCATTAATTCTAATTTTCTTAACATGTATGCTTCAGAAATAATTTTCAATGTAATCACTGATTATGTCAGTGATAGTAAGCAAAAATGTACTTATTTAATTATATGAATACGTCTATTTGGACAAAGATGAAATAAAATTCACGTACTACCTTACAATTTTTCATAATTATCTCAAAACCCTGTAATTCATAACTACAAATATGAAAGAATGACAAATTAGAGAAGAAATGCGATAGAGCCAATTCATTGACAATAATATCGAATATTTCTGAAAAAGAAATAATAGTGTTTGAATTAATTATTTCCATAGAGCGTAATTATGAACGAAATAAAATTACAGAACATAACTATGAATAAATATAACAAGTAACTGTAAAACTCAACAGAAAGTTATTAGAAAAAAGAGAGTAGTTGTATAGTGAGGATCTAATATCAACAACATCTAACAAAATAACTGACAAATAGTCTTTGATTTACACCATTACTTCAGAGAATTCTAGTTAACAATAAAAATTAATTACATACTAGAAAATGTCATCAATTAATTAACACAATAAGTTAAGATTAATGTATAAGTAATAGAATTTTCAAACTAGTTGCATATAGTTAAACACTAGAACTTAACTGTCATGCTCATAAATGTCCTGGTACGGTTGGGATTGGGGAGTCAGATTTCTCTCTCTCTCTCAAAATGCTCCCAAATGGCTACGCCTATGTAGCCATTGCTAGAGAATTTCTACTCATTGCATTCTCGTGGCGGGGGTGTTGTTCACGAAATTGAGAGGATGAAATGTGAATGTCCACCAGGTTAATGGATAAGGAGGATCCACCAAGAGACTGCATCTTCTGACGTTGTTCTACTGTCATGTGGATTAGATCTCTAAGTGGAAGGCTCAGGGAGTGGTCTTCCAAGAAAACTACCTGATCCGGTTTGGGCATCCTGGCAATATTCCAACCCTCACACAAATAGAATGATTTATGTGGCGCATATTTGTTTGGTGCCTTTTTATGCCAATCTTTATGCATTTGAATAAATAAATAATGGTTATTTCTACTACTTTTAATCTAGCATTTTGAGCTTCTTTTAACATTATATAATTTATTAAATTAATCATATTTGTAATGACAAAATGATTTAATTATGAAACCAATTTTAAAGAAACTAAACTACTGAACCTCAGAATAATAATTGGAATCATCTTCCATAATTAAAAAAAATTGATGTTTCCCTTCTTTCATTTTTTTTATTATTTATTATTTAGCCAACACATTATTTTATTTCAAATAAAATATCATGTGAGAAAGAGGCAAAATTGAAATTAATCATCAGTGACAGTAAATTAGAACCAAAATATCATCCTCATCACCATCAACATCACCAATAACAACAGTAACATCAAATTGAATAACGGAAACAATGAACAAGTGAATAAAAGTAGGAAAATAATATATATGGCAAAGAGTTCAATAGAGACAAGCGAGAAAAAGTATAGTGAGAGTATCTCATAATATTAATGTATACGTATATATGTATATACATTTGTGTATATGCGTGCATGTAAGTTTACCAGTGGTAAATAGGAAGATGTTTAATTGTTTTTTTTAATATTCATTTTCAGGAAATGAAATAAAAGTTATTCTTCTCCTAAGAAAATAAAATTCAGATGGAAATCTCATGTAAGTTTTATAAACATTGAAATTGTGCGTGTTCTTACAATGATCATTCTATAGTTTACTATATATAACTGCCTACTGTATCTGTATATGCTTGTGAGTAGAATATAAATAATATTTCACTAAATACTTTACATAATATCGTCATTACTGGGTGAAAATGTATAAAAATATTCTAAAAAAAGTTAATGATAATCTGAAGTCAAATATTTTTTTATGTACAAATAAGAACTGGCTTTTTAGTTGAAATAAGATTACTGTAAACTAGAGATGTAATGATTAAAAACTAATGATTAGCTAACTACATTACTTACTTACTTACTAACGTTTGTTACGCCTCGTGGAAGAGCATAGGCCACATACCAACAATCACAATCCAACTATCCTGGGCGATTCTTCTTAGTTGTTTCCAGTTGCTATTCATTCTTTTGACATCTGCTTCTGATTCTCGAAGCACTCTGTTCCTTGGTCTTCCTCTTTTCCATTCCACTTCATGATTCTGCCTGTAGCTTTTCTAGGGTTACTGCAGCTCTCAAGCCCGTGTAGAAAAGCAGGGTTGGACATTTGATCAGCAACTGTATTCCGCAGAATTTAACATTGCTAAAAACGTTAATTAGAATAAATAAATTATACCACTTAAATTCTGTTTTACGAGCTGGGGAAAGAATTATGACGCCTCATGGTGAAAGCCGATATTCTACAGAAGTCACGAGGCTGATGACCCTTCTAGCAACCACAACAACAATAAATTAGTTACATTAGCTTCAAACTAATTATATTTTATTTATATAATAAATCAAGTTTAAATATTTGTATAGTCCAATCAGAAACTCATTATTGATTCATAACAGTTTGAGAATTTATGAAAATCAGAAGATGAAAAACACTTAATCATTTTAGTACATATCTCCTTAATATTCAAAACCTTGTCAATAAATGAATTCAGAACCATTAGTAAGTTGTATGAATAAATAAATATGATTTCATTTTTAAATGTCACCTGATTTCACTTAATGGCATAATGGGATGTCTTTTGCTATTAGTGATTTCTACTTTATCAAGTTAAACGTCATAAACCTACGAATTCATGTATTTGGCAAATATATGAACCTAAATGGGCTTAATAATTATAAGATATAGAAAATAAATCAGATAACGTTAACAATGATTTTAGTTGGATTTTTTAGCCAGACTACCATGAAAAACTTGGAAGCATTGAACGTCCGTTTCGTCTTAGTATGAGGGTTCTCAGCAGTGCGCAATAATGTGTAATAAAGGATTTATTTGTCTTTTCATATTATTTAAAAGTTTTATTAAAACATACTGTAAGCAGAAGTTACACATCATTAAATTTCGCTATAATGATTGCGAAATTTCCTTCTTTATTAAGCCAAACGTAAAACCAATAATGTTTTATCAAATGAATAATTTTGTTCATCTTTTACAAAATCACGGAATTAAAAGAAAAAATAGTTCACTTAAATATGCTGATCACGTACAAACCTAATCTTCAGTAGTCAGACTTATACATCAGTAAATTTGATTTAGGTTAGAGGTCAGTCATTGGTTACTTTTGTATCTACATCAACCATTTTCAGTCATAACTACAATTTAAACATTTCTCAGGTTCAATGTTTTGTTTAGCTGGTCAATATTATCCTGTTGATTGATTAAATTTTCCTTTTCAGTGAAAAGTTTTTTTCTAAAGAGAGCGATTTTTGCATCAACTTTCATTTTGGCAGTTTTACGCCGGACAGATAACTATGAAGTGGCATAGATTGCATATATTACACAAAATTTGTTATGTTTACTAAAGATCATTTTGAGAATAGAACACTGGAAATCGTTTGCTTTATTTGAAATAAATTTGTTTTTATCAGTTTATCCAACATGCCTAGAATATTTTACTAGAATTCATTACTAGTGTATTTATTAATAATTGTTTTATGTTAGTTAAGTGTAGTAAAACTCATCAAATGAATGATAAATGAAGAACTAATAGGACGGTTATCATTTACTTACTGTTTATTAAGTTATTCTAAGTATTATTCATATTTTTTCCTGTAGAGGTTATAATGTTAAGAAAAATATCTGTCTACTTTCTAAAAATTGGGAAAGTTATTTGATTGTTACTCATTGTCTCAAAGGTTTAAAAACGAATTACTTATCTAAGTGCATCTACGTTTTGATTGTTTTTAATTCGTTTGTGGGGTCAGCTACTTGTATCCAAATAATTAGTACATAACGATAGTCAGGAACAAAATATATTTCAATAGAAGATCGAGAAGAAAAAAACGGGAACGGAAAGTAATTGGTATAAAAATATAGGAACAATGAAATTTGAGACGATGAACTGATATTTGCAAAAGAAACAGTCAGGTCTAAGACAAACGATTGATATTTTGCGAATTAAGTATTTACTGTATGGTTCTCGAATTTTAGTGAGATATTCTGTGATTTTGTGCTCATTCGATTGTTCAGTATCAGAAGGGGTTTTGTGGAGATCGTGGTAATTTAAATAGTTAAAATAATGAGTCAGTTGAAGTTAGACCACCATGGAAAACCTGGAATAACTGGACGGCTTTTTCGTCCTGTTATGAGGCCCTTCAGCAGTGTGCATCCACGACTCCGCCTCACGGGTTTCGAATCCAAGACCTGTCAGTCTTGAGCGTGAGAGTCGAACCACTAGACCACTGAGCTAGTAAATAATAATCTCCACAGCCCCTATACTGATAATTACCATGTGCTCACTAGTGATTAGCTTCGTGAAGGAATTCTCGGAGTTTTAGTGAGAAGCTGTGACCAGTAACACTAATCCGTTTGGGGTAGAGACAGATATCTACCTCGGTACAATAGAAAATCGTCGCGGAATCTCGTGGATTGGTTGAGGTTAGACATTAACACCATGAGATGCCGGTCGTCTCAGTGGTTCAGTAGCTTGAATGATTACGCGCGACACTGAAGACCCTGGGTTCGAATCTCTCGAACGGGATCGTGGATGCGCACTGATGAGGAGTCCCATAATATGACGAATCAGCCGTTTGGTGCTTTTGGGTTTTGCATGGTGGTCTAACATCCATCGGTCCAAGATTTTAACCGAAAACTTAATAATCTCTACAAACCCTTTTCGTTTGTCCTCACTCATGTTCTTGTTTACTACACGTTCATTGCCTAAACGGTTTTACAGAGTTACCGTCTACGTTTTTGTAATCTCTTTTATTTTATTATAATAAGTATAACAAAACCTTGAGCTTAAACAACACGAAATATATCCTCATTTGTATAAGTTTTAGTAGATACGTTCACAGCTTTTTTCACATAACATGAAGATAGGAATTAAAGAGTTTGAATAGTACTCTTTTGGAAAATTTACTCTACATATCAAAATACATAATCAATAAAATAAATGTATTTGAATATGAAATAAACAATTAATATCAATTGTAGTTTACATGATAAACAGTATTCATTATTACTAATTTATAGATTAGTGATATCTTACAATTTATTGATTTTTTTATTAGATCATTATTATTTTTATTTGTAGTTTTCATTATACTTTACGAAGTATTTATCTTCATAATTTGTAGGTTTAATAATCAAAAGTGACGAGGATTTAGTTATATTACTTAATTTGTGATTTTGTGTGTAAACGGACAGCTGAAATATTTTCCAATCAATAATAAACAGTGCTTCCAATGTTTTCAGGTTTTCCATGGTGGTCTAGCTTCAACTGACTCATGATCTCAACCATTGGAATAATAAACAATTTTTTAAAATATTCTGTTTTCAGTTATTATTATTTTCATTTTATTCGATATGTTGCCCCCCCCATGTTTCTTCTATTCTACTCTCTTTCTAAACACATTGGCAAGAGAATCTATGGGAAATAAATACCAGCTGACAAATAAATACACCTAATAGAGAAGTTTAGATTTTCCATAATTTTTTTTGTTTGGATATAGTTCGTTTATTTGTATATGGATTCATGCATGCATGGGTCTATTATACTCGAAAAAAAAGAAAAAAAGGAAAAAAGAAGGAAAATGATCATATTCATGATATTGTCATTATTCAATTGAATTGAGTTAATTTCATTTCAATTTTTTTCTTTTAAATATCATTTTTATTATTTTTCATGTGTTCACTTCCATTTGTGTACACATAGTTCTTACATTGTTTTCTAAACAAAATAATGAGAAAAACAAAACAAACTTGAAAATAAGTAAGTTCAAATTACTGTGTCAATAAACACTTTGTTTTGTTCCGTTTTCAGAGATTTTTGTGAACATATTTTTAAAATTTATATGTTCTTTACATTTTAATCGTTTTACAAATTGATAAAATGTGGAAATTTATTTTATGATCGAATTCATGAATCAATTAAAGTTAGACCTTCATGGAAAACCTGGAAGCACTGGATGACTGTTTCGTCGTAGTAGCAACGCGCATCGACGATCCTGCCCTACGAGATTTAAACCCATGACCTATCAGTCTTGTGAGCAAACGTTTAACCTTTAGACCACTGAACCGGTATTCGATGGTGTTAATGTCTAACTTTTATCAATTCATGAAATTATTTATTTAATCATTTATTGAGTGATTTGTTAAGCAAATAATGATGCTCGTACCATATAATACGTTAATTAAACTGATTGGATAGTTTCACGTTGGCAATCTTATCTAAAGGATCTGGTTTAAGTGTTATACATTATAATAGCTTATCAAGTCCTATGAAATCATTGGTTAGGTTAGAATGATGTACTAGATCTATGTTTTACTAGTCTTCATAAAAACTAATTGCTAATGAGAATACACTTTAAATTAGTTCCTTTCATGAAATTGTACATGACTTTTGTAAATACCAAGTCGTAGTAAGTTGGGTAGATTTAATTTTTAAAATCTTAAGTCACTTAACATAATGTTTTATTACACTCTATTAAATGTATCATCTACCAAGTAAATATCCATGCTTAACAGTTGATTAGTTTATAATAATTCTTCTTCTAGTTAAATGTCATTGTCAAAGCAGTTCTCCCTCTGTCTCTCTCTCTCTCTCTAAAAAAACATCTTTGCTTATAAATAGAGTAGGGTTAGAGAAATAAATGTAAAGTGAGACCAGATCTATTAGAACAAAATAAACACCATAGAAAAGAATTTGTTTCTCATAATATTGTTCAGAAAAAAACGACAATTATGTATACATATATATATGTGAGAGAGAGAGTATTTTTTGTTTTTTTTAATTCGGTGACATTTCATATGTCATTTTATGAATTGTATCGGTGAATGTTAATTTCTTTTTAATGTTTACTTAGAATTTTATACTTGTATGTAAGTATGTATGTTACATTTTCTATATTCATGTGAAGGTCTATATTCTTTATCTAATAAATCCTACTTGAAAATGTTCTCTTCATGAATCAGAAAAAAAAGACAAAAAACAATGTTACCCTTTTTTTATAAAAAGACTTTTTATTAAGAGTAGTAATACCCCTGTAAGAATAATCAAAATACAATACTGCCTAATATAGGATAAAATCAAGTATATATATATATATATATATATATATATATATATATATATATATATATATATTAGAGAGAGGAAAATTAAAATATAGGTAATCAACATAAAATATTAACGTATTTGATTGTGTATATGTTTAGTCAAATTGAAAATGAAAGAATTAGAAAAATAATCTGAACTAGTGAAATTAAATTATTTTATTTAAAATAAATTACTAATGTTACAGTAAATGGAGACAATATTTTTAGATACATAAATAAAGTTAACAAATATATACTCATTATTCATTTTAAGTTTGTTTGTTTGTTGTTTTGTTTTATTTTTTGAAAACGAAAAAATAAAGGTGAATACAAATCTACTGTATCCATGTAGTAAACAACAGACATATATTGCCAGCTAACTATAAATACTACTACTACTAATATAACAATTAAAATTAATGTATTTTAATGTGTTGGTGTTTAAACACTTTCCTATTTATTTTTTCAATTTTATTCATCTATGTTGATCAATTTCACTATTGTCATTTATATTTATATGTTTGGTAATATTTGTGCTAGTGGAAAAATTATTATTTTTTCTTTTTTTAAAAAAATAACTTGGTAGATAGTTAGAATGTAATGAAAATGATATTTGATTTGAAAATCATATATATATATATATATATATATATATATTACTGAAGTGACTTGTACCATTTCAGTAATAATTATAGATACAAATAGATATGCATACTGTAAACTAGTCTGATATTATTCTTTTCATAATTTCAACTATCCACATATTTTTATATTTTATATATAATGAAAATACCTAATATTGTATGCATGAATTTGTATGAATTTCAACAGAAGGATAGAATACAATCAAAATGTGAATTTATAATATATATAAAGATTTCATGTCAAACTTTATTTAAAGATGATAGTGACAATGACGTCTGTAATAATGATGAAGTTGATTATAATAATAATAATAGGTATGATGATGATTATGATACTGGAACCAATGTGATAAACAGTGAGAAATAATGTCAAACTATATAAAAGTTAAAATGTTTCAGCATGATTTTATGTGTACACATTTTTATTTGCTAAAAATAAACTACTCATACAAATGTACATATGATAGACTTCATATTTACATATACATTCACAATAAATTATTGCCAATGGTGAACGATATAGATTAGAGTATTTTTTGTTGTTTTTTTAACATTTATTTTTGATGATTTTCAACAATAGAAATATGAAGGGTAGTTTTCGTATTTGAATTTAATAATAAATATAATTGTAATTGTTCAACTGTTTGTAAATGAATGAATGACTAAAAAGAATAGGTGTACATCAAATTCCAAAAACTTATCAAAACAAATAATATAGAAGTTTGTTATGATTACTTTACGTTATGAGAAATTATTTATTTATAATTGTTATCATGATATGGTATATGTGGAGGTATCGTATACATTCTAGAGACTAACTATATCTGTGACTACGGTATGCTATGAGCAGTGATAAAAGTGTTTACGATTACAGTGACATGGTGAAAGTTTAGATGATATTTATACAGGTTAGTTTACGTAATTGTGACTAAATACCTTATAGAATAAAACATATATTAGTATTTTTTTAATTACAACGATGAGCCGACACCTCGGATGTCCGTACTCAAGATCCTGCGGTCTGGAATTGAATACAGGATCCTCAGTATCCTAATCTCTAGACCATTTGGCCCGAATCCAGCGATGTAAATGTCTAACATTAGTTAATCCACGACATTGCACGACCATCTCTCATTGTCTTCTGTGGGTAACTACTTCACACCCGACACGAATTAGCTCCGCTGGTCACAGCATCTCACTAGAACTTCGAGAATTCCCTCACAAAACTAATCACTAGTGTGCATATGGTAATTATCAGCATAGGATTGTGGAGATTACTAAGTTTTTGATTGAGATCTTGAACCGATGGATGTTAGACCACCATGCAAAACCCAAAAGCACCAAACGGCTGATTCGTCATATTATGGGACTCCTCATCAGTGCGCATCCACGATCCCGTTCGAGAGATTCGAACCCAGGGTCTTCAGTGTCGCGCGTAATCATTCAAGCTACTGGACCACTGAGACGACCGGCATCTCATGGTGTTAATGTCTAACCTCAACCAATCCACGAGATTCCGCGACCATCTTCTATTGTACCGAGGTAGATATCTGTCTCTACCCCACATGGATTAGCTATCAAAATTAACATACTTATATTATTAAAATAGTAGATTAAGTATATGTATCATGGGAGTGCAAATCAAATAAAAAAGAAACTTATAGAAATGAAGCTATAGTCTTTTTAAAAGATGGTTTTAAATAGACTACAACAGTTAACTTGATGTCTTAATGAATCTTATGATAATATGGTTTACATTAGTATAAATGAACTTATAATCATTGATGAAAATAAATGATAATTTAAGAAAGTGTTCAAATATTTTGGTTTGTTTACTTACTTGATTCATACCATTTGTATAATGTGAACAATGACTTAATAACATATTTTAAGCCAGGTATATAATTTTATGACAAGTATATTATAAAATTAGTCACTGATTCCAGTTTTCTTTCCTTTCATAGCTTATTTCTATGGTACGGTAATTAGGGATTTTTTCAAATTTTGTTAATATTTTTCATGTTATATTTGTTTTAATTAATTCTTTATTACCTTCTTACGTTTCAAGGTTAACACAATTTCATATGTGAATAAATTGATGTAATATAAACTATTGATGAACAGTCAAATAAAACCTGGTATCTATCCGACAGAGTAATTTTAAAACATGATTTTTAGTAAAATTAGTCTCAGAAAGATGCTACGCTGGCTTTGTTAGTGAATTTATTTCTGATTTCTGTAAAAATTTAGTTATATGCGATCTTCTAGGTGTTATCATCTAGTAAGGTTGCCTCATATGAAATTGAACGTTTTGGCATTTTGTCTAATAATATTTTGTTACAAGATATTATAAGAACACCTAGATGACAAGCTTCTATATACTAGAAGGCTGACCAGTGAAAATGATAAAAATTATGCTTACTAAATGTGAAACTATTGACTTTATTTTATATTATCACAGATTGATCTTTAATCTTTTAGACCATCATAGGCTGAATAAAAAGTCTGTGGTATACAAGTATCTAAATTTCATCCTATAATTTTGTAAAAGCAAGACATATAGTTCGAATCCTGAAAGTAAATGTCACTGGCGTAATCTCATGTCATTTAAAGGCGGATGTTTTATTGCATTTAATTAAATAGTACTGATTCTTTTCATTGGCTTTCGAGATATTTAGCTTAATAAAATGTATTCATTTACATAATCATAAAATGTGTAACAAGCACATCTTTGAATCTTTTAGACAATTGAATGAGTAGCTGAACACATTAGCTTAGTGAAAGGTGGACTATCATTTGGAGCGATCGGTACGGAGTTTGGGCCTCTATTCGAGCATTAATACGGAAAAACCAGCCAATGAATTCAAATTAGTGCGAAAAGTTTATCCAGGTTCATACTGCTGACCATACTGAATTTGGCAAAAAAAATAGAAGCCATTTAATCCGAATGACAGAGACAAATCAAATACGGTCCTTAAGATTAACAATAGTGAATCACAAACCCTCAGTAATACATGACACACAAAATGCAAATAACATTTCATTTCAAAAACACTTAAAACATTCAATATTATTGATTATTTTTTTTCCTTTTCCAACAAGAAACATCAACGATCAAATGTTTTCAAGCCTACAAACATCTAAACTATATTATTACTACTTATATTCAGAATAAGTAACGATAATGGTAATATCGTTATCTTATTATTTAAAAAAAGCAAATGTAAATGGTAGTTTCGTAAAAAATCATTAATACATCCTTGTTGATTGATTTTTAATTCATTCCTTACTCATAGAAAAGAAAGAAAAAAAAGAAACTTTTGTTTTATTTTCATTCTATCCTGTGTAAAACGTTTCCTTTTAACTTTTTGCCTAAATAATAATAAAAAAAGATAATTTAATTCTATTTTAAAATAACTTAATCCATCTGGATTAAATTAGCATGTTTTAGTAAAGAAGTAATTTATTTAGTTAGTTAGATAACAAATAGTTATATTCATTATGAATTAAGAATCACGTAGCATAGTAATGAGTTCATTCTTTGATTATACATACTTAACCAAACTATTATTATATTAGTTGAATGAATGAATAAAATTGTATATGAATAACACTGAACCATGAGAAGAAAAATTAATATTTGACATATGTAAATCTTTAAATTATACATTTGAAAGTAATTTTTGATTCATCAAAGTGGAAGACATGCAAAAATGAAAAAAAAATAAAAAAAAAACAAGAACAACATTGAAATTTAATTTTCATACTTAACTCATGAACAATAGGTCAGTGACCCTGTAAATGAAATTTATTTATAAAATTACTCACATACAATGTTATTGTTGTTGTTGCTGTTTTCTTCATTAGCTTAATTCTTGACATTTGAAACCTAAAGAAACATCCTTTTTTTATCTACGTATCAAAATTATAAACAAATTGAATTAGGCCAAGTGGAGATTAAATTGTTTTGTGTTTATTTACTTTAATTATATAAGCATCGAAGATGGAATTTCTCAGACATATAACAAACTGTTTAGTGTACAATTGAATTAATTCAATATTATTTATTGTATCTACGAGGTATACGATGAATAGTAAACATTATTGCTTGGTGTTATTTTACTTGTATCTTCTCATTGTTATTTAGGACTTCATTGATCAGTTTCTTATTGATATATATGCATATTGTGCAGAATGCCGTGATATAGCCTTAAGTCACAAACTTTTTAAGCAAAGATGGATAGTGGCTATCAGTGGAATCCAGGACGCACGTTTTGTCTTGTTTCGGACTCGTAAGCTTAATATATCTGCGCCTGATATTTGATGTTCATTCAGGGACTCGAAGTAAACATTGACTCTGGGATGCAGGTATATTAAGCTGAAGAGTTCCAAATAGGACGAAAAGTGCATCCTGGATTCGATTGCTAGCCAATATTCGTCTTTACTTATAAAGATTATTACGTTTGATGTTATTAGCTCAATTATAATAAACTGTTATTTTATTTCAATACTGAAAAGTTTCAGATAAATTATTTTAAATTTTTTACTTATTAAAGCTTTTAGCTCTCCATTTCTTTCCCGATTTCACGTTTACGAATTGACACTTTACATATTTTTACATTCTAATATTCTGGTCTGTTGCTACAACTTTTCAGGATACTGAATACATAATTAACTAAAACTTGTACAGATAGATATTCCCTGAACATGAATTCATGAATACAAAGCCAGCCTCATCTTATTCTTTTTTGTAGGCTCGTTATTGATATATCTGATCATTATGGAGTGTAATTTAAGACTAGTTTATGGATAAAAGGTATGATTAAATAGTTAGTTTAAAGCCACGTTAGTTTTACCCATACAAATTAAAAAACGAGTTCATTCTAAAATTGCTAAAGAATGAAAGGAATTTTTTGAAAAGTCAAATATTTGTTTGGAGAAATTTTCAGTACCGTTCCTACAATGATATTTTGAACCACAAAACAAGCATATATTTTAAAAAATTCAATATTTTGTCTTTAGGTAATGTTTATACTATTATTGCATGAGGCTAATTCTACTCAACTAACATTACTAAATCTATACAAAAAAAGATATAATTAATAATCATATTTGTATTAATACACATGACTAGTTGAACTATTTGTGAAGATTCATTTGATAACGTTGACTACGATTCAATGTTTATTTATTTCTATTTGTCATCTGCTCATTTCAGCAATACACAGTGTCTCATTTAGACAGTAATTGTTTGGTCCAGTAACATTTTTTTAATAATCTTAACTGTGCATTGAAATAAAGTTCAATAAATGAGTATAAATATTTGTATAATAATTCATGAACTACATATTTTGTGTGACATGTAACAGAGCTGTTCATAGATTCAAGTTAAATCTATATTCATGCGTAATATTGATTCAGCACTTATTTTTGAGAGTTTTAGTTTACTTTCGTATTAATATCAATTAGTAGACAGGTAAAGTGCAGAAATTATTCAGCAAACATTTCGCTTCAGTTAAATACTTACGATTGTACGTAATCAGCAACATACGCGAGATTGATTGTATGGTCTTGAACTATCTTAACAAATTTTATATCATCCAAACAGTCAGTCATGTTTCCAACTTTAGTCAGTTCATAAGACAGTGTAAACATCATCCAACGTCATTTATAGGTAAAATTCACTTTAGTCAATTTGTTTTGTTCAGTAGGCTATTGGTTAACCAATCAATAATTATAGAGAAATCCATCTCAAACACAGTTACTAGTGTATACACAGCTATAAATGTGGGCTTTTGTAAAAATTACACCCATTTAGAATTTAGTCATATAAGCAGAACAGAGAGATATTCCCATGAATCTATTTATTATGAAATAACTAATACTGTTAAACATTAATAAATATTTTTGTCAAAACATATCTACCATTCAATCTTTCTAAGTTAAAAATGCCTCATTTTATCTTCATCAAAAATAAAAAACCAAAAAACAGTTCAAAAAAAGAAATATTCACTTTTTTTCTCTCTTTCTTGTTCTATTTGATTGATTGTTTTACACTATCAACGGAAATAGGAATCAGGGTTGAACAATTTACACGAACTTGTTACCTATTCAAATATTCATTCGCATGAATATTATTCACATAATAATCGTAATAATAATCATAATAATAGTATTATCAACAAGCATTGAATTCATTCACCTTGAACAAATTTACTTCAATCTCCTTTCTCTTTTTTTTCTTTTTTAACAGAAAAATACCATTTGAAACATGATATGTTAAATTTAAAAAATTAACTTTAAAACATTTTTATCTATTACATTATGTATATACATTTTTTCTAGTCGTTTAAATGGATTTAAAAAAAAAGAAATTACTCACCATAATCATGATTTCGGTCTATTTTCTACTTTTTTTTAAATAATTAAGGCATTTTTTTCTAAAAAAGAAAAAGAATTCCGAATTACTTCTTTGAAAAATCTATGATACATTTATTGATAAACATTTTTTTCTAATTTAATGTATGTATTTATTACATTTAATAAAGGTTTGTCGACATAATTGTAAGTTCTTCTACTTAGTTAAGTTTCCTTTGCTTGATTTCACTGGCTAAAGTGACGGGGGTGGCCGTTATTATTATTTATTTTCAAATCAAATATTTTTAAGTTTGGTAAAGCCCAAAAAACGTTTTTTCTTTTATATAATCGATCTAAATATAAATGTTTAATTTCATTGATTGAGATCGTAGATCAAACGAAACTAGACTACCATGGAAAACCTGATAGCACTGGACGGTTGTTTCGTCTTATTGTAGGACTTCTCAATAGTGCTCATCTATGATCCCACTTCGCAAGATTTGAACCCACTTAACATTTAAGTTTCTCGTTTAAAATAAATCAGTAGTTTAGGAATTAAAAATTAACTATATATAAATATAATAAATGAAGATTATTCAAATTTCAATAAACTAATTGATCATTTATAAAATTAACAATTTAAGTTTATATATTCAGTAGAATGTTTAATTAAGTTTTTTATCCTTTATAAATACGAAGTTTGTGCGTTTGATTCTGGATATCAGTCGATATTTTAGAATCATTAATATAATCTAATGAACATAGTTCCTTATGATTCAATAACTTTCGAGTAAGAAATAGAATACTGTACAATTTTTTAAATGTTGACGTTTTTTCCAATCCAATCGAAAAAATAATTTTGATAGAGTTTTGTTTTTTGCTTTGGATAGTTAAGTCATGACCAAATCATTCACTTGAGCTACAAATATCTATCATCTCAATATTAATATGTATTCATTTTTGATAATAAAGTAAACTAAAGAAATCAACAGTAAGTATTCTCTTTTTTATGACATATTAGTACACTTATGAAATATTAAATTTAAATTGGAATTCTGCAAAATTGTAATTCTAAAATAATCAATTTGCTCAAAATCACCAACCGGATCTTATACTGATTCTTACCTAATATTGATATAATGAACCTATAGAATTTAATTTGTTTAACATTGCTATTTCTGTTTATATCAAAAAACATAATGCGAAATGCAAACTAAACAAATCTTTCAGTAATTTACATCATAATTCTTAATAGAAAAACGTCTTGTCACTTACTGTTAAGTATACATATACAGATATATTTATAAACATAGTAAGTTATCTTCAATATTATGTCAAAGTATTTAAATTAGTAAAGAGTAGAGTGGATTCTTCTCGACTAGACTGATTTCAAGTTTGTATATAACATTACTGTACTGGGAACTTTATTCATATTAAAAGACATGATAAACACCTCAGTCGTACTCTTATGTTTTTAATATTCACTGATCACTAAGCAATAAACAATTCTATATTTTAAAAGGTAAGAAATAAAAAGCACTGTGGAACAAAACAAATTCACTTTATCTGCTATAACTCTTCAACGTATATACTGATTTGTATAAAATAATAAAATGTCTCAAAATGCAACTACGTGTTCATTAGTTCATTCATATAAAATAATCGTGAATTTTTCACATTCACATTAGTCGAACTTGAAGATTAACAAGTTGATTATAGTAGACAAATTAGAAAATCAACAGTAATTTCCAAAAATTATTAAGTAAATCGTAATAATTGTGATGACAACAAGAATAAAAGGAATTTAAGATGAATTCACTTGGTATTGTTTACATGAATCCTGCCACTGATCTTTAGGACTGCAATTGATCAGCCTCTTATTGGCATATATGTATACTGTGCGCATCGCCTCGATATCGCCTTGAATTACAAGCATTATAAGCGAAGATGAATGATGGTTGCTAGCGGTGGAATCCGGGACGCACGTTTCGTCTTATTTGGGACTCGTTGGCTGGATGCACATGCATCTCATAGTTGATGTTCACTATTGATAAAGGAAACAGATCATTCTTTTGATATTCAAAAATAAGAAAAAAAGAGGTAGGGTTGACAGTCACTTCATCTTCACGGTGGTGCTATGCGAACCAAAAGTTCTTTATGTACACACAGACTGATGTTGAGATGATGAAAATGCTGCTTCTGTATAATGTAGAAGTCTGGCGTTATTCTATGTATTCCGTTTATTATCTGATAAGCACTAAGATCTAGTGAATGATCGATATCCATTCCATGTTGTCTTATTGTGTCTCCGTGTAGCTTTCAGTCACTACTTATTAAATGCTATGACCTGTGAACTTTTTATATAATACTCTTTTTATTTTTCATAGCAACGTGCCACCGTAGGTTAATATGAACAAATAAATGCAGGTGCAGGCAACTTGAGGAGGTGTGCTTACATGACTATATTCTACAAATGGGCTTTTCATTCTAGATTTGATAACTGAATTAACAGTAAGAAAGTTCAGTGCACTGGAAGTCTTTTTTCGATGCCTATTCTGGAAGTTTGACAAGCAGGTACGTTTTATGGAAAGTGGGTTGTTGTGGCATTTGACATGTCTGTACTTCTTGAGTTCCAAATATTTAACGAGACAAGTGATTTCACAGAATATCATGTTTCGTTTGTAGTTTAATACCAATAATTCGATTAGCGCTAATAGACTAGACAATGATGACGACTTTCATTTATGAGAGATAAATCAATGTAAAAATCTGAGTCTCTCGGAAGATTAGCGTTGACGTTTCGAATGATGAATTTGAGTGACACGGGTTTGCATCCCTCTAAAAGATTTGGAAGATGCAAAAACATTTACATATTTGGGCAGCATAATTGATGAACACGGTAGATCTAATGCAGATGTGAAGGCGCAGCTCAGCAGAGGAAAGCAGAATATTTACAACTGAAGAACACCTGGAACTCAAAACAATTGTCAACTAACACCAAAGTCAGAATTTTCAATACAAATGTGAAGACAGTTCTACTGTATGGGACGAAAACCTGGAGAACTACGAAAGCCATCATCCAGAAGATACAGGTGTTTATTAACAGTTGTCTACGCAAAATACTTCGGACCCGTTGGCCGAACACTATTAGCAACAACCTATTGTGGGAGAGAACAAACCAGATCCCAGCGGAGGAATCAATCAGGAAGAAGCGCTGGAAGTGGATGGGACACACATTGAGGAAATCACCCAAATGCATAACAAGACAAGCTCTCACTTGGAATCCTCAAGACCAAAGGAAAAGAAAAAGACCAAAGAACACATTACTCCGGGAAATGGAGATAGACATGAGAAAAATGAACAACTATTGGATAGAACTAGAAAAGAAGGCCAAGGACAGAGTGGGATGGAGAATGCTGGTCGGCGGCCTATGCTCCATTAGGAGTAACAGGCGTAAGTAAGTAAGTAAGAAGTACCAACTTGCTTAAAATTTTGCGTTAAGATTAGATCAACTGCTTTACTTTTGCATTTCATATTCAAATCAAATTCATGTTTAGTATATATGTTCCATGTTGTTCGATTACATATGCGAAACTGATGGCAATCTATAATTATGTTATTTAGTCAAGTCAAAAAAATACTGTTTATATTAACCGAAGTAACAAGTAATCTTAAAATAGTCAGTATTGAAAAGAGACAAGCCAATATAACAAAGTTAACTGTCAAAATTCGGCAAATTTAAACTCAGGTCTACTTAAACAAAATAAAATTATATTTCATTTTAAACTATTGTAAACCTTTCCATAATAAATGTCTTATTATTAATTTCTATTTTAAACCTCTATTACCTTGAATATTATGGTTATGTTAGCTTTGAAACTGATTAAGAGATTAAAATCCATTAATTGACATAAATTTTTAGTATGAGAAGTATATTTTGAAAGTGTAATTTCAGATACTTTATCACTATTCTTTTAACCATGTTCTTATGTTTTCATGTACACATATAGTTTTTATTTTCATAAAAGGAATAGGTTATACATAAAACTGTATATATGGTTACATGTTAAAATTAATTCAAAAGAAAGGAAATAGGATTATTGAAACAGGAAACAGTTTTCCTGAATTCGCTTTAGTCTGTTTTTTTTCTTTTAAAAATCTTTCACTGTGTACATAAAATGAACACTTCAGAATGTATTACATGTTCTCTTGTCAATTTGTTTGCACATTTCCTTTTCTCAACTGGAATATGTCCATTTCATTATCATTAATATTATATTGTTCTCTGTTTCTCAGTCTGTCATAAGTACGCTTTGGAATCTTTGAATATTCAAATCCTACTCTATAATTATTGCTACTATTAGTTCTACTTTAGTAACACTTTAGCTAGATAACCTAGAGTATTCAAAGTAAGGAAATAAATATGATACACTAATTCTTAAAAAAATAGTGCATGACAGTTTTAGTATGATTATAAGTGTGAGTATGATACTTTAAATTAACAGAGAGTATAGTTATACGTGGTAGTAATATGAAAAAAAGGGGAAAAAAGTTACAACTTACTTAAAAAGAAGAGACTGAGATGTTAGAACAAATTTACAAAGCACATTAACACAAAAAGTTTATTTTTTTTTAAATTCTAAGGAAACATAAAGAATAAAAACGCATAAACATTAGGTCTTTAAAAGCAGGTGAATACAAGAAACTAAGAGAGACATTACGAATACAAAAGTAATATTTATATCCGGTCAGTCATTCAATCTATATTATTTTTATTCTAAAAATAAAGTTAAAATAAGAAGAAAAAGTAAGAGAGAGAGAGTAAATAAGTTAGGAGTGTAAAATTTCTGTTATAAATAAAGGGAAATGAAAATTGACCAAAAGTTTAACAGGAAGACATGTGTATATATGACAAAAATAAAAATGAATCAAGAACATTCATACTATTGAAATAGATGCCTAAAATACATACACAAGTCTATTCATGTATATGTTCATAATACTAATCTATCGTACGTATATATATGTACATTTGTTTATACATGTGAGAATTACTTGAAACAATAATAAAGTGATTTCTTTTGTTTTGTTTTTATCATCTTTATCAATTTCTAAAAATGGAACATTAAAATGAAAGTATTTCCGTTTTTAATTTTTGGATTTCTATTTCAAACCATCATAATAATATACACACATGCATTCATAATTGCACTCATGTATACATAGTTACTTTGTTTGTTTGTTTTGTTTTTCTACTAATTTTCAAGTATGTAAAGCATATTTTTGTTTTTTTTAAAAAAGAAAAGAAATCATCAGATTAAAATGAAAATATACTGACCAATCTTACTTACTTACCTACTTACGCCTGTTACTCCTAATGGAGCATAGGCCGTACTGACTAATCTAAAAATTAATGAATTAAATATAATGCTTATTTACTTAAATACAATTACAATACAATTACTTACATTGGTAACTTTCTTTTCGAAATGTATTAGTACTATTTCTTCATTGTAATTTTTTTTTTATTTTCCTAAAAAATATAATGAATGAAAACGTAGGAGGAATATTATATTTTTCTTAAATTTTTAAATCAGTTAAAATTAGATATGATAAATGTATCCTACATTTATTACTTTTAAATAAATATGATTATTAGAATTTCATTAATCCATATGAAGTAATTTGATTGACTTTGGTAAGGAATATAGTTTATAAGTTGTTCTGTGGAAGAATTTGAAAAAAATTATGGTCGAGATAACTACTTACTAAAAAATTAAAAGGTACTCTCACTAAGTTCTGATTCTTCAATTATAATTATAATGGTAAAGATTGAGTTCTTGGTGAATTATGGTAGAGATTTTATGTTTATCGCTTTTCGTTTAGAAATTAGTTTATAATTGAAAGACTATTTTAATGATTATAAATATACAGATGATAAACTAATTTTTGATGAGAGCATTGATAGAAGCATCTTTAAACCTGCAGTAATAATATACGAGTAAATAGGTTATGTTTACTGCATTCAATTGCAAGAATTTACTAATGGCTTCGTTTATGCAACTGACTATTTTAGAAATAGCAGTTGATCTAATCAAGCATTAAAACCAGTTTATTCATTTTCGAAAACTAATGAAACATACTGGGTCAACGGGTACCAGGATCTAAATCAAAGTGGAGAACATTCATATATTATTTCCCGAAACGAGCTACACATATATGAGATTAATAAAGAAACTTTTCTTAGGACACTAACTTAAACTAGTGAATAAATTGGTAGTGGCAAATGAATCTGTCTTTGATATTATGCTATTTATTCCTCTTTAAACCAAATTCAGTATGCTCGGTTTTAGTTAGCACCAATATTAATTATAATCTTTTCGTCTTCCTACCGTTGTGACCATGTAATGTGTGACGGTCTGGATCAATATTCATTTGTACAACCTCTGAAGCTTCAATATCTAACAATGTACCGTTTTAAAATCAATTTGCTTTCCTTCCTTCTTACAGATTAAGTAAATAAACAAAGGTGGATCAGAGAAGCCCATTATGAAAAGGACTTGTTATTTTTTATCTATTCAGATGACCGTAGTATCTGGACACCAATTATTTGCAATTGAGGTTTACAAATCAATCACGTAGATCAATATAAGATTAATAATTTACAAATACAGTTAGTTGAATATTCAATAAGATCAAAATTGATTGAAAGAACAAATAACTTGTATATTTTATACATTGTGTATGCAAATGAACACAAGTAAAATATATAAACATAGCAGTTAAAAGGAATAATTATATTATTTCTGCAGATTGGTAGGCTTAACCTCATGAGTTTAATTTTATTTTGTTTATTGCCTATTTTATTTCCATGATTACTTTTTTTCTCACATCGTTACATTTTGTTCGTCAGTTAACTAGTTGTCATTTTCTGAAATTTAGTTTTAGAAAAATATATTGGAGCCTTAGATTTACACGGCCAAACAGGAATCAACATTTTGTTCTCTTCACCCCTACCTGGCTCTCTCTCTCTCTCTCCCTCTCTCTCTCTCTCTCTCTATATATATATATATATATATATATATATATATATATATGCGTGTGGTTGTCTAAACGTATGACAGAACGTAAATTTACTTGTGTCACTGACAACATTCTGCTTGCCTGCATGGATTATTTTATGAACAGATGAAATCGGATTTATGGGTTGAAAGTAGAAAGAAATAAAACCAAAGGAAATATAGTGAACTCGACCATCCATGACAAAAATAAATAATATGCCACTCTAAACCAAAAACAAATTACTTAGCAATTGCATGCATCCGTGCAAACAAGAATGTATAAATTTATATTTATCGTATACAAATATATATATATATATATATATATATATATATATATATAATGTCACAAGATACTTTTACTAATATATCTGAAAAATGCATAAAGCATGACGATCCCTGCTCAAATCAGGATGAAATATAAGCTAACAAAAATATTTCAACCCAATATTCTAAAGCTGAATGTCGAATAAGAGCAATCCTGTATGTTATGTGCTGTATAGGCTAACTGAAATTTGCTACCATAACCTTCAAACTATATAATATATATATATATATATATACTGAAGTGGATGGATTTTTTCACTTTTCGCCTCACTTATTTACACAGCTTTCCTAATGTAGAGTTGATGCTATTATACATGATTATATATTTGTTTGTATGTAATTTTGTAAGTTGTACGTGTGATAGTTCATTCATCTGAGACAAATTTCTTTCTTTTCTATTCACTTCTCCACCTAGTTGATGATTTAATCTCCAATATTTGAAATGAATAAATAATGTTCCTTGTATTAATTCGTATCTTTATTATATGTATGAAACAATTATCTATTTTTTTACGTACAAGGATTTATGCATGATAAATGAACCTCAAAAATATGATAGTGTTTTAGATAATAATAATAATGGTAATAATAATAATGATATACAGTGTTTTTCATTTTATTAATGAATTTGTTACATGGAATTGTATTTGAAACCATAAATCTTAGAAATTCAGTATGATATTTTATTTTAGATAAAATTATATATATATATATATATATATATATGAGAGTAATTCATAGACATTTAATTGGTTTATGAACATGTCTAATAATATTACTATTTTAGCATAGAAACGTTGAATCTAAATGAATAGTAGGTAGATAACAATGGTAACTTATTCGAATTTAATTTATTCTTTAAACTAGTTTCTTATGGTTATACATAAGTTTAATTGAATACAATAATCAAGGTAAATATTATAGCCTGTAACATAAAGTTAGTGTTCATAGGAATTCTTATTTAGATTATTTTATTTATTATCTATTCGTCATCTGATATATGATTTATATATTATAAATTTTAAAACGACCGGCAAAACCTACAAAAAAACTCATTATGATAGTGTATTGTTACCAAATCGCTGACATATGCAACCAATAAATGTTAAATAATATGGGATTACTTTATTCGTTTTTAAAATGATCAGTCGTCGCGTGAACAAGACCGAATTAGAGTCTTATCATGAATAATTGTTGAGAATGTTTTTATGTTACATCTATATAGAAATAGTAGATAAAACTAATGTAAAGAATTTCATGAACTCAACTTTATTATACTAGTATTTACTTATTAGGTTTCATAGCTTTTAATAAGAAGGTAAACTAAAGGATTCTATTTATTACTCATATTTCTCATTTCAATCTTAATTTAAAGAATAAACGAAAGCGGCATCTGACATTTTTTGACGTGAGAAATTAATACTTTGAGCATAAATTGGTGTTATCCTTTAGTAAATTGACTACACCCCTTGAAATTCTACTGAGTGAATGAAAATGTTACATTCAAATAATTAAATGTTTGTTATGATGATAGCTCTATTTGTTAGATAGAAAGTGTCAAGTTAAGAAACAATATTAAATTTAAGAAACTAGATGCTATGTACTGTGATTTTTCTATAATTGGTAGCAGTTTCTAAGCAAAGATGGATAGTGGCTAGCAGTAGAATCCAGAACGCACGTTTCGTTCTATTTGGGACTCGTCAGCTGGATGGGAAGATTCAAATAAATGATTCCAAGTGACTTTATATCTCTGTCCATAAAATTAAGGCTTGAAAATATAAGATCTACAAAAATAAAAAATCATACTGTTCATCTTGAAACATTTCTGAAAATAAGCGTAAAGTACTGACCAAAGTTCACGAGATCTAATTTAATTTGTCTTTAAAAGTAATCTGAAGCTGACACACAAATTATAATCAATAAGCTCATTCATAAAAACGGGGTTTAATAACTTAATAAATAATTTTGATCGAAACAGCTGAAAATTTTGCTTGTGTTGTAAATCTAAAATAGGTATTAATTCGTGATATCGCTTGACTTTCTAAACATAAATGCTATATTAATGTCTATTATACTTTATATATATTAAACATATGCTTGTTTATATACTGAACTACAAGAAGCTGAAACGATATCTGAAATTTCATATCATGAATTGATTTTGATTTGAAAGTTCTAGGTATTTTATTGGTGACAATAGCATTAAAGCTTTTGACTAGAATTGTGAGATTTAACTCTAGAAAAAAAAATCTATATATGGCTGAGTTCTCATGAGACACAATCTTGATATATTGTCTTTTCACTGGTTGAAATCATGAATCCATTGAAGCTAGACCACCATGGAAAACCTGGAAGCACTGGACGGCCGTTTCGTCCTAGTGTGGGGCTTCTCAGCAGTACGCATCCACGATCCCGCTCCTCGCAAGATTCGAACCCAGGACCTATCATTCTCGTGATTTCATGATTTCAACCAGTGAAATTTCTAAAATCACACAATCCCCTCTGATAATATTGTCTTTTGTAATAACGACTGTACAAACGATAAATAATTTTTAAATGTTGTAAACAATGGTTAACTGTAAAACTAGGAGAGTGGTTTGAAAATAGTTCTCTTATTTGTATAATTAATCATGAATTGTAGTGTCGAGATATTCATCTTTTGGCCAAAATGTATAGTACAAACTCACTTTTCAACATTTGATATAGTTATCTGTAACGTTAGCAAACAGACTTATCTATACTGTTATGAGATTATCAAGGTTTAATGTATTCATTATTAGGAACGAGAGCAGTATTTATATAGTTATTCACGTTGTTCACGGGATACAGAATAATTGATCGAAGACAAAGGAAACTTCATCACCCACTGCATGTAAAGATCATTACAATAAAGAATATGGATGCTTTTGTAGACTTTTCCAGTTCCCATGCTTTTTGAAAATTTTTGGATTTAAACAGTTAAGTCTAAATATGACATGAGGTCATACTTCTGATGACTTGAATGACTCGTTGAAATTAGCCTGACATAATTATTTCTTTGGTTTTGCAATTTACATACACTAATTCTGTTTGAATTTGGTTTGCTTCATTGACAAGCGTTATCTAGATAATCACTGAAATTCATTAACCACTGAATTGCTGTTTACTTTGAGTTTAAGCCCTCGTAAATAAGTTAGCTGAAAACCATTGATTTACATCTCAAAAATCAGTCAATTTGGGACGGTCTAGTCGCGATTCTACAAAGTTTAACTACAACCATTATGATCCTCTCCCACCCCAATAAAATGTTTTCATTTGAATTTTAGTCACTTGTATGGGATCATGCATGAAATTTGTAGATAATTACTAAGTCATAATGAAACGGATATCCTCCACAAGCTGATCAAACTTTTCTCTCACCTAACAAAATGTATTAAACGAAATGTAACAATTACAATACTGGAATATACAATGTTCATTAATCTGTTTATAATTACTCCCTTCCTGGTGTAACATATTGTAATTTAAGGACGAATCTGATAAAATGTAAACGAAAACATGGTTACTTACAAAGTAGTTTGTTTTTAAAAATTAATTTCTAAATATCCGACCTTGCTTATTATAAGACATTTACTTCAAACCATCCTAATATATCACTTCTTAAAGCCATTAGTTTTGAGTTGATTTATACCTATTAACCTACTTCTTAGATATGCAGAGAATTTAGTTAAATTGGAATGTGATTTTAATGTTTTTAGTTGTTTTTCGCTTTTCGACTAAATGATAGCTTACTATTTGAGAGAAATTTCTAGAAGTTCATGTGAGTAACTAGCTTATTCTATTAAATTAATAATAATAAGTTTCAGAAGAGGTTTTGTGGAGATTGTAGTAATTTCAAAAATTGAAATCATGAGTCGATTAAAGCTAGACCACTATGAAAAACCTGGAACCACTGTATGGCCCTTTCGTCCTATTGTAGGACCCTTCAGCAGTGCGTATCCACGACCCCGACAATTTAATGAAAACTTCAATTTAAAAAAACAGATTTCTAGAATTTCATTGGGAAAATAAACCATCATCCACTTGATATTGTTTTACTTGAATCTTCCCATTGATGTTTAGGACTGCAATTGATAAGTCTCTTATTGGCATATGTGCATACTGCGTGCATTGCCTTTATATTGCCTCGAGTTACAAGTATATTAAGCAAACGCGAATGGTGGTTGCTAGCAGTGGAATGCAGGACGCATATTTCATCCTTTTCGTGACTCGTCAGCTGGATGTACCTGTATCTCAAATTTAATGTTCACTCTGGGACTTGGACTCAGTACCTTTCGCTCCAAACGCCATCACGTTATTCATTTAGATACTGAGTCCTGATAGCCACTTGCTTATACAATGGTATTGGTATTGTTTACTTGAATCTTCCCATTGATGTTTAGGACTGCAATTGATCAGTCACAATATTGCCTTAATCCATAAGCATTATAAACCATCATCTCTGATTATAATTTATTCCTGAATATTATTATTATAACTGGTATTATTGTATTATAAATATGATCTTGAAACCGAATTTTTGTTTAGATTTCAATGTATTCTCTTCTTTTCAATTGTGTAAATTTTTCTATACACAATGACAACAAAAACTGTATCTTATTCTGTTTACTTTAATATGTTTAATATATATCTGTATATACATATAAGCTAAAAGAATAAAAAAAATTTTTAATATTTTTAGGACAAATTGCTCAATTTCGTGTATCATGTAAAATTGTTTTAAATGAAATGAATAATAAAACAAAAATCATAATCAACATTTAGACTTTTTTTAAAAAAAACAAGTATACATTTTATGCGGTCAATTGATAAGATCTATTGAATATGCTTCTTTATTTTGTTTTAATCTTTCCTGTAAACTTCTAATCAAACTATATAAATCATCAATATATATATATATATATATATATATATATATATATATATATATATGTTTATTTTGTTATTTGCCTTGTCATCTATGATGCATTTTGTTATCAACATTTTACAAATAAATAAATACGTTAGTAAATGTGTGTGCATGTATAATTTTGCGTGAATATTCATCAAAACAACATGAATTAGATTATGTATCATAAGGTAATCATTGAAATTTATAACTCCCGACATGTTTGATGTGTATATGTGAGAGTTTTGTTTTTTTTTTTCTTTTTCTTTTAAAAAATATTTTTTTCATTCTTTTTTTTCTATTATTATTTTGAAATGGTTTTCTTGTAAGAAATAAAATTTGGAAAATATTAACTAAGAAAATAAAATATTGATATACTCAATTTAAATAAATCAGGAATAATATGGATAATAATTTGTGTAATAAATTAAATGGTTAGAAAACATTCGATTTCATGTACTGTTTTATTGATTTTTTTTGAGAAAAACGATATTCAATAAAAATTTTTTTTAATAATATCAACTAAAAAATGTAAATGGACTTTGCATTTGTAAAGCGTTTTGTTTGTTTGTTTGCTTAAATTTTAAGTGGAAATATAGATGATCTTTACTATTGGAAATATATATATTTGACTGGCTTCAATAAGGATATCCTTGAGTTCTAGCCAGAAGCAGTGACCAGTGGAGTTCAATAGGGTCCTTTGTGAGATAGTAACTCATTGAAGACAATAGTGGATGTGTCGCTCCATTTTGAGGATTAGTTGAAGTTAGACATTAACACTGTTGAATGCCTGCTTAGTGGTCTGGTGGTGAAGCGCTGACGTGCGAGACTGATAGGCCCTCGGTTCGAATCCCGCGCTGCGGGGTCGTGAATGTGCACTGCCGAGGAGTCCTAAAATAGGACGAAACGGACGTCCAGTGCGTCCAAGTTTTTCATGGGGGTCTAGCTTCAATCGACTCATGGTCTCAACTATTTAAATATTTGTCTATTATTGTGTGGGTTTCAATTGTATGTATGAATTGATTTTTGTTATAATTTCCATTCTATAAAACATTTGATTTAAATACATATTTTTATTTTAATTCAATTAGACAGTCTTGCATCCCGTTTCGCATGTCAATAGTTATCTGTAATCAATAGCTAAAAGAGTAATGTGTTGAGTGTTTAAAAAAATGAAAGGTATTGGGGTTCGAATCACTATGTGAACATGAACACCTAAGTACAGGTACATCCACCTGACTAGTCTCAAATATGACGCAACATTTATTCAGGATTCCGCTGCTAGCCATCATCTAACTATGCTTAAAATGTTTGTGACTTGATGTTAATATTAAGGAGGTTTGCTAAAAATATATTTATCCCAAAAGATACTAATCATTTTCAGTTTACAACATCGACGGGATGATCCAAACAATAAAAACATATTAATTTCACTTTATTTTACTAAAAAACTGAGTCTCATTTTATGTATTTAATGAGCATTTCAACAATTATTTTATTTCTAGAAATTTTCTCTTAAAACAAATTTATAAATTGACCAGCTGATCCTACACACTTTATATTGGAAATAACTCAATATTCATTTTGAATAATTTTAATATAGGTGAGAAGGAAAGCGAATTAATGTTGTATACAACCTCTGCATTAGTTACATAAATCAATTTATGGATACAATATTCAGTTGATCCAATTATTGATATCATACTAATAAACCAACTTCATTAATTTGTAAACATCTTGACTATATTGTTCTAGGGACAAAGTAACATAATTCAGTCGAATGGAAGTACATAAAAGATATGTAAAAAATCATGCAACGTAGCCGCTCCAAATAATACATTACATCCTGTCTAGGAAATAAAATACAATGTAAATCAATAAAATCTATTGCCATTGTATTTTTACTTTAATTCTGTTCTTTAATTATTTTAGTTTATGGTTGTACCAGATTTACTACTATTTTTTTTCATAACCCTATAACTTCATTTGAGTGAAGAATTCCCTGATCCTTTAGTTTTCAGTGTTTTTTTTTCTATGTTGTACATAAATCACTTAAATGTGAGTGATTTCACTTGACTTATGAGTAGTTTATTAATCTACTGCTAATTTTATGCTACCTATCGATGTAACATTTCACTTAACAAGTTATTAATCATTATTATTTATCGACATTTATTTTTTCATAAAATGATTATTATACACGTGTAATCATGTTATTTTCCCTTGAAATACATCCCTATTCACGATGACTGTTTTACGTGGTAGATAATCGTTTTTTTCTCTACTGTGGTTTTTTTCATGAGAAACTCAATTTTTGTTTAAACAGTTAAAAAATAAAGGTGGAAGCAAAACTTGCTTTATCTCAGTTTTTGATATTTATAAACAAGTAATAGAAGAGAGATTGTTTAACTATAGACTAAACTGATCTGTGCATTTATGTATATGGATAAGTTATCATGTTCAATGTGTCAAAAATGAAATAGAAATTACTCTAACAATAAAAGTTGTTCGTTAATTCTTTAGTTAGTTGATTCCCTATTGTGTTATTATTAGGCATTTTACTTTAGATAATTCAATCTATCAAACGTTAAGAGGATCAATATTTATTATTATTTTGAGCAGACTAAGTGAGTGACTTTGATGTTGGTCTTTTTTTTACTCATTGCCTTTTTTTACCCCATAAACAAAGTGATATTGGTTTAAGCACACTAGAAGGTTGAAATTTCATTCTTCATATACAAAAATAGAAATATCACTTGGAAGTTAATGATAATAACAATAATTTACAGACAAACTGAATATATTGTCTTTTCTATGGTGAGAAATTCAGTGGATATTAGATGAGAAGTTTGAAAATAAGGTGAAATGCACCTACCAGTTATTTTTTACAAAACAGGTTTCATCTGCTATGACATACAAAGTAAATAAATCTATAAAATTTATAAATGATTGGTAATATAAGCCGTTTTATATACACTATGGTGAATGACAACAATTATTGTTCAAGATACATACACTTCTGATATATAGAAGATAAATATTACTTTTCGTGATTCTTAGTCCAGTGCTGCCTTGGTTTAGTGAATCTTTAGTTAGTACCAGTTCTTAATCACAACAATACTCTGTACAAATCCACATTAATTCTTTTTTGCTTAGATATCGCATAAACACAACTGATTATCTCTTAAACGAATGTTTAAATTTCTGTAGAAAATTATAACACAACAAAAAAAGAGAAAATGGTGGTGTATGATGACTATATTAGCATTGTGAATCTACTAAAATTAGGGATTCAGACTTTTAGATATTTTATTGTTAGTCAAAATATAGCGCGCTCTTCTTCAAGGTCGGAAAAAGCTGATTTTGATTTTATATTGAGCGATTTATGTGCACTGTTGATGATTTCAAAAGTATGATTAAATCACTAAGACCATTTGCTCTGCCTGTAGACTTTCTGGGGTTAGAGCTTATCTCAGGTAGAGGGCAAGGATTGGGTGTGGAATTGATGACTTTATCTCTCAAAAAAGAATCTCGCTGAAAAACTTTCACCTTAAAAAAAATTAATTCCGCTATTCGGTGGGATTTGGATGGTTCTCAAATAGAAGAGTCAAGACACATGGTAAAATCTGGAATTATTTCGCGCTTCTTTTTACCAAATGTGGTTGATAACTCCATACTCATATCTTCTTTATTCAGAGTTAAGACTGGCAGTAATCCTTGAAAAGCTTAAAATGAAATTGTTGAATTACTAACTCATTTTCATCTTACTCATAAATTCACTGTGACTTTGTGCTCAAGTGACTTTTGCCAAGTTTTATAGATTCTGGATTTATTATTCTTTCGGTTTAATTAGCATATAATGGAAATAACTTTCACGTAAATGGGAATTTTTCCAATGAATTGGCAAATAAATCTTCTTAACAAGACTCCTTTCGCTCCTACTTGTGCTGAGGTTTATTTTTGAAGTGTCGTCTAGTTTATCCAGTTTTCACTTATCTCTTTTTGTACTAGAAGAATCTCCCGATCTTGGCAAAGAACAATTAGAAGACGAAGATTATCAGAACTATGTGATAAACATCCATCATCCCCTATTGCTGAACATATAATCGAAACAGGCCATAAGACTGATCTAAACTCGGCTTTTGTGGTGTTATATAAAAGTGTAAAAGGGCGTATACTAAGGTTTATTAAAGCCTTAGCCATACGAAAATTCAAACCCCCTTTGTGTACTCAAAAACAGTTTGTTCTTACCTTAAACCTACTCTGGTAATATTGGCTTATTATCCAGAGTGATTAGGTATCAAATTGTGTTCACATTATTATTATTATCTCCTCTTACCCCACATCGTCTAGTTGACCTTTTATTTTTATATATAAATGTTCTTAACAAGTATAGTGTGATCAGATTGTTCGAAATGTATTGCGCTATTATATCACATAGTTCTGATAATCTTCGTCTTATCACATTATCGAAATTTATCAAAGGGAATAATTGCTTTAAAGAACAATTAGACTAAAATAGCTGACCGGTTAACCGATAAAATACAACACATAAAACAAAAAGTTATCTTGAGAGTACTTCGACCAATTTATAAGCTGCTGTTATTGTTCACCATCTGCATTGAGAGATGTTTCATGAGTAAAATTCATGATGCCAAATTTCCCTTATGAGTAGGGTAAAAGATTATTTAAACCTTTAAAATCATTAAATATATTCCAAGCAATCATGTACCATAGTCACCACTGTAAAATTCTAGTGTACTGTAGTTATTACATCAAATAATTGTTTTTTAATCTATTTAGCGATTGTGCCTTTAAAAATATGAGCAAACAGTTAAACTCAGAAGGATTCTTTTTGAAGTACTGTATCCTCTAGATTCAATGTTTGAGTGGCAAACCTTTATCTTTTTGTCGTGAATAACATTATCAATCACTACTTTAGAACAATATTGAAAACTTAGCAACTAAACTATCCTGCATACATAACACTAAATCAGCGAACTTTGGCCATAGTATATACTAAAAGAATTGCTCAGGTGTACAAACTAGTAATAAAATACGATCAAAAAACAACTCAAGTTTCGTTAATTTTGGTTAGTTGTGTAAGCATTTTCTCTAAAACAACAATTCAGTATCATAAATAACTACGTTTTTATTACTGTAGTTATCTTATGGAAATCATTAAGCATCATAGTTTACATCATTTACTGATCTTATGCAACCATTGAAAACCAAGAATCATCAGTTACATATTTATAAAGGAACAAATGAATCTGAATTCTTTAATATCTGAGTAAGCGTTCCTTCTCATGTAGAAAAATGTGGATTGATAAACCGTTTATTGAGCCTATTTTTTATAATAAATTCTGTTCTAGACTAACAGCATAAAATTACAGTATTCTTGGTATCGCTTTATCAATTCTGCTAAGGGTTGCAACTCGACTACTAATCCATGTACATAAAACAGAATATGATCATGTATTATTAATTTATTGAATTTAGCAATTAATGTAGCTAAAAATACAGTCGTCGTCAGTTGTGAAGATTACTGAATTCCGTTAAAATCGTAATTTATAAACATAAGTATGATTTTCTATTCATCAGTTTTGTGGTATAGTTTAAGTATCTAAGATTTAAACATCTAAGATTAAGTCATCAGTGGAACTATTGGTGCACATGATTACTTACTTAATTACGCCTATTACTCCACGCGGAGTAGCCTGGGCCGCCCACCAGCACTCGCAATCCAACCCTGTCCTGGACAATACTTTCTAGTTGTTTCCAGTTGCTATTAATCCTTTTCATATCTTCTTTTGTTTCCCATCATATTGTGTTTTTCGGCCTTCGCCTTTTGCGCTCCCCTTTAGGATCCCAAGTTAGGGCTGTCTCTTGATGCAATGTGGTGATTTCCGTAATATACGTTCTATCGACTTATATAGTCTTTTCCTAATTTCCTCCACGATTAGAAAGTCTCAAATTAAAATAAATTAGCTTTCCGGTGATTTCGAATTTTCACAACAATCTCAAGTAACATAAAACTAGTGATTATTTATAACCAAATTTGTTTTATTCTAATTCAACATCCCGCTATATTCTTCCTGTTTTATTAAATTTGTAAAGCTAACTGCCTATTGAATATTATTATATTTCATTGATGTAATCAACAATATTGTCAAAAAAAGCCCTTTTCAGAACCTTACTTTAACCATTTTATCAATTTAAAGAAAACATATGAACATATGAACAAATTCTATTCACTCCCGTATTCTATCCATAATAGTTGTTACCAATAATTCTATCCATTCACATGTTTTCTTTCATGATGCATCTTTAATCTCAAGAGATTCAATTTATTCTATTTGCTCTTTTTTATATATTATCATTACATCTTATTAGTTTCATTAGAAAAGAAAGAAAAAACAGAATGATATCATTACCTTACTCAAATAAGCAGACAAATACAAAATTACAATCAGTGAAGTCAATAAACAAATGAATGGAAGTTTCTAGGAAAAAAGGTTCCATCTCATCAGTTAATTTAATCATTGAGGTTATTCAGAATTTGATATTTTCTTTCTTTCTTTTTTCTAGTTTATCTAGTCTCTTTTTTCTTTTTCTGGATTAGATTGAAAGAAACATGGACAACATAATTATTGTTTTATTTTTCCAACAATTTAATTGTATAGTTTATATTGACATTATATATGTTTAATTAGTTTTAAGTATTTGTCTGGATTTAAATAAAATAAATTGACATACGGATTAATTACAATTTGCACTTTCTTGTATTTTTCTTTTTGTTTTTAAGAAAAGTTGGGTTTGATGAAATGGTAATAAGAAATTTTAATTGATGGCCAACACATATTTATCTGAAAGTAAGATAGACAATGTTGACTATAGTGACTATAGTTATATAAACAACAAAAAAATTATAAAATTTGAATACATTCCTAGAATATAGTTGGGTATTCCTTATTCTACAACTGTCAGTTCGCATTAGATATGAATCTGCGAATAAACTTGTGACCGCCAATTAGGGAGGGATTGATTAATAGACAGGAAATAATTCAAGAATGGAAAATCGTATAATAACAGTTCAAAGGTTAAAATAAAGCTTATGATAAGAGAGACATAAATATGAATAGCTTAGTTAATTAACAATTATAGGATAAAAAAAATATATGTATAGTATTGGTCCACAAATGGATTCCAAAAATTACCACTCATTATTCTTATCGGAACATAACAATGAGGACAATCAATTTATTGTTCAATACAATATAACAGAATCTCTTGATTAAACATGAGAACCATACACTGAATATTTTATTTACAAAATTTTATCATTTTTCTTTCATATTTGATATGATTCTTCTAATTCATAGTGTGGTGAACAAATCACCGGTGGGGTCAATCGAATGTATTAGACAACAAATTACAGAACTTGTTAGTAAAATCTAACAACCATACACTAAATGCCCAATTTGCAAATTGTTCATCAACTGTCTCAAATGACTCAGAATTCCTTTGTTCTTGCATTTTCATACAAATTTCATTCTTTCTTCATTCTTTGTTGTTCGATTTTCTCGTCGCTCTGCTGCCAGACATTCTGTTTATGACTCACGTCATATACTACTTATGTCTACATAAGTAGCACACACCACAACAGTTCCTTTTTTTCCATTTCTGTTTTCTTCAAATCAACCTTTATAGCCTTCTACTACCAAGGTTTCTACTTCTAATCGGTATTACATATTACTTATGTTGACAGATATAAGTAGCATACACTACATCAACTACGCTCTTTAATATTATTTTCATTGATGTTACATGTGTTTAACCAAATATATATATATATATATATATAATTAAATTAAAACTTAAACAATTATTTATTACTGATTTTTATAAATTTGAAACTTCTCATTTCTTTTCACATAAACAACAGAAGAAACCTTGAAAAAATAATGAAAATATAACTTTTAAAAAAATTAGTTAAGTTTTTTCTCAACTTATACCCAATTCATTTTCCCATGATAGATAACTAAAACTGAAAAAGAGAAAAAAAAGCAGATGAGAAAGGAAATGAAACAAACGAATGCATTAATTTAAACAAAACTGTAAAATAAATGTATTTAACTAAAAATCTGTAAAATTAAATGAAAATTGTAATTATTTTTATTATAATTAATAACAATTAAAACTAACAGAGAAAGCGAAAGGAAATAAAATTTCAAAAAAATTTCCCACTACTTTCAAATGATTTTGTGTGCGTGTATGTATTAATGTATGTATGTGTGTTTTCATTTTCAAGTATTAGTATTGTGTTCGTTTACTGTTCCTTCAGTTGTTGTTGTTATTGTTATTACTGTATCTATTGCTGTTTTTATTTTCAATTTTCTCGATCAGTTAGTCAGAAATTTAATTATTTTAATGTACAATATGTTAAGTATTATTTGGCAACATATATTGTTTCTGTCTACACCACTTATCTACCTTTCTTTTCTCACCTCTTTTAATTCTTTCTATCACTCCAATTCCTAATGATAATAATAATACTACCATGTTTGTACAGTGTCATTGAGTTGTTTGTATTCATTCATGTCCTACTTAACTTCTCGTGTATCTATGATAATAGGGTAATTCAATCTGGTTTTTACTTATATTAATATTATTATATTATTTTGGTGTGATAACGTTTTCATATATTGTGTATTGTTGGTACTAAATCACTATTCGTTCTTCATTCATAGATGTATCCTACTCTTGTTTACATGTATTCGTGTTTCACAATCAATTTTTCTATGTGTGTATTTGTAAATGTCTCATCATTTGTCAGTGACTGTATTCCACTAGAGATGCGTTGAAACAATGAAAAAAAAGAAAGCGAACACTTCAATTGGGTATGAATCTATCTATCTATCTATCTATCTATCATGTATGTTTGTTTTAATGATTATATTTTCAGTCATTATGGGTAATATTGTTATTAATGTTACTGTTTAGCACAGGTAATCAAATTCATTATACTTTTCATTGTATTTTCTCGTTGTTTTTCTCTCTTCAGCTTCTTGCTTTTTGTCTTCATACTGTAAACAAACAGAAAATTTACGAACATTATGAATAAGATTAATAAATTAAATTTTTAAACTAGTTAAATAATTAAAATAAAAGAATAAATAATAATATTAGTAGACGACTAAACCATCCAGCTCAGAGAACAAAACTCCATCAAAATCATCCACCTGAGCTACAAATCTTCTCTATCACCTCAATATTTAACTGCATTTAATCAAATATTTCTAGTTGATTCTTGTCACTGTTTTTTTGTTTCGTGGTTTATTGTAATCCCTATTTTCTTATTTTGATTCTGTTAATTCTCACCTTGCTGATGATGATTTGCAACAATTATATTGATTGAAAAAAATCTTAGTAAAAGAACCATATCAAAATAAAATGTACACTACAACTATTGATCATTCATAGCTTGCATTTCAAGTCGAGGAACTTAGTTTCTGAAAAAAATTGGGTAAAAATGGGAAACTTGAATACACATCTTGAAGTTTAATTTTAGTCATATGAAAAATAACCGATAAGTCGACTTTATCTTCTATAAAAATAGTTACCGTTATCATTGTCCAATCATTTACAAGAAAGCACTGGTTAAAACACTTTTGTAGGGTAGGAAGAATATGCACCGAAGAATTGATGAACGTTGAAAAATGTCTGTGAGACAACTGCTTCTCATAGAAATTTATTGACAAATATTAAAAAAAACATAAAAAAAACAAGATGGAAGTGACTACAGTCAATAAAATACCAATATCTGTAAATCTTAACTTCAAAGGTGATGATGTTTCAAACACAATTAGCAGGAGGCTTAACACTCTATTAACCAGAACTTACTTAGAAGACAAACTATTAATTCTCTGTAAAACGATGCATTTAATAACCCCTTGCATGTTACCTCCAACTGTATTTATAAATTTACATGTACCTGCTAAAGCAGCTACACTGGCCGAACAGAACAGAGGGCATAGCGTAGCTTTTTGAGCATGTTCCAAAAATCCTTAAGACAAGTGGAAGAACGACTCTGAACAATGCGATTACCAAACCTTTCTTGGATACAGAACATCAGGTCGGTATCTTTCAATTTTTCAAAGTGCTTAATAAACAGCCGAACTTCAGTCTTCTAAAGTTTGCTGAAGTCGATGCTGTCAGGCGTCAAAAACCTGATTTATGTGTTCAAAAGGACGTACTTAATAATCTTTCCTTGATTTTGTGACAAATATTCCTTCATTGCATCTTAAGATCTTTTATTAAAAAATCTTTCTTGCATATATTATATCACTGAGTTTTTATTTGGACAATCTTCCAGATTAGTAATCTTATTTTATTAACTGTGCTTTACACATTTTGTTTATTTCAGCGTTTACTCATTATGAAACTACTTGTTTCTAGCCGTTAGAACTGCTGTCACAATCAATGTTGTAGAATGTTATTTTACATAAGATAAGTATTTACATTATCAAGTCCGTTAAATTTATCGACGCATTTACTATACTAATACATCTTCAACATTACTTCCAATTAAACTCTTTCGTGCAAGTAATTTAAACCCATTTCGTAATTATATTATTTTAGGTGTCGCAGGTTTTAAACAGCTGACGAGAACCAACGAAATAAAATGTATTCATGCTATTCTTTTAGAATGTTGCTCTTTTCAAAATCAACTTTACTTTGGGATTTTAAATTATTTTCACTCATAGTTAGGTAGAAGCAGGACATATTTATGTTTCGTAACTGGTTTCGCGCTTTCTATCATCAACTAGTAAACTATATTTCAAGTTTGATAATGGTTATACTTTACTGTGGAATAAATAGAAAGAAAACTGCAGAATATTAGTGATAATCTAAATCCATATACTAGTTATATGAATGTTTAAAAGCATTGCTCATGGTAGACATTATGTTAAACCACCATTAATGATACTCTTAGGATAACATTCTAGCCCATAGTGTTTAAATAACTAAATATTGTATACGTTTTATGGGTCAGCTGTTTAGAACATTTTAATGATAGTTAAATTAACCTGAAATAATTAATAGCTGAATAAAGATTTTACAATAATTTTAAGATTTTTCGAAGTGATTACTTCAGCAATTTACTAGTTTTCATATGTTATTGATTTATATTATCTATTTATTCGTATTATCTCACATTATTCTTTCCAGAGCCTTTTGAAAAACTTACGCTTTTGGCATAGAACACTGAAGAATAATAAAGGGGTTGATTGTAAAGTCTTTGACTTTTAATAATATGGTTATGGGAAGACGCTTGAGTTCTTCTAGACAATTGGCTAGTATCATCTTATCAGACAAATAAGTAATCCACATTATGGGAAAATGTTTCCAATCTATCTACCGGAAATACATTGAAATTCATGAACGTAAAGCAAAGTATAAACTTCCTACTATACCCTGTCAAACGTGACTACAACGCTCTAAAAATAGAACTAAATCAAATATCTCATTTGAAAACAAATGGCTAATAATCAGCAATATAAGCAAACTTTATTACCTACAAGTAAACATAACGCTTTCAATATATTCAGTCAAAAAATCCATTGAATGTGCTACTAATTAAAATTATTGTAAAATTCAACTGTAGTTTCCATGAAAACTTTAGATTTGATAACTGTAAGTTATAAATTGTTTGAGATATTTAAAAAAGTCGCGCCACGGTCCATCATTGTCATCAGTGAGATTCTATCTCACAACATACCCAGTTGAACTCCACTGGTCACGGCTTCTCGCTAGAACTCCAGGAAATTCCTCTTGGAGACCGTCACCAGTGAGTATATGATGATTATAATTAGAGAGGGATTCTGTGAATAGTATAGTAATTTAATAGTTGAATTCACGAATCAATTGAAACTAGACCACCATGGAAAACCTGGAAGCAGTAGACGGCCGTTTCGTCACAGTGTGAGACTTCTCAGTAGTGCTCATCCACGATCTTGCCTTTCGAGACTCGAAACCAGGACCCGTCAGTCTCGTAGGCAAACGCTTAACCTTTAGACTACTACTAGGACGAGACGGCTGTCCCGTGCTTCCAGATTTTTCATGGTGGTCTAGCTTTAATTTACTCATGAATTTAACTATTAAATTACTAAAATCTCCACAAAATCCTTCTCTATTTAAAAAAATTGTTAAATTAATTTATTCTTATTAGTAAAAAGCCCATTTTTTGGATCAACAGAACATCTTTACCATTTTTACTTCACCCATAATTGGTAAGTGTACTGAATGGTTAATTTCTAAATCATGATATAATAATGAACAATGTCTACAAGAGACATTAACAGATATCAGTTGTAATGGTAATTTACATCATACTGTATACATGTACATTGTATACGTGTGAATGCATAAATGCACATTTTGAATATAAGAAATAATCTCAAGAATCATTTCATTTTATAATTTAAAAAAAGGAAATTTTTTTCAAAATTTAATTTATTTAAAACATAAACCTCTAAACCGATATTATGTATTTATATATCTACTTTGTTTTAACGTTTCATTAGGCATTTAAAAAGAAATTAATTCCTTGGATTAAGGAACCAGAAATGAAAACACTGATATATATATATATATATATATATATATATATATATATATATATTGAGTATTCATCCAACCTTATTTTCATTTTTGGCTTGAAATCCAGTCTACCATACTAGGTAACAAGATTAATAATGATTGGTGATATATATTGCTTAATACTCAATCGGTTATTTAAACCTCGCCCTAACCAATTGATAAAAAGAGAAAGGAGAGAATGTTGGAGGAAAAAAATTATACATGCATGGTAGATGAAGTCATTTTATGTCTACAAAAGTCTTAAAAAGAAAGAAATTGACCCCACGGGAATACTGATGAACATTTATTCTTATGCCTATTTATTTATTCATTCATCTTCAGAATAAAGTATATAAAAACACTAAGACAGACAAATGCACACAAGCAAATATATACACACATTGTGAACTTTTTTTTACATATCTTAATTTTTCTTTTCAATTTTCTTAAGATTTAACTGTAAATTCACATTTCACCTACCCTAAAGTCACAACGTCATGTCTATCATAATAGAATGTAGTCATGTTGAGATTACTACTACTCCTACTCCTTCTCTTCCTACTACTACTACTACTACTACTACTACTACTACTACTACTACTACTAATACCATCACTACTACCTATACTACTACCTCTGTGTTTGAACACATGAAATATGTTATTTAGTCTGGTTAACTTAGCTTTTTTATTTGTATGGTTACATATGACTCCACTGTTTGTGTATATTTCTAGTTTAGTGTGTAAAAGCCTAGGGGAAAGAATGCTCCTTATAATGCTTGGCACAAATGTTTTTATGTGTACTTAAGTAGTTAGATGTAGATGAGAAAGTTTATTCAGTAAACACCATCTACATCATTATTTACATCATTATTCACATCAGCGTTTGATTAGGTTTTACAATAGTCAAAATTATTATTGTAAACACTGAATTAGACTGATTTACTACAAAAATCATTCATTCTTGAATTAATCACATAAATAATGAGGAGAAAGGAACAGAGTGAATTGTATATGTTTGTACAATTTTATGTTTCGAAGTGTCCATGTGTGTCCGTGCATTTGTACTCAACATAAAGATAAGCGAAAATAATGAATGCGAATACGTACCAAATAAACAAAATCGAAGAAGATAGAGTATTGGTAACAGCAGAGAAAATATTTTGACAAATCAAACTAATATACAATTTAACCACATATACGCATACATACACAACAAAAAACAACATGGATTGATAACAGTATAACAAAATCATTTTTTAACATGAAATGACTACGAGAAAATGTTAAGATATAAATAAATAATACACTATAAAGCAGGTCTTTATCCCCCATTTCACGCTAAGCATTATAAATGAATGAAAACAGGATTAAAATAACATAGAAGTAATTATGCTACATCACAACACTGGGGATACAGTATTATCTGAATAATAAACGAATGTGTAAATGTTCATCATAATTGAATAATATAAAATATCTACATGAATAACTGAAACGGTTTACCATCTCACCATATTCTTGGAAATATTATGGGTTTCTGATTTATTCCTTTTTTCATAACACATTATTCTACTGATATAAAACAATAACAATCCTAGTGAATATACTTCACGGTTAATCAGCTAAATTTAGTTATCATTATCATAGTTTTCTTTAGCCCTGTTTTCCTACTCATTTGAATGTCGAGATTATTTTAAAAAGAATTTTCCTGTGGGGAAACATGTCCTCAGTTTATGAGATGTTTCCGTTTTAAGCGTTGCGTTATATTCTGAGATACATTTATAAAATATTTGATCTGTGAAGCTGATGAAGCCTGTTTCACAAGAGTAAGTAAAATTATAAATGTCCATCGTTGTAGCCAAAGGTGGGAATTTATCCTTAATACATTCATCAATGATAGACCAGTTAAGGGAAACAGTATGAAGCTTTGCTAAGTAGGAAGATTTTCTCAGAGATATGAGAAATTCGTTTATTGAAAAATTTTTCTGCAGTATCTCCTTTGAATTCGGTAATTAATAAATGTTTCCTTTAGAAATGTCGATGGTCATTTGTTTGTAGTTCTAGTATTTAATTTCCACTAGTGAGTCTGAATAGATGGACATTTCTGATGCGCATATTTCAAAGTTGAAGTACCTGGTCGTCCATATTCACATATTTATCTGGTCCTCATAAACAAAGAATGATTTAAAACTCGCTTTCTGAACAATGAAACATAGATTAAGAAGTCCATATGCTGATCATTCCATAATGGTTTTCTTTATAAAAATCTCGGCACGGAGCGATATAACATTCTTTCAATAAAGCATCAGCAAAATTAAATTTCGAGGGTTCAGTCTAAGGATAACAAAACTAGTTGATCTAAAGCAGTCATAGAGACCACAGGTGATTACAGACAAATTTTTGTCAACGTCTGTTCGGCTTTATTACTAGCATTCTTTAGATTAATTTCATCAGAGAATTTATGTGCTGCTGAAAACATAGAGAATAAATTATTAGTGTAGACCTGATTGTCTAAGTGGACAATATCAGAGATCGTATACGGTTGACCAAGCTTACTTACTTATGCCTGTTACTCCTAATGGAGCATAGGCCGCCGACCAGCATTCTCCAACCCACTCTGTCCTTGGCCTTCTTTTCTAGTTCTATCCAATAGTTGTTCATTTTTCTCATGTCTATCTCCATTTCCCGGAGTAATGTGTTCTTTGGTCTTTTTCTTTTCCTTTGGTCTTGAGGATTCCAAGTGAGAGCTTGTCTTGTTATGCATTTGGGTGATTTCCTCAATGTGTGTCCCATCCACTTCCAGCGCTTCTTCCTGATTGATTCCTCCGCTGGGATCTGGTTTGTTCTCTCCCACAATAGGTTGTTGCTAATAGTGTTCGGCCAACGGGTCCGAAGTATTTTGCGTAGACAACTGTTAATAAACACCTGTATCTTCTGGATGATGGCTTTCGTAGTTCTCCAGGTTTTCGTCCCATACAGTAGAACTGTCTTCACATTTGTATTGAAAATTCTGACTTTGGTGTTAGTTGACAATTGTTTTGAGTTCCAGGTGTTCTTCAGTTGTAAATATTCTGCTTTCCTCTGCTGAGCTGCGCCTTCACATCTGCATTAGATCTACCGTGTTCATCAATTATGCTGCCCAAATATGTAAATGTTTTTTTATCTTCCAAATCTTCTCCGTCAATTGTGATTGGATGTTCCGTTTGTAGTAATAGCTTAGTTACTGGTCTTTTGTTTGCACGCAGATTAAAAATGTATACAAAAGTTGTTTTGAATCATTAAAATTCCTTACTTGATACAAGGGTAAGGTCATTGGTCTAACAAATTTAGCCTACCAAACGTATCTTAGCGTTTAGCTTACTTAATTTTGTTGAAGTATCCCAAAATTTAGTGATAGTTCTGATAGATGAGTAGCTACTATGAATGATAATAATTTCATTAATAATTCCTATAGTCAACCGATTCCTGAATACATTATCAATTTCTAACATTCATATGTTACAACCATCGAAAATGACAGTAAGAACTATAGGTTTTACTGAAATTGCAAGATACTTTTGATAATGTACTGGAATAGGTCATATTTTATCCAGTAAAAGGAAGATAGTATAACGTAAAACATATTCTTAATTTGTATAGGTCTATTTATAACTAATTATAAATTTGATAGTCCATCATATTATGGACGGACTTTTTGTCGTTTAACAAAGTTTTTTAAAGATCAAGATTACAACATGAATATGCATAGGACACTATGTCTTTTTCAACTGGTTGAAAATAAATATCATAATTAAATTCACTTGTTGTTATTACTTGTATCTTCCCATGGTTATTTAGGACTTCAATTGATCAGCCTCATGATGGCGAATTTCCTCAATATAGCCTTAAGTCACAAGCTTTTTAAGCAAAGATGGATAGTGGCTAGCAGTAGAATCCAGGACGTGTGTTTCGTATATGTAAACATGAAAAGGACGAGACGCGCTTCCTGGATTCTACTGCTGGTCACTATCCATCTTTGCTTAGAACGTTCGTCATAATTGTTTTAACATTTAGATTACCAGGTTCATTGTTCGAATAAACTGTTTCTGTATAGGTTATGTAGTGATTAATTCTTATAAACATTTCCATTTAAGATTAGTGTAGAATTCGATTATTTTGAATACTTAAGACAAAATAATTAACATTCTTTTGTTGTCAATTTCCTACTTGCGTTGATGATTTGATGAATCTACTAACTAGTAGTATGATTAATTGACGATAATGTACAATATTGATAACATTTGTGAAACCTATCCAATTGTTGAAATTCATAATAATTATATCAATCATATAAATCTGAGGTCATGGCTAAAAGTAAACGGGAAGAAGGATATTTCAATCCCTGATAGTTTAATTGCAGAGTGGTATACAAATTTTTTAAAAATCCTTTATTATAAATATAATAAGGCAAATAGGTATGTAAAAACTTCTCAGTTTGAATGAACTGCATGTGGTATACTCTATTTTTTTAATTAAGCATTAGTATGAGATTATTTCCAATCCATTTCAAATAACTTCATTTAACAAATACACGACATCTAGATTAAAAAAATGTCATATTTCTATACGAGAGTATTAATGTACATATTTCCAATAGCGTACTTTCGTCCATAAAAGCACTGAAGTTGTGAACAATCTAAAGTAACTTTGTAAAGCGTAGTATAATGAATATATATGATCAGATAATTAGTCATTAATGAAGATATGCATATATTTAAAAAAACTTCAGGAAATATATCATTTTAACAAATCAATGAACATTTTCCGTTCTTCCATCATATTCCTTATGATCTTAAGTTTTACTTATTTAAAATTTTGTGCCACTGATATGTATAAATTAATATTCTGGCTGTAAAACAAAATCTTAGAATGAAAACATTATGTCGGAAAATAGAAGATATGAAACAACTGGGAAGGATTATCCAGGACAGGGTTGGATAGAGAGTGCTGGTGAGTGGCCTATGCTCCTCCGCAAATGGTGACAGGCACAAGTAAGCAATATATATATATATATATATATATATACGCTACACGCACTATTTCAATTAACTTACACTCAGTGTCAAAATAAGTAACCAATTCGAACAATAAATAACATAACTTATTAAATCAACTTTGACTTGATAGTTAAATACTAATTATTGTACCAATAGTTATAATCATACTAGATACAACATTTCATATTCCCAGTATATTATGGTATGTTAGTAACTTATATAGAATAAATAATTTAAAATAATGCTAAACAGAATTCTTTGCAAATAGAATAATAACTAGAATTTAAAGATTTCTATACCGTTCAAACTTAATAAACTATTGATCTAGTTGTAAATATTTAATTATTCTCTGAATAATATAAACAAAATCGGTAAGAAATAAAATAAACAGAACATATTAAAATACAAATATTCTCTTTATTTATTATTCATTTTTATTCATAGATAATCCTATACAAATATGCATATATATATATATATATATATCACAACTAAAAACTAATTATCTCCTTAATTTTCTTTTTTTTTCCTTTATTATTTCTTATTAAAATTCTGCGTTAGTAATGAAAAATGATTGTGTCGAATAGAAGGGGAGGGAGAGAGGGAGAGAGTGAGAGAGTGAGAGATGAAGGATAATTGTGATTGATTGGTCATATTTATTTATTTGTTACAGGTTAAAATTGATAGTAAATGGTAAATCTCCAGAATAATTGTACTATTCATTATTAATAATTATAATTTATTAATATTCAATATTGAATTCTATATTGTGATGTTTATGCTGCTGATAATGAAAATAGTAATTATGATAATGTTTATTACTATTATTATTACTATTGTTATTATTATTGCTTAATTTCTGTGGGATTTTGTTTTCCATTTATTCTTGACAACAAAATCCAGAGTGATGCAGTACTGTAAATTTTTTTGTGTGATCAAATTTAAACCATTTTACTTTTAGTTAATATAAAGAATATTGATGTATTATTCTGATCGACAATTTTGTACTTTCCCTTTCAATGATAATATTTAATAAATAATTTTAAAACAAAAAGGGAAGAAAGGTACATTAAAGAAAAAAAGATGTACATTACAAGGTGAGAAAATGTCACATATATATGCATATATCACAATATTCATAGAAATAGAAAAAAAAGTGTTTATTGGAATATTACATTGTATTTTTCTTTGGTTTTTCTTTTCATTTTCTTTTTACCAAAAAGAAAGTAAATAAGAATAACGATAATTGATTCAATGAATAAATCATTTATAATACTTAATGCTTTCTTATTTAATCATTCATAAATTTGATTGATAATAAAATAAAAATGTAAAAGATTGAAATTGAAACTAAAATAAAATACAGCAACAATTATTCATCACAGTTAGCATAATTAAATTATTCATAAAGACAATGAACACAGTCAAATGAAACTAATGCATGTATACTTATATATTCACAAAATTACATTGAGATGGAATAGCTTCGTTTATTGAAAGAAAGAAAAAGAAAACAGACAAACAATCAACTACATTTGGAATGGTAATGCATTTTAAAAGTAAAAACAAGATAGAATACTAAGAATTTTTAGATGTCACAGTTAGAGAATAAATTATTATGAAATAGTCTTATATTAATATAAGTTCATTACATAACCCAATAATCTTTCCATTAATGTTACATATATGGCCTATTATTATAAGTAATAATATTATTTATTTTAGAAATAAGCCATATAGAATAAACTAAAGGTGTTATTGAAAGTTTTAATAAGTCAAATACATCAATAAAACTTTGTTAGGATATTGAAATAAGTTAACATTCCGGAAGCACTATCAATCATAGTTAATGTGCGATTTCTCTTTTAAACGTTCTCAATACTTTCAAAGTATACTCACTGATATATTTTTCTTTAAAAAAAGTGTTTAGTTCAACAGAATCAATTCAAACTAAGTAATATAGATAGTTATATACTATTCTTTAAAACGGTTTCTTATTATACTTTTCTGTATGACTTCAGTTTTATTCAAGATAGAGAAAAGATTTCTTATTAAAAGGGATTGAAAAATAAAAGGCAACCTTTTACATTTGATTAAAGAGAAGAACAAATTAAAGAGGTGGCAAGTAAGAGTATCAACAGAAAGTTGTTGTTTTTTTCAAAAAAACACAGCATAAAATATACTTCCTAACCGAAGCTGCCTTACTTTAAAAAAAAAAACAAAATAACGCTCAATAAATAAATTGACTGAAATACAAAGACAATAATAGCAGTAGTAATAGTAGTAGTGCTAAAATCAAGAAAAAATAAAACGATAATAAAAGCCAATAAGATTAATTGAAGATTATCCGAAAAATATAAGAAAGACAAAGATATAGAACTAAACATGTCATGCTGCAATAATGTCAAAGAAATTCAATATAAATATACTGTAAACTAAGCTAATAGAACCTAATGACTTATATCACACACAAATTTTTATTAGTTTTGGTTAAACATAGAGAGCGAGAGAGAGAAAGAAAAAGACAATTTGACATGATTACTTAAGTTGAATCAAATATAAATTTGACTTCAGTTTTATTTCTATTACTATCAATTATTATTTTTGATAAAAACGGTAACAAACAAAAGAAAAAGAAAACACATTGTATATTCACAATTATGTATGCATTAAATTAACAAAATTAGGAAGAGGATTCAATGAAGTATATAGATGGTGAGAAACATGCACAGCCTGCAATAGATTATAAATAGTTTATCAGTTAATTTTGGTTCTTGGTTTTTTATCATTATTTTCTTTTTTTTTAAACTTGATATTCGATTTTTATTTTTGATCTGACATAAAAGAATTAACTGAACATGATGCTGGTGTACCAACATTATCTGAAGCGATTTCATTTCGTTCATCAACTATTTGTAAAATAGGTTCATCATTTTCTGATTCTGAAAAATGTGTATCATTAATTTCAGATTTTGAAATTTCTATACAATAATTAGAATCACATTCATTTGTTATAGAATTTGTTGTAGGTGTAGTAGTAGCTGTTGTTGTTGTTGCAATATCATGATTATGTTTTTGCATTTTCCCAGTTGAACTTAAACGAATTGAATTATTTGTTCGACTTTTAAGTCCTAATAGATTATCACATTCTTCTTGGTCATTTGTACAATTTCTATGTGATTTTAAAGATTCTTGCATAATTGGTGAATTTCTTAAAGGATGTTGTCGACTTCTTTGATTATTAGCAACTCTTCTAGCTTGAACACATACGTCTGTCATACATAAATTAATTGATCCAGTTTTTAATTGTGGATGTCTTTGACGTATAAATACTAAGTATAAATAAAAATAAAACATTTATTATGAAGTTTTATCATCACTTGTAAACATCACATACAGAAAAGATGAAATGCAGCTAGTAGTAGAATTCATAATTCACGTTTCGCCTTACTACTGATAAAAATTCAGTAAAAATATAAACAATGAGATAATTCAAATCACCACAAATAAAATTGCATTTTTTTTCTGTTTGGATATACACATTTGATTTAGACTATACTTGTACTAGGACTCCACTAAAAGTCACAATAGCTGCTACTACCTAGCACTTTATTAATTGAATCTAAAAGACTACTGACGTTTCTTGTTTTACTTATCTGACTATTTGAAACTCTGCAAAACTTTCAAAAACATCCAAGTATCTGTTTGAATTTTTGTTCATTTAGTACAAACAAAGCTTTATGGTTGACCATTGAGTATTGTCAATCACTTATAAATAAAGTACATATTCATAATAGGGATAATGACAAAACATCTCTTATTAGAAAAAAAAACCTAACACAAGTAAAATCAAATGTTACACTATTTCATAATTCTAACTTTGTTATATAATATTTATCAATCACAGTAACTACAATATAATGATGAACTAATAAAGTTCTTTATTACACTTCAAATAAATAAACAATATCTCAATCATTTTCATTTCAAATTAAATATACCTTTTCATGTCATGAATTTTGTAATTTATCATTTTACCAAACGAAACTAAAATTGTTTAATTCATCATCAATAAAAGTAGCAATGACATGAAAAGCATAAAATACAAAAAAGAAAGAAAAAAAGAACAACAATAATAAAACTATACCAAAAAGATATATTTATATGTGCTTATATAATTTCCAAATGAAGAATGCTTAATTGGTTTTATTATCCAATTGTTGTTGCTGTTGTTTTAAATTTTACAGGAAATGAAAAAAATTTACGGATGTAAAAGAAGTGAGATGGAAATCTCATGTAATTTTAATAATTATTCAAATTGTGCGTGTTCTTTAATCTTGTAATTTCTTTTATTCGGTTGCTGTTTATCATTATTTCTGTGTTCACGTTTATTTATAAATTCAAAATAAAAAGAGGAGAGGGGAGGTGAGATTGTATAATCAATTGTACATTGTGTATATATCGGCTTATGAAGATAATTTCTCTCTTTTTTTCGAAAAACAATTAAAACTTTTCTTTTTTTCTATATAAAATTAATCTTTGCTAAAGAAAATTAATTTATCTTTTTGTTATAAAAAAAAGTAGATATGGTGTTATGAAAGAGACTTCCGGAATGTTAATTATAAAAACACTATGAATACGGTTAAAAAAGAGATTTTTAAGTTTATCCTGTATAATCACTATACAGATGGATATAAAAAATGGTGAGAATTTTTTAGAAAACTAAATTTTAAAAATAAAAAGACGAGATGAATTTACTTAAGTGCGATTAGATCTAAACTACTTTCAATTGTAATACAAAAGTGGGAAATCCTCATTTATATGGCAATAAAAAGGTGAAATAAAATGGTTTATATTTTCTAGTGCAATAATAATAAAACAATTAAGATCAATAATATTATCAATTAAATATAACACTAACTCATGTTTAAATAAGATTTAAAGGATAGAAATGTATAATACTTAACATTCTTGTATAGAAAGTATTACTTTTCTGCTATAAGTCAATTACAATAGATGATATTTTATGGGGAATCATGCCTATAAATTAGTTACTACTATCACAAAAATACATTGAATTATGTGAGTTGATTAGTTTGGTAGATTTAACCATCTTATGGAACGTAAAATAATAAAAACCCTTCCTCTAAGCCACAAATCTTTTCTAGTATCTTAATATAGGCTATTGTTATTAAATGATTAAGTTGGGGGGGGAATGCTAAATTTAACATACACTTCAAACTACTTATAAGTACTGTATGCTCTTGACTAGAAATTAAAGTTATTTTGTTTTATTTTATTAAAACTACGATCACTCTTGAAATAATTAACTGAATCAGTAGTTACAAAGTGTGTGTTGAAGTAAATATTAAAAAGTTGTAAAAGACGTCAAACTTGAACCGCAAAACAATCAATTTTATATTTTAAGGATCAATGACAATACGTGGTATTGAAAAAAATGGTTCTCATGTTTATAATTGTAAGTGGCAAGTTAATTTAATATTTTGTTCTAACTCACTATAAATCTGCCCAACCATAAAATGTAAAAAAGGGACTTCAGATAAATACTCTAAATACATTGAGAATTTCATAATATTTGTTTAGTGTATTATACATGCAAATTTTACAGCTGATTTTATTATTGTTTTGCTTAAAATAAAAAAGAATACTTTAATTTCAAAGTATAACTTCCAGAATGTTCAATATTCGGTTTCGTTTCCTTTCATTATTCTTTTTATATTTTTTTATTTTGAATTATAGAAAAATAAATGGATGAGAATTAAATACCATCTGACGTATAAACTAATTGTTCAATGAAGCTGAAACTAAAAAATATTATAGGTTAATCATCTTTTTAAAACAAAGAATTGGCGTTTCACTCATAAATGTTATCCACGTGGTTAATCGTACAATGATATATTTTATTGAATTAACCTATGTATAAACTATATAACGTTGGCTAATATCTCAATCTTAACATTTCGTTCTGTTCAGACAATCAATTTATCAGTACAAATCTTATAATTGGTAACTTATAATTTTAGTTGTATACTAATTATTATGTTTATCTATTCATGCTTCATTCATTAAATATGGATATCTTGAATGTGAAGCCCACTAAACATAAAACGCTAAATTTACATAAAATATTTATCTATTCTCACTTTTATTATTAATTTCATTCATTTACCTAGAAGATACTGTGGTGTGTGCTACTTATATTGAAATAAGTAGTTTATGATGATAGTCAGGAACAGAATGTATGGCAGCAGAGAGATAAGAGGATTGGACAGCAAAGAATGAAAACAGAATGCAATTTGTATGAAAATGAAAAAACAATGAAGTCTGGGACATTTTGAGATAATTGATGGTCATTTTGCAAATTGAGCCTTTACTATATGGTTGTTAGATTTTATTAACAAGTTCTGCAATTTGTTGTGAAGTATATTCGATTGTCCCCCACTCGTGTTCGTGTTCACGACAATACAAGTAAACAATACCAAGCGTATTTATCTACCGATTTGTTTTGAAATTTTCTGCATTAGTCTACTGAAATTTATCATGTTTGAAATAGTAATTCAGAAAACAAAGTACACTGAAAATGACTTAGTTCTATACTGTTTGTTTATTTAGTCTAAAACAGTGGTATTTTACAACATTCAAATAAATTTCAGTTATGTTAGTTTATTGCAAAAAATAAATCCTTGTGAATTTCATGACAGAACTATTAATCGGTAACGAATGAATAATTATGAAGAATACATAGATATGACAATTTTCAGAATATTCATAACAAATAAAAACTTTCAACAACTCAGTGGATGTTAGAATTAACATCTATTAAACAATACCAAGAGCATAAACAGTTGTTGCATAATCATATGTCTAAAAATTAATTTATTATTCGAATTCATGAGTCAATTAAAACTACACTACCATGGAAAACCTGGAAGCATTGAGCAGCCGTTTCGTATTAGTATGGGACTCTTCAGTAGTGTGCATCCAGGAGTCCACTCAGTGGATTTAAACCCATGACTTTCGATCTTGCACGCAAGTGCTTAACATCTTTATCTCAGAGATGGCATCCAACGGTGTTAATAATTCTATTCAACCAATCCATGAAATGTCGCGACTATCTTCTATTGTCTTCGGTGGGCAATCAAGGATATCTACAGTATTAGCTATTTTATGTAACTAGTGGGAATAAATACATTATGATCTGTAATTAGTTGCTTTTCAATGAAATTAGCTCAACTGGGAAATAATATTATTTTATTATGAATGGTTAAAGAAATTGTTTTTTACTATAGTAATTAGTATTCTTTGAAAACTTCCAATGACAATAGTAACACTTGTCAATGTTACTTTTCAAAATTCTATGGTTGAAATTTTAAGTAAATGATCGAAATTGATTTTCTTAATTAAACAAAATCATTGAATTAAAGTCAACTCCATCAGTATCCTAATAAAAATCATACTAATTAAAAATTTTAATTTTGTTACAAACTACGTTACAACTCAATAATTTCCAGTCTTGTTAGATAACAACTACCATTTGTTACACTTAGAAAATCATTACAACAAAGCAAATTCATTTTACTATACCATAGTTTAAACATACCCGACATAATGAAACCAACAAAATGAAACCATCTTAAATATCTCCAATGTGTTTATATTGACTGTCATAATCTTGATCGTTATAACTAAAAACTAAACAGATAATCTTTATCTCATTTCTCAATACAGACACAAGTAATTTGTAATTAAGTTAACGTAATAATGAGATAAACACATTTTGGTAAATAAAAATACATTGTTTACAAACAAAAAAAACACATTCTGATACAAATCCTTCCGATTTGCTTGAAATGAAATAACATACCTAACTTAATGAGTATAGTTTAGACTGAACTTTCATAACAGATCTGCTTACAAAAATGCTATCAATACAATAATCTGACTTTAAAAATTACCCTTGTTAAATGTATAACCTTATATGGAATAAACAGTATTAAAAGTTGTTGTTGTTGTTTTTAATGAAGAAACCAAGAAAGTAGGTGCTTTAATTTTACAAATACCGATGTATGTGTTTAAGAAAAATAATAATAATGAGAGGTTCAGTGGATAAAATTTAACAGTATATATAATTGCATGTGAGTAAACTCATTAGAGTATTTCAATTTTACCGCCATGATCAAATTCTTTATCAATAAACTGACAGTATTCATGCTTTATTTGTAACTAGTTTAAGAACACATTTATTATGGTTGATATTATCATGAAAATTCTAACTATTGTTATTAGGTTAAATCAACTAAAAACATATTGATTAATAAACAGTAGTTTGTATGAGTCTATAGAGAGTCTGGAACATTGTTAAGCCCGGTATAATGTGACGTAATCTGAAATGATTATACATCTTTAAAAATATAGGTTAAATAGATAAAATTAGGTGAAAATAGAAGTTTGACAAGAAATATCAAGAAAAAAGAAGCATTAGTGAAAACTACAATACTGCGAATCTTGGTGTGTACCATAAAACAGTAAGTAGGCTATAGTCCAAATGACAAATCGACATTCACTTAGTTTGTCAGAAAATCATAATCAAAATAGAGCCAATAATAGGTATTTAATAGTAAAGTTTGCTACACTGGATTATTATAACCAGATAAAAAATAACAAGACGAATTATAAAAGTGATTCAAATAATATACTAGCAAGGATGATGCGTAAGACTAAATATATATGTATTTCCAAAAGACGGAGTTGAAAGATGTATATAAGGAAATACTGGACTGTGAGATTGAGAAGATAAAATCTAAACTGGTTTACCCTACCATGAACGGTTCTGAGCCATTTTACCTAATATTTTCAGGCAGTGATTGCGGTTCGAATCTGTCTGCATAGCTCAAACCATTGGTTAATGACTTCATGAAGCTGTGATTTGTCTTGATTCGGACTCTCCTAGGTTTCGTTTAACTTAATTCTATTCCTGCAAACATCGCCTCTCATGAGTGTTATTAGGTTTTAGTAACAAGCGTCATAAACACCTCAGTCAATTATGACCCATAACCACATCAACTGATTCGACACCACCTAGTATCCTATCCCTAGCTTCAACATTGAACACTGTCGTTCCACGAAAAACGAGCAATATTTCGAAGATATCCATTATTAAGAACTTGCAGTTTAAGTATTTCACCCACTTTTATAGTCTAAGTTTTACATCCACAAAGTAATAGAGAACAGACTGTTGTCAAGTAAACATCCCATTTGGCTGGTAGACAAACATCTCGTCTACACCAAAATTGATGGAAGCTAGTGAAGATCGACTAAACTTTTTGAACCACTTCCGTGACATGATTGAGCTCTAACTGATGCATTATAATTTAATCTTCATGAAGCTATTAAATCAAGTAGTGATTTGTGCCCAAAAGATCTCTCTTACCCTAGAACGGTTGTAAGTTCATACAATTATTTCGATTCGTTCACAAATAACTCTTCCTGATATTCCCATTTCATCAAATACCAAAGATTACATATCGGCATTACATGGCAGATAGAAAGCAGGTATCTGTAAAATATTCTCAAGTTGTATTATTTAACCCGACAAGTGAATTAAAAAATCTCACTTATTACTTGATCGTTTTGTCGCTGGTCAGTTCTAGAGAACATATAAGTACCCAATAAACAAATTGTTAACCCACCAATTTACTTGATCGACTGTAACTGTAAAACATAAAAACGAGTCTTATATTTAGAATTCATCTACAGTGAACTAAATATGTAAAATCGAGCATTCGAATATCTATATAATTTAGCTTCTGTTATTTTACTTAAGATAACTTCACAAACATAGAAACTGAGAATCGATAGTCCCTATCTGAATTTCCAAAAGCAGTGTGTTTGTGATAATGCTGAATTATATCCAAACAATAAATGCTTTTGAAAAACACCAACTTATAAGATACCTCTTTAAAAACTCAAGTATTTCTGAATGGATATAAGTAGAAAGTCTTTAAGAATGTACAATTAACCCTCTGATAGCATGATTTTTTCTAAAGTATCTTATTAACCTATGCAAATTTTCAATTTACATATGAAACCGTTATTTTTATTTGAAACTAAAATATTTTTTCTACTCTGAAATATGGAATATGTTTGTCGACACACTTTTATTCGCTAATTGATATTGTCTAGGATAATTATAACGCCAAATTTAGGGAATCATTTTAGATTATAATTACCATACACCTTATAAAACTTATTAGATTAGTTCTTTTGTTGTCATAATACTCAGAGTATGGGACAATCCTTAATGTGGTCCATTTTGTCCTTCATTTTCCTAGAGAAAATGTCAGCATTTACTTTATTATTTCTGTAATTTCATTTGTTTGTGTGCATAGTTGTGGAGCAGAATATGCCACAAGAGAACACGCATATGATTAAAATATGAATTATGAATAACTTCAGTTTGTTAAACAAGATGAAAACTCATTAAATCTAAAACCGATCATGAAAATGAGGTTTTCTCATGCTATATATTACATACATAGTCACCAGAATAATTTTCTCTGATAGATTATTGACAAAAAGACTAGTCATATCAGAAGCAGTAGTATGCAAGTATCAACAACAAAAAATGCACATTCCTTTTGTTAGAAGCTTTTATTTGATCTATTGGCTACTATTATACGATTTACTATTCTGAAGTTATTTTCAATCTATTAATTACAATCTCTCACACTCACAGCCACTTTTGGCTTGATCTTGTATAGATATTTTTTTATTTTATGATGTGATGCGGTCTGGTCTGTTTGTATACAAACGAAGTTTGTCTGAAATATACGATTCATAAAGCGAAGGCTGATATTTGTGTTCTGGACTGAACCGGGCTGGGTTGATCAAGAAGCTACTATACAGGGGGATGAATAAAGACTGAGCGGACTCAAGGCTTTTAGTGTTGGTTAACGCATCGCTGGTTTAGCACAGCGGCAATGTCATTTTAGTTGGTGTTCAAATTGGCGGCTTTGTCCCGTGATATTTGACCGGCCATAGGACATAACATTTTTCAATGTTGTATTAGAAACTATTAAAGAGAAGTTTATATCCTTTTGTTTTCCAATAATTATTTGAATTGTCCCATTTCTTTTCCAAAAGGTGAAAATAAATCAACAATATTCCAAATCCATTCATTTGTATAAAATGACCACTACTTATAGATTCAAATAATGTACAATTATTTATCGTAGGATAGCGAAACGATATTTCTGCCTTCGAACAATCATCATTCGGCATGTAAAATAACGTGAGAAATTTCAGTGAACATATTGATATGATGGAAAGAAAAGTCAAGATTCGATTGATTTACTCATTATGAGTTTTATTCAACATTACTTCTGTTTTGATTTAATGTAATAATTACTCAATGTAATATTTCTTTTCTTTTCTCGTATGATATTTTATTCTGTATAATATACGATATCCTTGTATTTAATTGACATGAACTATGCTCTATATGTGATTTGTGATAACTGAGTATTTTTCACATATGTGATTTCATTCTAATTATTAATCAAAATGGGTGTACAATCAATATATAAATGAGTGTATTTTCGACTAAGGTCGTGGTCGTCATCATAGTGTTTTGGGCTAATAAAACTTCGCTTATACCAGTCTTGTGTTCTTACTTTCGCGTCGTGGGAATTGTGGAGGTCCCTTCGTTCCGAGCATAAGTGGTCAGCGATTCCGACATAACAATCAGCGACGACCAGATACAAAAAGTAGCATTCGATTCCAACACAAAACATAACACATATATTACGTAACTAATAAATATTTACGAGGTTTTCGTCAATAGTAATTGAGTTTATATAATTCAAGAATACTTTCATTAGTACAATTATTGATTCACTTTAAATGCCTACTGAATAGATAACTTCAAATAATCTTATTGGTTGACTCGCTTGATAATCAGTTGATGATAACGATGATGAATAGTCAGAACAGAGGGCAGATTATAACTGTGTTCTAAACATCTGATTACTCATCATCTTAACTGCATTAACAACATTATCCAATGAGTGTCATCCCTGAATATTATATAAATTAGCAATCGTTTTCTCATTAAACGGACTTATGCGCTATATTTGTCCCACTGAGTTTTATAATACCGAAAATAAGGACTTAGTTATTGTAAGTCGCATTAAAAAAATAATAGAGTGAAGTTGATTTAATGGTTAAATAATATTGAATATTTCTCAAGATTCTCTGTCTGCTTATGGTTACCCAAAGCACTAGAAACTCAGTTTTTAACAGAAGACGGCCGTCCTATAATGCCTAGACGTCTACATTAACTTACATTATATAAACCCCTAATGACGACTGGATTCAGCAAAAATATTTAGGTAATAATCAAAACGGAATATAGTGTACAACTAGTGAATAAATGCTTATTAACCACTAACCAGAAATTTACAATTAAATTTGCAAAAATCTCATGCCTTCTTAATACGAACAATTAATATACATAAGTGTATATTTGTTTTTGGTATAAAAGGATTCGTGGAGATAATTTAATTATTATAAATTGGATCACAAACCGATCTTAGCTAGACCACTATTGAAAATCTGTAAGCACTACATGGAGATTTTTCTCTGTTATTGGACTCTGTAGCACTCTACATTCACGAAGCCGTGATTAAGAGTCAAACCTGAGACCTTTGGTCCTGTGCACAAATGACTAAAGTCTAAACCACTGAGTCGGCATCCAATTGTGTTAATGTCTAGTCTTAATCAATTCACAATATTGCTTAATTCTCGACTAATGTCTGCGGTGAATAGTTGTCTCACACTAGACATAGTTGAATTCCACTGGTTGCGGCTTCTCATTAGCACTCTACTAGTTAAATTTTGAAGTTAATCACTAGTTAGCATATGATTATTGTTGATCTAGTAAGATCTATCCAATAGCTATTTAAGACGACTAATAATAAGTTATTAATATTTCATTTGAATAATAAGAAATTCATTCAGTGCAAAATCAAACTAAACTAGTAAATAACAATGAATATAACCATGATTTTCAAATAATAGGAATCAAATAACTATTACATAACGTTAAGGACAAAAAATCATTTTCTTTTCAAGTGCATCAAAAACAATTTTTTCAACAACAAAAAACAAAAAAAGCAACTCAAAATTTACATACACACGTACATATTAAAAGGATAGTTATAGTATAGATATTGTTACATAAAAGAGAAATAAATGAGAGAGAACTAAGAATATGAAACCTTATGACTATTAATAAGTAACTAACAACCACTACGACTATTACTGATATTACCAGTATAATAATCATATATATATAATTACATATTTAATCATGCTGTTAATAAAACTACATTTATCTATGAACTTAAAGAGGATAGTGAAAAAAGAAATTGTGAAATGTACTTTTAATCTTTCATTCTAACTAACCATTTAAAGATGGTTTTATAGGTTATTCTGTACGAAATAATCATAAGGACAGAATAATTAATTTGTTTTTTTTTGATGAATTGTATCACATTTTTGTTGTCATTATTTAGAATCAAAATAAGTTGATGAGAATATGATGGGAAAGAAGAAATGATGAAACTAATCTCAATAGTTACTATTTATTTACATACAGAATACAAACTTTTGTTTGTTTTTTGTCACTTAATTTTGAGTTAAATGTTTTAGATTAGAATGGTTGTCTTGACTGCTAAACTGTAATTCTTAAATGATAATTATGAAGGAGAAAATAACCACGTCTCAAGTAATGGATCAATAAAGTGTTTCAAGTGAATGTAGGAAGAATAAACTCTAAGCATATCTTGAAAATATGCATTCAAAAAACATCTAAAAGTAATATCAACATATACAAATTTTTTGGTTAGTTGTATTTGACTTATTATCAACTATTATGTTTTCAGTATGGTGGCAATGTAGGTTGTTGAATTTCATTTAAATCATAAACCAATCTAAGTTAGACCACTATTGAATTTCTCGAAGCACTAGACAACCGTTTCGTCTTGGTATGGGACTCCTCATTAGTAATCATAATCTGACGTTCGTGACCCTCTACCTCTAGACCACTGAGTTGGAATCTGATTGTTTTAATGTTTAACCGCAATCAATCCACGACATTGCATGACCAGGGGAGCTAATATGTTTCAAGTGTGGAGCAGTTACCCACCGAAGGCGATAGAAGACGATCAGGTAATGTCGTGAATTAATTGAAGTTAAAGATTAACACTGTTGGATGCAGGTTCATTGATCTAGAGATTAAGTATTCGTGCACGAAACCTAAGGTGCTAAGTTGGAGACCCACATGAGGAATCGTGATTACGTGCTGCTAAGCAGTTCCATACTTGAACGGAACAACCATCTAGTGCTTTCAGGTCTCACACAGCGATATAACTTAGATCGGTTTATAATTTCAATGATATTATGTTTGTAGCTAATTTTTAGTCAAATGGATTTTCTTTATGTCTTGCACAAAGTACTTAAGGGGGAGATTTTCTGAATACTAACTTTAAACGAAGACGGTAATTTTCATGAAAGCTTTTCTCAATTATATTCATTTAAATGGACTAGAATTACTCTCATTTCAAGATTCTGGTTAATTTATAGTTTCTACAATAAGTATTCATTCAAACGATCTTATTGTTTACTATTGACAAACCTGTATAAAATAAGGTGGCTTAAGAATACATAGATCACCCTTCAATTACACTGACACTAGGAACAGAATGGAATCGAAAATATTTATACTATAGAAGAACCGAAGAATAACTACTAAAAACATTGCTTTAATTTCAAAGTAATTTATTGTCCGTTTAAACTAAGTGACAAAGTAAGATTCCATTTAAGAGGGTACCCTAAACATCAAAGTTAACTCGTCTTAACTCAACTAACAATTATTTTTAATGTATTTTATTTGAGAAATCAACCAAGTACTTCATTTTATGATGTGAAGTATTGGTTAATTTATTTTTGTTAGATCCCGTCTTTGAATAACTTATATTTTCTTTATATAAGCTCGTTTAACTTTAACCAGTTTGATTGTTTACAATATTCTTCTCCAAATGACTCAGGTACTAGTGAAATTTGTGTTAATAGTATGTCCCAAACATTATGATTACATGTAAATTTCATAGTTCACAAAATAGGAGAGGGTCGTTTTTGAAAAAGAAATCAGCTTCACTGGGGTATATTAGCTAAGAAATTTCCGTATATTTGATCATAAATGTAATTTTTATTATTCATAAGAAAGAAATAGATATTTTACTTACTTTTAATTGCTTCCGTAACACTTGGTTCAAGGCGCTGTTTATAAATACCTTCGCCAGATAATGATGAAGCAGCCAATTCATCTTGTGTAAAAAAACTTTTCATCAGTAATCTGATTAATCGTGTAGCACTTCCAGATGATTTTACAATTAAACTATAAAATATATCTTTGGATAATTTCACATTTGGATGAGCTTCTGATAGTAATATTTGACTCTATATCGGAAAAGAATAAGAAAAAGCTATTAATGTCATCATCGCAAGACAAGAGGTTACTTAATCTCCAAAATAAACTATCACTTACTATGACTGTAGAGATTTAATTATATTTAAAATGATAGACGTTTGAAGAAGTCACTTAGTTCAAACACACATTAGTTCGCAACACAGCAGTCAAAGCCTAATAAATTACCTACGTGTTATTGGACAAATATCATCGAATTAAGGATCTAAAATATTTTTGTAAATCGTCTTCAGACATAAGATACAAAATAAAATCAATCATGATGTCACAATAAATTTTTCTAACTATAAAGTTGATTTATTTATTGGATGAAAAGTATTGGTTTAGTTACCGATATGGCTGATTTTAACCAAAAATTATCGACCGAATCTCAATAATTACATCCATGCGTTCGTTTCACTTTGATATAAAAATTCATTTTCTAGGTTCATTTTTAATTTATTTCAGTCATTATATAATCGAATTTTTAGTAAATTTGTAATTTTGTAGTCAACTGGAAAAGTTGCTTTTTTCGTAATGTGAAATAAACAATGTTTCCGCCTAATTTCCAAACTTCCTGATATTTGATTTAAATAATGTCATTATAAAATAACTATCCCAATATACTTCAAATAATGTACTCTTGTAAATTTATAAAGCTTGCGTTATAAGAATTATAGTAAAATGTAATCATATGGAATCAGTGTTTTACAAATATAGAAGATAAACTGTTTAGTTTAACTGCCAATATGGCATCTAGCATAATAAATAACTGGTTTTTAAATAAGGGATATATTGTGTCCCTTTACCAAACACTTCAGTCTAGTCATGTAATCAACTTAAGCGTTATTTTCACGATAAAAACTAGTCGATATACATATATGATAAGTAGTATTCTAGTCCAGCCATAAATTAGAATTACTCAATAACAATCTTATTTATTAATCACCATTTATTTTACTTTTTTTAATAAATGTCACTCTTAATATCATCCCGTAGAATAATTCACCTAAAAAGATATACGTGCATGTGAATGGATGTATCTGTTTTAGTAAATTTCACTTTTTGAAAACATTTAGCTCTTATTTATTTTATACTTCTTTCTATTGTCTTTATGTGTTGTATGTTGTATGTAGTTTTCTGTCAAAGAAACAATTAAATTGTCTTCATCACAATATTGCGTGTTATATTTCTTACTGTAAATGTTGACACCACTATCATTACTACAACTTTTATCGCTTTTCTTTTCCTTAAAAGTAACTCGACTCATTCAAACACCATACATGTTTGATTAGGAATCATGTTGTCCTTTGGATCCGTGCGTTAATCAAACTGTACAAGTTTATACAGACAGTGAAGTATTATTTATCTTGTTTTCTCTCTCTCTCTCACACACAAAATTGATACTAAGTTCCACAAATAAAATTGCATTTGTCTGTATAGTAAAAATAATCTTTTTTTAAATATGTCATCGTATAATATCCCTACATTTGCCTACCAGTCTGTTCGTTCATTTATTTTTTTTCTTAAAGGAGAATGAAAAATAAATGTTAGTTTATCTCTTGTTACATCTCGGCTTGTGAATTTGTATATAAACAATTTGTATATCAAATTTAAAGAAAAAAAATGAAAACAAATTTATGAATACCAGTGCTATCGTGTTGTTTTTTAATAAGTTGAAATGAAATAAGTAAAAAAGAAACTACATATAAACTGAGACAAGAATAAGTGTACATTATAAAGGATAATGATGAATTTATCTTGACTATATCAAGAAGAAAGAGAAAAAAAGAAAATTCTATCAAAAATGTTTTATCGTAATAATAATTATTATATTATCAATAATAAAATGAACTACATAACTCTCTCTCTCTCTCTCTCTCTCTCTATATATATATATATATATATATATATATATATATATATATATAAGTCAAGACAAAATGCCATCTTCCAAAATAAATTTAATTAATGATATCGTTTGACATGATTATTATTATTGTTATTTCTTTTCAGTTCCTTAAAACTACTGAAAACTTACTGATATATATGAAATATGAAAATATTGGGTAAAAGGATATTTAAGCAAACAAACACACATACATACGTATATATATGCACAAAAGCACACACGCACATATACACACACACAATTACCACACGCATATACCAAATAAAATATTCAATAATAATAAAATTCGTGTTTTACATGAATTAAGATTATCAATAATAATAATCATTGGATAATAATGTAAGAAATAACTTTTCCAAATTGAAAATCATGAATAATGAGAAATATTTTAAAAATAAAATAATTTAAAAAAAGAATTATTAACTTAGTTAAATATAACTATGAATATAGTCATGAAACTTAGTTATTGAATTCATACTTAGTTATTCATGAATATCAAGTTAAATAAGAAATAAATAAGAATGATCGTTTATGTTATTTTGATTAAACATTTGTCATTAAGGTGTATCAGTTTAATGTTTGAAAGAAAAAAGAAGAAAAAAATTTGTATATAATTAGTGAAAAGATAATTGAATAAACAAACAAAATTTTTAAAAAATACACATTTTTTTGCTTTTAATCTTAAATACTATTACTAAACAATATTTTAATGATAAAATATATGGAATATTTAATGGGTAAATAAAATACCTCAATACTATAGAAAGTTATGATTGAGCTAAATATAAAATGGTCATATTTACTGTAATTATTAAAATGTACAACATTGAAAATGGTTGTAATACTTTAGTAATTTAAGTCAAATAAACTATTATTTAATGTTAAATTTACCAATCTATAGGAGATAACAAATATTATGCTTATCTGTGAAAATTATATTTTAAATAATCTCAACGATTGAAATTTAAATAATTCCAACGTTTCGTCCAGCTAACTTGTTCAACATATCATTTGTATAAAATATAACATATTTTACAAAGATTCTATCATTTTCATTGCCAAATATTACTGAAATTAAAAATATTAAATGTTAGTTGTATATTGAACAATTTAAATATTCCTCGATGTACTAAACAAGTATGCCAATATTCAGTAATAGATGAATTAAACGTAAGTATATTTATCCTGAAATCACCACAGTTGTATTCAGTAAAGCTGTAACATTATCCAAAACACTTGTGATTTGCGTATAAATATGACTAATTATGAGATGTCGAATTTATTTTCATCATTTAAGGCTACTTTTGGCAGAACACATGAATATTCACTACCCACATGTGTCCACATTCGTACTTATGTGTAGACGTTCTGGCTTCTTATTTGATGCAAGTGAATAATGTAAGGCTATATAGACATTATTCAATCAAGAATATTCATTTCGCAGCATTCTGTAGTCTCTGTATTCTCCGTTACTATATTTTGTTGATAATTTCATTAGTTTTTATTCATGAAGGGATGATTTTTTAAAATAAAGAAAAACAATTTATGATAAGAACATTCATAAAATATATTTATGCTTTGATAATCCTTCAATCCATAAATTGTTACCCTACAAAGGAGTGTTCATCATAGTGGGGAAGTAATTACTATTCATTACCTCATAAATGAACTTTTACATCAATTCACATATGTTGTAGTTAACAATATCAACTATGAGACTAACTATAGAAGTTATTGAGACAGCGTAATAAAATGGTATATATATATATATATATATATATATATATATATCAATTATAAGTTTAAACACAACTTTAATCCTGAGCTCTATCTCATTTCGAATTATATGAATTATAACAGCTAAACATACATAGACCAATAATCGAACAACTTAAGATTATGCTTAATATGAAGTAATTTATTCTATATTTATAAAAGTCATTTATTAGTATGTCCTTACTTGTTTGAAAGAAAGAAACAAAGAAAACGAGGAGACTGTAAAAAAATAATAAATAGAGTAATATAAAAAGTAAAACTCATATAAAAACTGTCTGATAAGATGTACACCATTCATAATCTACAAAAAATTCATTGGTGTCTAATTTTCATTAAGCTTTAATCTAGTCTATCTTATTTTCCTTTCTTGTTTTTCAATCATTATATTCACTGTTCAAAGATGTACAATGTCTATTTTATGGATTTAATAACGTTTAATAGTTCAATATAATCAAAGCTCATATATCGAGTAGCATAAACACATTATCAGTCTAAATAAAGGAAATATTCAAATGGAAAAATTATTAATAATAATAATAAGCAATACATATTATTTATGCATCAAAGTTACTTAAATCATTCTAACAGTATTTTGACAGATGCCATAAATTATTCACAATATATTGTGTATTATATGTGAACTAACCTTATAGAATGATCAATTTTCAATGAAAAGAAAAATTTTCAAGTTAGAAAATCTCTAAAATCATTTTTGAATAAAACCGCATTATAAGAAAACATAAGTCTAGATAATGTGTTGAGTTTATAAAAAGAGAAATTAAATAAAATATCTTGTTATTACTAGCCATGGTTCAATCACTTTTCTATACATTCTTATATCAAAATAATCATTCTGTAATGTATATATTTCTCCTTTTATTTGACAAACTATATCAATTTGAAATAAGAGTGTAATAAATGTAACTATTTCTCATTCTCACATTTGTTAACATGTCTCCAAATGCACTCACAAAAACTCGGTAGTAAGAATAGAAACAATTAAACATCTACTCAAGGTTTATAAACTACATATTTAATCTTTAGTATATGAGAATATCCAGTCGTTAGTTTGATTAAAATAGTTAACTTAAATAGAATGACTGTTTTATGATCACTCAGTTTTGTATCATATTACTTGGTAAATAATTACTTATAGTTTTAATAATTGTAATAATAATAAAAATGACAATAAATTAGGTAAATTCAAAGTGGTAATTATAATATAAACCTATTTTACTGATAAACCAAAAAGGGGAGAATATTTCTTACTGAAAATATTTTCTATTTCGAGTATAGTTATTTTTTCTAATGTAAATTGTAGGTTATAAATACTGGAGAATAATAACATAGTTTTTTTAATAATCCAAAGTTGATTATAGGGATGAACACGATGGAGAAGTTTAGACTGTACAAATATTACTACTCTTACTACTACTTATGTAAATAAAAAGCTTCAGATGACTCCTATGGAGAATACTAATTATAATGATTGTGGTAATATATACGTCTGTAAGAAAAAAAGCAAGTCAATTCGAAGGTAAGAAAAAGAGTTCAATGCTCATTTTGTTCATTATTCCAGAAATCATTTAATCTTTTCATCTAAGTTTGGAACACGTGTATATCAATCACTGTGATAAAACTTTCTAATTTTTTCTGTCTAAAACTTATTCATTTAAAGCAGGGCTTAAGTTATCCATAAAATATGATCGCTAATTGATATATGTATCTATATTGCCGTGAAATCCACTTCAAATGTGTTAACCATTGTGTGCATGTAATTATTTACCATATAGATGTCTCATTTCAAAGTGTTGTAAACTTTTGGTATCGTTTAAGTAGCATAAAACAGAAAGTAAATCACATGGAGATGTCATAAATATGAATTTAAAAAACATCAGTTACCGAGTATCCTTAAAAAGGACATTTTTCTGAATGATAAAACATTAAGAAATTCATGTAAGTTGAATATCACGAACTGGCTAAGTGAGTTATGTTGAAACTGACTAAATAGATCTGGTCTGGAATAACAAGAACTCATTTGAAAAGACGTAATCATTTAATCAGTTGACGTAACATAGTTGAATATATGTTACACCCATTAAATTAACACCTAATCCAGTTTTAAAAATTATCCAAAGTGACTTAAAGAATAAAGATATTCATGAAATTCCGTATCCAGCATTTAAATATAAACCAGCATTGCACACAAATCACTAGTTGAAAATTGGAAACAAATCTTAGTAAAATTGGTCATAATGATGCATAAGAATTCAATTATATTGTTCCTGAATTCTATCTGAATATCTTGTTTGATTTTAAATCTTCTCTTCTTATTTTATGAGAAATCAAATCATTCGGACTTACTATGTTGTTTAGTCTATTTATCTAAGTGGTGATTGGTCTCATTATTACACTTGAGATAATTTATATAGATCAGCTAATTCATTCAATAATTCTAATTTGTATTTTATTTTTGATCACAATTTTTATGATTTCCTTATATCTAAAATATCCGCACACGAAGATAGTCTATTAACTCAATCCTATCCTAAACAGTGGACTAATTAAAAAATTATCTAATAAGATGACTGAAAAAAGGATGTCATTGAATTTAAAAGTAATTTTTGTCCAAAACGAACGTCATTTGAGAGACTAGTGAAAATCAAGGGAAACTTAATATCTGATTTGACCTAATTTAGCATCTCTTAACATTCATGATCGCACCACGGATCAAATGTAGTTTGTTTAAATTCATAATAGAATACAACGTGTTTAAATCACTGAGTTAAAATGTAAGCACGTTCATTTCGAATTCAGTCAATTCGAGATATTGTGAAACACTTCTTGGATCTCAGATGTGATTTAATGTCAGGATCACAGATTTTCATTAAGATTTCTGAAAATTTAGTAAATAATTAGTCAATGATGAGTAAATGAGCTAGTGTGAAAGTTCATAAGTTGAAAACACTTAGAAGTCATCGAAAAAAAAGCTGAACAGCTGTCTATTTCTCCCTTCGTCTGCATATTTCTTCAGAGAATGACAGTCTATAATTAAAGTTACCTTCACATTCTAAAGTGATTCACTTTTATACATCAAATTTAATATTGATCGTTTCCAATGAAAATGGAGACGATGTTTGCTAGTCTCCCTGATTTAAAAATGGTCTGAACATTCATGACCCTACCTCAAAAACTACAAATGATTTCTTTTGAAGAAAACAGTAAAAGAACATGAGTTTTTTTAACGAGAACTGATACTGCTAATAATGTTAATAATGTTTCAAAACTACTGTTGCATTATTTGTGCAACCAATTCTTTGAAATAAAATTAGTTATTATCACTATTATTATTGTAAGTGTTTTGTCAATGAGTGTAAAGGAGACTGATTATACAATTGTAAGAAGAAGACAGGGTTTTATTTATAGTTAGGGAGCAGCTATTTTCCATTATCATCTTACTTTAATTTCGTCATAGTTCTTCAACTTGATGTCTATTCATTGAATTTATTTCACTTTTTTTATATTGGTCTACAACAGTGTTCTCACTTTATTTCCCAATTCAAGTCCTTTTTCTTAATATTCTATAAATAATTTTTATATACTTCTATTTCAATTAAATTATACACATATATATGTCAATCTGTCTCAAGTGTAACATGACAAGGATTGGGCTCATTCGATAAAACAAGTCATATAATATATATGCACATGCATGGATGCTTATATACACACATACACATGTATTTGTGCATATATATATACATGTATTTTTAGGCAATCTTCTTGTTGTTTGTTTTTTTTCAAAATGATGCGAAAAATTAAAAGCTAACTTATAGTAATCCTTTGGGCTTTGATGTCAATTTTAAGTCAGACCTAATTCACTCAAGTCACTTTTTTCTTAATAGAATCTATGTAACAATAATAATAAATTGAATTTTCAATTATTAAATACTTTTCTTTTTGGGATGAAACTGTCTTTTGAAATTTTATTTTATTATTTAATGTATATATCAACAACTAATCTACCTATTCAATAGTTCTAGTCGGTATGGATATGTAAAACAAGTTGGAAAAAGAAAGAAATAGATGTATACATGTTTATTTACAGTATCTCAATCATCTGATGAAATCTACTATTCAAGCCCATACACATGTATGCATATACCATCATACTCAGATCAATTTTACTATTCCTCCCGTATTTAATTGATCATTTTATATACAATTTTCAAGGTATCATGTAGGCAATGAAGATTATCCCGAGAGACTTGTTACTATGGTAAATTTAAGTAAATTTGAATATTTTTTTAATATTGATATATTCATTTCCGTCTATCTATACAAGTAGATACTCATATTCATGTACCCATGTTTAACAAATGAAATTGAATAGAATATGAAATATAAATCTAATAAATACATGAATGTTATAAATTTAGAGTAGAGGAAACACTTTCTTCTATTCTATCTATCATTTTTCTTTAGTTTAATTCATTTTAATTTTTAATTGAATAAAAATTACATGAATAAGACAGAATTTATTGATATAGAAATTGATCACAATTTTCAACCACTACTAACACCTCAATTCAATTTAGTATTTATTCCCTAGCCAATCAATCAACCATTGAAGCAAATTAAGAAAGAAGTAAAATTCTAATTAACTTTTCGTAACCTGAAACGACTATAATTTTTTTCTTCTTTTCTTTCAATTTGTTTGTGTGTATAAGAGCATGTGCTTACATTTGTATATATATATATATATATATATATATATATATATGTGCATGAGTAGATACAAACTGGTTCAATTTGTCGTTGACTCGTTCATATCATAAATATTATTATTTTACACATATCTATCGTTCGGTGAAGTAGAAAATAAATAAGTATAAAAGTGAGGAAGTGTCGCTGAATGATTTTAGTAAACGTCATATTCAATTAAATAAATGTTTACAAACACTAGTTTAAATGTTATTTTGAAAATGGAAAAAAGAAAAACTAAATGAAGATTACTTACACTTTTTATGTTAACTATTATATTGTACACTTATAAATCTATGAAGAATCTTAATGAAATGTTTAATAAAAAATATATTATTATTATTAGGAGTTTTTTTTGGATATCATAGTAATTTCAATAGTTGAGATCATGAATCGATTGAAGTTGAGTAGTCTCACAATAGGACGAAACGGCCATCTAGTGCTTCTAGGTTTTCCATGATGATCTAGCTTCACTTGACTCATGAACTCAATTGTTGAAAAAAATATTGGTAATTTGACTAGAGATCAAGCTTATTTCTTTGGATTATTTAAATCAATATCGAAGAAGTGCCATCAATCTTAACTGAGTAGAAGACTATTCCGAAGTCGATATTCTGTAAACTTCTGTGTTGTTTATGTAGAAATATAATAAACAGTAGGTTTGTCCCCTAATTCAATAAAATAGTATTGAGAAACAATCAGGACTTCGATTCCACGTCTTGTTTCAAAGTTAAAACATCGAAAGCCAAAACATTTGAATAAAGAATACCTGATTCTGCAACAAAATAGTGATTTGGTAAATCTGAACAAAACGTTATTTGTACGCTGCTTCAGTGAACTTAACTTCTCACGCCAAATTATTTCAAAAACTGTCACATATTCAAATGGAAAAACAGATGAGTACCATCAATGCTGTAGATTTTAAAATTATACAGCGGTCACAGTATCTTAAGTCTAAAAACGTTGAATCTGAAATTAGATTTAAGCCATTTTAATGTGTACAAAACCAATTTACTCTGACCTTGAATATCCTCTGGTAATCTTGAATCGATCAGAATGATAGGAGAACGGTACATTTTATTTTTACTATACTATATAATCTCTTTGTGTCTATTCTCGTACATTATAACTTAACATATATCTGGACTTTTATTTAATTGTATTTCTTTAGTCTTCATATGAAGACAGCTTGACAACTATATTAATAATCATACTGTTCAAAATGTATTGTGTAAGTATGAATTTTTTCAGGTCAACTCTATATGCTGATGAGCTCTTGAAATTTATAATTAGGATTAATAATCTTAAGTTTGAGTGAACAAAGTAGTCGTTGTGTAAAGATTACAAAACACTTCGTGGAAAATATAACCGAGTCGTAGGAATCAAAGTTTGAAGGTTAAATGTTTATCTGCAAAATCAACATCACACAAATCTTTAAGTTTTTAAATATTTTCAATCATTTACAGTAGTTCATCGTCTTTATGAAAGATAAAATGGATTGACTAAATAGTTGTTCCTTGCTCTAATCTATACTGATTTACGGGATAAGGGTTATTTATTCAATTATAGTAAATAAATATAACTCATTCACACTTCACATCAATTTAGAAAATGAATCACTTATCCATAATATATTTCATTGATATTTTATGGTGGGAAATTACAGAGTAACGACAACTTGTTCCAGTCCTTATGTTTTCTTTTCGAATGGTTACCTCTCAAAGGTTACTAACTCACTAACATTGTGTACACAAATATACATATTTATAGTTACTTATGAGATAACATACCAGGATATTCATAAAAATACATTTCTTACTAATAGATACAATCATTTATCAATATAAAATACAATAGTAATATTGAATCCAGTGTTTCATATCTGACCATCAATTGACAATGTATAATAAATGAATTCTTAAGACAGTTAATAAAACTAATGGTATATTACATACATAGTGAATGATATTCAAATATAAATATCACAAATGAATAAAATTTAATGTCTGAGATAAACTAATTAAATTAATAAAGAAACTAATTCCTTTTATATCAATGCCTATAACTATTATTACGTAATATACAATATAATGTATTGAATATAATGATCATTAAGAAATTTTGATAAATTGTTTGTATGTTCATTTTACAAATTATAATGTTTACACTATCGCATGGTGTTGCTATATGAACTCATGTTATATATTGATTTGATCATTTCATTATCTTCCTTTTGTTATTAGTCTAATTTAAACAAAGCCATGGCCTACAAAAATATTTATTATGTTGTTAAACAAAAGTAAATATATTATATATCTCTAGTGGATTTTGTGTTTCATATCAAACTCAAGTTGTAACCAACCAAAAATTGCCACATGAGTTTTAATGTTCATACATACAACCTTAATCTCGTTTAAGAATCAGTAGAAAGAATACAACTATTCGGGAAATTTTTTGTAATTAGGAATTCAGAGCAAACGTCTAGTTGAATAAACCAAGTTAATGCACAAGTTTCTATGAACACATTAATTACTTGAATTCTAATAAAAGCCGAAATTCCGACGGATACCTTCTCTAACAGCCATAAACCTTATTTACTTTTCAATAAATTTATGTTGTAAACCGAGTGAATAATAATGTGTAGTTATTAGAAAGTTTGAAAATAGCTCTCATTAAAAAATAAATTATTGAGAATCAAAAAACACATCAGCTACTTACTCATATGAGCATACCTATGAACCCAGATGAAATGATAAATATGACTTTTAGATTTTGTGGTCAGCAAAGTGTATATAAAATACTCAATCGGAACCTATTGATTTGCATTTCCACCCTCATAAATTTGTGATTGATCACGACCATTCCTGATGTCAATGGTGCGTTGCTTTTTCACTTTGATTTAGTTGCTTCTACAGGTCACAAGTCTTTAGTCAAGTAATGTCATAAATTCACCATAACGATTGTTAATTTACGACCATTAAAGGATCAGGTGCTTTCCACTAGTTTGTTGGATGTGAAAATAGTTTTTCTAAAGGACTAGATCGACCACTAAACTACTGGAAACCAAGAGCAATAAAATAATGGCACTCACAAAATATAAATGTCTTAGGTTTAATGTAGTTGTTATGTAATCATAACAACATTATAATAGGATGAAGCAGTTGACCGGTACTCCCGCTTTAGTGAGATACTGTAGTTGCTATCAGTACGTGATGAAAGATAACGTCAAACTGAATAGACTCCTACAAAGTACTTGGTCGATAAAAATCCGATTGATTATACTTTGTCATAAATTGAACCCTGACATCGGTACGGTGGCCTTAACTGTGTTAAAATATTGGTTACGTCACTTAAGTCAAGTTCTGTAAAAAACCGCTCAGAATTACGCACTATATGCTTCTATAGTCCAAACCTGGAGATTAAATAGAGATTTGTCCGAGTCACTTACCCTACTAATGCAATTTTAAGGGTTTCTAAGTTACCAAGAGTTTTAACAGATTTAATAAATAAATCGGTGACATGTAGAAAGATACTGGACATCTAAACTCACCTCATATAATCAGGTTTTTTGAAAACTGATAAATTCAGGGTCTTCTGAATGATTTGAGTAGCAATGAAGAAATGTTCAGGATTCCTTTTTCTTTCAAACTAATACCAACTGTGTAATAGGAGATATCCAAATACCCATCAAATAATGAATATATTACACACAGTCCCCTCTCTTTTACTTTGCTGAAGTGAAGCATTGTATATGAAAGTAGTAGGTACGCATTAAGATTATATGCTCATTTCTGTCTTCAAGGTGTAACTCGCTTGTAATGGAATCATACACAGAGAACTATATGAAGATGGCGAATCTCTTGATGGTGGATGTCCTACGACGCCCAGTGCATTATGATATGAAATTTAATTGAAAGAAAGCTAGGGGCGATCAAACTAAGATGTGACGTCAATCCTTGAAGTTACTTATTGTTGCTATGACCCATGTAGATACATATCATTATCCAATTGGGGTCGCGTTAGTAGTTAGATACCTTAGTTATATGTTAGAAAATCATTACCTTTAATTTCATTTTGTACTTATCATCTCACAAATTAATCCTTTTTTGAAATTATATTTCGTACGTCGAATCATTTCTAATAAAATAAGCAATTTTTATTTTATTTTACCATTCATCAACTTTCTGCTCATTGTACTGAAACCAACTGTCCCAATTTATAGGCCAAATCCTAAGTTGCTTAGAAATGATTGATATAAAATAGTGTAAAACATTAGGAATTCTATAAAATTACATTTATAAAATAGCACAATTCATTTAATCACTGTAACTAACTATTGAAATCATGAACATGTTATTATTTTTATAACATGTGAAATATTATTAAAACTTTTTATGTATGATAGAATATACATTCTATCGATTAATATATAGATTTTCAGAGTAGAACAATAACAAGAAAATGTTTTTAGGCCCGTAAATAAGATGTATACAGATAACAAGATAATATGCTTTTCTTTTTAAAGAAAATAATGATAAACATATATAGATATGCATTCATAAGAGAAATACTTTAGAAAATCTGGTATACTTTAATGGACAGATCTAAAACACATACAAACTCTTTGATAGACTATCAAACTACATTTTTTTACAGGTCAACTATTTCAAAGTTAAAAATAAAACTTAGTTGAATGGCATATAAGTGTTTTATGTGACTATTTATTACAAAATAATTAATTAGACCAAACCGATTTACTTGGATTTATTAGTCTGTTTTATTTAGTCATTTATAACCATGAAATAGTGTATAGTTTGCATCACTACAAATGAGAATAGTTAGGTGAATATTTTATAGCATAGTTACTACAGTGGATATCGTCCATATTACAATACAATTTTTAAAAAAATGATTATTTTGGAATTAAAACTAACGTATCCTGTATTTTTTTTTAAAATTCTTAAATCAGTTTTAATTTATATCTAACAAACAATGATGGATAGTGGCTAGGAATGAAATCTAAGACGCGCGTTTCGTCCTATTTGGGACTTGTCAGTTAGGTGTACCTGCATCTCAGAGTTAATGATCACCTCGGGATTCGAATCCAGTACTGTCCGACTCAAGGCTATATCGAAGTAATCCGCATAGAATACATATATACTAACAAGAGACTGATCAATTGCAATACCAAATAACAATGGGAAGATACAAATAAAATAACAACAAATGAATTTATACTTAATAGTTTCATATTTAAAAAAGTTCATCAACACCCACCAATAATATAAATTTTCAGTCCCAAGGAATTTTAAATTCGATGAAATTTTGCGGATCATAGATGTTGCTATAAAATTTATGCATCGAAACTCGTTGGACTTAAATTTTCAACAACAAAAAATCAGAATGATATGAATTATTATTTGATAAACGAACTAATTAATTTATGAAGACCATAGAGTGACGCAATACGATCACTGTTACTTCTTAAATAAGTAGATCCTAAATAAAAGTATGAAATTTTTGTGCTCATAGAATAATGGTTTAGGAAATCTCTGATAAGATACGTAAATATTATCAATGTCAAGGGACAAAAAATTCTCAAACTGATAAACATCATCTACTTACAATTAAAATATAGACACCGTTACCGAACTGCTCACTTTGTTCTGTAGTTCCGGAACATACAAATTAACAAGGTACCTTCAGTAACTTTTGCAACCAAAAGAGCTAAAATTAAGGTACCTCATATGGATCAAACTATATTTTCACGTAATTGAACCCAGAATCAAATTTATCACGCTTCATATCACAGCATAGCGATTATATCAATAAGACGAAAAAAAGGCACAAAACTATCTTGGTGATGGTAGTATAAGTATAAATGAAACAAATACAGTTCAAAACGAAGCAACAGAGTGCAAGACTGATTATTATAATAGCGAAATTCATGGTTTAGAAGAGGATTAGGGATATTTATCTACACAAGCCAGATCGATTTAAGGCAATATCGGCTGTAACCTGCTATTATCTTGCGAAACTCAAACAGAAGGTTTGTACTCCTTGAAATTCCACACAGCACTAGCTGGTGATTTCATTAACCAACAGTTTGTTCTGATTCAATAACTTGTAATTGTTCTTAATACGCTCCAACTCTAGCCATTACTGCTGATCTAGATAGATAGTGACTGGTTTTAGATAAATATATGCATATAAAACCCAACCAACTGAACCTGTTAAGTTAATGAATTGATTTAATAGTCTCACTTACTTCCTTTTGCCCAACCTCAGAATCATTTAATTCAAAGTCCTACCAAGTGCAAGTAACGCTTCAAAGATATCCATAATAAAATACGGGTAACCTAGGTAGCCCATAATTAATAGGTGTGAAGTAATATCAAGCAAACTAATCAGAGCATACTGGATATTTGATAATGCAACAAATATCTCTCCTATTTTATAAGTAGTGAATATCTGGATAGTTTGACCGAGTATTTTTACCCACCGAGTTGAAACCCACCATAGTTGATGAGACTTGAAAGATTAATAAATTACTCAAACAATCTAAAGGTTTTTCTCTCTTTCTCGCTCTCTCTTTCTCTCTTTTGCCTTTTGTAGTTTGCTTATCTTGATTTTATGTTTAATATTTCTCTAAATTACTTCAATTAGTCTGTGATTATGGTTACTATTAGAAGGGAGTTTAGTGGAGATTTTAGTAATTCCAATTGTTGAGATCATGAGTCAATTGAAGCTGAACCACCATGGAAAACCTGGAAGCACTGTACGGCCGTTTTTTCCTATTGTGGTACTCCTCAGGATTGCTCCTCCACGATCCCACCTCGCGAAACTGAAAGGTCCTGGTTTCGAATCTCTCGGGGGGAGGGGCAGGATCTTAGATGCACATTGTTGAGGAGTCCCACAATAGGAAAAAACGGCCGTCCAGTGCTTCCAGGTTTTCCATGGTGGTCTAGCTTCAATTGACTCATGATCTCAACAATTGAGATTATGGTTACATGATATAAACTAGATTTAATCAACCTTATTCTATTATCATGAAATTGTTTCACTTTTCATTTATAAAGAACAGAAAGAATAAAATATTAAAAGATAATCACTCTAAATTATACCATTTAATCTTTCAATAAACCAAACATTCTCTATTGGTAAATATACTAACTTAAAACAATAAAATAATGTTTCTTTTTTCTTCAATTAATTTATAATCAATATGCTACAATTAAATTCTACTATTATAAATAAAGTAGCTAATCACTCGGGAATAGATTTTAATTTATGTTCGATATTAGAAAAAAAAATGAGGTAAGTGAGAAGACTAAAAATTTTTGTAAATATTAAATTTCAACTTGGAAACATTAATTTACATGTTAATTACAGAAAAAAAATTATTCTTCATCTTTTCAACCGAAGAAATTTTATATTGTTTAGTCCGGTTTTTGATAAGATGGCATTTTTTCAAGCTGGAATGTTTCCACTTGAATTCACAATTTTGTTAACAAATAATAAACTCACAATATATACAGGCGAGAAAAAAAGTTTCTACTGTTCAAGTCATTTATAATTTGTTGTTTTAAATGTTATGCTGATGAGCATCCTGTGCTCTTCCACGAGGAGTAACAGGAGTAAGTAAGTAAGTTGTAAATGCTATACAATATAGTAACATGTTTGACAGCTTGATTCTGTTGACCGCAGGACGATGAGTTCGATCCATTTTATTAATTAACATCTTCATTGCATGATTATATTGACACCTTCTTATGAGCTAATAATATGACGCTAGGTGTAAGTTAATTTGATTTAATAACTGCGCCACTGAACATTGAAAACAAACAAAAGATACATGAAATCACGTAGTTATCAGGAATTAGGGTTGAAGAAGTTATATGTAGACACATAGTTGTAAGTAGTTAGAAAATATACAGGAAAAATTGCCAACTACTCAGTTTATACGACTATGTAAATGCTGAGAATCCAAAATTTTCATTACCAGTAACGTATAGCATAATTCTATGGTGGTTAATATCTTAAATAGTTTTGATATCTTCCTCTTTTTGTACAAAAAAAGTATTTGGTTAATAAGTTGCATAAGAAATGAAGCAGTGATCTCAACAAGATATATATATTTTTTAGTCAGTTGTATTGGCCAACGTTAAAATGACTGATATTTCTCATAGGCTTTAGTGATGAATTTCGAGGGTTTGTCCATCAGTATTAAAAATGAATCGGCCTGAGTATTATTGAAATATGTACTCGATACATCTAAATGCATATTTTTTTCACCCAAGCAATATGAAGATATACCACGCTGAGAAACAAATTATCTCTAGTAGTGCCCACGTTCAAACTTGAATCTAAACTAATAATTCGGTTACTAGAGTTAATTTTTATTAGAGACAAAAAGTGTACAAATTACTGACTATCATTTTCATCCTAAAACTACCATAGACGATTATATCGTTTTTTATATTATTATTAATATTACTGGGAGACTGGTTTGAGGAATCCAAAGGGAGAAGATGTGAACAATTGTTTATTAACGAGAGGGGAGGATGTGAATAAAAAATTTAAACCACAATTGCCTAGACGTTATTTTCAATTATATCGCTCCCTCCCCTAACTTGATCAAAAAACTGCTTATTCAAGTGATTATCACATAAAAATTATCCATTAAAGTAATCTGTTTCCAGTTTCTCATATTGCCGATCCTCACAAACTGAGATAAATTAGTTTTTCCATGTAAAATATGAAAAAATGCAAAAAAAACATAGTGTCATATTTCACTTGTTCCCAACACAAACCTATTCTCTTAAACGCTAGTTCATCATATCTGACTTAGTTAACAAAATAACACAAGCAATCAATATGTTTTAATGACATCCAGTCATATGTAATTACAGATATATTCACAATAATTTGTTCATTATACTTATATTAAATATATACGTTGATCAGAAAATTGAGAATATCAAATACTTTCCCATATATATTCCTCCGACAAAAACTATCTAACCAGTTTAAACTATGCTTAGGAAAATATCATTAAAATTTTAATTGTGACAAATTTACTTTTTAGAAAATTATAAGTGTTCTATATTTCTATACTTTTTTAAAAAAATGAAAAAAACACAAACAAAACATTTTAATGTATGCGTGTGTTCTATTTACGTGGAATACTCTTTTAAATAAACAATTAAATTGGCTAGTAACGAAAAAAGTAAACAAAGCAAAATAAAACCGGACAAATGGAATTATTTAAAAACCCAATTACCTACTACAACTAATACTAATCCTACTCTTAGTAATAGTACTACTGCTAATACAGTAAACTGTAATATCTTATGATAATCATAATGTTGGTGTTCGTAACAAACTTATTTAATTATAACATTTTTCTCCAGGTTGCATAAAAACAGAATATTCTAATAATTTATTCTGTTCTTACTAATTTCTCCCTCTTTTTATTCTCTTGTTCATTCTTTTTGTCCTATTTTTATCTTCTTCATTTTGTATACAGTCAATAATTACATATGTTTACATATATGTATGTATGTAAGTGTACACCTAAGTGTCAGGATAAATTGGTTTTGTATATTGTTTTTATTACTACAACAGTCTATATAGATATGTTTTTCTTCTGATACGCACATATTATTAAATATTAATGCATGAATAATTATTATAATACTACTACTTAACTCCATTTTAAGTAGAAAAATGAGGAAGAAAATCTTGAAAAAAATGTCAGTCACAAAAATACCGTAACACACACAAATAACAATCTATACAACTTCACTTTATCATTGTAGTGGGTTCAAGTTTTCTTTTTTACAAAATAACTGAAAGTGGGCAAGAAATCTAGACCTCCTTAAATTTTACTGCTTTATATACACAAAAAGAAAATGGATTCTCAATATATATAGTTCGTATTCTCTGGACTCAGTATGTCGATTATAGACTATTTTGTCAATTATATTTCCGTGTCCGTCATATTCTACAAGTGTTTACACAATTCCCTTCTTTATTATTACTATTATTACATTATTTAATATATATTTGATGTATTGTATTACTGGATGGATTTATGTTGTATAAAATTACATATATATATATATGGACAAGTATGTGGGCCAAATCTGATTACTTCCTTTTAATTCACTATTGTTACTGATACCAATATTAATAACAAATGCACCCGCAGACAAACAAACATACTATTCAACTCAAAAAACAATAATAATAATAATAACAATACTCTAGAATATGCAATTATGTTGTAACATACATGTATGTATATGTACATCTATTTCCCGTCAACAGTAGGTGTAATATTTTCTTTAATAATAATAATAATTTCTTACACACATAACTCACCGAATTTTTATGAAGCGGAAGCAATGACTGATTGGTGTGACCAGTGTAATTGAAACAAAAAAGAAGGGGAAAAAATAATAAGTCTAGCATGTGACATTATAAAGAGAGTGAAAGAATTACCAGGAAAGGGATTTTATTTTATTTACTTACTACTTTGTAGTTATTATTTTATGACCAAGTTGTTCACCTTCTTTTCCGTTTTTAGTTTTTTTCTCTATCCACCCTAATCATGAAATATTAATTTCCTTGCTTTTAATCTGCCTAACCTATCTGCATATCTATCCATCTGTGTTTGCTTTATGTTCTCTTTCACTTTCTGTAACTTCTGTCTTACGCACGCACTTATACTGTTCATGTCATGTGTATACATGTCCCCTAGGTATATTAAATTCAAGGGTAATCAAACTATACAGGAAAATAATTATATTATTATCAATAATAATAGTAATGTTTATTGAACATTCAAAAAATGTAAAACATATTTTGTTTTATTGTATAAGGGGACTGGGTGGGAAGATGAAGCTTAGATATAAGATAGTTATTTAGGGTTACCATGTTTGCGAGTGAATAAGATGACTTAAAGGACATGAGAAAGAAATATATAAACGTATAAAACTAAACTACATTTGAACAAGTAACTACCTTGAAGTTTAATCTAAAGGAGAACTAGATTTCCGGCAAGGCCCTTTTTTATGTTCTTAGTGAATTTTAAATTGTAGAAAGTAAAATAAACAGTTGATACACACACAACAACAACTGTTGAATTCTATGGTTTATTACTATTATTTCACTTATAATTTTGCATGTGTACATACTCATTCATAGTGAAAAGATCACTTGAAGCATAACCGAAACCACAGATTCCTTGTTAAATTAATTTTTAGATTTTTTTGTTAATTAACTCTAATAAATTTAGTGAATGTGAAAATTCAATTTATACAAGAAATAATGAAAACTAAAAACAAAACAAACAAAAAAGTGGTAAATAGGATGTCAAGTTAGTTCAGGATATGACCTAAAGAAGATGAATTCATGGTAATATTTATCAATTATAGTGTAATTCATTATAAACGATTGATTATCAAAACAGTTTAATAACATCATAAGTATATTCTTAATGGATACAAAATAATCAACTATTGTCTAATTAGTCTACATTATTTACTCAACTAATTTATTATACATAAATATAACCCTATGGTAAATGATAATAGCTATTCAACCATAATATCTTTCTTTTATTATCATGCACTAATATATTTTGATGATAAATAAACAATTACATTTTTCGTGGATATTTTCCATGTGAAGTCACGCGTAACATTACAGAAAAATAAATAAACAAATAAACAACATTCCCATCCGAAAGCTTACTTCAAATCATTCAGTAAAACATTTCTTGAATCTGAAATAAAACTATTCAAATGTTAAGATATATATTTTTGGAACATTTCTTAGACTGAAGATAGATTTCAGGAGTAGGAGTAATAACTCATGATTAGCAAAAAGGTATTGAATCATTAAAATGAACTAAAATAAGGGAATGTAAATTATTAAATTTTAACTCAGAAGCATAACAGTAATGTTCTAGGTATAGTGTCTGTAAGTCTTAGAATGAATAATCAGTACATATATGATCGAGTATTGATTATTAATCTCATACTAAGATGAAAAATTTGAAATTTCAAAAACTAATTTCCACTATTTCAAACTAAATGTTAAATACATTAAATTATAATTAGAAGTTTGTATACTACAGCTCAGTGTATCCCTTGTTTATTGATTTTTTTAGTGATATACACATTTTCAACAGTTCATCCATAATGCTACACTAGATTTGCATACTTCATTGGTTTATAAAACTCATTAACATCAAGGTAACACAATAAAATCTATAGGCTATTAATATTGGAATTAATGTTTGGTGTGAGTATCTATCCATGAAATCCTTGCACAATTTATAAAATGCTTTAAGTGTTGTCTAGTCAATTAGTATTGTACAGAAAATTAAAGTAAATTACAATTGTAAATACATTGTAAATACACTTTCTTAGTTTAATCAGTTAAACTCCTAAAATACCATTAACTTCGATCACTTTTCTTATTTCCATAGTTACCGATTCACTTGTTACCAGGCTAAGAATAATAGAGCTGATTATCCAGTTAGTAACTCAACCTTATGATGCTTACAGTTAATCAGTTAATAATCAAAATCATTATAACATTACAGTTGTTCATTTTAAATAATCAATATCAACTTCCATGATAAACAATTTTGAAATAACGTGCAAGAAGATCATCTTAATTAACACAACATAAATATAATGCAAAAAGAAAACAAAATCAAAACTTTATACTAAATCTCTATCATGTACTTAACTGATTACAAGCTCTATTGTTATACCCTTTATAAACTAAGTATAAATTATCATAATATTGATAATTGAAATAAACAAATATTTATTTTATCAAAATACTTTATCATGTAAACAATAAAAAAAGATTCTTTAAGTTCACTATTTCTACCATACTTTATACTCTCCTTATGGCTACTTTTTTGTACATGGCATTCAATATGATATAATCATTATTATTATCAAAACAACTATGAAGTTCAATCGTTGATAGTCCAAAGAATCTATGTGTACATAATGGTATAAACTAGTACACACACGTATACACAAATCCAGAATGCATGTATACATTCTAATAATAAAGCTCACAACATGTAAATCAAATCATTGTAATATATAAGTAAATATTTTTTTATTTTAGAAGAAAACTGACTATGTGATTATCTGATGCGGTAGTTTATCGATCAACATTAGAGGTATTAATAACAGCACATATGTTTCTATCTGTATGTGTATATATGTATTTATGTTTACAGTGTGCTAAGTTATTTACCTGTTTATTTATGTATATCTATATAATTTTTTGAACTATGTGCCCTATACTCAAATGAAGACAGAAAACAAAACAAAACAAAAACTTGACTATCATGTCTACATTTATCATCTATTAGTAAGAAAATAAAAAAAATAAAATGAGAAGAAACAAAATATAAGAGAGAGACAGAGAGAAATAAAGAAAAAACTAAAAGGAGAGAATAAATCAGGCTAATTATTTAAGGTATTCCATGATAAAGTATTTACCATCTAGTTTTTTGTTGTTTTTCTGTTTATTTTTCTTATTCTTGCTTCGGTTAACCACATATTATAGATTTAATAAATTTTAACTACATTTGTTTACTTATTTGTGAATACAAGGTGAAAACACCGATGTTAATTATTAAACATTGTACATACAGACTCATTTTACCAATAAACTAAATGTAATCGACTTAGTAATATTGATGATTAATGTGAAACCATACTCAATCAGTTCAAGTTCTTATAATTTATAACGACACTATGAAAGATATTAGGATGAATAAAAAGCTATAAATTGGAAAGAAATGTAAATGAAGTAAGTTAAAATATTTATCAGTCAGATTTAGATTTCGGATCATTTCCTCAAAAGTTTTCAATCATTAATATTTGTTATTCAAAGGATTTAAACAAAAGAGTTCACACTTCATTACATGTTTCAAACCAACGATCAGTGACTTTGTAGAACTACATAGTCTCTTAATATGATTACCACTATTCTTTATGCAAATGAATTCTGGTTTTCACAGCATTTAATATAAAAATAAATGGTAAGATAGCATGCATAAATCGTACCTCAGTTACTTTAGTATATGTAAACATACTAAATTAACATCTATCTCATACTAACTACCTATTATTACTTCAGATCATGAAATCTGATAGGTTGTATAAATGAGTGGCAATAATCCCACCTGGACTGTTTTTGGAACAAATAGATTGTGACCTAGGTTTGAAAGCTGAAAAATGGACTTGTTAACTTTTGCCAACGAGATTATTTCTTCTGTTTCTTGTTCTTTTTATGTTCAACTTTAATCGACAAGTCAGTACTAAGTTGGTGGTTGATGTGGTGAACTATGAATAAGTATGCTCATTTCAATAACAAAACAATATGGAAAAGGCGATTACTGACTAGGTTATCGCTTAAGAATTTATTACCAATAATGACAGGCTACCTTAATGAAGATATAGAGACTAATAATGAAGTATAAGTTAATAATTCAATTGTAATTACTTCTATTCAACAGATAAACCTTCAGCGTATTATATCTGGAACTCTACGCTTTTACAAAGTCTGGTGACAGGCAGTCCATGAAAATAATAATGTCTATTCTTGATTGGTGTCTTTGGAGTATAGCCCCATTTTTCACAGATTGTCAACTGAGTAAATTTAAGGTTAATATTAGATTTCTAGCAAGGTAAAATAAATTATTCCGCAAAAGTTTGAAACGATAAAAATGAATAGTTTACGTCTCATATATTTTGAGCTGACTTCTACTAGAAAAAATCACAGTACAAGTTGATAAAAGATTTATTTGGAAGATAATGTTAATGATCATACAGACTCGAGTTGTCAACCAATTTTATGAATAGGTTAGAGTAATGAAAATATCCTAGATTACATTTCCAAATCACTTGAAATTAATAGTTGCGGTCTCCAGACAACGTAACTTTCAGTATTTCACAGTGAATCAGAAGCAGTTATTTTTGAAATATCAAGTAACCACTTATATAGCCGTCTCATTTTCATTTCTGGTCACATTATTATTCATAAATCTTAAAAAGCAGTAAACAAACACTGTCATTATTAACCCTATTCAAGTAATGGTCAATTAAAAACCAATTAAGAGAGATTCTTTCTATAAGCACAATACAAGTAATCGGTTTTATCGATAATGAAATAGTGAGATTGACTAAAACTTTACATTTTATAACCCAGAGACTCACCTTGAAAATTTTATTTAATTTAGTTAAAGTTCAAGTAGTCATTTAAAAATCTATATGCAAATATATTAAGCTGAAATTCCTTCTACCTTAATAGATATCTAAAAAAGTGAATAAGCTTCATTATGTTGACGGTTTAAAATATTAAACTTGTGCTGTATTCCAACCAGGAACAAAATTTATTTACCTACGCCTGTTACCCCTGGTGGAGGAGCATAAGCTACCCACAAGAATTCTCCATTCAACTCTGTCCGGAGTAATCCTTTCCAGTTGGCTCCAGTTGTTATTCATCTTTTTGATGTCACCTTCCAAATGTCGGCTCGGTGTATCCCTTGGACTTCCTCCCCATAGGATCCCAAGTTAAGGCTTGCATTATAATCCAGTTCGATCATTTCTGCAAAACATGTCCTACCCACTTTCAGCGTCTTTCCCCAATTTCCTCTTCAGCTCGAAGCTGGTTTGTTCTCCTCGCAGTACGTTGTTTAGACCGGTATCCAGTAAACGGACATTGAGTATCTTGTGTAGACAACTGTTTATAAATGCTTCGACCTATTTGATGATGGTTGTAGTAGTTCTCCACGTTCAGCTCCATACACCACAACTGTCTTGACGTTCGTGTTGAAGATCCTGACTTTGATATTGGTTGACAGTCGTTTTGAGTTCCATATGTTCTTCAATTGTACCAACGCCACACGTTCTCCACCAACCTATACATTCATATCTGCATCGAATCCGACTTGTTCATCGATGATGCTGATCAGGTACGTGAACGTTTCCACATTTCTCAGAGCTTCTCCATCAAGTGTCATTGGTTTGGTTGGTGTTCTCCGTGTTGTGTTTGAGGATATGTGTTCATGCGATTTGTATGTTGGGACCTACCGCTACAAAGACAGCTGCTGCACTAGTTGCCTTCATCTGAATTTGTTGATGTGTATAGGATGGAAGAGCTAGGCAATCTGCGAATTTCAAATCGTCTAGTTGCATCCAACCTGTCCATTATTTTCTATACTTTCCCTGATGAATATCTTATGTGATATGAGATGGGTTCGATTTTCTCAGATTTTACAACTTATCTTCTCAAAAATCTAACCGATAATCTGGAAGTTTGACTTATTATATCTAATAAGAGAAGAGTTTTTTGAAGATTGTAGTAATTTAATGATTGAATTCATGAGTCAATTGAAACTAGACCACCATGGAAAACCTGGAACCACTGGACGGCCGTTTCATCCTAGGAACTCAGGACCTATGAGTCTCGCGCGCGAGAGCCTAACCACGAGACCACTGGGCCAGCATCCAAAAGTGTCAATGTCTAACTTCAACTAACTCATGAAATTGAGCAACACACCTACCATTGTCTTCAGTGAGTTACAATCTCACAACACATTCAATTGACTCATGAATACGATTATTAAATTAATATATCTACTTGAAAATTAAACTATAACTTAAATGTCATTGGTAAGCTATGATTTAGGCGTCTTCATACAGTATCTATATGACATAAATATTGTTTATAAGTATTGTAAATTAATAAAGCCACTTGGTGCAATAGTGAATTAGATGGTAAACCTAGCCAGGCATATATATATATATATATATATATATATATATATATATATATATAATTTCCATCCTTATGTAGTATTCTACACTATGAATAAAAGACATACTAAATAATGAATCTGAAAACATGATTTTTACTTAGTAGCCCTAGGTAGCTTGCGATTGAATATTTACTGATTATTTAATTACAATTTTCATGATAATTAAGTATCAAATGAGTAGTAGATGTAAACTACTAATGAATAAATAAAAATGTTCAGCTTTTTCAACATACGTTAATGTTTGATCTGGATACAGTCACCAAATGATCTGCTACATCAATATAATACAATAAAACTAACAATACATGATTGATAAAACTTAAAACAGCCGAAGTCAATTCTAGTTCTGATTACTAAAGTGAAAAATTACTTACTTACTTACTTACTTACGCCTGTTACTCCTCGTGAAGGAGCATAGGCCGCTCACCAGCATTCACCATCCAACCCTGTCCTGGGCAATCCTTTCAAGCTCTTTCAAGTTCTTATTCATCTTTTTCATATCAGCTTCTATTTCCCGATGTAATGTGTTCTTTGACCTTCCTCTTTCCCGCTTCCCTTCAGGATTCCAAGTTAGCACTTGCCTCGTAATGCAGTTTGATGATTTCATCAATGTATGTCCTATCCATTTCCATCGTCTTTTCCTAATTTACTCTTCAGCTAGAAGCTGGTTGGTTTTCTCCCACAAAAGGCTGTTGCTGATGGTATCCGGCCAATGGATGTTGAGTATCATGCGTAGACAGCTATTGATAAATACTTGTACCTTCTTGATGGTGCTTGTTGTAGTTCTCCAAGTTTCAGCTCCGTACAGTAGAACTGCCTTGACGTTCGTATTGAAGATTCTGACTTTGATATTGGTTGAAAGTTGTTTTGAGTTCCATATGTTCTTTAATTGAAAGAATGCGGCCCTTGCTTTGCCAATCCTCGCCTTGACGTCTGCATCTGAACCTCCTTGTTTATCGACGATGCTTCCCAGGTATGTGAAGGATTCCACATCTTCCAGAGTTTCGCCATCAAGAGTGATTGGATTGCTGTTCTCCGAGTTGTATTTGAGGACCTTGGTTTTCCCCTTGTGTATGTTGAGGCCTACTGATGCAGAGACTGCTGCTATGCTGGCTGTCTTTATCTGCATTTGTTCGTGTGTATGCGATAGGATGGCTAGGTCATCTGCAAAGTCCAAATCGTCTAATTGATTCTGAGCTGTCCATTGTATGTCGTGTTTTCCCTCAGATGTTGAAGTCTTCGTAATCCAGTCGACCGCTAGAGAAAGAGGAAGGGAGAGAGTAGACAGCATTGTCTTTCTCCGGTCCTTACTTGGAATGCGTCTGTCAGCTGTCCTCCATGCACTACTTTGCACTGTAGTCCGTCGTATGAGTTCCGGATAATATTGACAATCTTCTCAGGAACTTCGTAGTGTCGAAGAAGTTTCCATAACGTCCTCCTATCTACACTGTCGAATGCCTTTTCATAATCAATGAAATTGATGTACAGTGACGAGTTCCACTCAGTTGATTGTTCGACGATGATCCGTAGTGTCACAATTTGGTCTGTGCACGACCGATCCTTACAGAATCCAGCTTGTTCATCTGGCTGGCTCAGTGGTCCAGTAGGTTAAGCGTTTGCGCGAAAGACTGAAGGCCCTGGGTTCGAATCCTGCGAGGCGGAGTTTTGTATGCACACTGCTGAGGAGTCCCGCAATAGGACGAAACGGCCGTTCAGTGCTCCCAGGTTTTTCATGGTGGTTTAGCTTCAATTGACTAAAGTGAAATATACATGAAGTTAATTTTCTGGTTAATTCTGCGAAAATTTCTAGTTGAAAACCAGTTTGAAAATGTTTTAACATCAGTAACTCAAATTAAATTATGTTTAACTGTTATTTTATATTGAATCACTATTGACTTAAGCATATTAACACAACAGCGTTTTGGTCGTAATAAAATTGAGTGTGTGTTAGCAATTTATGTTTAGTTAATTATTAATAGATTTATAAATGTCGAAGTTAGAATATGCACTCCCAAGTCTCATAATCCACAAGAACCAAACAACCACGTTTAAGTACCGCCAACAACATTATAATCGAAGCTCCAAGGCTTATGAATGGCGTATCTGAAAATCATTCGTAATGGTTAAATAATGCTGTCTAAACAGTCTAGACAATTTGAACACTGGTTAGCTACTTTGCTAAGTTTTACACTAAATCATCGGCACTATGATGGAATTGATTGTATCGTATTGCTAAAACAGTCTGAAATCTGGTCAATTTTTAATCAATCGGCATCTTTTTGCCATAATAAATGAAGATCATAGTTCTTAATGCTTGTCGATTTAAAATTCGTACAACAGTATGTTTAAATGTAGACCATGATTTCAGGGACTTGAGATAAGCGAACATGTTTTCAAGGAATCTCTATGAAATCATGTTATATGTAATAAATATTTCTTTTTTTCTTCGGGAAACTAGATTATTAAATTATGAAGACATATCTAACAATCAATGTAAAATTATGTTTACTTATTTTTAAGACCCGGATCGTTGAAGAAGCTTATAATTTAGGTTATTACATCTAACGGTGGTACACTGATAAGGTCTATAATAAAAATAAAAAAGTCAAAACTAAGCCATTCAAGGCCATTAAAGTAAAAACGGATATTTCAAAGTTAACTATGGAAATTTTATTTCCGGTAATGATATGAACTATTCAAGTAAATTTGGCACTTACACTAAATTCAATACAGATGAAAGTTTTTAATCAATCAATACAAATCTCCTTATCACATCAAAATATTTTGATCTTAATTCAGCTAATGTAACCATGTTGTTCTATACCTCGTAAAATGTCTGCGAAAATTGCATCACAAGTTACTTATATTTGCAAAACAGATGCTAATTTTATTCTTGATTTATTTTTCAATAAAAGTTGCAACATTTTAAATCATATGATAATAGTAATAATTAGATAACTACAATTTTTGAATTTACTAACAAAATGCACATGTGCTTCCAATGATTTGTAAGAAGGAAAGTAATAACTTCATCCCATATATTTTTTACATTGAAAGAGTAGAGATTTTTCTTCTTAACTTTTGTTCTTTAGCCAATGTTTGAAAAACTTTCCCCATATAACTCCCAAAGGATGTATGTGCAGTTCCAATGAGTATCAGTTTATATACTTGTTATAGACCTTTGACGGAAATATTTAAAATGACACTGTTAGGAATAAGTTGACAACTACAGGTATATTGTATGCTGATTGATGCAAGTATACTCTTTTAACTAATATATATATATATATATATATATATATATATATATATATATTCAACGTCATATAAGCTATAAAATATTAATAATCCTGTCTTGCATACAAATATAAAGTGAATAAAGCTTTGAGAAAACAACTGTATGTATGAAAGAATAAGAATACCCAGTGCAATTTTTTTGTCTAAATTTTTCTATCTTTATTTATTATTTAAGATAAAATCATCGGAAAGTACAATCTGCTAACCACACAAGTAGAAATAATGTAACTAAAATTTCCCATAACAAAATACATCATACACTTATGTATAAGTATGTTGATCTATGAACTAAAGTAAGATTTTGGTCTTAACTATATATATTCAAGAATTATCAAGTTGTCAATCTCTGTTTCTTAGTTTTTATTCAGTGAGATAATGGTTATATATATATATATATATATATATATATATATATATATATATATATATATATATATGATTAAAGAGCTTACATTGTATCCTTTGAAATCAATGATAATTATGCGAATTTACTTATTCCTTAACATGTTTTGTTTATTTTCTAAATCTGAAACTTATTTTATATTGACAGTATAAGTAGAAAATGTCATATATCACAAAAATTGTTTATTCTTCTCAAGCATTAAACTAGTAGTCTGTTTAGTTAACTAACTCAATGGACAAATAATACTTATAGATTACTATAGATATATTTGTTAAATCTTATAGATTTTATCTATCGTAATATAAAAGAACAATGAGGATTCTATAACTATGTGATGTACAATGTGAATTCATAAAACTATTCAAAGATAAAGCAAAATAAATAAAATAAAATTCAAGTATATTTACAGTGACATTAACACTATTTGATTCCGGCTCAGTGGTTCAATGGTTAAGCGCTCGCGCGCGAGACTGATAGGTCCTGGTTTCGAATCTCGCGAGAGGCGGGATCGTGGATGCGCACTGTTGAGGAGCCCCACACTAGGACGAAACAATCATCCACTGCTTCCAGGTTTTCCATGGTGGTCTAGCTTCAATTGACTCATGATTCCAATTATTGACATAATAGTTTTGTAAATTAAAATGTAATAGTGAGAATCACATTAATTCAGTCAACATCAATATCTCTTCAAGAATATAAAGTGTAATTTTATTAGAATCAACCAACTTACTACATTGTTATAAATGGGTTCAAACATATTTAAAGATGGATTAACACAAAAGGATAGAATATTTGACCGATTGAATTCAACCAATCAGTTGTCTAGACTAAGTATCACAATGCAAAAAATGTCACTTATTAGGGCTTAATATCTTTAAACAAAGAAAAAAACTTTTTCGTTGTGATCGAATAACTTTAGTCATTCATCCATTATATAAACTGATTGATATGAGATAGAGATTATATATCTTTTTTAAATGTTTTAATAATGGGAGACTAGAGTTTATTTACTTTTATCAATCATTACATTCGGAAGTTGATGTCGTAATCAAATTTGTTTGCCAGAAGAAAAAAAGCAAGTATCATACTTAAAAAAACAAACAATAGAACAACTTTAGTACGAAAGAAAAAAACAATAATGGGAAAATTGATACGGTTAAACTTAAAATAATATTAACTGCACTCTGGTGAAAATGCATATATATACTTCGTTGCAATTATATATCATACACACTTCACCTCTTTCAACAAGAAGATCAACTAAAAATATTTTGTTTTAAATTATTTACTACAACTTCATTGTTTTTATAAAACTTTCTATTTCCAAAAATTTAGTAAATTTCAACCCTAATTAGCAAAGATAGTTGTAAACTTTATCTTTCATCGTTTGGTTATCATATTATGTGTTTTAGACCATGACTAACATGTCTCATTATGTAGATATCATTACCAAGGTTTGACTTGATAATTTTAAATCGATTGAACATTCCCAATAATTGGGATGTAATAAATATATTATTATGATGAAGCTAAACAAAATTAGTTAATTATTCTAAATAACGTAATTGAAAAGATCTGTTTAACTAAAGTATTTCTATTTTTCACATCTGCTTCATTTGTGTAAAACATTTAGAGTCAGTTTCATTATCCAGTTAATCGATATCTGTTAAACTGAGATATTAAATTGAACATAGTAAATCGCTCAGAACTAGACATTATTAAGATTTAAAAAATTTCAGTGTTTACAGTACCAAATTTATGAATTATTTGTTCAGTTCATTGTGTAGATTACAATTTCATTAGTAAATAGAAGCATCTAAATAAAATATGGTTTTTTACTACTGAACATTCTTATAAGTTGTGTTGAAACATTCTAAACATTTTCTAAATGTTACGTAATAAATACATTTGTAATAACTTAAACAGATTAGTTGTTTAAGTTCCTTAATCAAGAAATTCATATTATTCATGAACAGATATTAACATATTCTATTAATTAAGTTTATAGAATTACCGTTTTACAATGAATGCTTATACCATGTAATCAAAGCTTTTTAGGGATATATCAATCACTAATTCTATTAGACAACGCAAATAAACAATTTAATTTATTTTCTTCATGACCATAGTTACCTCTTTTTTTATAGAAAGATATAATTACTTCAAATAGACTATTATTATTATTATTATTACTGTTATTATAATTACTATTATTGCAGAAACATTATAATGTCAACCGTAGCTTAAACATAATTCGATTAAGAATAAATTTTTAAAAAATTTGTTTATTTGTTTATTTAAATTCAACTATATAAGCAACAATATTATAATTTGTGTTTCTACTCACATGTATCCATCTGAATATATTCTCGAATATTTATTAATTATCTTATAAAATTAACCCGCAGTTTTTAGTTATAATTCGAATATTTTTTTAATATATTATTATTTATTTGAATTTTATTATTCATGATAATTACTAGTATTCTTTTTTTATAGAATGTGGGTCATTTGCATTTAGAATTTAGTTTACATCTATCAAAACCTAGTAGTAAGCTTATCAACCACATGTTTATTATGTAAAAAAAATTTTTTTTAATGCTAATCAAATGCTGGTAGAAGTTCTTCTTTTTACATAGTGTTAAACACTAGCTAGACAACTTACATACTTTTTTATTAAATTATTAACATTGATAAAGTAATTTACTTAATTAATCTATTAATTGTGTATCATTAATATCATTAACATCACATGATTGTTTACATCTTAGTTACCATTATTGTTGATAGTATCATGAAAATATCAACAAATAATTATTGTTATTGAAGTATTATGATGAATACTACCGGTGTTAATAACAGCATTAATATCAATAATACATTAGGCTTATAATGTTAATTTATTTAGTATAGGCTAGATAACAGTAACAAGACAATGGAAAATGAGAAATATTCAGTTGTTGTTTTGTTTTTTCATGGACTAAAATCATTTACAAAAATAATTCAAACTAGAAATGCCGGATAACTTCATCATTTAAGAATAATAAATAGCAACACGTACTCACTACTGTACATATAACTAAAACTGAAAATGAAAAGATTAGGAATGTAAATCAATAATTAAAAGATACCATGCTTACTGAGATAACTTAAGTCCTATCTGGATATTTAAAATCGATCGATTAGTTCTTTTTTGAACTACGAAGAAAATCGTGTAATATTTTCTAGTTTTCAACGGTTATTCAGTAGGTGTTAATTTATGATGCAAGATGATGTTTTGACGAAACAATCTCAGAAAGCTCTTTAAAAATAATGAAGTAATTATAATTGATTTTCCCTCATAGTTTAATCAGAAGTCACGTACATCAACGACTAGGAAATATAAATCAACACTTTCAAATATCATAATTTTAAGTCTGCAAAACATTTAATAAAAGAGGATTTTCGTTCTTGGTTATAAAGCATTATTTAAGCCAACACATATAAACACAAGTTAACTTAAACGTCTATTCATAACGTCAGTACGTACTACCTATAGAATCATCTTGGTAAAAAGTGAACTAATAAAGGAAAAATATAAAACAAACATATAATTCAACTATTTTTATCGACCTACTATTAATTCGCTCCATACTTGCACATTTTATGGCAGCTGGAATTCTGATCAACCAAATATTACAAATTCTTATCACACTATTTTAATCATCTGTTTAGATAACTAATTAAGCAAATATGAAAGATAAACGATGTATATCGAAAAAACCACTATTTTTTATTTTCAGAGTTAGTTCTCTCCTTTGATATATCTGCTGTTTGAAGATTGCTTCATCCCCAGGTAACTTGTACATCATACCCTGACGTTATTCGTTTTCGGAAACTTTAAGTTTACAGTTCAATGCTTCTTGGTTTTTAGTGGCGGACTAGCTAGGATCAGTTACCCATCTTCACTATTCACTATGAGTCGGGGCCAAAAATATTTTAGAGTATTCTTAAAACATTTCACTTCTTACTACTGTCTTATTTCCTACTTGTCTCTTTATTTATACCAACATTTATCGTGTCTTTAACTTGCCTCTATTAATATAAAGATGAATCAGCGTGTACACGCACTATGACTTGCATTTCAGATAGGGAAATCTCAACCAAATGATGCATGCACATTTAACTTCAATACATAGTAATATTTTATGAAATGTGCATCCATATCTCTCGATATATATATATATATATATATATATAACAGTTATTACAATCATCGTTCTTATTTCTTTCCTCATGTCCTATCATTTTACATAACTGTTTCTATCTCATATACTAATGTACCATTCAAGAAATTAAGTCAAATATTAAAATCAACAAAGGCATCACACTTCATTCAGAGACTGGAAAACAATTATAAATGATTAATGCATGAACTGAGCAACACAATCTAGGCTTTTTATGTACCTGAACGCTTATTCTTCTAATCTTTCAGTTATTTTCAACTTTTTTACATCATCTTGGTTAACACCAGAAAATGAAAATGGATTAACCTTTTGTATTTTTTATCAACAAAACCAATGATGAGCTTAAACTCTCATTGTGTACAGAAAGCATTAGTCTTTACCTTATATTCTTGTAATGTAAACTATTTATATCATATATTTCTCTCCATCTCGCTCCCTTTTTATTTATTCTTTTGAGTGTGAAATTTATGATACACGTACGCACCCGTATACACAAAGATAATAATCTAACATACCACACATTCTTGATGACCTATTGGGTATAAGGTACGATTTATAATACTAAAACTACTTGTGCTACATGAGCACATTACAAGAAAATAGAAATAAAGAGAAGATACATTTAATAGATCATTCTTATTTATTTTCTTTTTCATTAAAAATAAAAGACAAATAAGACAAATCAAAAATAGCCAAAAAATAATTGTTTATCTTTTATCTGTCATGGGATTCGCATGCATCAAAATAAGGAGCGTACGCACTTTTTGACACATCATTGTATTACGGATGAATACACATGTGACAGATCTCAAATGACATGGTTTAAGGAATAGACTTCTGTGTATTATAACCTGTAGCATAGTTAGTTGACCTTATTTATTCTCAAACTCGAATATAAGGAAATGTGTATATTGATATATGTGTACATATACATACATGCTTACTTATATACACATTAACAAACACACTAAATAGAGTATCATATCGTATTATATTGCTATTCAATTTATTAACCATAAAGTTCAACCAAATATAGATTGAAATATAGATATACATGCACAAAACTAAGTTTTCCTATAAGATGTAAATACCAAAATTGAGGTCGTTCCCCCATGCAGATGTGAGAATGTCCCAAGAGTTTAAATCCATGATAAACAACAGTATGAGTTCATCGGATTAAGTGTAATCCATATATAAGAATAAATGTATGCGTATATCCCTGAGGCTACTAGTTTATTGTTTATCAATTTATTCTCTGAAAAGAGCACTTGTCTAAGCTTTCTTATAGAAATTTTCTATTCAATTATGTTGTGTCAAAGTATCCTGAACTTCAACATATATATATAATGAACATCTGCATAACAAAACATCATGTACTAAATACAGCTCAAATAATACTCTACTGGACAGTTTTAATCATAAATACTTTGCTAGTTTATCACACTTAATAACCCTGTTGCCGTTTTGCAGAATAACTTTCTTACAGGTAAACAAAGTTGATTAGAAAAGCAATCCACTTATAATATTAATTAGCCTACAGGACTATACTCTGTTTGTCTAAGAATTTAAATTATCTCCACTCAACATTCGATTCGATAATTTTATTCAATAACAAAGTTATAAATATGATTATTCACTCCATATATTATTTAACAGACTTTTTTATTAAAAGCAGATTGTAAGCAATTTCAATTCTTAGCTATAAGAAGACTATTTAGTGAGAAGTATTGAAATTAGACGTACTCTACGGCATACAATGGACAGCTCAGAACCAATTAGACGATTTGGACTTTGCAGATGACCTAGCCATCCTATCGCATACACACGAACAAATGCAGATAAAGACAGCCAGCATAGCAGCAGTCTCTGCATCAGTAGGCCTCAACATACACAAGGGGAAAACCAAGGTCCTCAAATACAACACGGAGAACAGCAATCCAATCACTCTTGATGGCGAAACTCTGGAAGACGTGGAATCCTTCACATACCTGGGAAGCATCGTCGATAAACAAGGAGGTTCAGATGCAGACGTCAAGGCGAGGATTGACAAAGCAAGGGCCGCATTCCTTCAATTAAAGAACATATGGAACTCAAAACAACTTTCAACCAATATCAAAGTCAGAATCTTCAATACGAACGTCAAGGCAGTTCTACTGTACGGAGCTGAAACTTGGAGAACTACAACAACCACCATCAAGAAGGTACAAGTATTTATCAATAGCTGTCTACGCATGATACTCAACATCCATTGGCCGGATACCATCAGCAACAGCCTTTTGTGGGAGAAAACCAACCAGCTTCTAGCTGAAGAGTAAATTAGGAAAAGACGATGGAAATGGATAGGACATACATTGATGAAATCATCAAACTGCATTACGAGGCAAGTGCTAACTTGGAATCCTGAAGGGAAGCGGGAAAGAGGAAGGTCAAAGAACACATTACATCGGGAAATAGAAGCTGATATGAAAAAGATGAATAAGAACTTGAAAGAGCTTGAAAGGATTGCCCAGGACAGGGTTGGATGGTGAATGCTGGTGAGCGGCCTATGCTCCTTCACGAGGAGTAACAGGCGTAAGTAAGTAAGTTAGTACAAGAAAACGGAATTAATAATGTTGCCATCAATACCCCTCTAACACTTCTCTGTTTTCATATGCCGTGGTAACTTAAACCAATGAGCAAGTATTTCATATTCTACTTCGAGTATAACTAACCGAATTGTGGCAATGTAATTTTATAAATATACCAACCATAATATTTTGATTATTAAGCAATATTAAGCAAACAGTTCATAAAACAATAGTCATAAGTTTTAGAGAGATCTAACAGTAAACATTCAAAAGGTGTTTGATCTATTGTTTGGAAGATAATCGCACCTTAATGGATATTAATTGAAACGAAAGATGCACATTTAATTCGTCTACTAACCACTTACTTACCTAATTATTTACTTACTAATATATAAATACTACTCCTCGAGGAAGAGCATAGGATATTCATCAGCATCCAACAACCAATTCTGTCTTCAGCTCTCCTCCCAAGTTGTTTCCAATTCCTATTCATTCTTTTCATATCTGCCTCCAATTCCCAACACAACGTGATCGTTGGTCACTCTCTTTCCCTTTCCCTTCACAACGCCATGTTAGGGCTTGCCACATGATGCTACTTGATAATTTATGTAATATATACCCCATCCACTCTCAGAGTCTTTCCCCAATTTCCTCTTCAGCTCGAAGCTGGTTTGTTCTCCTCACAGTACGTTGTTTAGACCGGTATCCAGTAAACGGACATTGAGTATCTTGTGTAGACAACTGTTTATAAATGCTTCGACCTATTTGATGATGGTTGTAGTAGTTCTCCACGTTCAGCTCCATACACCACAACTGTCTTGACGTTCGTGTTGAAGATCCTGACTTTGATATTGGTTGACAGTCGTTTTGAGTTCCATATGTTCTTCAATTGTACCAACGCCACACGTTCTCCACCAACCTATACATTCATATCTGCATCGAATCCGACTTGTTCATCGATGATGCTGATCAGGTACGTGAACGTTTCCACATTTCTCAGAGCTTCTCCATCAAGTGTCATTGGTTTGGTTGGTGTTCTCCGTGTTGTGTTTGAGGATATGTGTTCATGCGATTTGTATGTTGGGACCTACCGCTACAGAGACAGCTGCTACACTAGTTGCCTTCATCTGAATTTGTTGATGTGTATAGGATGGAAGAGCTAGGCAATCTGCGAATTTCAAATCATCTAGTTGCAGCCAAACTGTCCATTATATTGCGTGCTCTCCTTCACATGTGAAGGTCTTCACAATACAGCCAACCAACAGAAGAAAGAGAAAGAGTGAGAGTAAGCAGCCTTGTCTGACTTCGGTCCTCTCTTGGAATGCATCTGTCGGCTGTCCTCCATCCACGACTTTTCAGTATAATCTGTCGAAGATGGTTTTGCAATGCTCTCCTATCCACACTGTCAAATGCATTCTCGTAGTCAAGGATGTTGCTGTATAGTGATGAGTTCCATTCAATTGATTGTTCAACCATGATCTGTAGTATGTCAAGGTTGTACTTGATAGATTCAAATAAATTGAGTATTGGGTAGAAAGTTAATAATAAATATTTTTTTGTTATATCTGAAAATGAGACTGTCAAACTAAAAGTTTTCTTGGTTTCACTTAAATGAACAAATCGACCATGATGCATATGAACCAGTACCGAAAAATTGTGCATAGAAAACAATATATCTTTATGCTATTATGTAGCGATGAAGACCACAACAATGTACAGGAGATCAGGAAACTTTTTGTGCTATTTTCAGTAAAATAACTGATAATGAATATATTTCTGTCAATGTACTCAGTGAAATATTCATCCGAACATAACAGTACTTTCAAAGAGATAAAACGTCATCAACCACTTGGCACAATGATATAATTCCGGTTCCGCATAACTGTGGTCAAACATTTGTAAGCTGACGAAATAGTGATTATTTCAACTCAATGATATAAAGATGACTTACGCACTACGTTCGACCCCCGGAGACATCACAAAGGGTTGCTACTAGGACAGAACAAGTATCTGGTGTTCTCAGTTTTACAATGATACCTCAGTTGATATTGATCCGTGACGTATACCGTCTACAAATTATGAATCAATTCATCAGAAACAGATGTAGCTACTATATTCAGCAACATTCGACCTTTATATAATATATTAAATAAAGAATAATACCTTTTCTCTTTACTATTTTCATATAGAATGAAACAAACTGAATACAACAGTCACCTCAGTAAATGTTCTTAATACTATACATGTGGGGTACCAAATGATTAAAAATAATACTATCCACCGATTCGTAGAATTGGTAATTTTAACAGGAAGTTTATTTGACATCATGTGAAATAACTTTACTAATACAAGCAAAACAATTACATTTCAAGAATCTTTTTTCTCAAACCTTAAGTCAATCGACATCACACATCATGTACGATTATGTAAAAAGATGTCCAATCAAATATATACCTTTTTCATTACATTTTAAACATAATCTAAATTAAATTCACTTGGTGTTGTTTTACTTATATCTTCCAATTGTTACTTAGGACTGCAATTGATCAGTCTCTTATTGGCATATGTGCATTCTGTGCGGATTGCCTCGATACAGCCTTAAATCACAAGCTTTTTAATATGAGAACATCAACTCTGAGATACAGGTACATTCAGCTGATGAGTCCCAAACAGGACGATACACGCGTCTTGGATTCCATTGCTAGACATTATCTATCTTTGCTTAACAATCTAAATTACTTTTAAAGTAGATGAGATATCTATCATCCTCGGTAAAATATGTTTAATATTAAGAATCATAATTCAGTTTAAATGTTAATTTATTATATTGTATAAATGTAATTATTTTATAAAGATTCATATCACCATTAAATAGATCTATCTAATTACTATTAAAGGCAATAATAATAATAGTATTACTTCAAGTATAATAAATTTACTAAATAAAATACCATTTGATTTAAATGAAATTACAAACACATTGATTTATCTATTTCATTTCAATGAATTGGAAATGAAAATTAGTTATACTCTTTTTTTCTTTCTTTAAACAAGCTAAGAAGTAGACAAATTTAAAGATACCAAAGAACAAAATGTTTTAAAAGAATAATTGAAAATTGAAAACAAAGCCAAGTGAGGGAACAACAAGAAAGAAACCATGAGGTCAACAAGCTTCGGTATGTTAATGAATATGTATATATACAATCTATCATAGGTGTCTGTAAACTTATATATAAATATATATATATTCTTTTTCTTTTATGAACTACTTGAAGCTAACTTCGTTGTAAACATTTATTCTGGTTGATATAAACAATTCTTTTCATAATTTGCCTTCTTCAATAAGAAAAACTTAATTACCTGCCCCTTTTGCAGCAGTTTTACATTACTGAATTATGCCTAGGAAACTATGAGAATGAATTAACATGAATTCAATCGTTATCGATAAGATTTTTATTATAATTATGGGTTAAATAGGACCAGGTTGAAGAAAATGAGATAACCTTAAAATAAATCAAAGCAAGTTATTATGAAGCTACGAACTTATAATGCATGTAAAATATATATATACGTTACGTTTTGTGATGGTGTGTACATTCGTATGTATAAATATATAAAAAATCTAATCGAATAAGCAAGAAAAACAGGAGAAGAAAGGAAAGAAAAGTAATGAAAAGTGGCTGAATACAGTATAAAAAAAAGTAAATTGTGCAAACCTACTTGAATTCATTTGCGTGAATTATAATGAAGTGGTATTATTTTGTTTCCCTTTATTCGTCAACATCTACTATTACTTGCAATAGGCTTGTTAATCAGAGAGGGAAAAAATATTCATTGGACAATATAAAGAGGGAAACAATTCAATAACTGATATCAGGTAAATAATTCATTTATTTCAAGAAATAGTCAAATACATTTATGTATATACATGTTAGTGCGCGCATACGATCAGAAGAATAAGAGAGAGAGAAAACAACACAAAAACAAAATGAAATGAATTAAAAGAGAATGAAAGAATAGTAATAATGATTATTTTAACTATGAAATAGAAAAAAAATTTCGTCCAATTCCCTCATTGTTGTTAAGTTTGTTGATATAATTCTGTTTCACATCGCCAATAGTTAACCAAATCAAGTGAATATAGAATAGTAGACATAGTAGTAAAGGAAGAAATGTTTTTTTAGTGCAAATAAAAATGTAAACGATTAAGTAATGAATACTTGAGAAATGATTTAAGTTGAAAAGTATAGTAATGATGCCTATCAGTAAATAATAAATAATGACAGAATGTTGAAATAAAACATTAAAATTTCAAATGAATATTTATATTAATTACTTATGTAGAATATAATGGCTAAGTGGGTAACTTTTCATTTGGTAAATAAGTCCATATAAGTTTCTCTTTAATTCTTGTTCTTTCGCCTGCTCTTAAAATATGCATCAATTGGTAAAATAGCTTATATATATATATAATTCTTATTACTTTCATGTTAATGTGATTTGAGTAATATTAAAACCTAAGAAAAGAATTCATAATACTTGTCAGACCGAATAATACTTGAGATAAGGATAATAAATAATAGTAGTATTGCATAATAATAATAATATCTACAATGTCCAATTTGTAAGAATTTAGAATTAGTCATCAATTAAATGAGAAACCACTAATTTATGCCCAATTTACAAAATCTTACATACATGCATTAAACTGTGCATGTATATATAAATTTACTGAATAAAATGAAAAAAAAATTTCCCTAATGAGACAACACATTTTTGTTTTGTTTTGTATTCTAGGTCATAGAAAAAAAGAAAGAAAAGAAGTAGAGGTAAATATGATTAGGTAACCTTAAAAATTAAATAATCATCTAAGTGGTAATGATAAGTAAGAATAAGTGGAATAATTGTTTTCTTTTTCATACTGAGAATAATACATCATCAATTGGATAAAAGTATGTAAAGAAAATCAGTGAGGAACAATTTATAAGAGAAAAGAAAAATTCTCATACATATCTTGTATGAAAAATAAACCATTACTTGTTTTTTTTTCAACTTGAGATGAAAATAGATTACAAGGATATTTATTAGATCTAATAACTTTAAAGATGTTTTATGACATAATAAATGGATTTGTTAATGATGTTGACATTACTGGATGATAGATAGTTAAATTAAGTTAGCATCTATTGATTTATTGTGGCTCCATAGATTAAGTTTTGAAAAACGTCTAAGAGACATTATCATACAGGGCTTAGAACATAAAACAGTAACATCTAATTGGAATTGTATTCTTTATTAATCTCCATTTGTATTTTAATTATGTGGTTTTCCTTGCGTCTGTTTCTTTACGACATTATCAGTTTTTTTCATGTGATGCATTTTTTATCTGATGATGTACTGATTATTTCACGTTTTATCAATAAATAAGACTAAAATGATGATATTTATGATTCAAAGTTTATGGCTTATGAACTTGATATCTCTGCTTATAATGTTAGTGACTTATAGTAATATTGAGGCAATCCGTGCACGATGCACATATCTCAATAAGAGATTGATCTTTTGCAGTCCTAAATAACTATGAGAAGATTCAAACAACCAATACAAAAATGAATTATATATATATATATATATATATATATATATATATATATATTACTGCTTTAATATTTCACTTTCATTACAGATGATGGATATTTTGATTAACACTTCAAGATTATTCGCCACAATATGCATTTTCAGACAGTATACAAACAAGTTCAGGAAAGTAGTGACGGCTATTTGAAGAGATAAAAACTTCTTAAGTTGAGTTTTCTGGATTACACATATCAATGGTTGTAAACCAAAAATGGCAAACTCTTGAAATGATTACATTAGCCACGATTCATTTACTATCTGTCTTTCTCTAGCTTTAGAGTAATACAATACTTTTCGTATATCTCTTTGTTTGTTTTAATATCTCAATTATTTCGAGTTCAATTTTCTTATTTGTGATCTTGTGAACTGTAACCCTACAAATAAATGTACCCTGTATCTTAAACCTCTTGTCAACATATCCACTTATTTAAATTACATTGTACAGAAAATAAATATTTACAAAATGGCTTTCTTGATACTTTTTGTGAAGAAATACTTTATTAATAATCAGATTATTAGGATCCGGTCATCGAAATTAGATGAGTATGCTACCTTTAGAATTGTCTTATAAAAATTAAAAAGAATCCTATCGGAACATACTTACAACAGTAAAATAGAAAAAAACGTAAAACTGTGGCTCAACACCTAAAATAAAAACTGTCAGCCTTTGGATAGATAGTCTGACCCTGCCTTTCCTCATTTTCTTGAAGAAGTTAGTACGACTTAATACTTAATACAATTACTCCCATACAACAAGTCATTTTATTAACAGGGCAAAACTTATGGGTTTGTAGAAAATACAATAAGACAGAAACAGAGTTAAGGTTCAGAACCCGGTTCTCCTCACATATCTACAGATATGGTAAACAAATCGTTCATATGAGAAATTGCATGATAAACAGCGTTTTGAAAATATTAAAAGAAAATACATATTGATTTGAAATTAGTAATGTTTGTTTGACTGATTACTCTTGATGATTGAAGCGCACAATACACCTTTATCATTTGATAATATTAATGTGTTTATGGAAATTATTCAGTTTGAAATTAGTACTTATCAAGAACAAATATCAGCTGGAGAACTACAGAAAGATAAGAACCACTGTATATATTATTCTTATTTGCTACAGATTCTTTAGATTTAAACGTCCATAACCCATCGTATGATCAATGTTCTTGATGAAGAACTTTTGACTTCTGCCTGATTTGAATATTCTATTTTCGACCCCATATGAACTTTTTGGTGAGCATAAAACATGTACTCCATGTTTATTAGTTTTCTAATGATTCTCTAGTTCGTAACAGCTTATGTTGAAAACTAAACTGAAATTCATTTTGTCATTAAGAAGTATTTCTTGCTGAACTAATGTTCAGGTTATGGAAGATTAACACTGAATTAGTATTTTGCTTCCATATTTTATTTTCTATGACGATTGCATAACCTAAAGTGTTTATTTAAAAGACGAAGCATTTTTCAGTACGAACGACCAAATTATATGTTCAAGCGCACTACACTTACTTTGGCCATAAAATAAGAACAGAATGTTACTGTGCGTATTTTTCTAGTTTCTACTATCGAATTATCTTAAAACGACAGTAATTATTTATTTCACTAACAAATCCAGATACTGAGTCAATTGAAGCTAGACCAACATGGAAAACCTGGAAGCACTGGACGGCCGTTTCGTCCTATTGTGGGACTCCTCAACAGTGCTCACCCACGATCCCGTTTCGCGAGATTTGAACGCAGGACCCGTCGGTCTTGCACGCGGACCTCTAGACTACTAAGCTGGCATCCAATGGTGTTAACGTCTAACTTCAACTAATACACAAAACTGAGCAACACATTCACCATTGTCTTCATTCAGTTACTATCTCGTGGTCTCATCTATTAGAATTACTATAATATCCACAAAAACTCCTGATACAAATCCAGATACGACAAAAGTGGGAGGTGAGACAAAGGAAGCAAATCTTTAAAACTACAATAATTCAATATTTACACAAATCCACTATGATCACCCCCATACAACATCTGACTCAGTTAACTCGGTCATTTATATAAATTTGTATTTATTTCCAAAGTTGATATAGATTTAATGCTTCATGAGTTGATTTTATGAAATATTTCGTTTTAAGTTTTTGTAAATAGCTTTTTAATTCTAGTTATTTTAGTAAAGAAAATTTTCTTCTCGACAAAGCTGTACAAATGATTTTGAGCCATGTCATTCAAGGTCTCTAACCAACGGTTGCTATCGTCTCGCGGACCCCAACTAGGTAGTCTACACCTATCAACATGGCTCAGTCCACTTGTCATTGACGTCATGAATTTTCGCCATGTTTTGGTCTGGCCAACCCTAGCTTTCTTACAACCTACTCCTACACCATAAAACATCGCACGTCGGGGCAGTCGGTGGTTACAGCATAGCTAACCATTAATCCTAATAGTTGTTCATTAAAATAAAACATGTTTCACACTAGTTTACTGTATATAGAGTAAATATGATATTCTTTTTTATAAGAAAAAAATGGAAATTAACATTCTTAGACGAGTTCTAATTTCTTCATACCACTTCATAAGTTATTTAGTCAAACCAAGTAAACATTTACACACAAAAAGTAAGAAAAATTCTGAGAAATTATTATAACTATAGTAATTGAGAGAAACGATTACAAGTGCACATATTCAGTCCTCAATGTGTTAAGGCCAAATCATCTCATAATAATAACAGTAATAATAATAAAATGATATTCGAAGCAGTTTGGCCTCATCTATTTATTAAAAAACGATAGATTTTCTTTTGTTCTACTCATAATACTGTTTGATAGTTTTCTTCTATTTTTTTCACTTAATTTAATCATAATTGTTTGATTTTTTTATTCATTTCAATCAACTGATTTTTATAAATCTGTACATAATGCTAACTAACACCCGCAGGTTTAAGTTAAAACAAGCAATATAACATCTATAATAAAATAAGCTGGCAACCTAATAATAATAATATACTCACATATAAATATGTTTTCTTTTAAGGACAAATAATAAGTCATTTGAAAATATTTTATGCCTAAGTTTTGAGTAGTATGTTTTAGATATAAGTAAATGTTGCCATACGAGTATATTATTTATTTTTATCTAAATATTAATTCATCTTAAATAATAGATTTTTTTTAAAAAATTGAGAAAGGTTATGTAGAATTTACCAACAATACTTCCCTTGTCTTCTTTTACATGTATGGTCTCTGAATGATATACAAATAAACTTAATGAGTTGTTAATTTGCTTGGTGATGAGTTCTAAGTATTCGTAATCGCATTTTTGTGATTAATTTCTATCTAGAATATAGAATAAATACGTCTGATTTCCTATATTATATTTACTTAGAGTTAATTGTTTTCAAAATGTCTTATTCTCCCATTATTTATGATTGTTTACTAAATTTAAAAAAATTGAAATTTTCGAATAATTAATTTATTTCACATTATGACAAGTACGGTTTACATTAAAATAACCGAAATATCACAACTTACAGAAACGGTAGCACAAGTATTAGATATTGGTTATGAAATAACTAACGGAAATGAAAAATATACAGTGTCTGTTACATCACCTAGATGGATAAAATTACTTCGTTGGTTCATTGAATAGATAGAATAGATGCAGGTCAGATGATCAAATAATTTTAAATGGACATATAATGTAGGTCTTCTTCACAAATAATTCAATAAAAATAACCTGGTTTAGGCCTTTAAGATAGTTAGGCTGTTTGAATACAGTTCATCAAATAATATGGCTCAAAATTGACCGAATATATCAGATTCAAATACTTCTGGTGTTCCTTCAACTAGCAGACTACATTTGCTTTCGATGAGCGTTATTCATGGTGTCAGTCGTTTCTCTAAATATATTTATTGCTGTTCCTGAAAAGCTCCCAAACAACAGTTAAGACTTCCTTTATCCATTTATATTAGAGCCATTTTGGGTTTTTGGCTTTTATTCAAATTTCCAATATTTTATTTGTTAGTTGAATAAGAACATTTAAAAATTGGTACCAAAAAATATTATTAATCTCTTTGTGTCCCATTTTTATGTCTCGTATTATAAGTAAATTTCAACACAAATAAGACAGGTGACTAAAACGACGTTTAGTTTTCGTAACCTAGGTGTTTTATTGAAGCTTGTGTACTGTTCCCTGTCTGACAGTAGTACTTGAACACCTTCCTTCACCTAGTATATACTACTCGTTTTATTAATTTACCGTGCTATATTTTACTATTCCTAATTTAAAAAAATAAATTAACTTATCATACATAAGTTAATATTATAAAAGCCTGTTGAACAGTAAATCACTTAATTTAAATCCATTTTTTAAATATCGATTAAATTGACAGCCCAACCACTAACAAAATACTTGATTGTTTTAGATCCATATAAATATTTATCACTCATTTTAACGTACGTAAATTAGATTTTAACGGTTTTTCCCCTTATCTTAAATAAATGACTGTTTTGTAAGCCATATTTATTAAACTTGATTTATTTTTGATATTACTAAAAGGAGAATGGATGGAAGAGCATTAAAAGTCACTTCTATACATTGTAATTGATAAACTGAGAAATTAAACAAATAGAAACTTCACGGAGTAGAAGGATTCCTACGGACAATAATTCGTTTTTCTAATAATGATATCTAAAAGTTATGAAAAAATTATCGGTTTAATATTAGCATGTTAAGTGATATTGGGAATGATTTTATTTATACTGGATTTTCCTGGAAACAATGCTTTGCAATAAAACAGTTTATTTAAAACACACCTAATCCAATAAAATATTATTTGTTACCAAAGCATAACTTTTCAATTCAAAAAACGCTTTGTCTATTTAACATAGGGTTGTCTTAGTAAAAACCTTTTTCCGGTTGATATCCTGGGGATTCTCAGTTTAAATCCGGTACACTGAAGGCTTTAAAGCTAGTTTAAATATGGTATGATAAAATTAACAAAAACTATATACTGATGCCTTAATAAAGAAAAACGCTAGTTTATTTGCCTCTTCTAGAGTGCTACATCGAAAGAAAATTCTGCAAAAAGCTTGTGAGTTTAATATGTTTCCCAAATACATTTAGAACAGAAGGAAAGCCAAAAAACCGTCATTTTGCTACTTAAAAGTTTTTAAGCTTGACTGAGGACTGAGAAAGCTTTTGTATAGTTTTATCCCGTCTAAAAGCGAATTTTGTAAGTTAAATATATTTTTTTCAACAGTTTCAAAAAAATAAAAATAAAGTCCAGAAAAATACATGTCATCCATCAGAACGTCATAAAAATTGAACATAAGTCGTCATTCTTGCTGGACTTTACGAATAACAAACTTAATAAGTAACACGTATTTTTTATGATAAACGGACTGAATAAATAAGATAGTTAAGTTATTTATGAATCAAAGCATGTAAATTCTTAACATATTAAACGATCAAGACTGCAGTGACCTAGTCTATTATTAATTTTGAAATTAATTAGCATACTTGCTGAAAATGAAGTATAACAGACAAAACATTCTCCTTGTTTGTATAGGATCTTATCAGTCGTTGAGCTTGAAGAAAATGTCCGAAAAAATGCAGAATAGAATGACGTATCTGCTTTGCCTTCAGTTTACGCATCTTAAACGATCAACAACATATAGTGCTAGTTTACAAGTCACCAAAGCCGTTTTTATTTTAATAAACGAGATATATATAAAATTGAAGAGACATTCACTAGTTGTTCAAAATGAAGTAGAAATTTTGGAAGCTACTTCACCACGATAAAGTATAAACAAGTAATATGCGCATGCATGGTGGAGTTAAAAACCTTTTCAATCAATTTCTGAGGTAAGTTGTTTTTAAAAACAACACTTATTAAGAGCAACATATGCCATAAAAAGTGTAACTAATTCGTCACCTATTAGTTAAGAGAATCAAAAACACATAAAGTGTGACCTAATTATATAATGAAAGTGAAATGTTACCTAGAAATACCTCAGTATAGCAATATAAAAACATAATCATGACACTTATTGATCTTAATTTGTCGGTTTCGCCTTCAACTTCAGTGCAAAATATTGTTTAAAAATTCTAATGATGAATGACTACTTTTACGAAGATAACTTTTAATATAAACGTATATGAACTATAGATCTCTCAAAACATACAAAGCACTTAATGATTGTGTTGTCTTTAATTTCTCAGTCTAGAAAAGTACATGTCTAAGATTTTACAATAAATCGAAGACAAAGTTCATAAGATTTGTATCTGTTGCATTCTCATTACACCATTGTGTTGAAAGTTGGAAGTCAAAATTTTATTACTCATGTTCTTCAAATTGTTTTATAACGTCTTTATTTCATGGCGGTTTTTACATGAGTTGCTAAACCACAAGTAAAGACACTGATATCAAAACAGGTGTTCAAGACACTTTGCTTCTCATTGGCTTGTTGTGCTAAAAGCTACCAAAAAATTACATTTTTCTCTGTAAACTACGCTGGTTTTTCTTATTTATCTTTGCTTGGAAACGTTTAGGTTTTCCTCCAAAAGGTCCGCTATATTTAATCTAATTCTTTGGTTTGACAAAACGTGAAACACAAGAAAGTCGCATAGATCTAAAGGATTAACTTAGATTTGAAGTTAAATTCTAGACTTAAATATTCATATAAGACCTGTTCATGGCACTTTATAAACAAAAGCAAAGAACTAACGACAATGAATAAGCGTCTTGCCAACTTTGTCATTGAACGAAGTAGGCAACATTTCCTGATTCTACCAAACTGTATGTTATTCTGAACAACAACTTACATTCACTTCAATTGGTTTGAAATTGGGAGCTACTTTATTTTCCTCCTCGCTAGTCCCTCTGAAATTGGATTTCTTAGGAGAGGAGTTTTCCGGACAGATGTTGTTGTTGTTCTGCACCGAATTTGATGTAAATGATTTTTTTACACGCTTTGACTTAAAATAAACTTTTTTTCTTATATTTATATTAGATCTTGGAGAGCAATTAATAATTGAGCTACATAGCATATTGCTGGCAGCGTGCTTTAGATTTTGAGAAACAAAACCATTTCGAACTTCAACGCTAGAAACTATGTTGTGTTCAGTAGTATTTGAGAATGCATATTCCCCATCTCCCTTCAGAGTTGGAATTCGACTATGTTCAGATTTTTGTGCTAGATCACACCTATCGGGTTCTTCGTTTGCGGCATAGTCGTGGTTTTCTTTAGTTGACTTATCTGAGTTGTGTGTTTTTGCTTCAACATGTGATTGCAAAGTTAAAACAAAGGGATCAGAGGTTTTATTTTTTTCTGAGTTTGTCAAGTCCACTGGTAACTGTAAACTGCTTTGAGCTTGACTTTCGGATACATAAGTACCAGGAAGCTGATTAGACTGTTCAAATCCCACACCGGAAACTCTCTTGTACTCATTAATCAACTCTTGATTACCGACAACGGTGTTATTAGACTGAAAAATATCAGTAAGAACAGCCGACAAATTTACTGAAGAATATGAGCTTGAGGTGTACGGTGGTTGAACGGGAAAGTTAGTGATATTATTCGTCTGTCCACTCCAAGTGGGATTGTGAACTGGAGAATTTACACTGACACCATCTAAATGTTGGTGTGGAAGTGAGTTATAAGAGAGAGAATTTTGGATCATTCCAAAATATAATTCCACAGATTGTTGTAAAGCGTAAGCTCTGTCTATTAACGATTTATAACAAACAGACATGGCTTCATAATTTGGACAATTAGATTTTGGAACAGGTATATTAGTTATGCAAGTACTGATAGAATTTATAACATTCTGCCGCCAATCTAAGTACGCTTCGTATTTTGTAGAAATGTGCTTGTAAAGTTTATCAATTTCTTTAGAATTTGAGTAGTAGAGCTCATCATTATATGATCCATTGGAAGGGCTTTGCTTGTTCGAAGTAACTGTTACAGGATTTGTAGAACTATTCACATGTGTGGAATAAAATAAGTTTGACAGATTGTTGGAAAGAGAACTGCCTGATGTTTTATCCAACCCGTGATTGACTTCCGCTAATGATGGACACGTAGGAAACGATCCACTTTTAAAATCATTCGACGCTTTATACTTCAAAAGAAAATAATTTAACATTGCAGCATAAAGTCTAACGTGTTCCGGAGATGTGGTTATATTGCCATCACCAAATATTTCACTTGAGCGTTCTGTACCATTTAAAGAGGAAGGAATAACATTATTTTCTTTTGTAACCAAATTTATAGGGCCAAATGGCGAATTTTTAAATATCATTTTGACATCTTCTCTTGATTCTTCTTCTGCTGATTCCCGTTTCTGAGGTGCAGCAGTCTTCCTTTTGCGTTTATTAGAGCCATAAAAATATTGCTCGTCAGATATATCGTATTTGTTATCGATATAAGTGTCATTGAACTCATTAAACTGATGCATGGCACGTATCATAACACCTCTTGGCATAATATTTCAATTCATTAAACTGTCTTTAACAGTGATCGGTGAATGACGAATTCACGATACTCAACGTCTGTTTAAAAAAGTACGTCATAAGCTACTGTGATACAGATACCAAATGACTCCGTAAAACAAAACAAACTTTGAACGCAAACGTTATTTTGCTCGAAAACTCAAAATTTAACGTTTAAAATTAAAGGCTTATTTCAATTGATAAAGTAAATTCAAATTTAATTTGTGTACACTCATTCTGCAGTTGTAAGTGAAAGGTAACATTGGTCCTTACCCCTTTCACATGTAGTATCAAAAGTGAAACCATTGTGTACTGCAAGTGAAGTTTCACTGAGCTTTGGACAAGCCATTCTTCAGGATGGACAGTTTCTACGTTGGACTACAGGTCAATGAAAGTCTGTCGAATGTCGTAAACGTCGAAAATAACTAACACCCATTATCCATTTGCACATTAGTGACTCGTCAGTGCGTATGAGGCCTCGCTGTTTACGTAAATAGTCGTTACAAATGCATTCCTTCAAAAGCGGGATGTTTGTTCTGTGTCGTCAGCAAAGTACATATAGTACTTGTACACCACGAAGTGTAGTCTGCTTTAGGTACTGACCACGAGTTGTGACTTCTACGTAAGCTAGATCGCACAATTCCTCTTCAGCTCGAGTAGACCGTGAACATCAGAATAGATCACTTGCACTGGTTGATTACAATCTCGTTTACTTTGCAGATCAACTTTGTAGGATTAGTAAGTTCACAATTATTTTGAAACATTGTCTAAGTCCACCAAGTAAATATTATTTGATTAAATCAGTAGTATATTTCTAGTTTCAATTGATAATTGATGTAGTTTGACGAGAGACTGAAACGTAAATAATTTGCTATCTCTTGTCACGTCAAGATGTGTTATCTAAAAGACCTTTCCTTTAACTGCTACTAATCATCTCTCTTTGATCACAATCTGAGTAAAAATGTGATGACAGAATACCCTCATGAAATATACGACTCTAAGAGTTCGATATTATAAAATTGCTCAAAAGTGAACCGAAAAACCATATTTTTGTCATTTTTCAACCTTATAATACAACAAGGACCAACCACATTTTCAATAATTATTCACATTAGGTTAACTGTCACTTAGTAGAACACAACAACTCTCGAAAGGATATACAGTAAACATTGCACCGGTCAAACACTGACACAAAATAAAAACATGAGAAATAGTAGATTTCCTTCTAGGCGAACATATGCCATATTTAGGTGTTTTCAACTACTTTCCAGTGAAGCGTTGTCTACAAAATTCCACTATCTATTGTAACAGGAAACTCAACTACGAAACACAGATGGTGATAATTTCAAACCAATCTGGTGTTCATATATTTACATTCAATCTCTGTATTTTGGCCTCAGTATACGACACCAACTGTAACTTTGATGAAGGCTTTACAAACGCCATAGGCTTCGGACCATTTGTAAAACAGATACAAGGTCATGAAACTCTCTTCTATTTCGACAACTAATGAATCAACGACTCACTCTTCAGGGGCACATAAGTTTAATAATTTTTATGATAACTATACGAAGTCGTATGGCAAGACTCTAATTTATGGACAAGCCAGTCAGAAGCGTTTTAGAGACTTCAAGGTTACGGCGCCAACTTTAGTGCTCAATGCTAACGTACGGTCGGTTCACAGGGAATTTTGTACAAAACGTCATAATTGAACGGCTATAAAAAAATGAAGCGGCGAGATTATATTTTGTGAACGAATCAATCAGGTATAAGATAACATATCTCGGATTTCAACGCGAAAGCCTTTCATCCATTTGGCTAGATAGATTTCTGGCATTGAAGCTGATGTCAGTTCGTGATGGCAACCCCCATATATAATTCCTAACTAAAAAATTATGGCATTTATTGCGAAATAGATAATAAAACACCAGTAACACTGGCTTCAGCCAGGTACGACAATATATATGGATGTTTAGAGAGCGTACAGTCTGCTACATAGGCTTGTTTATGTGCATCGTGTCGTTATCCACAAGTGGTATTTTGTGTACTCAACAACCGGAGTGCTCATAAACAGTATTGAAGCTATGTGGTCGAGGCTCAAAGAGTTTCTGAGACATTATCATGGATCCAGGGGCCGACTATTCCGTAGTCGTATGAATGATTTCCTCTACTGCATGCATTACGATTTTAGAACCTCTGAACCTCTTTCTAACCTTGACAAGCTTTTGAACCACGTATAAGAAGTTTATCCACGCTAATTCTTTGGTTTTGTATAATATATTTTTACTCGATACTTTCTGTTTGATGATTGGCTAATATTTCTCAAGGTCACTTAAGATTCGTTCAAAGGTCGTCCATAAATTAGAGTCTCGACGATCGTATCTTTCCTTTTTCCATGACATGTTACGTATGTTGACATATATCTCACATATACGATGTATCTTTATCTATGGAGAATACGCTTCACCATTAATCAATTGATATTAACGTTACTTTTGGTGTTAAGATAAGTACTATCTACGTCGTTCCTTTCTCTGCCTTATTGAACAGTGCCTGGTGTTAGAAAATTAAATTATGCTGTTACTTTCTTCTACACCACTTTATACTACGTGAAATTATTGATATGGGCTACTCCCAAATTAATGTTGGATTAAATCCTAAATCCGGAACGTCAACAACTAATTTTCAGGAGAGTATTAGCAACTGAGTGAATTCCATTTGCAGCGATTACTTACAAACAAACTTCCACCTTAATATTCATTACATGACCTCCATTATTTTTCTGTCATTCGCCATACGTAGATCTATTTCCTATTCGCATACTGCCGCTTAAGTTTTGCGTAGTAATATTCGCTGAAATTGCTAACCTGTCAAAGTCAGACAATCATTGTGAATCAGGAAGCAATGGGCGCCCGTCACAGCTTATACCAAACGCATTTCAATGGGTAATTTATAATAAGTATTAATTTCTTCAACAGTTGCGTTACATTATTTCCTAGAAGCACCACAGCTCCTACACGCAAAACTTGATAAACGATTCCGAAGGTTACGATCTGGGACGGGTTCCATTTCTGAGCAGTTCATGAAAATCATGAACTCATAGTACAGTATTCTCACGTATATCTAATTATCAACCATCTAATATATTGCCCACGAATTTACCCTCATTTAACTTCATTTATTTTATCTGATTAACCGCCCTACTTAAAAAGTGTCTTGTCTGCAAATTAATGAGATAAATTATTGATCTTACCTGTAAAAATAGCGTGAACCCGTTCTGTCAGAAATGTATTATTATTACGTGAGGAACAAATTTCTGGAGTAAGAAGAAGCAACAAAGCAATATAATACAAAATTATCTTCCATCGTATTGTAGAATAAGTCAGAAAACTTGCAAACGGTTTAAGCGCCTATCCATTGAATATATTATAGCACACCTGTTATATATAAAAGTGTAGCTGTGGATATGCAGTGACTGTGAACTCTAACCACACGATCTTTGAAGCCGAGCATATAGATAATAAAAAGACTTATATACAACAATTGAGGCGAACAGAAGGTTAACTATGGAAAACGCGGGAATATTAATTCAATTCAGTTGGATGGCATGGTTCAGGCTTTCAGGCGTAGTTATTCATGTGTAGCTTATCTCTTATACTCATATTAAATATATTGTTTTATCTTCCGTTTAACCGTAATATTCCGCCCATCACAATTTGGCAGATCTTTTAAACACATCAACTGGTTACGCACTACCGACATACTACAACACTAGCTCAGCAAAGCTGAAATATACAGATAATGTCGCATCACTTCCCTGTGATCTATGCATCAAAGAGGGTGACGTTCTAGAGATGCACTAATTCCTATCATCAGGTTATTTATTTTGAATGACAAAAATTTGCATATATTATTAGATTCAGAGTCACTGGATCTGGACTGTCATTAGCAAGTAAAAATAAGTAGATCGTAAATCCATCCTATATAATTAAGGGTTTCGGCAATTTGTAAACCAACAGGACACGAAGTAGTTCAAGCTACAGCAGAACAATAAGAAACAGTATTTAAGGCCATAACCAAAGTGATTTCTCCACCACTGAATCCCCGTTCGTTCCATAATAACCATATTCATTAAAAAGAAAAACTGTTTTATAATTATCATGATACTTAAAAAATACATATACAACGTGATCGTTGGTCACTCTCTTTCCCTTTCCCTTCACAACGCCATGTTAGGGCTTGCCACATGATGCTACTTGATAATTTATGTAATATATACCCCATCCACTCTCAGAGTCTTTCCCCAATTTCCTCTTCAGCTCGAAGCTGGTTTGTTCTCCTCACAGTACGTTGTTTAGACCGGTATCCAGTAAACGGACATTGAGTATCTTGTGTAGACAACTGTTTATAAATGCTTCGACCTATTTGATGATGGTTGTAGTAGTTCTCCACGTTCAGCTCCATACACCACAACTGTCTTGACGTTCGTGTTGAAGATCCTGACTTTGATATTGGTTGACAGTCGTTTTGAGTTCCATATGTTCTTCAATTGTACCAACGCCACACGTTCTCCACCAACCTATACATTCATATCTGCATCGAATCCGACTTGTTCATCGATGATGCTGATCAGGTACGTGAACGTTTCCACATTTCTCAGAGCTTCTCCATCAAGTGTCATTGGTTTGGTTGGTGTTCTCCGTGTTGTGTTTGAGGATATGTGTTCATGCGATTTGTATGTTGGGACCTACCGCTACAGAGACAGCTGCTACACTAGTTGCCTTCATCTGAATTTGTTGATGTGTATAGGATGGAAGAGCTAGGCAATCTGCGAATTTCAAATCATCTAGTTGCAGCCAAACTGTCCATTATATTGCGTGCTCTCCTTCACATGTGAAGGTCTTCACAATACAGCCAACCAACAGAAGAAAGAGAAAGAGTGAGAGTAAGCAGCCTTGTCTGACTTCGGTCCTCTCTTGGAATGCATCTGTCGGCTGTCCTCCATCCACGACTTTTCAGTATAATCTGTCGAAGATGGTTTTGCAATGCTCTCCTATCCACACTGTCAAATGCATTCTCGTAGTCAAGGATGTTGCTGTATAGTGATGAGTTCCATTCAATTGATTGTTCAACCATGATCTGTAGTATGTCAAGGTTGTACTTGATAGATTCAAATAAATTGAGTATTGGGTAGAAATTTAATAATAAATATGGTTTTCGTCATATCACAATCAGTAGAAAAATTGTATTTTTGGATTCGATAAACAATATGCTCTGAATAAGTGGCTTACATTAAGTCACGAAACGTCAGAAATACAGTTTTTCCGCTCATTGGTATATAAAAAATATACAATTTTAGTTTTATGGTCTACTTCCTTACTATTAATGCTCTAAATTATAATATCACAGGGTGAATTCAGGCCACCCCACGATTTCTCCTTGCTTAGCATTGGTCTAAAACTAGTGAAGATAGTTATTTTGTTTTTTATTTCTTAGGCTGTTGACCTGAAGTATTCTTTGGATCGCAAATCTTCATAAAAACAGTGAAAATCAAAGTCGGAGTGACAGTGATGTGTTGATCCGACACTGGTTTTTATCATGTAATGTATCAAACTTGTGTACAAGTGTGTTCAGAACATAGTAAATGCTACTACGATGTTGGCATAATCTTTAGTTTAACATGTTTAAGGGTTTTGAAGTGAAGATTTGGTAGTTAAGAAATCAGATCGACTCAGTGACTGTTGAAAATATGTATTACACGTGTTTGCAAGAAGATTCAATACCAGTCTCACATCGATTATCATAGTAGAATGAGCAGAAACATATTGTGGAGCTACGGCGAAGTTACGACGTATAACCAAAGAAATAATATTTAGTACCAACTGGATTGTTGTTAGAGTGGCCAGAAAAATCACACATTAGTACCCTCAATCATATGGAGAGTAATCGTAACTCCAGGATTTAACAATACTGACGTTCGAGTTTGTTCTGTCGAAACGTTCCCAAAACAACCAAATGATAGTTCGGGGATGAATGGATGCTAAGATGTATTCGGTATATGAACGAACGTACCATAGCGCATGGATGCCAAGCTAACTGTATATCAGTATACGATTTTAAAATGTGATCTGGTGTTGCTGGTCAAGCGAGCACATTTGCCCATTGGTTTTGTCATTAAACCAAATGTAGTGAGAATAATGTCCACATTGTCATGAGCTATTTATGTTGAGGATTTATTCATCCGTTCATATATAACCATGGCTATTCTACACTATGTGGAGGGGAATAATCGTTTAGCCAGGGAGCAACATAGCTCGACAATCCCTCTGATTACAAGTTAAGATCGAGCTGCAGCGAAAGAAAGAAATATTCCAGCAGATTTAATTTTCATAGATCTAAGAAAATCCTTTAATAAAGCTTCTCGATCGGGTATTAAATTAAAACTGGAATGTTTCCATCCATTAAGAAATTGGAAACTGGATAAATCATTTTCTCAGTGATAGGAGACAATCGGTACAGGTAAATAAGGCTTTATAATTATTACACTCTGGAAGAAGTATAGTTTGAAAAGGCATTGGATCTTACCCATACGACCTTTGAAGCCGAGTACATAATTACTGAAAAGATTTATATTTAACAATTAGCACGAAGAGAAGGTCAACAATGATGAAAACGTAAACACTCAACTATTCATTCGGATGGCATGGCTCAGCCTCACAGACGTGGTCGTTCCTTTTAACTTATCTTTATTCATTTGAAATATGTTAATTGTTATGACGCAATGAGTCAGTGTAAACAATAATGTGACTTCCACGTAAAGTCTTATAAAGTGGGCAGTCACATCATGACAAATCTACAATTTGAGGATTAGGTCTATTATTATAATAGTACCGATAACGAAGCAGAACATAATTTTACAAGCTCACCAAGGTACAGTTCTTTGTTCTATTTTTTATTTATTTTATTTGAATAATTTATCAACTGTAGTGAACTCTTTTCAAATGACATAAAGATTCAGGGACATATACACGGTTTGTCAGATAAGATTATACTACAGGAAGACCTAAATCCACCGGTTTATGGATACATAGGTGGTCATTAGAAGTTCATTCTTTCCATATGAATAACTGCAATGGTTCATATCATCAGGCAACACTTGAAATGCCCTTACTCAAAGTAACAGGCTATAATTATTTAGTAGTTATAATAAGCAACGACCTTAGAGCTACGAGTAACTACAAGGCTAATACTGACGAAAATTTCAGTGTCTTATGGGCTATTTGTAGGTCATTTCATTACCTGAATGAAGAAATGTTGAATGTACTGCATTCGAAGTTTGTGGGGCTGTATTAAGAATATAGTATCCAAGCCGTGAGCCCTTTTTCAAGTTTGTAGTGTATATGTTAGAATGAGTTCAACGAAGAAGGATGGAAATGATGAAATATCTAGCCGAATTATCTTACAGAGACAATCTCAGATGTACCAAACTATTTCTGTTATCTTACCGCAGGTTACGAGGTGACTTATAACTGACTACCCTTTACTTGACGTGGGTATCGTTGCTAATATGTTTCACTTTTACCTTCATCTAACCCTGATCATCAAAGAGGAAATTCTAGGAAAGTTCAAAACCAAGATTGAACGGTTTAAGCCTAGATTTTCTTACAATAAGCAATAAATTACAGGGATCTTCTACCAGGACACGTAATGTCAGCAGTTTCTATTACTATACTTGAAGCGAGGCGTGATTTTCACAACAATATAAAATCAAAGAATGAATACAGGCTGATTAATCTCCTATTCGTTCAACCGAAGACCGAGAATGCCCACTTTATTCAATATAAGTATTGCAGGAGAGTATCTAGAATTCCCTCGTTGGATGGCACTAAGGACTGGACGATGTTCCTAAATATGAGAACGATAGCTCATAATATTAGTCACCTATCAAATTTACAGCTGTTATGGCTCCATTTTTCTCGTCTTCCAAGATAGAAAATTTGTGAGGACACTACAAAAATGTTCAAAAGCTCAGAACATATAACTCATCAGCTGACCATCGACTTTCCCATAGAATCGTAAACAAGTGGGATTGACTACTTTAACACTCTATTGACGCTCCATCTATCGACGTTTTTAAAAGAAGGTTGAGTCAACTGAGACCGCCATTGTCAGGATAAACACAAGCTTATTATTATCTCATCGTTTCCAAAATGAGAGTGAAACTATTGCCTGCTCGTGACATAAGGATTTAATATAAGATAACAGTCCGCTTAAATTAAAGGTGTGTGTTACAGTTATGAAGTTGTCGGACCTGAAAATCAATCGACAGCCTCTAGATCGTTCTCGAACAAAAGAAAGTAAGGTGCCCTCGTTTTCTTATTATATAGTTTTATCAAGGGTAACTAGTTTAATTGAAGAAGCCGAGAAAGTAAAAGTTGATTCAATAGAAGGTGAAGCTGATGATGGTCGATACATTGAATTAGTTAGTAAATTGTTAATTATTTAACACATCTTACTTTGATTGAGAAAATTTTACGATCTATTGAATAGTACAAGTTACAGCTACCTTATTTGTCACTTCATTCCCTAAACTTAGGTAATCGTAGATACGCCTGTTTGATTCAATAAGTCTAGTCAAAATGTAGCTTCTATGTTTTACAATCCATTATGTTAAGCCATTTATTCACTTCTTGGCGCCGTTTCAGACTAGATATTTTCTGGAACTACTTTTCAATAGTTTTCTCCAAACTTATCTTGCATCGAACTTGGTAGACATTTACTTGGCGAAACCATAATTTGTGAACAAACCAATTAGGTTTACAATAACAGACCTTGGATTTCCGCGCGAAATTCTCCATTCATTTGGCCAAATAACATCCTGACATTTTAGCTTATGTCAGTTCGTGATGAAAACCCTAAATCTAGTCTCTATCCCTAACCATCAACTGTAAATCACCATCATTATCCTTCACACAGGTTTAAAACCCTCATTTAGCTCTAATCAGTAGGTGGACATTCTCAAGGCAACTTTAGTGTCGCTTTAAGGTCGTCCATAAATCATTTAGTTTAAGGACGATCTCCGTACGTTAACACCTTATCTATGCCAAAACTACTTAAGAGCTATTATTTGTTCGGATGATTTGGGAGCGTAAGGGTTATAATCACACATGATTCACTCGGGTAATCGTTGTTAAGCTAATATGGCCACGATTAGAGAACTCCGGGTTTTTAAATGCATTAAAATGGAAATGAATTGAAGTATTATTATAAACTCGAGTGGCTATTCATGTAGAATATATATAGTCTGGAATTTGTTCAAAGGGATGAAAAAATAATGCTTGGGTTTAAGTGGTAATTTTCATTTCTCTCCAAAAGCCTTCTGATTCTCCATACAATGTCTTTACTCGGAGATTGTTTTAGATGTGTCAGCTAGTGATTTGGAAGTAGATCCAACACCACTTACTGGGATCGAGTTCTGGCTCCCCGTTTGTTGTCAACTCTATTGAAATCTATGACTGAAGCTTGAAGCAGTACAACTGAAGTCACGTTTAGTCTTTGGTAATAACGATAGTAAATTGGTGGACCTGTGTTAACGTTGACAGTTTGTCTTCCAATGAAGGTCCAGCTTCTCATTGAAGATGTTCACTGATGGGGCTGATACCACTTGTTCGGGTAAGGTGTTCCAGTTATTGATAACTTGATGGAAAAAACGAAACCTCACTTTAAGTTTATTAGATCGCGGTTCATGAACCTTGCTATGACCTCTGGGATTATTAGTGCTGGAGAGAGCAAAAATATAAGACATATTAACACCCGAATCGTAATTAAAGATACGAAATGCCAATATAAGGTCATCTCGCGTCTTACAATACGACAAAGGGGAAAGGTTTGGGTGTCACAAGCGCTCATAGTAAGGGAGTTTAGAAAGACCCTTCACTATTTTTATTCTCACACGCTGAATACGCTCGTAAGTTAGTATCCTTAATCAATTATGGGCCAGCTACTTGGATAGAATATTCTATGTGTGGTCTTACATAAGTGGGATATAAAATTCCAAACATCTCGCCAAAGCATTTAAATGCTCGGCGAAGTGACCACAACGCCACAGCTGCGTTGCATTGTGTAGTTGTTTTCAAGTCGTGATTTATTATTACTTTTAAGTTTTTATGTCCCTTAAGACATGGACTTTCCTCGCGAATTTGTCAGTCAACAAGTTGTACGGTAGTACGTCACTTAAAGACGTACCAAACAATATATTAACTTAGTGGAGAGTCTTTACGAGAACTCCAGAGCTTTGGCGAAATGTCGTCTCATCTAATTACACACACACCGATATGTAAATCTGATTAAAATAAACATTTAGGCAGAATAATTCAACGATGGTGAGTTCCTTTGTTTTGAACTGACACAATTACCAATTGATAACACTTAGGTGACTTTTATTGGTCCCTAGCACTTCATTTGTCAAGTTAAGTTAGTTTTCCTCAGACATTATGTTAGTACGTTTCTTATGAATTATATTTCGGTATGCTCTTTTTATAAGGATACGAAATATTGTAGTTTTTATTTTTGCTTATAGGATTTGCTAATACCTTCCGATGCAAACGATGAACAATTGAAACTTCCAGTCAATTTTTCAGGCTCATCAACTGAGAATGAAGATTCATCTTCAGAATCAGAAAGCGAATTTCGTGAAATAATAATGCCGTCTCCGGTTAGACTTAGTTCAGCAGTTTCACCTGTTTGTACACCTCGAAAACTTATTGAGGAACTAAAATCTGTTTGTACTGATGATTGTATAATATAAGATCACTTGTAAACTGTTTTCTTCTGCAACCTAGTAAAGCAGATGAAAGCATCTAGACCGAATCTTTAACCTTAAGTTCGTTAGTTCACCCCCCTGAATGTCCTGATACGACCGAGGGTGGGGAAAGTGCGTTCTCAAAATGCTCCCATATGGCCAAGCGTATATAGCCACTGCCAGTGAAGTTCTACTCATTGTTTTCTCTCAGCCGGCGTGTTGTTTACGAAACTATTAGGATAAAAGGCAAATGTCCCGAGGTTTAACCGAGTTGGTTGATACCGAGGATCCACTTGGGGGATTTGGAGTACCCTGATTCGAAACCATTGGTGCACATGTGCTTGAGGATCCTAAGAGAACAAATGGCATTTGGGCCTATTTTTGGTCACAGACCACCATGGAACTGCACCTCCTAACGTTGCTCCACTGCCTTGTGGATCAAACTTTTGCGTCAAAGGCTCTATAAGAAAACCACCTGTTTCTGTTGGGGCACCCGGGCAGCATCCCAGCGCACACACGAATCCAATAATTTGTGTGGCACGTTTCTCTTCGTACCAATGTTCGTGTTTAAGTAAAATAATAAATAAGTAGCCCGAACCTGTCCCCATGTGTTTATTAATCTCGCACTATCGAAGCCACACTCTATCGACACTGTTAAGCTCTAGGTACTGATAGAAGCCTATTTGTTAGGTAACCTGGTTTGACCAATTCTCTAAACTTCATACAATGTTTATCCATTTGTGTGTATTGGTCCGTTGATATCTTAAACACATTTCTTTGCAGGCTAGTCAACTCATTCTATATTTGTGGTTATGGATTGTTTCTGATCTTGTGGCATGAAGAATGAGTTTGAAATACTTCACTGATTATTCTTATACAAATATTTACTTGACTATAGCAATATCCTCTATTTGATTTCTTATCATCTATTAGATAGCTTGCCTCATTAGTAAGATAAGTTTCACAACTAAGAACATTTGGATTAAGTTAGACAGTAAACCCTAAACTTCGTTGAATTGATAAATGATTACTACCATGCACTACGCAACATAAACGTAAACTGATTTGTTTCCTCACTTTTCACATGAAAACAGAAGAAATTCAACAAACGAGAAGCAGAGTAAGAATAGTAAACAGAAGTAGATAAGTAGAAGAAAAAAACTGATGGAATCAAGCAATAAAATTTATCAGATATTGATGTATGGAATATAATACGTTCATCTGTTGTGGTTACCTTGTGGATACTTTCCAAGAAGTTTGCTCTGTCATGCTAATAGTCAAAACTTTTTAGACTGATGCCACATCTTTGTTTCCTTAGTCTTAAATACTAAACATGTTTTTTTACGGATTTATAACACTTATTAAACCACTGTATTCAACTAAGTCTCACAATCGTGCAATTAATATACCGAATTTTCGAAGTTTTGTTAACTCATGCTAATTTATTATAGCAACTCACGTTCAATTGAGTTTGCCCCCATCTAATTCGTTTAAGCCCTTTTGTTAACCTATTAAACGGACAAGGTTATCTGTACTTTAACAACTCATTCTACCTTTATTATTGTTATGCTTGTATGAATAAGCATGCTTGAACATTTTTGACTGCCCACGCATATATTCATCCCACTAACCTTATTATTATTCGCTTAATCGATTCGATAGTCCATTCATTTTTCTATATATATATATATATATATATATATATATATATATATATATATATATATATATATATATATATATATATATATATATATATATATATATATATATATATGTATATTTAACACTACAAGTTTTCCACACATTCTCACACAATCACGGTTCGCTGACTCATTCGCCTCTCTGCTCTGTGGTTTGAGTTGCCTGCTAATAAAACTGTAGTAGCTGCTTCTCTTTGCCTTCTGATTTCAACTACCGTTGGGGTTTACACGATAACGGTTACGAGGGTGATTTGGTCAACGAAGCACAGCCACTACATTATTTATGATACGTAAAAAGCTTAATGCAATAGCGCACAAGACTTATCATACAACCAAATAATACTGAAGAAAAAAAGGGGAAAGGCATACATTCAGTAGACAACAAACAAGAACAGAATTTAAGTATCATAACCTAGGTTCAATCTGATGATTTTAAATAAATTAAGCATTTGGGTGAATTGTTGATAATAAAAAGTGTCAATTTTCCAATATCTTAATGAGTAGAAAATTGAGCTTCTGAGGTTTCACAGCTTAGTGTACGTCACTTCATCAGACTAAATAATTGAACTGAATTAACAGTTTCAATTGGTACATAAGAAACAAAGCAAGATACTTTTATTTAAATCAAAATAAGCTCGAACATGTTTGCGCCATGTTATTTTTTGTCTGAGGTAAATATAATAGAAAGCTACGAAATAATCTCCACTGACTTTTATTCTGAGTTATTTTTGCCAGTATATCAAGGCAACCAGTTGTAAGATTTCAGCCAAATAGCCATGATGACCAACAGGTTCCAAATCAATACAACTTCATTGTTCCATGTCACAAACTGACCTGGTTTTTTCCACATAGTCTTAGTGTCAACACAGTAGTGAACAACGTGCAAGCCCCTCCAACAATATTTGTAAAATATATTCAACCTAAGGGAGTTAGTGTTTCATGATGGTAAACAATCGGGTTGTCATCAGTAGACTCAGTTATGTGACTTGAACAGAAAACTGCATCTTCCTTGTGAGTGGACCTGGGTGTTCGTTTCTTTAGGCGAATTGTTAGTGACCGACCAAGGATCATAGTATAGTCACTTGATATTGTTGGGGACATGGACCAGTTTAACTATTCTTCAGAATTCCCTGTCCATCACCCAAGACGTCTTTTATGGTTGTATACCGACGTTCTATTACACTCGCTGCTCTCAAATTGTTACCACGTCGTGAACACTAAGTTTTGCTGTTCTTGAGCAAGTGTTGAGGTTTTATGCGTAAGGTACCTACAAAAATTGCTGTACTCCCAATCTTTTGGTACAAACTGGTAGGTATCTAAAGTTTGTTAAGATTCTACAAAAATACATGGAGCTTCACGCGGTTTCACTTCATATATCCACGGTATCATCTAGATGCAACACAAATGCCATGGTGGAAAGCTCATGGTCTTTTTACTTTGTTATCTGATCAAACTGTTATTTCTTATATTCTGGAACTATAGTTCTAATCGCTTACCACAAGAGTTGTCTCAATATTCTTTTGTATAATAGGTAATCAACAGATGACACTTATCAGAACTTCATAGCATGTCAACATAATACGTTTTGAATAATTTTACAACACTTAACTGTTTCATGGTTATAAACAATTAGAACGAAACCATATATCTTAGGTATTGTACTTGTTGCAATCCATCAAGAAGGCATATTGAGTCTAATTGGGAACAAAGTGATCCGGAGCGCTGTTACAAATATGTAAGTTCCTTTCCCTGGTTGCTGACACCATGAGAAGTTACTTTAATTGAGGAATATGTTACAGAATCTCGATTAGGTCTTGATTACCTGGAAGTGTGATTCAGTATCTTAAGGAGCAGACAACTGAAATCAACAAAATACGGCCGCATTGTGAGTAGTTTTTAGTTTGGTAACCTCTTCTCTTATGAGCCTTACTACCTGCAACGGAGACTGTGGGGCAAGGTGAGGTGTTTCATGCTTAGCGATGATCATTTACAACCCTCGCCTTCTATAGGGAGAAGACAGCATCGCTTCAGATGTTTATAGTATGAGGGATGCACTTTACTACCTCCACACTCCTGTACAATCTGCAATACAACTCTGCTCCCGAGCCTTAGGTTTACTGCTTTCAGGTTTGCCAACCTTTAACCAGCCTATTTGGAGTAGTACGAATAAAGAAACTAGTAATCCAGCAATTGTGGGTCAACTGGGACATCACAAACACCATACCATGATACCAGCTACGGTCAAGCTGTAGTTGGCGACGTCAGGTAATATAACTCAGGGTCGGTCACGCTGATACAGAGACACTTACTATTTATCTCCCAGTGTTTTTTCATACAAATTTTTTCACTCCTCCTTCTTGAACAATATTCTTAATGTTTAGTCTTTTTAGCTGACATTGCTACTACGAATATTTCTTCAGGCGCTACGATGCTTACGACTAACTGATTTTCAGTCTGAAAGAAACTCATCAAGTCCTCAACATTCAGTGCTGAAGTTAATGATTATCAATAAACTATCCAGAGAGGATACCAATTAACTTATTGAATAAAGTAATTTATCCATTTCTATGTAATGAATAACTTTCACTTGAAGAGCTCAATAGTAAAACTTCTGATTCTTATTCACTATGACGTCAGTTCTGATCTAATCTTGGTGCAGAATTTGTCTCTGACCACAAACAAGATAAAGTTCTAAACACTGACATTACAAATTACTTTCCGAAATCATTAACTACTATACATTTCGTCTTCCACCGAAATAAGTTTTTCAAATCACTCTCAGAACATTAACTTTAATCCAAGTAAAGTAAACATATTGTAACGTTGCAAAAACCACATTTAACAATCATCTTTATGTAACATACAATTATTCTGGTTGTTTGGTTTAACTTATAATCTTGTGTAATGATTACATGGTTAAGGTCAAATATTTTGAGCGTTATGAATTTTACTATTTTTCTATAACAATACAAAGTCTTTTGTAACAGAAATATTTTACCAGACTATTGTCTAGTTAATGAATATTAAAAATTATTAGTATTTCAGTCATTATTATTCATAGTAGTTCACAAGATTTCACTATATTTTAAATGTCCTGTCAAGTCTAGAATGAAGCATTCAAATAAATATATTACAATAAAATGAAGACTGAACAATTATAACCCATAGTTTCAATTACTTTATTTATTGTATTCTAAATGAACTTTTTTACGAATTCACAGTTATATCTGTTTATTTTATCATCATTGATATATCAATGGTAACTTGGATTAGTGAAAATAAAATTTTCAATTATAAGTGGTAATTATTTAGACTATATATACGATTAACACAGGTTTTGCATGGCAGATAGAATACGGTTTTTCATAAAGGCAATTGGATTTTATGCCTTAATACGTAGATCTAAGCAGGTAATAAAGATGTATTTTTCATGTTTCTTGTTAAGTAATTTCTTTAAAGTTCCCTTAAGATAAACATTTTTATGTTAATCGGGTTGACATTTCAAGATGTAATTGTATTGACTTAATAATTGAATTCATGAGTCAATGGACGCTAGACCATCATGGAAAACCTAGAAGCACTGAACAGCCGTTTCATCCTAGTATAGAACTCATTAGCTTCAATCGAATCATGAATTCAATCATTAAATTACTACAATCTCCACAAAACCCCTCTCTGATTGTAATTGTATTGATTAATGTTCAACTTTTCTGAACTCTCTCATACTTTCTCCCAACCTAACTGGTTCCAAAGTTCTCGCTTTCTCACTGCACATTAAGAAAATCCATCTGAAAGTTAGTCACATGATCACAATTAGGCTACATGAATTTGCCAAAGTCTCTATAGTGAGATATCAACACACCAATGATATTAGATGACAAGAGTACTGTACCACAAATGGAGTGATGTTGAGAATCTATACCTTTGGGTTTGTGCTCAATAGCCTAAATGGAATTTTCTGATCGTGAAAACAGGCAATTTTAGAATCGATTCCAAGTTGAAACGAAATTTCCATCTAATGATCATTAGATTTAAATAGTTCCATAGTTGATGCCAGTTTGGGGTAGGAATTACTTACAAACTTCGCAAGATTCCTATTTATTAAACAAACATATCGGTACTTCCCATTGTCTAAACTCTTAAGCAACGGAATGAAATAAAAAGATTTTAAGAAATAAGATAGGAATTCTCGATAGTACTTGCACAATTATTATGATCGTAATTAAGTCAGATCTTAGAATCATTGAAACAAATGCTGAATCGTAATCATTAAAAATTGATTTTAAACATGAAAGAGTATTCTCGATTCTGTGAACAAATGCTCTTAGGATGGTTATAAATAATTTTTATAAGCTTTCTGAAAGTTAACATTAATTTTATTTTCATCCCCCCCCCTGATATCTACAACTTACCACTGAAAATGAGTATGATAATAATTCCAGATGAAGAAGTCACTTAGACAAGCACTGAATCAGATTTTGTTACACACAATTAATTATTAGAATTACTGGTCCATAAAGAAAAATTGAGGAATAGAGAATCATGATTACTTTATAAAATGTATATCAATATAAATAGCTTCCAACATTTTATTTTGATAGGATTTTATCTTGATTAACAGGTCATTTCAAGTTTCTTTTAGCTTAGTATTTATGGGGTAATAATACTTACCTTCAAACATCGGCTTGTACGAAAACATGATTTATAAAAAAAACATTCAATTAGATGGGCTGGCAAAATTATTGTAATTTGAAGTTAATTTTCATCATGGATTAAGATCAATGATAGTGAATACTGAGGTGTGAGAATTATTAGGAAGCGCTTTCAAAATAGTTTGACATTTCTATAATGCGGATCCACAACTTCTATAACTGGAGGTGTGACTAAATCAACTGCTAAACTACACTAGTTTAACTATTAAATGAAGAACCTGATATCGCCAACAGCAAGAGTAAACTAACACAAAGAGCAGAGCAAATAGAAGCCATTTAACAAAATAAGTTATTCCTTTATATGTGGCATATCTATATGTGTCTATCTTCACTCACTGGCTAATCCAAGCTTGCGTTGACTAGAAACACCAATAACTTTGAACATTATTGAATTTAAAACCTTCAAGTCTTGTAGTGACCACTATACCGTTCATCTACGGATTCGGAAATGGATAAAAGGCATCTCAACCTTCAATCAATTTGTGTTATAACACACTCGTCAACCGATGACATTCATTTGTAGATAATAGCCTCTATTTCTATTCGATTTAATCTTTAGAATAGGGTCCCAATCGAAACTTCAGGAAATACATCTGGAAGCTAGCACTTAGTGAAAACATGAGTACTTATTCACTTATGTGCTATGCACAGATTAGTTTCATACTTCTAAGTCCTTTTAAGCAAAATAGTTCTCGAATGTTTGCTGGTTTTTTTCCTCAGATTAAATCTGTTTGTAAAGTTAATTACCTTCACGTTTACATATTTCTTTGTCAACAAAAAAATATCTGTTTAACAGATTATTTATATTTTACATGACAAAAGTTTTGATGAAAAGTATTTCCTAGCTGGTTGATAACATCTATGTTTTTTCTATCCAGAATAAATAAGTACTAAGTATATAGAAAGCACATTAGTTTAAGAATCGAAGACCTCGAAAATGAATTGGTTAGAGCTGATCAGTTGATTGTGTAAGCGAGGAAATTAAAGCTTTATTTATTTCAAATACAAAAAATGGAATTCTTATTTTTGTGAAATATTTTACTGATGCCAAAATCGTGTTTTGACTATCAAACTACAATACAACCATTGTATAAAGATGGCTGTAGTTAATATTTTGACCCATACATATTTTTATCTATTCCAAGTCTTTATTGTAGGGAGCGAAGTAGTCGAATGCATCGACAAATTCGCTTTTCCTGGTAGTTTGATCGACCCTAATGGGCTGGTGTCCGACGAAATCTCTTCAGATTCAAAGATCTCGTTTGGCTTTTACCAACTTATGTCACCTATGGCGAAGGCGAGATATCCGTCTATCAATTAAGGGATGAGTATACTGTGCGGCAGTTCGTTCTGTTCTACTTCGCGGCTGCGATATGTGGCCAATAAGAGTAGAAGATAATCGTAAGTTACTAGTGTAGGTGTATACACTCTTTGTCTTCCGTTAAACCGTAAGATTAAAATTACTTCATATCTTTCTTTCTACGAACTAATTCTTTCTTCCTGTATCATATCGTTATGTGCAAACTTTCTTTTATACATCACTATCATTGAAGTAATTACTTCTATGAATTTGGTGTTTATCTTGTTGTGCTAACGAGGTATGGGAATTTGAACCGATGTATATATGTGCCTAGTTCTATGTTGCAGATGACTGATTGACTGAAACCTTTGCTCACATGTATAGGTTGTTCGTACAAATTAAGACAACTTTTTTCGGTACTAAATGTGTCTTATTCTTGTAAATTTTCTCAGAGTATGAAAGTGAAATTGTAAACCAATAGATTCTACTTGAAGGAAGATAGTTATTGATAACCATAACAATGTCAGACCAAACCAATTATGCAAGTATTAATTAAGCTTTAATAATTTTTCAAACCCCGCCTGCAGCTCATCTAGGGTTACTGACGGCGCAAAGCTTGGGTAAAAAAGGAGCGTTGGACATGGGGTCAGCAACCCTATCCCGTAGGAAATGAACTTGTCAAAGAAACGCCAACCAGAAAAGATAATTTAAACTTTGCCCTTCGAGTTGAATGATCTTCATCTTTTAACAACCAGAACAACAATTATTATGGGTAAATGGAACGTCCGGACAATGTGGAATACTTAGAGAACCACTCAAATAGCTGCAGAAATGAAGAAATACAACTTGGTGGTGCTCGGAGTCAGCGAAAGTCATTAGTTTTAAGCTGAGCAGAAAATAATAGACTCGGGAGAGATTCTGTTGCACTTGGGTCACAAGGAAGAAAATGCTGCACATACTCAGGGAGTTACTCTGATGCTGTCCAAAGAAGCACATGAGGCGTTTGTAGAATGGGAATCTTATGGATCTAGTTTCATTTAAGCATCTTTCAAGACAAAGAGGGAGAGGATCACAATGAATATTATCCAGTGTTATGCACCCACCAATGATAACAACGATGGCGATAAAGATCAGTCTTATGAGAGTTTGCAATCGATCATCCCAAAATGCCTAGGAAAGGACCTGACAATCCTGATGGGAGGTCTAAACGCCAAAGTTGGAATGAACAACACTGGGTATGAAAATATCATCGGACGACATGGACTAGGATAAAAGAAACGAAACTGGTGAGAGATTTGCAAATTGATGTACATTTAACAAAATGGTTATATGTGGCGCTACATTCCTCCATAAACACATGTATATAGCTACATGGGTCTCACTGGATCACACTACAGAGAACCACATCGTTCATATGTTCATCACTAAAAATTTCAGAAGGTCAACGCAAGATGTGAGAACTAGGAGACGAATTGACATATCTTCAGGTCACCACCTGGTGGTTGCCAAGATGAAACTTGAGCTAAAGGAACACTGGAAAACTGGGGAAATAGCAGTACAAAGGTTCAAACATCCCTCCTTCGATATACTGAGAAACTCAACGAATTCAAGATAGTTCTCAAAGACAGATTTCAAGCCTTACAAAATCTACTGGAAGACGAGCAAGCTATCATGGAGGACAACTGCAAAATGATCAAAGAAATATTGACTTCAATGTGTGAAGAGGTCCTGAGCCCTAACAAGCATTATCATTATGAATGGATCTCTATCAAAAACCTGCACAAGATTCAAGAAGACAGTAATTAACAACAGCCGAACAAGAACAGAGAAACTCAAGGTACAAGCTGAATACACAGAAGCAAACAAGCAAGCGAAGAGGAAAGTATTAGAGCTTACAAGCAGAAATACGAGGGAGAGATAGCAACGACGGCGGAAAAAGCTGCAAGAGAAGGAAATATGAGACAACTATGTAACACAACGAAGATACCAACAGGGAAATATGGTAATTTTGTGACGCTGGAATATCTGACTCCAGTTAGATCAGATGAATGATTGTTATTGAAATATACATAACGTCAATCTTCGTATATAATTATCGACTTGATCCACGTTAGTGAATAACGGAATTTAATAAGCCATATGCGAGAATGAGGTTTGAATGTGTATATTTTGTACACTCATTGAGTTGTACAGACTAAGCGAAGTGAAATGACATGCGGTGGAGAAGTCGAGTGAGCCAACTCGATTTAACCAAGCGTGAATCGATATTTATAGTCGAACAAAAACAAGTTACAGATATGTGACGAATAGGATAAGAAGTACACACGCATAGGCCCATATAAAAACAGTCAAGGTTGATAGGCGAATAATTAACAAAGTAAAATGTGACTTGAGAAGAATGAATAGACTGACCTGTCCGAAAGCTAGAATAAGCTATGTGGGCTTAGAATAGCAACCTACACTACTGTAAACCAGAGAGATCAGTTAAGGACAAAAGCAATCCAATCAATGAAATTCAAGAACAGAGGAACAGACGAGTAGAACATTTTGAAGAACCAATGAATAGATCAGCATCACTGAACCCACCAGATATCAAAGCAGCACACACAGATCTTCCAATAGATGTCAATCCATCAACGACGGAAGAAATCAGGATGGCCATCTGACAAATGAAAAGTGAGAAAGCAGCAGGACGTGACAATATATTAGCTGAAGCACAATCTTAGGAATAGGTCTATTATTAGAGCAGTACTAATAAGGAAGTAGACCATAAAACTAAAATTGTATATTTTTTATATACCAATGAGCGGAAAAACTGTATTTCTGACGTTTCGTGACTTAATGTAAGCCACTTATTCAGAGCATATTGTTTATCGAATCCAAAAATACAATTTTTCTACTGATTGTGATATGACGAAAACCATATTTATTATTAAATTTCTACCCAATACTCAATTTATTTGAATCTATCAAGTACAACCTTGACATACTACAGATCATGGTTGAACAATCAATTGAATGGAACTCATCACTATACAGCAACATCCTTGACTACGAGAATGCATTTGACAGTGTGGATAGGAGAGCATTGCAAAACCATCTTCGACAGATTATACTGAAAAGTCGTGGATGGAGGACAGCCGACAGATGCATTCCAAGAGAGGACCGAAGTCAGACAAGGCTGCTTACTCTCACTCTTTCTCTTTCTTCTGTTGGTTGGCTGTATTGTGAAGACCTTCACATGTGAAGGAGAGCACGCAATATAATGGACAGTTTGGCTGCAACTAGATGATTTGAAATTCGCAGATTGCCTAGCTCTTCCATCCTATACACATCAACAAATTCAGATGAAGGCAACTAGTGTAGCAGCTGTCTCTGTAGCGGTAGGTCCCAACATACAAATCGCATGAACACATATCCTCAAACACAACACGGAGAACACCAACCAAACCAATGACACTTGATGGAGAAGCTCTGAGAAATGTGGAAACGTTCACGTACCTGATCAGCATCATCGATGAACAAGTCGGATTCGATGCAGATATGAATGTATAGGTTGGTGGAGAACGTGTGGCGTTGGTACAATTGAAGAACATATGGAACTCAAAACGACTGTCAACCAATATCAAAGTCAGGATCTTCAACACGAACGTCAAGACAGTTGTGGTGTATGGAGCTGAACGTGGAGAACTACTACAACCATCATCAAATAGGTCGAAGCATTTATAAACAGTTGTCTACACAAGATACTCAATGTCCGTTTACTGGATACCGGTCTAAACAACGTACTGTGAGGAGAACAAACCAGCTTCGAGCTGAAGAGGAAATTGGGGAAAGACTCTGAGAGTGGATGGGGTATATATTACATAAATTATCAAGTAGCATCATGTGGCAAGCCCTAACATGGCGTTGTGAAGGGAAAGGGAAAGAGAGTGACCAACGATCACGTTGTGTTGGGAATTGGAGGCAGATATGAAAAGAATGAATAGGAATTGGAAACAACTTGGGAGGAGAGCTGAAGACAGAATTGGTTGTTGGATTCTAGTGTTCAGTCTATGCTCCACTTCGAGAGGTAACCGGCTTACGTATGTGAGATATTTTTTTTTAAATTGTTAAGGAAAAATAATCCTAATGCCTTTATCTACAATTTATTAACAAATGGCTTTATTCAACAGATTTGATTTTCTGGTGTCTACTGAAAATCTAATTTCTCATTGCTTCTTATTGTGATTTGATTTTTGATAGTTCAACAACCCACTGAAGCTCAATATTCACGTCAAAACATTAAATGACTGAAAAATTCAGTAAAAATTTAATTGTGCATGTGTTAACCACATTAAACAAATACGTGGGCTCGTTATATATCAAAGGGGTCTTCTTATGTCAACACCAATAATAATTAACGACCTTGACCAATCTAAAGTGTATTGGATGGGTAGGAATTTATTATCATTCCTTATTCATCAAGTCTATCTATCAAATGACATCGCAAACCCTAAGACTGAATCATTAGTTAGGAGAAAAGTTTTATTTAGTCACTGGGCTCAGTATGCGTTTATCCAACAGTTACGTTTATATGACTTTGTCCATCATGAAATATATGATTTACAAGTAACTTACTCTATACAATGTCCATTTGGAATATTTATTTTATACGGGATTTAGGATTTTACTGCTTTTGTTTTTATGGATTTTATTACTTCACACTGGTTTTGTCATACAGCTTTTCGGAACAACCTATTTTCAGACAATTTACAGTAACGAATATAAGTCAAGAATTGAAAAATTCTGTTGATAAAATTTTAAAGCCGAATTTCCCCAATGAGTATAATTTGTTCCATTGGACTACGGTGGCAGGATTTAAAGAAATTGTTAATAACACTCGTGTAGTATGGTTAATTTTTGGTGGATCAATTGATAGGATAAATTCAAGTTCAGTGAATCCATTTACAAAGAAAGCAGTCGGGGTTATTGCTTGTCGGTTAACTTACAAATCTGAGTATGCATTATGGCTACGTTTAGATGAATGTTCTCCAATGGAAGTTAAAAACATATCAAATCAAGAAAACGAGCATGATCCAAAACATCATGATGGCACTACCCTTTTAGGAGTGAGCCTTGGTAGTCTTGAGTTCGAAAAACCCATTAATGGAGCAGTTATTGTTTATTGTGATCCTCTTTGGCATACTGGTGAAAGGAAATATAGAAGTCAGTCTGTAGTGGACATGAAATATCAAGAACAAGCTGGTGGTAGATGCCATATTCGTTTAAGACACAAGGGTCAATGGATACGTCAAAGGAAAACAAACCAAATGGAAGACATCATTCAATTTTGTACTAACTCAGGTTATTCACAACCGTGTGGTGGAGGATTTTCATTCGATTTACAACAAACAACAACTCGTAGTTATCAAAATTACTATGATCATCTCAATTCACAGTTACCAAATATTCGACTTCTTACCAGTTTGTTTTTAGCCAATCCAGGTGAAGTACACATTTTAGATGACATATTAATGAATTTTAAAAACATTCCTGATCAACAGCAAGCTGAATTTACTGTTCACAGAATTCTAGGTAATCATGTACAATTTAGTCAACAAGTTAAATGGACACCACTTTCCAAGTCTTGGAAACATCATTTCAATTTAGAAGATAATAAATCCATTTCAGGAGGCGATGTATGGATGCATGAAAACTTAGCTATAGTTTCTTCATTAAGCAATTCCTACGGACCAAATATAAAAGCTTTCAACCCCAAGTCTACAGAACCAGAGGGCTTGTTGGTTTACAGTATCATAAATGAAAATCGGAGCAATGCCGAATCATCTGGTGATTTTACTGGCTTCGGTTTCACCGTAGAAACAGTAAATATTCCGCAACACTCAAAAGATAAAAGTGTTTCACGAACTAACTATGGTATTTTAATTGGAGCCCCGTTTGAGAGTTCTACGAAACAATACAATCCTAATCATGGAAGAGTGTATATCGTATGTCCAGAAAAACGTATTACCCATAAAACTAGCTTATTTTTCGTAGAAGGGACTCGAAAAAATGAGTTTTTTGGATATTCCATAGCTCGTCTAGGTGATATTGACGGAGATGGGATTGATGATGTGGCTATTAGTGCTCCAGCAATACAATCAAAGAAAATGGAATCACCTAATCGAAATTTAAATATTTCATTATATAGTGGTCGTGTTTATATTTATCGAGTTACATCACAGTGTACACTGGATCTACAACCTTTACAGGTAAAAACCCATGTAAATTTACAATTCAGAAATATTATGATAATTTCATTTCAGTTTATAAATTCCTCAAGCTTTATATTGTAAGTAATCTCTATTTGTTTAAATTATTAATGATTACTTCTGATGAATGTAAGGTACAAATGACCTATGAAGTGATTTACTCTGTGATAGGTTGATTTTGTAATAAATGGATGATTATAATTCCATTTTCAAACGCTCTATGAACACATCAGGACATAGAACAAATGTCTATCCATTCAACTTGAAGTTTAAATCAACTTAATCGAATCTCTTATTCAGAGAGTTTGGGTAATGAATAATTTATTGTAGGAATAAGTTGAGTACATCACACTGCCACTGGATAGTAAAGCATGTTTTGTTCAACTTTTAGTGATAAATAACAAAACTTTTATGAACCACTGTAATTTTAACTTATGGTTGCTAGTAAAGCATATATTAATCTGTTGACGAATTCATTAGGATTAACGTTTAAAGCATATTCTTTACATAACTTTTCTTCAGGAATGACGTAGACTGCTTTTTTGGTACTTTCTAGATTATAGAATCTCCTAATCTAGAAATTGGTGATGGTTTTGGATTCGGGATATCAAGAGGTTTTGATGCCGATGGAGATGGTTGGCCAGAATTCGCTGTTACTTCGCTTAAACTTAATACTGTACCATATTTATTTACAATGCCTAAATTATTGAAATCACAATGTCGAGTAAATATTCCACCATTATATTCAATGTTACACTTCAAAAAGGGGACAACAATACCATTTGAAATAAATGTACGCCTGTATGACCTACATTTGAGACAATATATTAACATTCCGGAAGGATTAATTTCTACTAAAATACGTCATCATGAAGTGAATCCAGATGTACTATGGAATGACTATTTATATTCAAACAGTACCACTCAAACTTTCTCATCTGATTTTTTAGTAAAACAAAGCGTTGAGTTATCAACATTCGATATGTTCACTATTCAACTCAATAAGTTAAAACCCCGATTTCAACTAGGAGATAACAAAATAAGTAATATACACTTGGATTCATCACAGTCATATATAATAATAAAATTCCATTTAATAGCAATGTACGGATTAGAAGAAATGAATTTAAATAGTATACCATTGAAAATCTCATATAAATCTGAATTAAATTTGACTGAATGTAATTTTATGCAAAACTTTAAGAAATGTAATAAACAAGAATACCCTTTAATTGATTGGTCTGAATGTTCTCAGTTAATACAACTGGCCCAACCAGTTTGTATTCCAGCGAATGAATGCAGTTCCGATTTGAGTTTTAAGAACATAAGTTGGAGTTCAATACATTCAGTGATGACTACACAAAGTAATAAAGATTCGTTGACTGTAATTGATAACTCGTTTATAAAAATTATTAAATATGGACATCCAAATGAACAACAACAAGTGATTCGATTGAAATTAATTAATTTGGGTCCAACTAAGTCAACTGGAATTCATATTTTGACTCGCTTTTATAATTGGTACCTAGTAGATGATGAAAACCTGACTTTAACTAACGGTATTCAAGGTAAAATCACTCAGATAAATATCAAGAAGTTGTCAAAAAATGAAACAACTTCAATAAATCTCATTAATTTAACAGACTCAAAAATATGGACTATTAATATAGATGAAAATGGTTTATTTGCACTAATTTCATTATCACCATATTTGTGGATTTATCCCAATGAAATTATACAAATTGATATATATGTGTTTGTTCAAGGTCTGTTGTCACTGCCGACTCTATCAACAGGTCAAAAATTGAAAAATGATACTATGTCATTTAGTTATTCAAATATAAATTATAGATATCCGCCAAAATTTGAAATTCAAGTAACATCAGAAACAAATGATAAACAAAAAGAAAACAATTTAGTAAGTATATCATATAGAATTCTTTATAAACCAATGGTGAATATTTTTGCGGGTATACAACCATCAACTATAATTGATGACAGGTTGGAGCCTTATGTGATTGAACAAAGTAAGAATACGCTTTTTTTTGTGAATGTTGATTAGAACTAATGTTTATAATATTCAGTTAAGTTGTACTTTAGAATAAAGCTTATTTAATTGTCAGAAAGGGGTTTTGTAGAAATTGTAGTCCTAAGTTCGAATCCCGCGAACGGGATCGTAGATGAGTATTGCTGAGTAGTCCCATGCTAGAGCGAAACGGCCATCCAGTGCTTCCAGATTTTCCGAGGTCATCTAGCTTCAACTGACTCATGATCTCAACTATTGAAATTCTATTAATTATAATTTAAGTATAATCATTACTTCTGTAATAATGAAAATATTTAAATCTTGTTGTTCAAGTAAGACAAATGTTTATGGTAACCAATAGAATTTTCAGTTAGATTTTGTTTCTGCCCTAATAAAAAATATAGAAATAAATTTAAACTGAAGATATTTAATCAATCAAGAGGCATTGTACAATGACATAGATTGTGCAATTAAGATCAGATAGTATAACAAGTATGAAAGATAAGAAGGAAAAATCTAACTGAATAACCCATGATACTTAACCAATCAAATATTTATCTTCATTTTTCCTTAACTGCAAATAACAAAACATTTAAACAACCTTTTTAGAATGTAGTAAATATTATTAAGGAGTGTATTCACCTCTTTAAGCATAACAGAAGAGAACTCCATTTTTATGTGCCCGGCTCTTTTTTATTTTGAATGTTGGTAGTCAAACCTTTTTTAGTTAGTGTGATCAAACCTTGATGGTCATACTGTAGGAATAAGAAATTGAAACTAACTAATGACTGGATAGTGATGATAATTGTCATTTTTATTTAGCATCTAGTTCTGATCTACCAAGTTGCATTATGGTCACGAGTTTAAGTGATTTGGTCCCGTAATCACCGTGAATATTTAGGTGGTAACAATTTGACTGAGACATTGGAGCATACAACGTATACTGATCCCTTTTTGACTGGAGATACGTACTCTTAGTAAGTAATAACGTGAAAAGATACCAGATGCTTCTGATTGCATCGAATCGCTTAATATATTTAGGTGACAATGAAAGCTATTAAAAATGTTTAACTAATAATCATTGTGTTGCTTCTTGTGTTCATTTCTGTCTACTATGTAATTTTAGAAAGCCTAACTTGAATGGTTAACATGATGCTAAGCATGAAAGACGGTTTTTTATATTGTCCTAGGCTGAGAACTATACATTTTCATTTTGCTTTATTTTACACTGTTTCACTGAAACTCAACATAATTTCAAAAAATAAACTGTTGACATTATTTAATGATAACAAACAACAACTTGTCTTATTGTTTTCTAGACACAATATCACGTAAAATATTTTCGTATGATATTGGACCACGAATTGAACATACGTTCCTTATTGAAAATCAAGGATGGATAGCTCTTACTAATCTAAGCTTAATCTTACAACTACCATATGAAACAACTAACGGTCATAGATTACTGTATTTAACTGATCAAATTCGTGAAGCATCATACACTAATCAAAGTAAGTTGATTGATTACTTGTATTTTATTGAGGATGTAAGAAAACAATTTATTGCATTATATTCAATGAATAAAAATAATGAAGTAAATATTTTACTTATCTATCTTAATTTTAATAATTATGTAAGCGGTCACCAAGGTCTAGTATCAGTTAGAGAATAGGTGAAAAAACAGAGCCTAAACACGTGATTACTTTTCCTTTACAACCTCAAAATAATAATTCTTATATGACCCAAGTTGAAAGACTTCAGGTCAAGTAGACAGAGTAAAACTATTGAGTAAGCGGTTTACAATTCAGTTGTTATTATTTTTCTCCTTTTGTTAAGTAAGAATATTATGTAACCTCTGTACTATATTGTCGGTTAGTGTTCGTGTTTTGATTTACAATGGTTTATCTCATGTTAAATTCATGTCACTAATTACTTATACTTGAAAACGAAGAACTACTACAATTCCCATGACTCAAAGTATGAACATTGAAGACTGACACAAGTGGAACATGTTGAACAAAAAACCACATTGAGTACTGAAATGTAATTTGTCTTTTGATCCCATCATATGATATCATAAATCAAGATTTTCAACAGAAATTTCAAGGCTGACGAGATTCATTTATGTTTATGAAAAGTTTATCCATTTGAAAGTTATTTTCATCGTCTGGGGATAATTAAGTACTATTGTTTCTCACACATAGTTCCCTTTATTATTTTAAAAAGAGCAAGAACAAAGGTTGGTGCAGAATAATATGAGTTCATAAAATGAATTCATATTATTCTGCACCAACTATTGTTTCTGTTGTAACACTCAGTTTTCCATGTCTACACGAATGGGACATTAATTTGTCTTAGACGAATATCTACACTAGATTCCATCCCAGTGTCTATTCTACAGGACTTCAACATAACTCAGATCAAGAACACGTAATTAACCTGACTAGAACTTAAATATATTTCCACACCAAAAACTGACAACAATCTGACACAATCCAACAACAATCACAATAATAATAAGGACAGGAGAATACATAACTCATCTAACGCCTGTTAGACTATCTACAAATCTGACTAAGCAAACAACCAATCATTATCATCCTCACCTACAGATATATATATATATACTTTCACCAATCAAAATGTCGTGCAACAAACTGCATATGTCCCAATGGATGATGATTATGTCAGTTGTTTGTTTAAACATTTTACACAATGTCTTACGAGGTTAAAATTAGTCGGAACTTCTATCAACATGACTTCGATTAACATATATTGAAAAGACATTCTAAAAGTATTCTTTATAACTCATTTAAATTTTAAAAGGCATAAATTATATTTATCCTACAAGAATGTTGAAAGTCAATTATACGAAATAATTTATTTGTTTTGAAAAGAGATTTCATCAAGGAAGAGAATCAGTGATAATCAGGGATCCTTGGTTTGAGATATCTTAGTAGTGTACGCCCACGATGGTAAACACGTTTGAACTAAACACCTTTAGTCCTATTACTTTGCCAAAATGAGTTTAAACTGTTTGACAAACAGCTAATCGCCTTTAGAATCGTCTTGGCTTCTGGTTTAAAATACTTGAGAAATGTGAAATTAGTTTTTGTTCAAATTTCACTATTTAATAATAAAATTTTCAGGGAATTTCTTAACTTAGTTCCCCAGTATCAATGATTTTATAATGGAATACCTTTATTCATAAACCTATTATATATGTTACTATAACTTACTATCTTACAGCAACTCTGTTGAGGAATATTCTACCAACTATACTCAGTTCCGATGGGAAACAATATGGTACTTGTGAAATACCGAAAAAATTCATTAATCCATTAGAGCTTACACTGATGGATTTCAAATTTATCAGTACGTTTAAAATAATGGATTTTCTTTTATATCCATTATATTATTGAAACTATTTAAATATGTAAATATCAGATTAATGTAAAGATTCTGTTACAGAATAGATATAATAACCTCTAATCTATTACACTCACTTGATTGTAGATAAATAAATAGTACTATTAAACCATATTTAATAATAATTCATTATATTAAGCTTTATTTAGTTAGTTAGTCATCTAACTGATCAAATTAAGTGATAAATTAAAACAAATGTAGATTGAATAAAGTGCTTATCTGAAGGTTCCAAACAATTCAAAGATAATTTCATTCACCCTGAGATTTAAAAACAAACATACAACGGACATTGATTAGTTGTATTTTCTTTGAGATTTATGAGTAGTGAGGTTTTAACTTCTCTAGAAAGTGAATCCATAAACTTTAAGTTTCACAAGAATTAATGAGTTGAAGCCTAGTGTTACAAAGTTTCTTTTTCAATCAAGTTATGATTTAGTACAATCCTCATTCAATGTTACTAGTTAGTAGAATAAAATATACTTGGAGTACGACAGTAAATACAAGCATTCTAGTCAGTCGGTTTCTAAAACACTGAAGTCTATCAATTTGCAAATTTACTATTGCATAATAAAAGCTTAAAGTCTAATCACTGATACAAGTTTGACTTTTTATGACTGATTTTGATGCATGGAGGATAAGTACTGAAATTTTTAAAACCTGGGTTAGAATTAGAAAACGTTTTTGAAAAAAACAAGGAATCAGTTTATTTATACATTAAATATTGAAACCCATACTTTAGACATATCACATCATCATAATATACTAGGTGGTTTAATGTGTTCAGTAGTTATTATGATCATTTTCAAATTATTCCACAGAACAGTTTTTCTAATAGAATATAAATACTTGTTTACTTTTATGCTATTCGAACCCTGGATATTAAATACAAGGGTGACACCTATGAAGTTAGACTAATACTATTGAAATAAATAATAATTTTGACTATACAGAAAAACAAAAGGTTTTCAGAAAGAATCTGATCGGTGAATCAAGTAAAATCTATTCTACCGTTAATTGAAAATCTCAGCTCAAGTTGGTAAGCAAAACCATGTTAGGATCAAATTAACATAATCAAGCTAAGCAAAAATATAACACTTGTTGATGGTTAAAACTTTGACCATATTTCTATTCGTATAATCGATAAAACATAATGTTGACATCTTTTGATATTCGTGTGTGACTTGGTTTCTCTGAATAAGGTTATGTTAAATTCCACTGGCAATTAATAGTTGAATATGAATATAGAAGTGATTAATGAAAATTTGATGAAATAAAATGTTCAGTTACTGTTCTTCCCAAGGGCACTGTGTGCATGATGTTTTTCGTTTATAGATTATTATAATAGTTATTACCAAAATGGTTTTAATAAAACGAAGTTTCATGAGCCTCCATGATTGTATTGTAACATAGAGTTGTCTCTGTTTATATCAAAGCAAGGTAAAATAACATTGCCTTATTCACATTCATGAAGGGAGCTATTTATACTGGGTCAGGTATTGAAATATATTTTCCTTATAATAAATACATATTCATAACTTATGTTACAATTTAAAATACATCCAGATGATACATTTCAGACAAAACAAGTACAGACATAAGATTGTTGCTTCAAGTATCATCTGGTGTAAAATAGTCTTTCTTTCACAAATAAACAAGTTAAAACTTGTTTATATTTAATCTTATCATTTATTCATTCATTTATTTTCAAATCTATATGTATGGAAATGTTAATTATTCATGTACAATGTACATCTTTATAGCTCAAATAAAGTATGTGTTAAAAAATATGATAATCATTCATTTTACATCTGGTGGTTAATGAGTAATAGTGCAGAGCAAAATTAAACAATCTATTCTCTGATGTTACTGTATATGTTTGGCCGAAATCTCTACAAATACCTTAAAGATGAGTCAGGTTTATGGGCTAATGACGGATTATGTATCATTTCTCCCTTGATATTGATACAAACCAGGTTGTGTGATTTACTTTACTGCATCTACTTTGTCGTTGTTTTCACGATTTCATTGTGATTGTCGACACTCCTATTTATTTAAATTCCATTAATTATGCTACGCTTATAATATTGATATTCTTTGTAGTCATCTAATTTAAGTCTATCTTGGTTTTCTAATAAAAATGGTTGGTTATCTAAGTTTTATTTGTTATAAAAGGTTAATTCATTGTCTTCAGAGTTATATTTTTATTATTCAATGTTTTATATCATTTCTTGGCTAGAACTATGCTTTAACCAATCTTAAATTCTGTTTTATCATGTGAGGTTATACTAATCAATGTGATGATAACCATTGCAATATCTAAGTTTATAGTTCTTCTTATCACAAAGATTATATTTTTAACTCGATTGTTTACATAGTTTTGCAGGGCCATCTATATTCTGAAATCAATCTGGTTATATATAATCATGTTATTTCTTTGAAATATTCCATAAATTGGCAGGATCTGCTTACGTAAATGTTAATACTTTTGATTAAATTGTACTATAATTCTTAAATAATTCTGTTTTGGAAAGTAAATTTTAGGCTTCAATATAAAATGTTAAAAGTTATTTGATGTATAAATATCTCAGTGAGTGCTTGATAAATTAATTGACATGTTTTAAGTTCATAAAGATGAATCTGTAGTACCATTATAGAGTAAAACTGACAGTATATAAATCAAAAGAAATGAGAAATGTCTTTTGTTTAGATCTACATTGTTTTGACGATATAAACCAATAACGATGAACTCATTTACTGTTTGTTTAAAAATATTCCTCTTCTAAGTCTTGTTATTAGTAATGCACTGGATAAAAACGACCATTTTGTTGTAATTGGAAAGGTTTACATTTATGTATATACATATATGTGTATACAGAGAGAGAGAGAGAAAGAGAGAAAGAGAGAGTCATTACATTCTGCCATCACAGTAAATTTTTGCAGGCCTTTCGTTCGATAGCCTAACAAATGATCAAATGTGTAAGATATTTTAACTTCTCAGTGTGGCATTAAATTTTGGTCATCATAAACATTTTACTTGGAACTGAAATGATTATCTATCAGAAAAGTAAAAATAGCACAAAATCTCATTTGACACATTTATGTTTGATCTTTTTTTAGTTTCGAATAGGTTGTATCGCAATATAGTGGACTGATATAGTAACATTGTTGTAGAATATTATGATGTAGAATACTTTGTGGTTAAGTTGTGAGTTAACTTATATATTATAGTAGTATCTTCTTCAGATTTCGTGATTTCAAGCTTATTTTCTGATACCGTTTACGTAAATCTTTCAGCAAGTGCATTTTATGTTTTGGAAAGATATCAACATCTATTAAAGGATATTTTTCAGTAGTACTGAAAATCTAAGAAAATCCACAATATTTCATAAGTTAATAACGGGGTGCAGGGTAAGAAATATCTTCTATTTTTCAAAATCTCAATACATCAACGTATGGCTAGGGTATGACTACGTAGTGAAATGAGCTATCGTAATCCGTTAAGTCTGCTATGTTTTCCTTAAACATCTAGGGTTTAACTAACATCATTCTCAGTTTTGGGTTTTAAAGATTATTGAATTTCATTAAAATTATGAACCGACAAATGCTAAGCCAACATTGAAAACTTGGAAGCACTAGACGACCATTTATCCACATCAGTTCTGGGTCCGAATCCCGTGTGCTGGATCTTGGACACACAGTGCTGAAGAATTCCACACTATGACGAAACAGCCATCCAGGGTTTTCAACAGTAGTCTAACATTAGTCGTTTCATGATTTCAATAATAACATTCTATTTATCACAATAATATTCATTTATGATATCGTACAATCGACTATTCGGTGATGATGTAATTTGAATAAGTTCATAAAATTATAAACTAGTGAATTCCGTTTCCACTAACTGAATCATATTGTTCTTACCGATAGTTTACTAGTATGAGATGAATAATATTAAATAGTCCTTTAATTAGATAAAATTACTATCAAATATTGTCAGATTTGAATTAGTTCCCTATTTCATATAAGTTTATGAAATAAACTATATTATTATATATACATTTGTCATTAAACAATGTCTGATTATATTAAGAATTGAAACATTTAAAGTTTATATTACTTCAATAATGTTTATGTATAATAATAAAATATCACAAAGAAATGTATATAAACAAAGAATATCCGTCTGAATTTATTATTTAAAAAAACAAAAACAAATAAAGGTTCACTGTTTTATCTTATATACTAAAAATTTATTACAAATGTACAATGACATTTAACATATGTACTTTTATGTACTTACAATTTATCAATGCAAACTTTATGATTCTAAGAATTGCTTTGTTTTATTGAAAAATTCTTTTAAAAAAAACCTGAAGTTTATTCTAACTATTATATGATTGTTATAATTATATTGAATGGGTAATGAGTCACACATACGCTTACATAGGCTGGAGACACTGAACAGATATATATCTTTGATAATGTCTGGTATCGGTAACAAATAGGATAATTCACAAAAACCTTTAGTTGATTTTTCAATATAAATACCGTTTCAGTATTACACTAGATAAAACCTAAAATCATTGTTTTGTATCATAATTTGGTTGAAAATGGAAATGTGGATAGGTGAATTATAACGGCGGTCCAGTGCTTCCAGGTTTTTAATGGTGGTTGAACATCAATCGGTTCATGGTCTCAAACAAAACCCTAACAATCTCTACATCCCTTTAACGGATAATTACCATGTGCTCACTAATGACTAGCTTCGTGAGAAAATTCTCGGATTTCTAGTGAGAAGCCGTGACCAGTGGAGCTAATCCGTGTCGGGTAGAAACAGGTATCCACCTCAAAACAATGGAAGATGGTCGCACAAATTCGTGGATTGGTTGAGGTTAGACATTAACACCATTGGATGCCGGCTCAGTGGTTCAGTACGTTAGGCGTTTGCGCGCGAGACTGAAGGCCCTGGGTTTGAATCTGGCGAGCGAGATCGTGGATGTGCACTGCTGAGGACTCCCACAGTAGGACGAAACGGCCGTCCAGTTCTTCCAGGTTTTCAATGGTGGTCTAACATCAATCGGTTCATGATCTTAATCAAAAGCTTAATAACCTCCGAAAACCCCAAACTGATATAACTTAATAGTTTAATGGAATCATATTTTCTAGATCATTTAACAATCCTTGACTTGATATCGTTTCATATGTACAATATCTACTTCTGAAATGTTTCAGACTTGGGAGAAAAAAGGATTTAATCCTTTATGGTTTTAGTAATTCCCTAGATAAGTTAAATTTAAAAAAATGAGTTTCATGTGTTTTTTCGTTATTTTCTAGTAGAAATTATTAATTCACGAACATCTTATTATGTCTGCGGAATGCTTAACTGACTTGTATTGGGTACTGAAGCTTTCAAGTTCAACGATGTTTAGTGAAAACTTAATGACTCTTGGTATGAAGTTATTTAATCCTGTAAAGAAATTAAAATGATACATAGATACACTACTTTTGAAGTAATTTATTTACAGTCAGGTTAGCAGTCACACGTGCAAAAAATGAAACTGAATAGTATTTAACACCAGTTAATCGATCACATACTGTGAACATATATTTAACTTGTCATACAACTAAGAATCTATAACTTATCAAGATGACTAATTGAATAGGTTGTGTAATTACTTTTCATGATGTAGTATCATGTCACAGATGATTACGTAAAATCAACTTCATATCAATCACACCTTGATCGATTCAGTTATCCCTCATTATATCACATTTAATTAGAGAAGCGTTCGAGCGCGAGACCGATAGGTCCTGGGTTAGAACCTCACGGGAAGGGATTGTGGATGTGCACGGCTGAGGAGTCACATAATAAAACGAAACGGCCGTACAGTGCTTCCAGATTTTCCATGGTGGTCCAGCTTTAATTGACTCATGACCTCAACTATTAAAATTACTATAATATCTATAAAACGCCTTCTGATACTAACTAGAGGAGTAACAGTGAAATTTCACTGATAATATCTGCACAAAAGTTTTACGAATACCACTCTATTAATTAAGCATTATGTGTCAATTAATATAATTCAATTTTATCCAAATGTAATAAGTGTTCTCTTAATTGTAGAGGTACTTGTTGGTGAGGTTAACATTATATTCAATTAAGTTCATCTTCGAAACGTACTTTATACTAAACAATCTGAGGCACTCGAAAGGAATCTCTAGACCTAGTTTTAGATATTGTTGATGCTCATTAACTAAACCTACCTGTAACACTGAATAAAATAATTCTTTATCAGGTATTTTAGAGACTCATAAAGAACATGTAGCTCATCACTAGAGAGAATCTTTTCGATAAGCTTTGAGATATTGCCAAAAGGATGCGAGATTTAGTCTTTAACAATCAGAAAACATAATAAAGATATATAATTACAGAATGACATTAAAATGAAATGTCTAATGTTTCATATGATCAATACATGTGATCGGATTCGGCTTACATATTTTGTCATCAGAAGTCATACCATTATTAAACAATTGCACTACATTAACAATAGTTAATAAGAATTTCTTACTAGTTTTCCAATATCTTAAGTGTTCTACAAACATATTTAAAACTAATTCTTTGTAAGTTATATTACATTGTCATTTGCGAGATAAAATTTTAGACATTATTTTTAGCCATAACATCATACCACGTTTAAATGCGTGAAAATGTCTGGTTTTTTAAAATACTAGAAATTTAAGAATTATGAGGTAGTCTGATTGCACTGATGTAATCGTGAATAAATCAATCAATGTATTCAAATATTTATTCAGTAACTAACTTTCATATGATACAGAGCTGTATCTAATGTATAAATAATTATATAAGTATGGTATTATTACATAAGTATGTCCAAAATTTATTATTGTTCTAATAGTTTAATTACTATTCGTTGAATTAAATAACTAATGAAACCAGTTTATAATCAATTAAAATGATATTTGACCATATCGTCAACTCCATTTTCAACACTTCATAATCAAATGTGTAAATGTTAACACATTCAGAATAATTTCGTCCTACATATTAATCATACAAAGTAATGAATAACATCTATTGATGACATACTGATGATGACCGTATATCAATAACCTGAATGAGACGATTTTTGTTACACACTGACCTCCACTGACAAACTATTGAAAACCATAAAACAATGAACTTCCATTTCTGCTTTACTTCGAGAAACTTTATTTGTGTGTACACAGAATCCAGGTTCTATAATAACTCCACTATTCAGTAATTATTATACGATTATTGCATGAAAAGGTTGATTGGAAAATTAAGTAGGCTTAATTGGAGAGATCTATTTGTGGCTACTAGGATATAATTTCAGACTTATTTTATAAATATAGTACTGGTTGAAAATGGGTTAACATTTTTAGATGCTATTTCCAGTTATTTGCAATCAATTTATCAGCCAGTGATTTTTCCAGCATTATTTATGTTTACGACCTACATGACTTTAGCTGGCTGGTTCTGTTCTGATCAAAGTTCTGATGTCTTGGTCAATTACTTTCTTATTTATAAATATGCTACTGAAACATAAATAAGTAGCTCAAAGCAGAACTTTGGAAGTATTGTTTTAAATTTTTGGATCAATCAACTGAATTCGGGTCAGGAAGTAGATTATCAACTTTATCTGGTTAACTAGATGTCATTTCTGGAGTCTGCAAGCGAACTGACAAAATTATCCACAACGAAAGTAAAATTGTGTGAAATTTCTTTGCTTCTCCCTACCATAATTTACTTCGTCAATAATTGTAAGTACGCATATCTATCATTATAAGTTAGTGAATAATATATAAGCTACATTTTAAGATTTGGAAGAAAACTCATTCACGCGGTGAAGATTTTCAATCAGTTCAATTCGTAGACATAAAATAACAAGAATCCTCTCATAACACACAAATTAGTTAGACTAAAATAATTTTTGAAGTACTGGTTCCTACAATTCTGTTACTCTTAAATAGAATTTCGACAATGATTCATTTGTAAGTGTCGTTTGAGTTTTTCCATTGTGAATGTTAAGGACTCCAACTTATCAGTCTCCTTTGACATATATTCATATTGTACCAATTAACTCGACATTACTATTAAATAATAAGCAATAATTTACCTTCTGAACAAGTAATTCGATAACACAATTGGCGTTGGAAACGAAAGGCACCAAATTCGATTCCTAGTATGAATGTCAGCACGAGTATTAAAACACATTTGACTGACAAGTTTTAAATAGAACAAAACATGAGTCCTGGACCCAAATACTGATGGCCATTCAACTCAACGTAAAAATGCCTTCAACAATGATTTTTTTGATTTGTCGTAAGATATTAGAAAGCCTTGTCACAGTTAATTTCTCGACATAAAGCTAGTAAATTTGGTCCCAATATCAGCTAGCCGATATTATCTTTCTTTTGTCTATCAAATCCTGAAATAATTAATAGAACAGAGCAAAATGGAAAGTTCAAAAAATATTTTTATCAGCAAATAACTCGTTAATAAACGAGATTCATTTCTTTCATTTAAATTCTTACTTTGATTTCGCCATTGTTTGCCAAACATAAAGGAGGTTAGAACACTGTATTCAATTAATCATCTGAGCACATTATCTTAAATTCATATAAATAAACATAATATATTTGTAATATCCCAATGAGTAGAAAAATTAGATTTTCTGATGTTTCATGACTTAATGTAAGTCACTTCTTCAGACCTTGGTAATGATACCTATCTTACATTCTATTTTATTTATTTTTACCTGTTGAAATATTTCTAATTTGTAAAAATAACATTTAGTCTCGTATTAACCAATAGAGTTAGAATGCTTCTTAATTCTTTGAAGGAGTACTAAATAAGCAGATACAGTTTTGATTTTATAAAATGGCAATGTATAAAATACTAACAGAAATAAAATATTATCATCATGACATTTTAAAACTTATTTCAACTAATTGATTTTTTTACTTTACATTTACATTTTAGATGAAAAAACACGAAAAGCTGCAAATAATTCGCTTGTCAAATTTACAAAACGTATTAAACGAGATATTGAAAAATCCAATCAAATATCATTATCTTATTCTCAAAATATACAAAAATTTATACCAAATTTAATATCTGATTTACATAATAATATTTTACAACGAACATATAAAAATAGAATCATATTAAATTGTCCACATTTAAGACATTTAACAAAAAATACTGAAACAATAGAAAATAACTATTTAATAAATTGTATCAATATTCAATGTCATATAAAACATTTAAAACATGGAGATACAGTAAGATTAAAATGGACTGGTTGGTTATGGGCTGAAACATTTTTTAAATTAGAAAAATCTGATATACAATATATAAGTAGATTAAACATTGATAATTGGGGTGAATTACCATTAATTATTAAAGCATATCATAATATTGAAAAAAATCTTTCACAGAATAAAAATTATACAATAAATACTGATAATCAATTTATTAATATTAAATATTCATCTGATAATTTTTTAGAACTTAAACAATTAATTATTTTTCATAATGTTCAATTAAAAATAACTCATCAAGTACCATTATGGCCAATTATAACAGGCTCAATTGTTGGTTTATGGATTTTAATGATTTTATGTGCATCATTATATTGTTGTGGATTTTTCACTAGACAAAAAAAATATTCTATATTAAAAACAAGAAATATTTCATTTTGTCATGAAAATATTCATCATAATAAAACGAATCATGTTAATAATAATAAGTTTTTTGACTGGTCATCTTCACAAGATTCATTTATTAAAACTAAAGATAATCATTATCATTTAAAAAGTTCAAATTTAAAACTACCAATACCGATAAATAAGAATCAATTTGAATTTGATAACAATGTTGAAATATATCAATCTAATTTAAATGATAAATTACTTTCAGATGAATATGTTAAAAAGAATAATTTACAAATAACTAATAATGAATATCAACAGAATTTATTTAAAACATTTATAGAACCTAATGAACTGAATGAAAATGATGATTGTTTTAGTTCATTATTAAAACAATCAAAATTTTTATTATCTGAACAACATCAATTACAACAATTAGAAGTTATTGAAGAAGATAAAGAATCATCTAAATCATCAATTTCTCTTAACAACAATTATTAATTTTGAAGATGTGAGAATTTTTTTCTTGATTTTTCAAAAAAAAAAAACAATCATAGGTCTTTAAAATTTAACACTGGCTTTAGTTTTTATGAAAAATAAATAAATAAAAGATTCTAAACACCCCTGTTTTATAGCGCAAGTTTCACATAAATCTATGTTTTAATGTTTTTTACTCACTGAATACTATTCAAACTTTAATGTGTAATATAAATGTTTAAAATAGTAGTTTTATGTTTACAATCTCAACTTTGATGATAAATAACTAACTTACGTTTTCAGTGTAGTAATTTTTATTGGATATATATGGAACGTCAATGTATCTCTAGGAAACTTTTTATAAAATATATATAGTTTCTGATTATTTTATTTGATATTTTATTGTTATATTTTCATCTGATGATGAACATGGGTTTTATTGTTGAACTGAACTATCATGGAAGTTTAATGAGGGTTACTTACAGTGTTCATCTTGGCAACTGTGATTATCGAGGAAATCGATTCCCTAACAAATATACAAACTGGTGAATAGAACAAGACAGAAACTAGCTAACCAAGGACCCTTCAACCATATCTTCTTCATGCTTGATGTCACTCTATACAACCGTCACACATCCAATTAAATGCCTCCATAAAAAGCAATGTTCAATTTTCGAAATGATAGACGATATCAGTTGATATAAATCGACAACTTTTCGCATGTAATCAAATGAGTTCATCAGTAACTCAAATATCCCAGTGATAAGTTACCACTGCTAACAACTTATGAAGTAAAATTATTCTTGTATAGATGAAGGCAGAACCCTAGTAAGCGAAGACCAGCATGATATCTTGGTTATTAGGCTATTTCGTCAGTATAGGGTTGTGGAGATTGTTAAATTTCATTGAGATACCGAATCAATCCAAGTTAAACCACTGAAAGGACATTTTTCCCTGATGTTTGACTCTTTAACAGTGTGCACTCACCACCCTGAACGCAGGAATCGAATCCAGGATCTTCGGTCTCGCAGACGAACGCTTAGCCTCCAGATCACTGATCCAGCATCCAATGGTGTAAATGTTTGATTTCAGTTAGTCCACGACAATATGCAATCATTTTCAATCGTCTCTAGTGGATGACCGACTTACACCATAAACGGTTGAGCTCCATTGGTCATAGCTGCTCACTAGAACTCCAGAAACCTCCTTTCTAAGCTAGTTACTAAAGAACACATGATATAAGATTACTTATACATTACATCAGAAAGTCTGGCATTGAAACGTTTTTTTAATTTAAAAAAATTTTGTTTTATAAATGTTGGCTAGTTGACTGTAATATCTTAGAATTAATGAACTATTCTCACTCAACTGAACAAATCACTAAGTTGTAAGGTAAAGAAAACATACGAGAATAGACGTAAAATTAATAATGTCGGCTACATAAAACATCGGCTCTTCACATAAGCTGTTTAGACAAAAACAATCCTGAGTCTTAGTTTTCTTCAATCTTCCCCTTTGACTAATAAGTATATCCGCCGAAGTTAGCTGGTTATTTATCCTTTCGTCAGAAAATAGAGTAATGTCCCATAGTTAATTAGTAGATAAGTATCACCTTTAGATTTTTCACTATGTTGTTACTTATATATTTCTAATAAATACAATCACAATATATGTTATAAAAGCACGTCAGTTAGTAAAGGTATCAAGGTGTAACTCTTAAGAATACTATCAATCTGTTGAACATGTTCGCTCTTGAAAGTGGAACAGAACCTATGAGTGAAAAATTATATGAAATCATTAACAGAGGGATGAAGAAAGGATAATGATAGATCTAACTTCGTAGGATATCAGGAGTCTTTCTGGGTTAATTAGTATACAGAGAATTTAAATAAATATGGTATAGTTCTATATTTGGTATTAATATCCGTTAGCAGATTGATAGGTTGGGATGAATCTATGAGAAAAATACGGATCTGAACAAACTGATGTGTTATCGAAATCTCCTACATTAGTAAACCACAAAGTTGTGATGAGTTTAATTTTCTCGTTAAACTCTCTGTTGTTGCCGAAGCAATTGTTTTGAACTTAGATACCTGTTAACAGAAAATGGTTTTCGTCAGAAATTTTATGTGCAATCGTCGAATATTAGGGAGCATTGAACAGACGTTTCGTCCCGATGTGGGACTCCTGAGAAGAGCGCAATTGTTGCAGTATTCCAGAATCTCTAATTTTTTACTGAGACAGTTTAATATTTAGACTACTGAGTTGAATTCTACAGTTCAGGCTTCCAACTACAATCGTTTAGCAATACAGCGTGAAACTCAGTCACTCGTGAGTACAAGAGAACTGTTTTGTTTTCAATGGTTCTTCAGTGGACATAAATATGTGACAAAGATCACTTGCAAATTGAATTAGTCTCCGCAAATTATTCGAACAAATAATATCTACAATGGTCGACCAAGTCAATAAAAATATCAACATGGTAGATATTAGCTGGTACAGTACACAGGATAATGAAAAAGGATTACATTAGATTGTTTTTTATAAACAATAATAATTATATTGGAACAGCAGTACCATCACTATTTAAATTAATCTACCCATTGTAAAAGAAAAGTGAAACGGAGGCGGAAATAGTCACATAAGAATGATGTGTGTGTTTCTGTGACATGGAACACACGCATACATATATATTTACATACAGACGATTAACAACAGAAGGTAACCAAACGAAAGATGATTATCATAATATTAATTAAAAATTAAAAGGAGAATGATGAATATGAGGTGATTAATGAAAATAATAATAATAGTAACAATAATAATGATAATAATTATTATTATCATTTAAAAGATTTATTTGTTTTTGTTGGTTTATTTTCTTTCAAGTTTTATGTGAAAGAACTGTTAGTGGTAATGGACAAACATGTTTTTCTTTTTAACACACAGAGAGAAATACAAACATATATGCACACACACACACATCTATTTATTTATTGATTTATGTACACCTGATTTTTAGAAAAAAAATGAGAAAAAGGTTATCTCAATACAAATAAAAAAAAAGAAATAGAGGTTGATAATAATCCTGTCGAAAAATGAACATGACGACTAATGGTTGTAAAAGGTTTGATAAATGTTATAAATATAACTATATACTCTTGACTAAATATATGCACAAATACTGAAAATATATCCAAAATGACACAAATCTCTAAAATATATCTGTTAGATAATTCTATATATAATACACAATATATGAAAGTAAACAGCATATTATATATCAGCTAATTTTGTCTAAAAGAAATTACTTGTATCACTTTGGTACATTACATCATATGTATATATTGAATAATGTAACGAAATATTACGTAAACACACATAGAAACAAATAACTAACATTTTCAATGAACTCAAAAGATTTCTTTTAAAAGAAAAAAGGAGAGTGAAATTAATCATGAAATTACAGTTAATTAAATATTGAAACAACTGATATCATATATTATAAAAATAAATTCCATTAATTATAATTCATTTGAGGTAATGAACATAGAATGTTTTGTTTTAATTTTAAATAATCTATTGTCAATAGTAATAAATTAAAAATAACTATTGAAGAAATTAATTAGGTTAAGGATATATTGTAAAGTGAAATGTAACTATAATACGAATCTATATGCACATATAGTTTAAAGAGCAAATATAGATAGATTGTTTTCATGAATACATTATAATATCAGATATTAGATATTTCTATTTGTAACAGTTCATTTTATTAAAATAAATGCTTAACAACATGGAAGATCGCTGAAAAATATTTGATTGCTGAGTATTTGAACAAGACAGAAATATTATTTACACATGAACATTCATGATAATACTAATGATAAGGATATAAAATGTATTGATTGATTTGTAATATTTGATGATTAGTATTACTTTCGTCATGGTATTGGCTGAGGTGAATTCAACCATACAATAGGTCCAGTATTAGTGAATATGATTTCTTTAACACGGCTATAGGCTGTTTCATAATCATTTGTTGTGATAATTGCTATATAATCAACAGAAAATAGAAATCAAATGAATAAAGATAAGTAAGGAAGGAATACACAAAAGATTAACAGAGATATTTGTAAGTATCAATGGAATGTCACAATTTATACACTCTATGAATAGACTTATCTAGATTATACAGGGATGTTTCTCTGTACACACAGTCGTTCATTTGGTTTCATAATATCAATCATCGAAAGCTTCTGTACTATAGTTTATAATTCACCTAAAACAAACCCTAAACAATCGCCAGAACTTGTTTCACAAAGTCTATGGTTTACTAGTATATGTTGATCATAAATATTCTGTTTTCTTTATTAATACTTCGAGATTGATGTCAAAACTTTCTCATAGTAGACTGATAGTGCCTCAAAATACAATTTTTTATTTGCAAAGTACGTGAATGGTTTAAAGAAATATACTTCATAAAAATTTGAAATACTTATCCCGCATAAATTTCACTCTATGGTAGTCTCATTAAAAAACGCTTGCTGATGGACTCGAACTAAATGTTTTAGCAAAAACATATTCTTTAAATTACTTTTTTTGTTTTAGCTTAATAAAGTGAATATTATGTAACAAATACTGCTGATTAATTCAAAACCGAAATGAATAATTTACATTATATTACATGATGAAGAATAGTCAGTATTCTATGATTTCTTCACAATGAAATTATTATTTTAACTAACCTTTTTAATATTTAAGATACTTACGTGCCAAACTTATAAATCAAAATACATTGTAGGACTTTATTTCGCAACAATTCATAATTGTAAGTGCTATTCTAAAACCTTTTTTTCGTGAAAACTATATACATGATTATATGTTAGTTTCGATCCATAGTATCGTCGTCTTAGTTAAATAATTGACAATTCATCAAGATATACATTACAGAAAACAACGATACATACCTGTCAAAAAAGAGGTAAAATTTTGTAGTAAACGACCAAGTTTACTTTGTAAACTTTTAAAGGCTGCAGATTCAACAGAAGAGCACTTTTTAAGTTTTTTCTGTTTTGTTTGTTCATTTAAAAGCGGAGAACATCCATCATCATCACCATTACGATCACCGACATCATCATTGATATCATTTTTATCGGTCGGTATTGTCTCAGGTAGCACAAGGATAGCGATTGGTGGTAGTCCAGCTGATTCTAAACGTTTTAATGCTGGCCCACCAACATCCAATAAGCAATGCAATCCTAATTCAGACACTTCAAACACAGAATCTAAATGTGTTCCATATAAATTGCCATTGTATTCACCAGCTTCAAGATATTTATGAGCAGCTATATCAGCAACCATTATTTCTCGACTGATCACAAAATGATAATCACGACCTTCAACTTCATTTGATCGACGTGGTCGAGTCGTATCTTTAAACGAATAGAAAACAGTGAAATTTATAAATGCTGCATTACATATTAAAGGTATTATGTGTTGGTGAAGAAAAAGTGTATTTAGCGTATTTAGTTGACAATATTTTATGCAGTAAATGTGATATTACAATTTCAAGATTGCAGTTATGTCTGAAAGGGACAAATGTAAAATTGATGGTCAGAACGGACACATTACAAGGGATTCATGAAGTAATTCGACATACCTCTTCAACATACCTTTCAACAGACATTTAACATTCATGACAAAAATCTTCAGATTGAATCGATCTTCACAAACAACTTAATGAAACAATAATAATAGAAACGAGAATTTTACTTTCTATTCATGGGAAAGGCAGAGTCTAATTCAGAAGTTTTCAATATCTGATTTTATTTTAATCTATAGGTTAATTAACCATATAACGTACAGAGGATTTACGTATTACTGAATATTTAGTTAAAAAAGATTATCAGCTTTTAGTTGTAAACAATTTCCAGCAAGTAGTGAGATTTTAAAACAATTAATAACAATAACCAGTCCGAATAGATAAGTGATTCCCTCTAACAATGTGATTTTTTCGGATTATACGTGCATTCCCCTCAGTTGATGTTAACCATGTTAATCAAATTGTATTAACGAATAATATCATACGAACAACTTTGAAATGGTGCTTTATGACATGTTTATAATGTGAACGAATCAAAAAGACAGTTGACAAAAAGCTTAAAACAGGAAACATGACAACATAGTTTAACAGTGAAATTCTCAATGAACAGTAATAGATATCGGTCGTAATTTCATGAATTGAGTTTTTCTTTTGAATCAAGTATAAATCAATGCGAATAGTAGATGTAAAAACTCTTCGTAATCACATAATTTAACTTTACTTTGGAATTCGAAAAGATGATAGAATTTATGACATCATTAATCACAAAGAACACATAAAAATTGATAATCACAAAACTGACAATGATTTACTCGATTATAAAAACGATGATAGTTATAAGTACAAAAGACATTTGAGTAAAATAAAATCAACTGGTAGTTGGATCAGAGAAATCTGAAATAATATGGCTAATAATACCAATTAAACTTGTAGTGATCTATTGTAATATTTAATCACCTTAGTCATAAGCATTTAATCAAACTTACTCTCGTATGGTGAATAAACATGATAGACGTTTTTCTGACCTTTCCAATGTTTACTGCTAACTTAACCGATTATATTGAATGCAAATATGTTTGTCTCCATTTATCCATATTCACTCGTTCAGTTGCCTACTCACATGGATGTCTGAAATGCAAATATGCAACGCCTAATCGGATTTTAATTTTTACTCTGTATGAACGCGATTAGTCGAAGAAGGATATATGAGGTTAAATAGACTATATATTTTGTTAGCATTCATATCGTTCAATCATATTGGAGTCAACAATAAGAATTAAAATGTTGTCAGCGAAAACAAAATATAACGATTATCTTTTTAAAAACACAGATACATTAATGAAGAATATTCTTTTTAATAAATTCTCTTCAGGTCCTATAGTTATCGTTCTAAAGTAATAATCCCAAAAGAGGTGACGAGTCTAGAAGTAATCATCGAAAGCGTAGAAAACATTGAATGTTGTTCTTTAGCACCAAAAGTTCTTTGATTTGTCCTACTCAACTTTAGAATTAGCATTTTTGCTGGTTGTTTCACCTTTGAATTGTAGCAGTATAGACTGTTCACCGTTAGGACTTCAGTTTTCTCTATCTTCTTGGATAAATGTTTATCTATAGATTTCTCAGGGTACGCACTTATCTTAGGTAAATTACGCACTGCATTTGTTTCTTCACCAACTGCATCTGGGAAGCATATTGACCTGATTCTAAAGTGAAGTGTCTTAACTGGTTCTTCTTTATGTTGTAGAGAAAAAACACTAAGAAAATTTATGTATTGGAAGGCCAAAGTATTTCTATTGTTTAGTTCCCTTTTTAGTGACCCATCTACTTTGTTTTTAGGTAGAATATCTAAAAGGCTATTCCGCCTGTATTTTCTCTCGTTTAAATCTAATACACTGATAAGTTTCATAAAATCTCTCTTTTTGTTACGCAACTAAGTGTGATTATGGATTGATAATTTCACTTGTGTCAGACTAAACACATCTTTTATACAAAGTATTAGCAACCCGAAACACTATGTTCTTCAAATAAACTGAAGTTAACTAAATCCATAAATAACCTCTAAGTAAACATACTTGAAATAGACATTAGATCTAATTGTTCTTAAAAACAAGTACTTACATGGGATAGCGGTTCCAAAGAGATCAGGAAATTCACATAATAATTCGTCAGCAATCCTATCTTTCATATACCCTAATATAACAACAGGTCTGGCAAAAGTTAAATGAACCGGAGTAACAGCTATGTAAGATAAGGGATGATGTTGGTGGTCGCGATGATGACGACGGCGAGATTTACTGCGATCTATCAATGCAAAAAGAAACGAAATTGCCATAGTCCTATTAAATAAAGACGACTAATAATCATGTAGAAAATTTGTAGCTCAGATCAATGCTTTTAGCACTGTTGCATAATATAAACTGGATGATTTGATCAGAAAACTGATGTCATCCAGAAAGACGATGGAAACTTTGCAATAAAACTTTCCAAGTCAGATAATGTGACAGTGCCGGAATAATTCTAAAACGGTCATGTAGATACGATAATAGTAAGCAGAGTGAAAATGAAAAAAATATACATTCCTCAATGTTGTGTGAATGAAGGGTACAGAAATCTGTTTATGGTCCACTGAACTCATTCTTAGTTCAAACTCTTTACATAGGACAAATCCTCTGAATGAAAACGCTAAATCACTAAAATTATTTTAAAAGGTGGTTGATCATATTATTTACACTTGCGTCACAGCTAAAATTAGTATTCGATAAATAAATTTATTAACAGTTGTCTACGCAAAATACTTCGAATCCGTTGGCCAGACAATTTAGCAACAATCTACTGTGGGAGAGAACAAATCAGATCCCAGTGGAGGAAGAAATCAGGAAGAAACGCTGGACGTGAATAGGACACACATTGAGGAAAGCACCGAACTGCGTCACAAGACAAGCCCTCACATGGAATCCTTAAGGCCGAAGGAGGAGAGGAAGACCAAAGAACACATTACGCCGGGAAATGGAGATAGACATGAGAAAAATGAACAAGAATTGGATGGAACTAGAAAAGAAGGTCCAGGACAGAGTGGGTTGGAGAATGCTGGTCGGCGGCCTATGCTCCATTGGGAGTAACAGGCGTAGGTAAGTAAAGAAATATATATATATATATATATATATATATATATATATATATATATATATAATTTCAAATACAAGCTTACTTTCATTTCTTGAACTACGTGGAGAATTATCATACATCGTATTGGTTTTTGAACAATAAAAATCTTTAGATTGATTAACAGTTTCCACCAAAGAATGAGTTGAGTTAGATGTTTTAAATAACTGTTTCTTCTTTTTTCTTCTTTCATACGGATCATTTGATTTAATTGATGGTGTATCAACAGATCGACTGTTTCTAGCCATAAAATTTACATGACGTGTCTTAGTACGTTCTTTTCTTTCTAACCGTAAACGACTAGGAATTAGACCGATTGGACCAGTTGGTTCATTGATTTCTGGGTCAAATCTCTGGGCCTAGTAAGTAATTATTTTTTTTAAAAAATAACTGAAATGTATATCACGGTGGTATTGTACAACACAAGCAAAGTTATAAACTAAATATTCCAAAGAATCAATACACTTTTTTAGTTAAACCAACTTCTATCATTACTGATCTGTGTCAAAATCATCATCATAACCAAGTTATTTCCAAAGATTGAGAGCTATTGAACTGTTGCTTGACTTCAAACACTTATTAAATAAGAAAACTCTATATTTTCCTGATCAATGAAGGGAAGAAAAATTAGTGGAAATAATATTTACTTCTGGAACAGGTCAGTAATTTTAACACCAATCTAAACTATCATTACTACCCATCAATCTGCTTATTAAAGAAAAAAATTAAACAAACTGATAGCACTTTTCATATGAACATGATGAATGAGGTGGAAATAAAGCTTGAGTCATAACAATATTCGTGATATCGATTACAGATTCAATATGTTTATTTTGTATAAGAAAAGATGCACAAGTTGAGTTCCTTATTCACACAACAATTGGTTATCTTACATAAACATATTTTAATTGTATGCTTGTTTAAATTTATAAATTGTGGTAGTATATTTTTGCATTTCAACTGTACAATTTCAAGAGCCATAAATTGAAAACATTCAGAAACTTGTTTTGGATTCTACTGATCTCCTTGAGGAAATTTCGTGATTTATCAAATGCTTGATATATACTGTAATGGGGGATGCAGATTATATTACTGGTGACGCAAATAGCATAATAAATTCGACTTTTCTCATGATATCATACATGAATAATGAGTTAATTAAAGAAATGCTCTAAATCATAGCGAGTAATATGATTACACTAGAAAAAGATAAAAATAAAATGAATTTATTCAAAGTTATGCAATATGTGTGAAAGAAGCTCTAAATTAAATTCACTTGGTATTTTTGCTTGAATATTCCCATTGATGTTCAGGTCAATAATTAATCAGTCTCTTATTGGTATATGTGTATCCTGTACGTATTGCCTCGACATTACCTTAAGTCACAAGCGCTATAAATCAAGACGGATGGTGGCTAGCAGTGGAATCCAGGACGCGCGTTTCGTCCTATTTGGGACTCGTCAGCCAGATATACCTGCATCCCAGAGTTGAAGTTCATTCTGGGACTCGAACCAGTGGCGTTCACTTCAAACTCCATCGCGTTATCCACTTAGCTATTGACTTTTGGTAGCCACTTGGGGTGAAGTTTAAATTCACTTGGTATTGTTTAGTTGAATCTTTCCACTGATAGCATTTGGGGCGAACGGTACTGGGTTCGAATCCCGGAGTGAACATCAACTCTGGAATGAAGATACATCCAGATGACAAGTCCCAAATAGGACAAAGCGCGCGTCCTGGATTCCACTGCTAGCCACCATCCATTTTTGCTTATAAGCTCTAAATTAATTGAGAACATCCAATATAACACACGTTTTTATTTTAATACACCCCACTTCAATGCAACAATTTAACTCAATCTTATTCATTCTACAGGTGTAAGCTCACCCAAGATAGTAGTGAAACACATATCTATTTAGACAGCGGATATGAAATGAATGTGAATAATTTAGTAAATTAACTAGCTGACAAAAAAAAAAAAAATTTTACTCCGTTTAGCAGTGGCGATCGCTATCAAACTTTTCCAACCTGACCAATTTATACACAATAAAAGTGTGATAATGCATTATCAAAATTCATCAAAGGGACAAACTTTTAAATAAAAGTGTGATTAGCCTTTCACTCCTATGGTGACTGGATGTTCATCAAATAACTTTTACTAACTTTCCTAAATATGCCTGTGTTTTCGTCTTATATTGATCTCTTACATAATTTCATTGATTTTGTCTCTTTTCTTGTTGAATGATTATGCAATCAGTCGTCACTTTCATTAATCTTAACTAACCTCTTTTATCTTAATTATGAATACTGATTACTATGATACATGTTTGATTATGCGTTGTTACTTTCTAACATATAAATACACATCGGTCTTAACCATGTTTATTCATAAACTTTGTAGTCTTATTTTTCTTATTATTACAGTTTTGGTTACGTTTCGAACATTTATCTAAAATTCACAAACTAAAATATGCCAAACATGTTATTATGAATACATTTTTCCTTTATATATTACCACCATTGACTTAACCACTCCTGTGAATCCGGTGTTCATCTTGCGGTGCTAATGCGGTATGGAAACTTGGACCGATGCATATATGTGCATGGTCTTACGTTGTAGCTGACTGACTGAAACATGTTATTAATTACATTAATAACTGTAATTTTATGTTGTCTGCAGATAATGAGAAACCATGGAACAGACTGATGAATTTATTTTGTTCTGCAACCTTAGTTCATTTTGATCTATTTAAACATATTTATTTTCAGTATGTGGATTTGTCGAAATTGTAGTATTTTCACGGTTGAATTCCCAAGTCGGTCTAAGCTAGACCATCACTGAAAGCCTGAAAACACTAAACGGCCGTTTCATCCAGGTATAGGACTCCTTAGCGTTGCGCATCCACGATCCCGCACGTGGGACTCCAACCCAGGAGCTTCGGTCTCGCACACGAACGCTTAACCTTTAGACCACTGACATTAATTGATCCATGAACTTGCACAAATCTTCATCTATTGTTTGAGATGGATAACTGTCTCAAACCCATCATTGAATGGACTCCACTAGTCACAACTTCCACCAGAACTTCAAGAGTTCCATCTTGAAGATGGTCACTAGTGAGTACATGATTATTATCAGTATGGAGATTTGTGGAGATTGTAGTATCTCCACAGTTGTTAATAAAGTTACCAGATACTTCTACTACTTCATTAGATATTGTCTATGGTTGATACAATAAATTTTATGTTCATTCAAGTTTACATCAGTAAACTAGATAATACAGATAAACAAAAAAAACGCACTTACTTGCCACCATTCAGGATCAACTGTATTAATAACGTGAACCAAATCACCTGATTTTAGAGTGAATACCTTTTTAGGTATAGTTTGGTGATGATTCTCTTTCAATGGATCGTAATCAACTTGAGAGCGTAATAACAATACATCAGGATATTTATTCAATTCTTCAGCTTCATTTTCTTTATGTCTTCCCTCTTCGCCAAGTGCTTCATTCGTCAGTTGACGCTTTTGCTTCTGTTGACGATGTTGTTGTCGTTTTTTATCAATATGTTCAATGTTTTTTTGTTGCAGTTTATCTTTACTCATTTCAGATTGCTTTTTATCTTGACAACTGGTAATTGGTGATTCTTTGTCTTTACTGTCTGTCCCTGTTCCATTGGCAGTTTTAGCTTTCAGTGAATGTAAACATTTATAAGATAATTTATGACCAACTGCTTTAAGCTGACGACTGAAATGTTGCTCAAAACTGGCATATTCTATGTAAAATGTTTACAAGAAATACCGTAGATTTATAAATGAATGTATGTAAGTGTCATCCACTAATCAAAAATAGTCTGAAAAACTAAGTAATAACAACTATTGAATAAAAATCATGATGAATTCGAAAAGCAAAACTGATAATTATAATGTAAAAATTGAGTCTCAAGAGGTTACACAGATAAAACCAAATTACAATTTTTAGAAACTGTTGAAATACAGTATTAACTAAAACAAGATTAGTAATTTTGAGAACACATTACCATGAGATATAGACTATTATGGAAATGTTAATTACAATTTTTCAAGTAGTCCATTATCTGTGACGTTTAATTTCTTTTCAACAAAACACTCCACCCAGAATTAAATCAGAAAGAATACGAAGAAATTGAGTCATATTGTAGCATCCCATGGTGCACAAAAAGCCATTAGTTAACGCTTATAATCACAAATCCTTTATTCAAAACTATTGTTCTCAAAACTATATTCAATAAACGAGAAACAACTGTATGATTTTCATGACTTTATTTTAGTTAACTATTGAAAGGCATGACAATTGTATTGGTAAACAAATTAATTACGCATTTGTGCAAACAGTAATCTATTTTAAGAATTTCAGCATGAGTAAAAATGTTTTAAACAATGATTACTTCATGATAAAAGTGATTATTATAGAGGAATAAAGAGAGGAAAGAATGCTGTATTCTAGAAGCAATAACTCAAGAACTTCGATTCAGCAGACGGATAGTATCACTAGTCCTAACACAGATATAGCTTAAGGACGAGAACATCAATTTGTACTAAAGAAATGAGTTTCTATTGCTGTCATTAATATCATTTAGCATAGGACAAATACTAAAAACCTAAGTATAATAATGTTCTTTATTCAATCTAATGGACGTAAGAAGCATACAACCAAGGATACATATATAGCTCTATTTATGACTCATCAACTAGATGTACATCCATTCCACTTCTCAGATCCTCACTTAAACTCAAACTAAGTAGACATCGGTTACAATTGAAGATCTGCTGAATCACAACAGTAAATACTTAATCAACTAGTTATATATATATATATATATATATATATATATATATATATATATATATATATCATTACGGTTCATTTTCGATATCTTACTTAAATTAAAGCAACCAAGTTACCGATTCACCAGTGAAATAACGAAGTTTAACTTGATAATTAACTTTCATCACAAACTGACATCATCCAGAAAAGCCTTATAAAGAATGTAGCATTAAAAAGCTGTTTCATTCTTATTTGAAACTCATAAATAGTATCCATTCATGATTTAACATTTGGATGAAGTAAGGAAAAAGACAGAACAAGACAGATCACTTGTGTTCCTTATTTTCAATGGCTATATAAATGATATCAGTTTATGATTATATAATATTTTTTAAATTGAATGAATCCTTACAAATTTCATAAGAATTGTCATATTTAATTATTCTGTGAGCATAAAATTTCAAGTTATACAGAAAACTATAAAATATTATTTACTACACTTGCAAATTAGAACTGAACTCTTGTTTCGTATTTCTTCAGTCCATAGACGATTCAAATTTTTTTTTTATAAATTCTATTTGATGTATACATATTGTAAAAAAATTATTTCTCCAAAGAATTCAGTAGAACTTTTTGATCTGATTAAGATTTATTATTTTATGCTTCCTTTTGCTATATCGAAATTTACATTTTTGTAGACCAGATGAATGATTGATGAAACTGAATGATAATTAAAGTCAGACCAATAACAAATATTTCCCCCTTCTACTTTTATCATCATAAAAGTTAGCAAATGTACCATTCTTATTAATATCAGTAGTGATATTATTATTATTAGTATCAACATCAAAAAGAATTATCAGTGGTTACATCATACTGATTTTATGCACAAATAATATGAGAAGACAGTGATTACAATAAATAAGTAAACAAATACATAAGTGTACAAAACTAAATATTAGATATGAAAAGAGTAATGTCCATTAATGCATAACCATATGGTCTAAAATGATAAAACGGATGAGATATAAATAGAACTATTGTCTAGTTATTATTTGCATATGTATGTACACAAAGTAGTTATTTCAAAATGGCTCGTTAAAATTTATAGAAATATCGTCTTAAAAAGTATTTTGATACGGAAAGCTAACCGATAAGAATGATTTGTCTTTTTCGATAATTAATGGTCAGTATTATCAATAAAGAGTTCGATGTGACACAACACATTAAATGTAAGAGGAACTTGACATTATTTTACGTATTTTATCATAACAAAGTAATATTGACTGCTACTGAATAAATCTATCATTTATCAAGTGAATGAATTCAACCGACCTAGAGAAGATATATTAGACAACTTAGGCATATATTCAACAGATAATCACTATTTAAACATTAAAACCACGAAGTTAAGCAAGGGATCCCTTTTCAACGAATTTATTATCAGGCTGCACAATCGTACAATCGGATACGGGAACATGACCAAGTGTGGTTCTACAAGGGTGAAAGGAAAGCATTAGGAGTTCCATACTTGAACATCTAATCGACTGTAAACATTTTACTGATCCACAGTTTGATTTTAAGATTGTATATACGATTCGTCTAAATCTACTCAGATTTCTTCGTATCCAATTCCTAAAAATAACCGAAGCTCTTCGCATCCATGAGCTCAAGGCAGAACTATGCGTACAAAAGAAATACGTCCTATTGTTATCGTTACTTCGGCCGTAATTATTATTATTACTGCATACCTCCCTTTACCTACGTCTCATATTCTCATTATTTTGTTCATAATTAACATCAGAACGGGTTTTGTGGATATTATAGTAATTTTAATAGTTGAGATCATGAGTTAACTGAAGTTAGACCACCATGGAAAACCTTAAATCACTGTACGCCCGTTTCGTCCTACTGTGGGACTCTTCAGCAGTGCTCATGACATAATTTTAACTATTTTTTACACCACTATGACCTTTAATTATTGCAACAAAATCATTTTGTTCATTTTACTACGTTCATGTTATAATTCGTTACTAACTTATTAAGTCTAATGTTATTATTCGTGTCATGTAATCTACCATTATAATCCTTCTATTATTACTTGTTCACATTTCCTCACGGAACTTGTACTTTAACAAAAAAATTTCATATATATACGATTGTACAGCTTGATAATGAATTCGTTAAAAAGAGGTCCATTTGCTGAACTTCGTGTTTTTAAAATATTGAACAGCCATTAAATAGTAATTAATATCATGCTACCTAGCCTTTTGAGCCTATTGAACCCCACCGATCACCTTCATAATGGGGCCAGTTGGGTAAGTGAGGTTTTCTAGAGAACTTTTAATAGTGACCAATGATTCTTAATAATCGAAAGTTTCTTCAACTACGCTTAGAAAGTCTCACAATTCAATGGTTCAAATAATCGATTGTAGTAATGAATACATGATAATAATATATAAAGTTTATGCGTACATCAAATTTCTAATTATTCTTATATTCTATATATGATCTGACGATTACGTTACGTAACTCATTAACGAAGTGTTGGTTCATGTCTTTCAAAAAACTATTAATTTATGGAAATTCTACGAAAAAAATATCTTTCATTCACTAAAACGATTAGCTCATACATGCCTGAGAAATGACTTCATCGCATTCTGCAAACATTGTTTTCGATACTTTGTTTAAATTTGTGAAAGTAATTTTTAGAACAAGAATTCATAAAGTGTAAACATTTATTATGTCAAATTTGAATGAACTCTGCTTAATAAGCCTAAAATAGCTCAACTTATACTGTGATGTAAAATAAGCTTACCTTCAGGACTATAGACTAGAAGAAGATCAACACGATCACGCGCATCTCGTAAAGCTGCTGCCGCTTTCTCGTGCCCATACTTAGCGACATCAATGCCATTAACCTGAGGTAATTATGAATAAAACAAAAGATGACATCATCTTTGAGAATAATCAATTCTAATCATAACTATTATTATCACTTTACTCAGCACGTGCTTGATTTCTGTGCAAAGTGTCCAATATTGTAATAAATTTCGGCCTTACATACATTTAACTGGTAGATAATTAAAAAATGTTTAAAAACGTTTTAAGCAATGATAATTTCTCATTCACATTCATCCTCAAGTGTTAACGACCATTATTTCAATTGGATATCTCATTCCATAATATATATATATATAGGAATTGTGCAGTAATCCCTACTTGTTTTTCCGAAAGAAAAGTGAGTAGGAAAATATATTAACCAATGTGGCGATTCTTCACAAAAGTCACTGTTTTCATATTTTTTAGATTCGTAAAAATGCTACTTAAGCACGTAATTGTACGCGATCATGATGTATAATTAATCGACTAAAACGAATATAAAACTGAAAAATTGTTAGTATGGAGGTTTTGGAAATTGTTGAATTTCATTAAAATCATGAACTATTCAATATTAGACCACCATTGAAAACCTGTAAGCACTGGACGGTCATTTCGTTCTAGTATAGGATTTCTTAGCAGTGCGCACCCACGATCCTGCAGGTGGGATTCAAACCCAGGATTCTAGGTTTCGCGCAAACCTTTATTTATAAATCGGCATACTGAAACTTATTAATTATGAAATTTGAGGAGACTTTCAATTTATATTAAGAGATGAGTAAATATGAGTACGTGTACACAGCAGTAATGTGAGTACCAATAACTACCGACATCAACTTAATTGGGACCATTAAAATACCAGATAAATTTACAATTTTAGTTATAATCATCTAAATCTATGGCCAATTTTGATTAAACTACCCTGATCCACCTAGATGAGTTATAGGACTCATTATAACACAGAATAGTCAAGTGGTTTGTAAGAAATCCAGAATTTGCGTAGTAAACTGTGATACGTCTTGAAACTTAATGGCTTCTACACTTTCCACTCTTGTCTATTCAGGTTTTATTGTCTTGTTTAATTCTCTTTAAACTGAATGGCACAACTTGTTCATCACTGTAGTAAGAAATTGGTTAACTATTCAACTTACTAATTTATTATTTAGTAATTAATGTAACTTATGTTTGTTGTGGAATATAGAATTTTGAACGTAAGCTCAAGGGAGGTCACACTTTATAAATTCACTAGCCAAACTGATCTCTAAGAGACATTATTGAAGGGATATACCACTATCGAATAATATGCTCGTTGTTCATTAGCCAAAACAATTATTACCACATTCGTGTGCTAGGTTATACGGCACACTGGAAGTGTTGGATTTAACGGTATCAATAAAAAAATGTTGGATTACATATATTTAACCGTCAGTTATCAAAACTTAAGAGTAACAATTCTATAATATACAGTAATAGTATTTATATACGGTATTTGTAGATAAACACTATCAAAATTATAATTAATCGTCTATGTATCACGAAAATAGGTTTTATCAATGTCATCAGATGAAAATAGTTCGACAAAGAAATTTTTCTTCTCGACAAATCAATTTAGTGAGTCTGTAGTAGTTCTAAGCAGTGCATGCAATCTCTTACCCATCTACTGCTTCAACATCTTTAGTTTCCCTTTATTCATAACTGTTTGTTATCATCGTCTCTATATGTTTTTTCATTTCTTTCGAGTGAAAAATCACCCCTCGCACTTTCCTTTTGATCCGATTATTTTTCTTCAACCTGTTGATCACTACGCAAGTTACTTGTGACACAATAAATTTCAAAAAATCATATTATGTAATCACTTTCTAATGTTTAATAAACTACTATATTAAACTAACATAAATAAAATTGTACATCTTCAACGAATGATAATAATAATAAAAGGAAAGTTTCCCTCATTAGATTGTATTGTTTTCCATCTCCAGAAATACAATAGGTTTATTTTGCTGCATTACCATGTATCTAATTTGGGATTTATCAGAACAAACTAAGTGTAACTATTAAAAAACAGTATGTGAAGTATACAGAAAATCTAACAAAAAATTCATAAAATTCATTTTCCTGATCAACAACTGTTCAACTTAGTCAACCTGAAGAAAAAAATAAATAATTCAACTAAAACATTATGTCACTTATGACAATGAGCAAACTAAACACCCCTCTCTATAAAAAGAAACAAAAATCAGAAGATACGTTTCTCCAAGTCTCCATACGGGGAAAAATATTTTACGTTTATCAATAATCAGTTTTTTCTTTTGCTTCACATGTTGTTTTAGTTAAATTTAATGCAGAAAAAAAAGATCTTATCTTGAAGAATGAAAAGTTATTTAGTGGATGTCATTTTAAATCAAAGAAAATTTATCATTACATGTCAAGACTAATGTAATCGTGTAAAACGATTAGTGAAGATAGAGAGAAACTTCAGAAATTCAATTCCCTGTCGTTTTTTATTTCTCTCACCAATAAACTGTATCTGTGAAGTTTAAGAAAACTGTTGTTTTGCAAGAAAATTAAAGATATTTAACAGAGTTGTTATTACTAAATTATTCTAATAATTGGGACTAACTGCCAGTGCACAAACATTGGTCGATAGAACTTGTTTAATTATAGAGACTAGACATGTTAGTACTGTTTATGATTCAGTAGGTAACAAATGTAAAATTAAAATTTCATAAACCACTGAAAAAATATGTGTTTTTCTTCCTATCTGTTGATTAAGATGTAGCAAAAGTCTAAAATGAAGATAGCTATCATATTGTACAATTTTAAACGATATTTCAGCAAACCATAACACTTGACTTTACAGGTTCGAAAACCTATTTGTCTAATTCGGTTTAGGTAAAGTACATTATCATTATTTATAACACAAAGTATGGTTACGTGTGACTTATCTAAGGCTACAAGTGAGGAATGACATCAGAGAACCTAATAAAAGCTGAGAAAAGACAATAATGTAGCCTTATTGAAAATCCCTCTTCTACAATAACTCGACAGATGTTGTTATACAATCACGCTTGCTATCATTACTATACAAATGTTTAAGAAAACCGGATTTTTAAAGAAATAAGCATATGAAACGAAAAAAACTGAGTTTGAGTTTCATAGAGAGCATCAACTCTGAGGTGTAGATATATCTGGCTGAAGAGCTCCAAGTAAAAGGAAACGCACGTCATGGACTTTGCTGACAGCGAATATCAAAACTTTATCTAAAAGCGCTTCTACTTTTTTTGTAATCATATATATGATGAAGGATAATTCAACAGAAATTCTAATATGTGTGGATTGACCTCTTTATGTCAAAAGTCAACAAAACAAAATAACATTCATTACGTTAGTGAACACTAAATAACAAAACTAAATTTTGTTTGTATTATGTCATTCACAAGTAAATAATTAACTCATAACAAAACTAATAAAAATAAATCAACCAATGAGTACAAACCGAAGAGATGGGAAAGAAAAATAAACATATCCCATAAGAATAAAAAAAGTATTCATGCTTTCTTTTCTTTCATTCGTTGATTTTGAAAACATACCACTGAAAAAACAGGAATATCAATATTTATTCTAAATACACACTTATGAGATTCAAGTCAAAAATGATGATAAACGGTTTCATTCAACAGGAAAGAAGTATTTTATATTTGTTATTTTTTTAGAAATAAATAACACACACAAGATAATGCATTGCCACATTTCTGATTTTACTGTATGTAACGTGAGGTTAACCAAGTGGTTTGTCGCAGGTGGAAATACTTCTCATAGCTTGGTCGATTTGGTAGTCTGCATCATCGACTGACCTTAGATAGAGACTGATAACAAGGAAGCACAGGACAGTTATTGTGTTCGAGTATGTGAACATCCACGGTCCTATAGAAGATGGGTCTCGTGACGTGAAAACGGTCTTCAAATCACTTACTTGGCATTTAGTGGTTTACATTTTTAGTCAAAATTAATCCACGATGCTGTATATCCATCTTCCGATTGGATAGGTTAGTTTGGCTCACTAAAAGTTAATTGTTGCTACAGTGCCTATTTATTCAATAACGGTTTGTAACTCATGTCAATCCTCGTACGAAATCAAATGAGACGTGATGAAAATCAAGTCACAGTACTAAGTTAACTGACTGAACAGCGATAAGGGACTTCAATCGAATAAATGTACAATATAAGGCATTGAAGCTGACCCTATATACAGAAATATACGACTAGATAAGTGATCCGATAAATGGAATTTATACAGATTTTAATACCAGGTTGCAGAAAAACAAGTTTATGGATTCCTGATAATTCGTTAATCAATTAAATTACAAAAACAAATATAATTTTCTTTAAAAATACCATAAATTTATCTCATTTTAAAGTATGTATCAATTTACCAGAGTGAAGTTAAGTTGATTATGATTTTATATGACATATCCAGGTGAAATGAGATCTTGACCATTGTTGAAATAAGATCAAACAGTAACGTGATGGAATACTCTTATGTACAAGTTTTTATGCTCAAGTTGTTTTTTTAAGAAAATGTGTAAAAAATCTTGAAAACTGTTCAAAATTAATATGCTAATTAGTAAACAGACTTGTTACCATTATAAATTTATAGTGAACAAAGTCACATTCTACAAGCTATATATTGTCATTTTCCAAACGTTAAGTATGTATTATAGTGCCTTATCTTCAAAAAGTCTACAGTTAACCAGTCATTATTGAGTAACAAGGGCTCGAATACTGCATAGAATATCAAATCCTCAAGGTTATAAGTATGTCTCGCTGACTAGTTACAACTAGTGCGAAATATAGGTGTAGCATTTTTTTGTAAACTGCCTCCAACTGTTTAATACAAAACAAAATTTTATGTGGCAATATGATAATATTTTATTACTGTTTGGTATCATATCTAGAAATGTACGTTTTTAAATAAATTATTTACATGAGGTATATGAATTTTTTTCAATTCAAGGATAAAAAGTATTATCCACATTTGCCTTTTTATAACTCTACATCTAATCGTTCTATATTGACAAGATCTAGAAATGCGGATTATTACATTTCAACTTAGCAGCTCAAATGTATTGTGCTCATCAAGAAACTTCAAATTACTTGTTCTTATTTAATACGGACATGTTGTTATTATAAAACAGCCGATCATTCCTTCTTGGATCCAAGAGTTTCAGTGATACAGGTCAGTAATAGAGGTTATTTTCAACCCTATTCTTTTTTAAATTTGAATAGCTATCTGTCTTAGTAATTTTACAATACAAAAAGAAAATATAGTGTACAGAAAAGCATTATGTCAGTCATAATACAATAAATTGAGTTTTGAAAAAGAAATGTTTCAATAAAATGTTTTCAAAAGAATATTTGTTCAATCATGAGTGAACGTTTTATAATTGAAAATTCGTTTATACTAGATAACTGAATTATACTGTAATTTTGTTATATATTTTCAATAGAATGAACACTTATTTAGACGTGTATTTTCATCAATTCATACTTTCTATAATTTAAAATTCAGAAAACTTACTGTTAACAATCGATCACCAACCAATATCCTTTTTGATAGGCCAGCAGGTTTATCAGGTTGTATATGAGAAATAAATGTTGCTTCTGAACCATCACCACCAACAATATTTAAACCAAGATTTCTTCCACTATTTGATGAATATCCACGTTGAATTATATCAGAAATATCTGTTTGATTTCTATTCATAGAAGTAATTCGTTTACGACCACTTCGATACAATGTAACTAAACGAGCATTTGGCCATTCATTAAGTAAGTTGGACACTGAAGCAGCCGCTGCATAATCAACTGACGATTACATAGAGAAAATAAATGAAAATCATACAAAATGCAAAGAAAACTGTAACAATCCATTGTGTAGAATGGAAAAATCATTCTCAATATATAGTTATTATTGATTTATAGTTCCTAAGCAAAAAATGATGTGCCATTCACAAGTACAAGTAAAAATTCTCAAAACTCATATACTTATAAGCCTATATACAGTTGTTCACTGTAATAGAAAGTCATAATGAAATGTTGGAATCATTTAATTCTTTATTCATTGTCATCAATCACATCTGTTGGGAAATAATTTTAGCCTTAAGTGTGTTGACACTTATCAAGCACCAACAAATACAATATACAGGATCTTCTTGGTCCTTCACACAACTCTGAATTGCTGTAATCGATGACGCCTCAGTTGAGTAATAACCATTCTTATGATACCAAAGTGCTAGTTTAAGGACAGTATATATGATGGTTTGAATCTCGTTCTACATATTGGTATGAATCCAAATTAATCGACTAGACTGTACGACTTAATCGTAAATCAAAGTGCGAACTCACTTACACAACCCATTTTTGATTACCGAAAATCTACTAAAATCAACAGTTTAGGACTCGAAATGGAGTTATCTAAAATCTAAACTAGGCAACTATTACACATCCAAACACTGTTCTATTTCTGAATACACTTGTAGAAAAATGTTTCAAAACATCAACAAACAGTACAAATATTTCCAGTTAACCTGTTCCAAATATATTTAGTCAAATGGAACAATGAATTTTCTCGACTTCTGTAAGCCAAGATTAACATCAGTGTCATAAATCAAGTTACTTAAATACAACTACTCACGTAAATTATGAATGAAAACAAAATGCGTTAAAATAGTGGACACTCACAAAACATTTAAAGATCTTTCAACACAATTAAATAGGTAAAACAGTAACTGACAATTTCTACTCACTTATACCAACCATTCTATTTTCTAGTAATTCTTGACCAGTTGCACCAAAGCATGGATTATTTGTTGTTGTGACGGTTTCGTTTAGTTGTGATTTATTACACTTTTCAATTGATAAATCTGGTGAAGAACGATACCGGTGATTAGGTATTGCAGATGATGAATGAATATTTTTTGTAGTCCCAGATTGACGGCGACGATTAGCATGATTTTGATCGTTATGACTTAAATTACGATCTTGTTTTGATTGTGAAATTACCGAAGATGATTGTTCATATCTATTCTGTTCGTTTTGTTTATTTACATCAGACTCCACTGGATGACCGGATGATGATTCAGCATGATAAGAACTATGTACAGATGGTTCTGAAAGTGGAGACGTATGAGATGAAGTGGAAGGAGAAAAGGAAGCCGATCGACGAATTGACGATAAAGATACTGATGATGAACGCGATTTAGTATAACATGTAGGTTCAACGTTATTATCATCATAACTATTTTTACCACTGAAATCATTATTACAAATAATTACATCCTGATCATTAAGTGCATTGGATTCAGTTTTTATTTCTATCAAAAGAAACGAGAAACAGAGATGAAAAATGAAAATAAAGATAATAAAGGAACCAATTTTAATCAAAATATTTATATATCATAACCCAAATATAATGAAATTTAGTTTTGTTTATTAAGTAAAGGAAATAGAATGTAAAACAACTGGGTGTAACGAAACATTTCCTAAACATAAATATCAATGACTAAGTACACTTAAAAGTTGTAAGAAATTAATATATTCACAGTAGACATACTATACACATTAGACAAGTAAAGTGACGCACTTATTTTATCTAAACCTAATGATATATCTATTGTTTTAAGTGACTCTATTTATGAGATTGATTGAAATAATCAAGCATTTTTAATATCATATAACTATTTATTAATATAGGCTTTAGCTTTAAAATATATACTAGTTTAATTCATTTTCCGATATAAAAAAGACAATAATCATAAGAAATGATTAAGGATTTCACCGTGCAATTGCTTTAGTAATTATATTGTGAGAATATATATGGATTGGTTTACCACGATTTTATGAACGCAGGTCTTGTTTATGAATGAAAGCATTTTTCAAATTAATAAACTATCAGTATGAATTAAATAATCTGTTATGTAATTAAACTGAATGATGAATGGATTTAAAAGTGTACTGAAAATGTAAATAAAACATTTCAAACATTCAGAATAATGTTATGTAATGAATTTTAGAAATACTATTTCTAATTATAGTTTTAAACATATGTCTTTTTTAATACTATATATTTTCTGACTACCTAAAAACGTTCATTTTGTATGAGGGGAATGACATAACAGCTTTGTTTCTGTCAGTGTTACATTGTAATCATGAGTTTGTTCTAAAAGACATGGTATATAAATGTTTAACATGACGTCTTTGTAAGTTAAGCTTGATGTATCCCGACGAGAATAATGAATGGCAACTGCTGGGATCAATATACGGACCATCACGATACATATATTTTTATTGTATAATTGTTGAGTAACTAAACTATGTATATTCATATTTCCCTTATTAAAAGCTTCATTTTGACCTACAGACTATTATTATACGATTTACCACTCTTAAGTTATGCCCAGTCTATTAATTACAGTCTCCCACATTAACGGCCACTTTTGGTTAGATCTTGTACAAACGTTATTTTCTATTTTATGGTACGACGTAGTCTGGTTTGTATATAAACCTAGTGTGTTTGGAATATAAGACTCACATCACGGAGGCTGAGATTTGTGTTCTGGAATTAACAGGCAGGGCTAGTCAGGAAGAAGGGTCGATAAAGACTCCAGACTGCTCATGCGTCATTGGTCCGGTCGATAATTCACTGTTCTCTAATCGGCGGTATCATTAGGTTATATATTGATAGGGCACACAGCTAATGAGCGTGAGCTCGGAAAACCGTACTTCCATAATGTTGCATAAAAATATAACAAATTCTATTGTATTCCCCTTTGAATAACAACTGAGAATTATTTCACTCAGATAAAAATATGGTCTCAATAAACCAGTTGGATAAATGAACATATGAACAATGAAAGCTTCACGATTAAACCATCCGACTTAAAAAAATAAATCATCCATCTGAGCCAAAAATATCTGCCATCTCAAGAACTTACTACGTAAAGGAATTCGAGAAAAAGTTAACCACCCACAAAGAATAAAAGGCAGTCATGATTATTCCTCATTAATGGAATTACTTAAATAAGGAATGTTTCTGATATTCTAACTAAGAAACTAATACTGTCTATTTCTCATTGTTTTTGAGATAACAAACTTGTGGTGAGTTTAAAAAGAAGTGTTAAGCAATGTGTGAGTGTCAAAGCCTTAACTTATTTTTACTAGTTCGGATCACACATATTTAAATTTGTAACTTTTGTTGATTTCATACTTATTACCAAACACCCAAATTAAAGAAATAGCTTTTTAACTAATTAACAAGAAAAACCACTGGTGAATTTTTATTTCCACATATTGATGAGTATCACACAAAAACATATGGCTTATGCATGAGAAAACTATGCACTAAACATTCACTGCTTCCTTGAAAGTTAGATTACTTCATTCGCCGAAACACACAGACACAGTATATATATATATATATATATATATATATATATATATATATATATATAAAGACTAGTATTTCGATTACTTAGTGTGAGTACATTGCTAACTTAAATAAACATGTTTATCTTAAAATACTGATCATTACTTAAATAAATGGCGTCTAACTAATGAAATCAGATTTAACCCCTTCGGTAAAGTGGAAAGGAGTTCACCAGCTTATTAAATCTATGTAATACTTTAAGAATAACTACTAGTTTTCCACAGTTTTGTAATCGAAGAGCTCATAATATACTTTTATATTTCATAAGCTATTTCAATGGTGACATTTTAATAAGATTTTAAATTAATTTTCATCAAGAAATGACAATAGTTCAAAAGTATTTGGAACATATGTAGTCACAGACAGTATTATATATACGAAATCAAATGAAACGGAACATAGGATACTCAGTGGATACAATGGAATGTCAAAGTAGAATCCAAACTTTTAAAATTTTGCTTTCATTATTTTTCGATTAATAGGGATAATCAGTAAATTATTGTCTGAATGCAAACTTAAATGCTACATCATAGTGAAACTTATAAAGAACTGTCACGTAATCACTGGTATACAAATAGTCATTACACAAGAAGGTGTTTGTATAAAGATTCCTGTAGAACTATTATTGTCTGGGAAGTATTAAACTGACTTTTGTTATATTCCAACAAAAATATCTCAATTCATACTGCTCGAAATACTCTCACACGGCCACGCGTATATAGCCTCTGCCAGGGAAGTCCTACTCACTGCCTTCTCGTGGCGGGAGTGTTGTTTACGAAAATGAGAGGACGAAAAGCGAATGTCCGGCGCTATAACCGGACCCCAATTCTATGGTGCACATGGGCTCCAGTATCCTGAAGGAACAAATGGCGTATGAAATAACTTTTGGTCACCGGCTTCCATGGGACTGCATCTCCTCACGATGCTCCACTGCCTTGTGGACTAGACCCTTGGGTCAAAGGCTCGGGGTGTGTCCCCCTAAGAAAACCACCTGCTTCGGTCTGGGCAACCGGGCAGTATATCAGCCTACACACAAAAGTGTGGCGCATATATATTTGGTGCCCCCTTGTACCAATATTTATGTGTTTAAATAAATAAATAATAAATCATACTACCCATCATGACACTTAAAAATTCTAAATTCTACTTTGTTTGCTATTGTAAATGAGCAGTATTAAATAGACCTTTATGAGTTAAACGGAACAAATCTCTACTTTTCAGTAATTTGTTAGAGAACAAAATATTCAAGTTCATGTTGATTCATGATTAAATTTAATTTTACTAAAAAACTATTATCAATCGTGATCCTAATAGCTTCATCAACTTTACAGAAGATAAACATTTATTGATTTATCCCAAACTCATTTATAAAGTTGAATAACGAAAAATGAATTTCTGCCTCAAAATGTGAAAAAAGTTTTTTTTCTACATGCAATCCGTTCACATTTAAATAATATTAGTTGATTTTATCTTGTCAAACAATAAACATTAATATAGTAAACAGAAAACAAAAAGTGTTTCATTTATTTGTTTTGTATTTACAAAAAAAAAGAAAATCTCTTTTCATTCATTTTAGTTTGGACTGTTAATTAAAATTCCTACTTATATGTAAATAAGATCGATCGATTTCTGTATGAACTTTGAAAAGTAGAATATAAAAGGAAAAATGAAGTGAAAAAATATCAAACCATATTTAGTAGCCTTAAGCGAATCAATTTTCACTCGGTCTACATATATAACAAAAAAGGGAAATTAAAAAATATATGTTTAAGAAAAGTACAAGAAGAAGTAATTTTATTCAATATAAATGGATAAAATTCGGGAAATAACTAATGAATATGTAAATTAGTAAACGATTTACGAGAAAGAACATCAGTAACTGTAATGTGTTCCCAATTTTATTCAATTCGTGGTATAGTGAGATGATCAACTAGAAAAATTCATAACAAATCTTCCATTCAAAACACATTTTGATCATTGACGGAATCATAGCTAGGGACAGATAAAAATTCCTATACCAGGTACAAAAATCTGTTCAGTGCTACCTAGTTTTCAGTTTGACATTAATCATAGAATTCTATGGCCAGAAACCCATAACAAGTTAAAATTGATCTCTACAAAACATTTAGAATAATTTAAAATGTTGCGTTTTTAGTATAATCGTCTATACTGGTCAGTTCTGTTTCGTTAAAATATCCATACTTTATTACTTTAGTTTATCAACTATTTGATAACAAATTGTACATATACATAGGTTAAAATTTAACTACGACCTAGGATTTGCGACAATTTTGTGTAGTGATCTTTAAAACTGTTCTTTTATTCTTTTTTTCGAGATCGACAGAAAAGTAAATCTGTAATATTAAAATTAATTTATGCATTGTTTGTATTTTAAATTCACTTTGTATAACATTAAAGAAAATATTTCCTTGAAAAAGTTTGGATCAAATTGCCAGGTAAAACGTTGGATTTACATCGAATCCTTTCGCTGAGATTTTACAAATACATTCTTCCTCCTTAATGTCTCGCATCAACTCAGCGCCCAAATACTGTGAAACTATTCGCTTTGTATAATTATTATTCATAGATCATATCAATGGAATATTAGCGATTGCTATAGAACACATAGTGTTTTCTTGTAAATTTTTAATGGACGACACGAATATAAATACATCAATAATTTCGGATATTTGATTGACTGAATATGAGAAATATTTATGACACGCGACAGCCAAAGGAAATTTCAATCTACATTTTCAGTGAGAAAACATGAACAGTGTTTATCTAACTGTAGTAAAAAATGAGATACTTGTAGCAAAAATTTTAAAAGATTCCAAGTTTTTTTCGCTCACGCTTCAATATGACCGAGACCATCTAAGGATGTGCAGATTTTCGTATAATAGGTGTTTTTACACACTTTCCAACAAAATAGGCTACAATAAAACCACTTATTATTTAAATAAAAACACATGAAAACGTAAAAACCACTTTCATACAACAAAAGATTTATGAGAACGGAGCTATATAACTCCAAAGCCTAAAGTCAAAATCATGCTATCAGTACTGATAATTGTATACGACTATAACCTGACACTTACCTGTTGACGAAGTATGATGTGATGAATAATTATTTACATATTTTACTAGAACAAGTCGAACCTGATCACCAGCTTGTTTTAAAACACGGACTGCTTGTTCATGAGTTAAATCAATAAGTGGTACATCATTTACTTGAACAATTCTATCACCTATACGAATTCGACCATCTGTTTCTGCAACACCGCCAGGAGTAAGCTAAAAGAATTTTAGAAATAAGTGCATATTGAGAAGACATTATAGCTATACACCTAGTTCTTGATAAATCATATATTTAGATATTCATGTTGTTTTCGTCACTTGTTACAGATGAACTAATTTCCGATTTGCACATTAATTTATAAGCTGATCAGATTGTAAGTTCTGATAAGAAAATTCAAATGTAATGATCTGCGAATTCTTAAAAGAAATCACATCTATATTTATTTATGACAAATTTATTTAGATAGAAACCATGTTCCTGGTGTATTTCGATCACCACTCATTTGATGAACATTCTGAATTTCAAAAGAAGAACTTCCAGTCTATCTACATTACTGACATGACATAATTTTCAGTATTAATAACACATCTCCCTTTAAGAAAAGCTAATATCAGTGATAAACAGTCATGCGTTTTAGAGGCTTCACTTGACAAACAAGTCACTGGATATTAAGTTGCTTGGCGGTGTTATAGAAGCATCATCTTAAGAAAAGGATTTCCATCGAAACCCTGCACAAAATTCAAGAGAGGAAGAACAAGGAAAAAAAATTAACAACATCCGGACAAGAATAAAGCCAAGAAACACAGAAGCAAACAACGAAGTGAAGAATAGCATCAGGACAGACAAGCAGAAATACATCGAAAACCTAGCAACGACGGCGAAAAGAGAAGGAAATATGAAGTAACTATATGACACGACAAAGAAACTAGAAGAGAAATATAGTAAACCGGAAACCGGTCAAAACAAAGAAGGCAAGTCAATCACTGAGATTCGAGAACAGGGGAACAGATGGGTAGAACAATTTGAGGAACTCTTGAATAGACCAGCTACATTGAAACCACCGGATATCGAAACAACACAAGCAGACATCCCTATAGCTGTCAATGCACCAGTGATCGAAGAATTCAGGATAGCCATCAGACAAAGTGTGAGAAGACATCAGAACCCGATAACACATCACCTGAAGCACTGAAGTCAGATATAGAAGCAACTGCAAACATGCCTAACACTCTATTTATGAAGATTTGGGAGGAAGAACAAATGCCAATGCACTGGAAAGAAAAATAACTCATCAAAATACCAAAATAAGGAGATCTATGCAAATGTGAAGTCTACAGAGGCGGCATCACACTACTGTCAGAACCAGGAAAGGTTTTCAAGAGTGTCGCTCAACCAGATTAAACATTCAATAGACCTCCAGCTTTGCGATCAACAGACCGCATTCCGTAAGGGTCGTTCGTGCATAGACAAAATCGCGAGACCCGTTGAACAATCAATTGAATAGAAATCATAACCATACATCAACTTCATTGATTATGAGAAAGTATTTGACAGTGTGGATAGGATAGCAATATGGAATCTTTGATACTATGGTGTACCTGAGAAAATCTTCAACATCATCCGGAATCCATACAAAGGATTACACTGCAAAATTGTGAATGGAAGTCAGCTAACAGACGCATTTCAAGTGGGGACCTATGTCAGACAAGGCTGCTCACTCGCGACCTTTCTCTTCCTAATATTGGTTGACTAGATCATGAAGACCTCGACACCTGAGGAAAAGCATGGAATACAATGGATAGGTTGAATGCAACTAGACGATTTGCACTTCGCAGACGACATAGCTCTCCTATCACATACACATTAACAAATTTAAATGAAAACAATTAGTGTAGCAGCAACCTCTGCATCAGTAGACTTCAACATACACAAGAGAAAAAACAAGATCCTCAAATAAAACACAGTCAAAACCAACGCAATCACACTTGATGGAGAAACTCTAGAAGATGTGGGAACTTTCATGTATCTGATCAGCATCACCGATGAATATGGAGGATCTTATGCAGACGTAAAGGCGAGGGTTGGTAAAGTAAGGTCTGCATCCCTACAGTCGATGAACATATAGAACTCAAAACAACTGTCAACCAATATCAAAGTCAGAATCTTCAATACGAACGTCAAGACAGTTCTACTGTACGGAGCTCAAACTTCGTGAACTACCACAACTATCATCATAAAAGTACAAATATTTATAAACAATGGTCTACGAAAGATATTCAATGTCCATTGACCGGATACTATCAGCAACAACCTACTGTGGGAGAGGGCAAACCAGCTTCTACCTAAAGAGGATATTAGAAAAAGACCCTGGAGGTTAATAGGACATACATTGAGGAACTCACCACACTGCATCACGAAGCAAGCGTTAATTTGGTGTCCTGGAGGGAAAATGTAAAGTGGATAGCAGAATAACACCCTACGACGAGAATCGGAAGCAGACGTGAAAAGGATGAATGACAACTGGAAAGGATTGTCCAGGACAAAGTTCTATGGAGAATACTGATGAGCAGTCTACACTCCTCTACGAAAAATAACGGGCGTTAGTAATTAAGTGGTGGAGTTATGATGTTCTTCACTTCTTATGTCTTGTCGTCGCTGATTGTTATGTCTGAATCGTTTATTATTTATACTTGTAAAACGATGAAGATTTATCAACCAGAAAAGACGACAATCCTAGTTGGAAATACACTGATTTATATATTGAATGCATGCCCATTTTGATAATTAATTAGGATGAAGTGATATGAAAAATACTCAGAGTTATAACAAACCGCAAGCTGAGTGTCATGCTGAGCATAGTCCATGTTAATTTAATACAAGAATATCGTTTCTTAAATAAAACGCCACTCAAACAAATTAATGTTATACCGCATAAAATATCACAATGGAAAACAAACACAAATATCACACTGAGTAATTATCAAATTGAATAAAAACAGAAGTAATGTTGAACAAAAATCACGAGTAAAAGAATGTAGGTTTATTGTTTAATCCCATCGTATCAGATGGTAACCATATTTGATCTCAAGTAAAATAGTATTCAAACGATTTATGTTGCATTTTATTCATAAAAATAGTACGTGATAGGATATGTATAAAATAATCTAAATGAAGGTATGCTTGAGTCCACTGAGCTCATAGAAATAAATACATTTAAGGAATATTAAAGGCGAATATTTCTAAAACACCATGTCCATAAAGTTTGTATATATTTGTACCCTATTGGTGTAAATTACACAAAATCGTATGATTTATGTTTCTTGAGAGTTGTTTTTGTTATCTATATTATGTGTGGATTATACATAATTTATTGATTAATAGGCTAAAATGTTAAAAAAAACTGAAGCAGTCTGGAAAAACAGATAGTATTTGGAGAAATCTGAAACAAATTAATACTAAATAGCCTTTATGTGAAAAGAATTTTAGTAACCGTGCCATTTGTATATTCAGCAGGTAGAAATGATATAAATTCCGTATAACAACTGATCTAAATAACAATAAATGCATCAGTGAACAAAACTAGCCAATTAGAAGTGATAATAAAATATGGAGACAAAATACAAAAAAAAAAACTCGATGAAACTAACAATTTAAAGTTCATACTTCACTACACAATTAAAATCATCACAGTATACAGATCATTATAAACATTTCAGTTGTGGAACGTTCACTTAATTCTTTGATTGAAGATAATGAAATGGTGCTTCAATAGATCATCCTACTTGAATGATAATACTGGATTATTCATGAAAACAAACAATCCAAGTCAAAAGGTCACGTAAAGAAAAAGAAAAAATAATTTGATTACTAAAACTAGTTTCTGATAAAAAAATTTCAAAAAATCTCATATAACTTCTCAAAACTATAAAACAAGGGACAGAGCTTAACTTAGCCATTTTAATCAAGAGAATGAGAATTTATGCCAAACATTCATTTTTGGTACAATGATATAGTCACATAAATTCAATGTGCTTAGTTTGGCTTCTCGAAATCACCTAATGATCATCGCATTATCTAACTATAGAACGCTGTTACAATCTTGTTTGTAAATTACAAATTTATTAACAGATTAAGTTTTTCATTCCCATTTATAGCTCACAGATATAGGTCATTCATAACCCAGTTGTAAAACAGTATTCTATATTAAAACAGAAATATTCTGGTGTAGAATACAAGTATAAAATATCACAACAAACCTTAGTTACAAATATTCCTGAGTCACCATTGACTGTCTCATTTCCAACACCACCAGTTATACTGAATCCTAAACCACTTTTTGTCCCTCTAGTGAGAAATACTTCCACAATAAGTGGACCAGGTTTTGGAGGGGGTGTAGGTCTGGTGCCAAGATTTGTAAATTCATTAGATTGGACGGATCTTTGAGATTTTGTATTTCCAGTTAACTTTTGTTGGCTAGAGTTTTTACTACTTCCTTGGAGACTATGATGGCCACGGCCCAGTGATGCACAACCAACAGTTACGCGTTGTAAACCACTGCACCAAGAAAAAGCTGGAAATCTGTCAATTTAAAAACACATCACATTTTTTAATAACAGTCTATAAACTCACAGCTAATTAGCAAATTAAATGAAAAATGACTTCAAAGTTAAAATCAATCTCTAATAAACAAAAAATTAAATATTTCAATTGCGACGTTAACTACTTCACTGCTTCACATGTTCAACATTTGGCTACTGAATTTCAGTTTTTAGGAAAAACTAGAACCTAGAGCAGGAAAGTTAACACTAACAAAATCTAGTCCATGATTTGCAAATATGCAAGACAATCTGGTATAATAATTGCACAATCTTGTAGATTTTTTCTCTGGGAGTCAGAGTTTTTTTTGTAGATAAATCCGAAAACTTAGTCTTAAATACAAACTATAAATTGTATACTCCCGCTTAACATAAAAATCTTCCATTAATTCAACTTGCGTTATAAATAATGGTGAAAAAATTACAAAGTAGTCATCATCAAAATAAAAAACTTTGTTTACGAAAATGAAATTTTCAAACAGATTATAATAAAACGTTTTCGATCTGTTTATTTTTATCGATAGTGTAAAAAAATCTGTGTTAATAAAATGTCAAATTATTCAGTCAATGAAGAAAAAAATCAACACAAATACTTCACGAATAAAAGTGTGCAAACAGCGATTCGTAATAACAGATATTGTATTTAAATGTTCATAATATGGACATAAAAGTATTTGCACCAGGATAAAAATGCCTTCATTACCCGAATGAAGCATGATCAAAGAGAATTACTAATCCTTTTCTAACCATACTTTGTAATAATTCGTTATCAATATGGTTGAAGTGAATTACTTAATTCGTATTTAAAAAAAAAGTGGATGGCGTTATCGATTAGGTAGTACTCACTAATGAATGAATTTAAAGGAAATACTTAATTATGTTAGAGATATTAAATAAGATTAGTTTGATTTCTATCAGCCAATCACATCTGCCATTTAGAAATAAATCGGTAGTGAAATAATAAGTGACCTGATAATTTACTTACCCGGAATTATTAAAGGTTTTAAATTGTTATCAGCATTATCTTTTACATAAGAAAATGAATAATAATAATAATTCGGAAGAAAATTTGTTCTTTGAGTTTGTTGAAGCGTTTACATCAAACTAAATGAAATTATTCTAAAGACGCTTCTATTCAAATTAATAATAATAATGACGACAATAAAGATAATATGAATTACCTAAATGAATAGCCTTGTTAAACTATCGAAACTACTTATTTATAGATGTTTTGATATTATTCAAGGATTTCAACATAGTCCAAAATTCCTATGTTACTTATGTTTATCGAAAAATGTCTTATTATTTAATGTACCTCTAATAAATGCATAAAGTATCATAAGGTAAAAATGTATCATACGTACAAGTTGACCGAGTCTGAAGTGAGTCTCCAGAACGTCCATAAAATCTTGAGTAAAAAAGCAACTGCTAATTACTTAATTCAAACACTTATAAGATGCGTTATGTAATAATTGCATAATGACATTTCGATTATAATTTAACATTGAGTAATTGGAAGAAAAAGGATTAATAATATTCAATGTTAATTTATATTCAAAATGTCACTATGCAATTATTACGTAACGTATCCACTCAATGAGTATTATTTCGCTATTGTAACTTATAAGATGATCAGAATTTTACTGTTATTTATGTACATATTTTATTTATAAATATACAAAACGGGTAAGATTAAAACAAATACTAAGGTAATAATTTACATCACTGAAATAAGCTTATAAAAGACTGAATTGTCAAAATTAATAATATTTACTGTCCATTTTAACTAAAAACATCTTTTTTAGAAAAAAACACTGGAACATGATAGATATCTAAAAATAGGCTACAAATTGGACAAATTTTACAGATAACTTCATTTAAACATATTTTTTGTTTTCCCCCGAAAAAGTTGAAAAGTGACATGGTTACATTCGAAAAAAATCTAAGTTATTTTATAACCGACAACTTTCATTTAAAATTCTCTGACTTGTATTGAACTGCTAGTCATTAATTATGCAACGAAAATAAACTTAACACTGAAATATTTTCATTGATTTAATATGTTTAGTTACAATACTGAACGTGTTCAAGTGAATACCATTTTTTAAATCGGTCGACTCCACAAGTTATAATATCGAAAAATAGTTGGCGAAATTCATTTCAAAGGCAATTAAAAAATCTAACATTATTATTATTATGGTTATTTCCTATTGTACAGTTTTAAGGTCATTTGCTTTACAAACTGGTATTGTTTTAAAAAAAAAACGATTAAAGAGCCATGTAAAACATTAGATAGTCAGTATTTCTGTAAAAACAAGTGATTTATTTAACAAAATAACAATTAGAATGATGTTTGGTTCAGTCTATGTTTTGATCAATAAATAAATGATAAATAAATTGTTTAGTCGTAATATAACACAGGTAGCTCCATTACACAAATAGGTTTAGGTAAAATAATAATGCATGACTAAATTAAATCATTTTCGGTTCAAATCGTTATTCATTACAATTAGGCATTCTTGCTAACGTTAGACAATACAGCGAAATACATGATAATTATATTAGTTTTTTAACCATCAGATCTGATTCTTAAAACACCTTATTCTTCAGTATATAAACAAGAGGATTTGTACATCTGACACGGTGGAAAAAGATGAAAAGTTACTGACTGACACATTAATAGCAAATGGTTATCCATTAAATTTTATTAATAGGTGCAAAAGTCAGTTAATACCAAGACCTCTTGTTTATTCGGTCCCAAAGAAAAAAGTTTACATCAATCTATCATATAGAGGTGAATCTAATAGCATAGTTTTAAGACAGAGATTGAAAGCAGCGATCGAGAACACCTATTATGCTGCTCAATTGATTGTGATTGAAAAGTCCAAGGCCATGATTCCTAGTACACCCAGACAATGCACCAATGATTACGTCACATCCCATTGTATTTACCAATTTACATGTTTGTGTGGACACACATACATAGGGAGGAGTAATCGAACAATGCAATCAAGGGTCAATGAACATGTGCCTAAATGGCTTCAAAATCAATGTGTGTCAAACGATCCGATCAACGTGGGTGGTAGAAAACCAGGGTCATCGATAGCGAAACATATAATTGAAACGGGGCACAAAATTGATATTAATGCAGCTTTTAAAACGTTGTATAGAAATTGTCAAGGACGAATTCTTAAGTTTATAGAAGCCTTGGCTATTCGTAAATTTAAGCCCCCTTTATGTGCACAAAAACAATTTGTCGTAACCTTGAATTTACCTTGGTAATCCTTGAGTCATTCTATGGCCTAGGATAATGCGACAATTTCTTATCCTTTCTCTCCCCTTTGTTATTTTTGTTTGTACTTTAACTTTCATGTAATTGACCTTTATTAATTTTCATATAAAATGCCCTGACAAGTATATGTGTGACCAGATTGTTCGAAATGTATAGCGCAAATACATCACATTTTTCAGATCAACTCCGTCTTCTCATTGTTCTATCGAAATATTATAATACCTGTCTAATTACTATTCTTGCACAAAAACCCTAGAATAATATTTCAACAGAATAGCAATTATGCCAAATGGAAAAAGAAAGATATTCTTTTAAAAGCTATAAGTTATCAATTATTCGAATGTGGATAAAATCTGACTCAATTTTAATTTATGTTCATTATACAGCAATATAACAAAATAATGACTGAATATAGGAATAATATGACAATGAAGGTGTTTAATGTAAATAATTAACACCGAATCCTAGGAACTACATGGTCTGAAGTCAAAATACTTGACTGAAAAAACTATCTTACAGAAGATTTTATTCATGAACATTGATTTCAAAGGAGATAAAATAGTAGAGATCTTAAGAAACCAAATAATCTAATTTTTGAAGAAAAACTTTTGATCAGTCGAGCTACGAATCGCACTTCCCAGTAAATACCTGATGCAAGAATGTACCAAGGATACACTTTAGGCAACCTCAATGTGTATCCTCTAGTTTACTTGCTCTTTCGCAGCTTGTTATATCAAATGTACAAACCATGCATTTACAAACGCACATCCGAACACTATGCAGAATGGTTATTAAACGGTGAGTATAAATCAGTTAGTGGCTCGATTGTTGAACATCTAGACAATTATAGACGTCTATCTGCGCCAGAATCTTCATTGAGAACAACTCACAAAGTAAAACTAGTCAATTTGAACGAACCCTGAATAGGGAACTCGTGTACTGCGGAGAATATGTCGATTCATTTACTCATGCCTGATCTTGTTGTTCAGAAGCGATTTATCCAGTCCCTTAGATTATCATGTTTCTAACAGCTCTTCATATTTTACTAGTAACTTGAAATGTATTTGGTTCCTCTTAATCTATCTTCTTATATTATTCATGTGGACAGCTATCTTTCACATCTCTGCTCTATATGCTATTTTGAAGTGTTTGTCCGTAGTTTTATCCTTTTCATAAACATTACGTGGATAGTCTTTCATATCTCATTGCTATATATCACTCTTATTACCCTACGGCTACCACGCAACCCTGACTTCTGATTGACTTTTAGTACTTCTGATAAAGACGCAATGATCTTTTTATTTCTATCATAAACCATGTTACGTACAAAATAACTAAAAATACGACTTTACAGATCTTGCAAATGATATCGCCAAAAGGATTTCCTTTGCTGAAAAGTTAATTTTCTCAGTTCGCTATCGATGCAAACTGCACAAACACTAATCAATATATATCAATTAAATGGGAATAAGCATACTATTGCACTAGATATTTTTAAAAAAAGAGTAACTTACCCAGCGCATGCCACCCCGCGTCTAGATAATCTTGAACCAGTACTAGTCTGTCTCATACTAGTTTGACTACCTTTTTGATTATTTTGTATTGTAGCATTATTGGAATCGTTTGGTGGTTTGTTAACGTTACTAGACCTTTGATGCTTTGGTTCAACAATAACTTCAGTCATTGAAGGTGATACATGAACACTGGTTGATTTATGTGGTAGTTTGTTTGTCGAAGTTGTTATTGTTGAGTTCAGTGTATGCTTACTATCTTTATGATCAAATAGTGATCCGCTTATCAAACTAGTTGTTGTTATACTTGCACCATATTCAATACTTTTCGCTCCTCCTGCACTGCCTGTTCTTGTACTAGCTAACGATTCAATATTATGTGCATTTAATGATTGATTTGATAAAGATGGCTGATAATTTGACTGTTGAACAGTTGTCGGTGATGTTTTCATAATATGTTTCGTAGGATTTATCAGAGGTTTAGAATGAGAATAGGACGAAGAACAAGACATCAGTGAATATTGTTCAGAAATAGCTAGTTCTGCTTTACGTTCAACTATCTGAAAAGAAATGTGTAAAAACCTTTTACGTAATTACAGCTTAAATGTACGAAAAACGAAACAATTTCTCAAATCTATCCTAACACTTAAAACGCTCAAAATAAATATATTCAACACATATAAGCTCTTACAATTTTTAAAAACATAATATGTTACTTATTATTGTTTCGACAAAAAGCTTAATTAGAGTTGCAATGTCGCGATCATCTAAGTATTTTAGCACAACCTGTCAAGCTGACGCAATTCTATGATTAATCAAATTTTTATAATAAAAAATATCATAGTGATAATGAAAGACATTTGGGATACATGAGATTTTACAATTCTAATTAAAAAACAGTAAACATTTTAAAAATTGACTATTAAAGGAACAATAAACTTTTAAATTTTCAATATAAATAAATAAAAATTATTTACATAGGCGGGACCATTTGTATGTTTTAAAGCTTATTCGATCTCAAATTCATTTTATCCTGAAAAAATTTTAGTACTGAAAAGCACTAAACACTTTTTTCTACCACGGATAGAAGTCCCCAGAACTAGCTGTTTAAAAGTCCAAACGACAACAAATCTATGAGTAAAATATCGTTTATCCAATGGGTTTGTACTAAATTCATGAGATACAATCTGACTATTGACTTCATTTACTTCATATTTCAGTGCTTTAAAACACATATGTTATTTGATTGTACCACTTTAGCTTTCGACACTAATTAAATCTAAACATAAATTAATTAATATCTGAATGAGTTGAAAATCTGATTTTTCTGCTCATTGGGATATTATAAATATATCAATTTATTTATAACAATATACCCAATGCTCAATTTATTCGAAATTATCAAGTCAAACCTTAGTAATAATAACTATAAGTTTAAACATGTTTAATATTTATACCAGTATGATATAATGCAAATCACATCCCAAAACTGATCTCTTTTAACAACCAATATTCGACCTTTCAATCACTAATTTTTGATGATTACTGAATGGACTATCGGACTTCTTAATCTTGATTTCATGCTTAAAAACTTAAAAAACGATGTCTATCTTCTTTCCATCAATATACAAAACTACTGAAATAGTTTCGAATATGAGACAACAAATACTAAAATAATTCATTACTGTTATTCGTGTTATGAAAACATTATTTGAATATCCACGTATTTGTAAAATAAAACATGTATACACACATAACTTAGTCACATTAATCTTTTTTACTATATCTCGAATTGATGTTAGTCTGGATTAAATAAAAATGATGATAAACAGAAATTTACGAAAAATTTAATTTCACGAGGAAAAATCGTTTTTCACGAGTGAACAGAAACACGTTTACTATGAAATATCAAACCCAATCATTAATGGAATCCAGATTAAATAAAATTTGATATTAAAATGAATACTTTTTTCATATCAGAAGGGTGTTGTGAAAATTATAGTAATTTTAATGGTTGAGATCATGAGTAAATTTCGTGAATAGGTTGAAATTAGACATTAACACCATTGGATGCCGGCTCAGTGGTCTAGTGGTTAAGCGCTACCGCGCGAGACTGATAGGTCCTGGGTTCGAATCTTGCGAGTCGAGGTCGTGGATACGCACTGCTAATGAGTTAAAATATATCTGCTATCCATTTTGTATGATAAGAATTTCAAAACGTTAAGTATTAGTTAAGATGAAAATTACAATAGTTGTATAATCAGTACTTAATTTCATAAAATATATTCTCTTCATTATTTAACATTTATATATTCATGGTTTTATAATACGAAAAATTGTAAAATAAATGAATACAAGTGTTCGATTGCTAATAAACATTTAAGTCATAAAATGGATGCAAATTAAACCCGAAGTTAATGAAACATCTAAGATATCATTTTAAAGTTTAGCATTCTATCAAAAATAAAATCAGTTTTAAATAGATAGACTTTACTGGTAAATGAGAAAAATTAGTATCTGTTACCAAAACAGTTAGTTCCCTTTATGAATTTAAATAAAGCAAGAATAAATATTGATGCAGAATAGTATGAATTCATAATATTTCGAGGTTTCTCGTCAGCTGCTTACAACCAAATATGTGATAAAATTTTTTACATTGAGATAGTGTAAAACAACTGATATAAATGAATGTAAATAACTGGAATGGCAAACATTTACAATAATAAATATTACTAGAATGGGTTTTGTGGAGAATTGGTAATTTCAATAGTCGAAATCATGAATCAATTGAAGCTAGACCACCATGGAAAACCTGGAAACACTGGACGGCCGTTTCGTCCTAGTATGGGACTCCTCAGCAGTGCGCATCCACGATCCCGCCCCCCGCGGGATTCAAACCCAGGACCTGTCAGTCTCGCGCCAGGCGCTTAACCAACTAGACCACTTAGCCGACATCCAACGGTGTTAATGTCTTACTTCAACCAATCCACGAAGTTGCGCCACCGTCACCATTGTCTTCAGTGAGCTGATATCTCACAAAAGACCTGGTTGAACTATATACATATATACATATATATAAACATATATATATATATATATATATATATATATATATATATATATATATATATGCTAGAACAGGTCAGAGGTTAATTGGTGTTAGAATTAAGGAAACAATTAAAGATGGGTAATGTAATAGTTAAATGGAGTTTATACATTGTGTGATAATTATTTTAGAGGTAATAGAACAGTGATAAGATAGGTTACGTAATAATGGAATAGAATTTGAAAGGTTAACATAATTTAAGAGGATTAGTGGGCGGAAATGTGTGAATGAAAAGTTGGTTTAAGAATTAGGTAATAGGGTGGGGAATATAACCCAAAATAAATATTTTGAAAATAAAATAAGTGAATAAAATAACACACACACACAAAAAAAAGGTTACCAGGGTAATGATAAGTTTATTAACGTCTCTTTTTGAATGCATAAATCCGGTATAAGTTTTTTTACTGCAATCGCTTCCCCGAAACGGAGAGTAGTAGTACTTCGTTGTCTATTAATAATTTTGAAAGCGTGTGAAATATCAATGGTATGCCCGGTGTCCAGTAAATGCCGAGCTATTGCACTGTTAAGAACCTTAGTCCCTCGCAGCCTCAAGTTCTTTGGAACATGCTCAGAAATGCGAACATGCACTCTTCTCTCAGTTCTTCGAATGTATGTGCTTTGGCACGTACATGTGAATTGGTAAATGCAGTTGGAGCTGCTAAGAAAAGAGGACTTGTCGATTTTAGTTTCTTTAAGTGAGCAGTTCGTTTTCCATACTATCATTAGTTTTGCTGCTGAGTAGGCAACTTTCAACGCGGAATTTAGTCTGTGATTAATTAAGCCAGCAATTTCATCTCCTTTGAAACGTAGATACAAGAAGCAAGATTTCTTTTAAACTCTATCATACTTTGCCTGAGGATTGGTTTTTGCATATCTGTGGATAAATTTCAACGGGTATGAAGTTTCACGTAGAGCATTAGTGATGAGAGTGATCTCATCATCCAGGCATTCCTTTGAACAAATTTTTCACCATAATAATCGTTTGATTTAGACATGATTGATCTTTATCATCCTCATGAAGAAATAACAACAATCCAAAAAGTGATAAAAATGAAATAAAAAGATTCGAGTGAAAATTTTTAAAGTTCAAGACAAGATAGAAATAGTATACCTCTTCACTACTGTGGTTGACATCATCCCTACGGTTACCAACATTCAATTTTCAATAGCCTGAAACTCTAAGCATAAATGTTTTCACTAACCTTAATGGCACATATTAATACTTAATGACTAATAATAATGATGATACATCATGGTTTGATCTACATCAATTTTTTTTAAATTAGCCGATATCGCTGGAGAATAGTAGACCGTCCCTTGATAAACAATGAATTTAACTCAGATATTTTATTAAACAAGTTGAAATGCTCAAAAAAAAAAAAAAATGAATACCAACAACACTTAATTTCATCAAAATAACTTTTTAAAATTAATGACAGTATGTCTTTTATCGTCTTAAGAATGATAATATGGATAAATAACCGTACGTTTTAAAAATATAATGTAGAAAATAACACGTATATATATATATATATATATATATATATATATATATATATATATATATATATAATTTTATTGCACAAATGTGTTTAGTACTTATTTATCAAAATGAAATTTGACATTAATTTCCCACCACTTTACGACCAACTAACACCTAACTAATTACATTCAGTAATTGTAACGGTTTCTATCGGGAAACAATCAGTCACTTTGTGGTTATATTATGGCATAAGTATTGTGTTAGATGATATTGTACCTATGCTTTATAAATGATCACCGATATAAATGATACAACGATTGTACCATCAACTTAGTTTATTCTTGTATTTTTATACAGAGATTCATCGAGAATTTCATAACATGATATTATATGATTATTCTACACTGTCTACATATTTCAATAAGAGTAATAATAATAATATAAGAAGTAAGAATATTCCAAATTACGCACTTTTTAGTTAAAGATAGCGTGTTCTCATTCTGTCATATAAATTCACTATTGAAAAGCATTTCTACTCATTTTTACTAAAAACCATATTTTTATACACTGTGTATATTTAATATAAAGGCTATTCATTAACTGTATAAACTTGAAATTTTTTTCACAAAACATAAATTGATTATTTATGAAAGCAACGTTTTAATTAATCGAATAAAGAATTTATATGAATGAAGCTGTTGAAAGTCTATTGATAATTAGGTGAAGAATAATGTTTTACATAACATTGGTTTTATTATTTATTTTATCAATTAAGGTCAGTTTCATGAGGAGCTGACACCAATAGACTAACCAGTATAACTCAAAAATATGTATACAGCTCTTGTTTATTGGCTTGCGATTCCTCAACAGTGCACACTCACAAAATCGCACTGGATCAAACACAGGATTTAATTCTTCTTCACATATTTAGGAATAATTCCAGCCCTAAATAGTTTAATAATAGAAATACAAGAGTTGAATACGCAACGGTAACTTGAAAACTTCTTTTGCATGATAAAACCATTGGTTATGTATATTAAAGTGCATAGATTACAGATTTTTTCTAAATTCACATCAAACTGAAAATAATATAAGACTGTTAATACCAGTTTGTCTATCACATACTATTATTATGGTTGTTATATTAAACAAACTTCATAAACCCAACACGAATACTAACTTGTTTGTACTTACTCAAATAATAACTGTTCAGGTCAGCATAATCACGAATTATCAAAATAAGATTCATGTAATTGTGTCATGACAATAAAGTAGTCGAATACTGTTTTTACTTATTTTCACAGTTATTTTATGTTTCGAAAAGCAAAACTTCCCAATCAATCAAATTTTAACTTAAACATTTGAAAATAAAATTTCTTATCGTTGAATAATAGTATAGCTACAGCATTAAGCTAAGCATGTTGAACCCGTCACGGGATTTTTTATAGAAAGTATTTTGTCGATTATCACAAAGTTGAATGTTTTTGTTACAAAAATAAACTAGTCAAACAATCTCTATTTTCAAAGATGTTATTTATCTTTGATTTATAGAGATGGTTTGAATTTATGTTTGTTTTGCTCACTCAGTCATACTATGATGATAAAAAAACAATGATAAGTAGAAAAACGTAATGAATAAATATGTGTTAAGGGAAGGGAAACAGAAATAAGTAATTTATTTATCTCACACAACTTTCTATGATTAGTTTCTATATTATTATTATTAGTAGTAGTAGTAGTAGTATTACTATTGATATTAACAATAATACTACAACAATTATTATTAGTACTGTCAGTCCTAATACCGACACTAACATTATTCATCTAGAAAACAGTGACAGAATTAATTCGAAAGTCAGAACGAATTAATAAGAAAGAATAATAGTTTAGAGTATAGGGAGATATAAGTTACAATAGATTATACTAACGATCAATTCCTAATTTACTGAAAATTCAACCGATGCACTGTGTCAAACCAAAAACAATCTAGTAGAAAAACTAGGTGAGAAGAAAACAACAGAGTTTTCTAACATTAACAGCTAAATGTATATAGTGTTATTTTACTACTGACTCTAATAGGCTGAACTAAAATCAAAGAAGCACAAAATATCTAGCTTGATGTAAAATAGCAAAGAATGGGAGATGGAAGTAAAGAGGAGTATAGAAATAATGATAACCTATCAGTGAAGAGTAACACGGAAGAAGAATTGATAGGAGAATGCACATTTGGATATAAATAAGAGTGAAATTAATGGCTAGATATGAAAATAACAATATGTTTGACCCGAGAAAACAATAATTAAGATAATTTTATCGTAAAAGTAAAATGAGTTGAAATTGGAATACATTAGAAACGAGAATGTTGATAGCTATTCACTCCATCCCATTAGATTTATCAAACACAATTGGATATAATTTCTTACATAAACCATAAGTCATTAGGATTCATGCTAATACCTCTTGTTTTTCTGAACGTAAAAGGTCTGTAGCATCACTATTTATTTATTAGTTACAAAGGATGTCGTGAGAAAATTTACTGATCGCCATATTTGTCTCATTTCATCAATGGTTGTGCAATTACACTGCACTTATTTACATGGTTTCATCCATTTTATGATATGAATTTTATTGAATTACTTTTTAATAACGTTTTTCACGTCATAATTCACTTCAAATGTTGAAATATTTGTTTTATATTAGATCGAATTATTTTAGTAATTCTGACATCCAGTACTGCTGTAGTGGACGCTACTCGCAAAGAAATTTGTATGTAGTGTGTAGCGGAACGTGGCGCTGAAGTTGTAAGGGAGTGAAGAGTTTCAGTGCATCGAAAGCACGGTGATGGCAGAACACTAGGAGACTAGATGAGAAAACACTTCCATGACAGAGCACACCAAAATATGCAAATAGATGACTGAAGGCTATGTATGTGCATGATGTAAATACTTTGTAACCTATAGCGATAAATATGCCTATTGTCTTATTTACACTATTATTGTTGTGTGTGATACTTATATCGACATAAGTAGTATATAACGTTACTGCGGACAGAATGTCTGACAGCAGAGAGACAAGAGGATCGAATAGTAAAGAATGGGAGCAGAATGCAATTTGTATGAAAATGCAAGACCAATGAAGTCTGAGTCATTCTGAGACAATTGATGGACATTTTGCAAATTATTATTATTATTATTATTATTAACAAGTCCTGTAATTTTGTGTCGCATGCATTCGATTGTCCTCACCTGTGTTCTTGTTCACTACATTACTGCTATAAATGTGTCACTATACTTCGTTTCCCTTATTAGGAATAGATGATTAATATGTTATTGAACCATATTGACAGTAATGAGAAGTTATTTGTCAACTTAACTAAAATCATACCCAGTCGGTTAGATGAAAAGGTAAGACAGAGCATATGTACATATCTGTCGAAGTTATGACATATTATCTGCATGACGAAAAGGATTTACAGTGAGGAAAAGCACAGCAGTCAAAATAATATTATTAAAGGAACAATAAAACAAATATGAAGAACAAAATCCAAACAGATCGCATAAAATTGGAGGTTGAAAAGACTGAAAAAATATTATGCTGAACATTCGGAAGAGAGAAAACGAACAATTCTGTATGAACGAAACGGATTTTGAGCTATATGTCAGGTCTGCAACCATAGTTTACGTTTATCTTATGGACATTAGATTTATGTGTCTACTAACCATACATGACCTATTCCAGCAAAAGTTACGTACGTCCATTTGATCCCACCCATTATCTGTTCTCTTTGATATTGGATGATCGAAGATTGATTGCTATTAACTGTCTAAAATCGAATACTATGCACCATGGTGTGAGGTTATTTAGTCTATAGACTAATTTGCAAACTTGATTGAAGGGATTTGACAACAGATTAGTTTAATCTGTTTTTTTAAAGTGGCTGATCATTCATAATAGATTACCAAATATTTTCGTCTGACTAAACTCGGAAAAAACTGTTAATTTGAACGTACCAATTTTAATTTGGAACCAGCCAGTTGCAAAGCTTTAACTGCTTCATTATGTGTAGCACCAATAAGACTAATACCATTGACTGATAATATTCTGTCACCAAATCTGAAAAAGTAGAACACGGTATAATTCACTTCGTTTCCCAACCATATTTAAAGAATTTATATAAAAATTTCTAACCCGCATAGATAAGAGTTTACCAAAATTCTGGTAAGAAGTTATTATAGATTGGTTTAATCCATTTTAAAAGTAAGGTGACCACCAAGGGCATTTGATGATTATCAAGCTATATAATGATTCGATTGACATGGGAAATCTGGACCAACCTAGTGGTCTAAATATTTCATGTTCGCAACAAGACCTAAAACCATTTGATCCAACTCCCAGGTACGAACTACATTGGGTTACACGTTGAGACAGAAGAGAACTCAAGAGTTTCTTGCTTTCATACAGTTCCCATCAGAGTAAACAACATATGTAAAAACTTCTTAGCTTTCTAAAAAGTCTCATTAAAAAATCCAATATTATGCTCTCAAAAATGTTACACCTCTCATAACACAATTAGTCCATTCATAGAGATTTGTTTAATTTAACAAGACAGTTAGTTGTAAACATAAAACTAGAGAGAGAAAAATGAAACACCTTAAAATTGAGGATTGTTTGAATAATTTGCATAAACAAACTAATATATAGTTTCTAAATATCATTTCTCCCTTTTTATCCTGATAAAATATAATTACATTATTGGAACATTGAAGAGGTAATAGAGATTGTAGCAACAACAAGAGATGAAAAACAAAGACTTGGAGAGAAAATTGATCAGATTAAAATTTCCAGTAAAACAAATCAATGGATGAATGAACGGATAAATAATAAGACTTTGATATCACATGTCTTGTTTTAGTTTTATTCTGTTGTTGGTTCTTACCCTCCTCGCTCATCTTTTTGTTGATATGTATATGGACATTGGCAATATTGAGTATGAAAATAACATATACATATGCTTTCGAGTCGTATGTGATAAAGTGAGATTAATAGTGTATTATTCCCGAATTTCGATAACTGGTTATCACTAATGGTGAGCGAACAAATATCATATTGTTTTTGAACTCAAAACAATTGAAAAAATGCTGGTAATATTTCTGCACTTAAATATTATTCATTGTAAACTGTCAACACAGTCGAATGAATTGCCTCAAATGAAGCACAAATTAAAAGCTTGAGCATTCTAGAGTCATTAACGATTCAACAGTTTAAGCTTGAACTCTCCGTACAATCTCTCACACTTCCACGGAACTAGTACCTATCTTGGTTTGTTTTCTTTAATATTTAACCCTGTGTCCTTACCTTCTTCCGATCTTTAAAAAATATTCCGCTGATATTATCACATTTACGTTTTTTATGTATTCTTCACATCTGCCCAGTAGACAATCATCCCTTACATTTCTAATCCGTAAGTTATTTCCATCTCATTACTTTTCCTACAACCTGTAGACCATTACGCAGCCTTTACCACAATAATTTCAAAAAATAGATATGAAAGGTAGTTAACAAAGGAATTCCCAACCGTTGCTGTTACTTTACATGATGATGGTGCTTGTCTATCGCAAAAAACCAATCAGGCTATACTGGCTGGAACAATCGTTCCTCAAGGTCCTGCCATGCCAGACAGGTCGGTTGAAGAGCGATAGGACTAAAGGCAGAAAATCCAAGGTTCGAGGGAGGAGTCGTACTGCTGATTGTAGAGAGGTGTGATGGCAGTGAGGCGTTTCCCTCAGACAACCAGAATAGCAGAGATGCTGCCTTCTCACAAAGGAAGGGTGGGGTTGTAGTCGAGCACGCATTTGCTTGAGCCTCACTGGACGCGGAAAAGACACATTAAGACCTATGAGAGTTGAACTCAGTGATGAGAAAGTCAAAATTAGATTCCAAAAACTAACGAGGTCAGACATAGGTAGATTTGAAAACGAGGCTGACTCAGATGTTGCTTAAAAAGATATATGAAAAGATGTGGAAACAGCAGTGACATCTATTAGTGATTTGAACCAAAGGGTTACGAAGAACCAATAGATTACTACTAAGTATATCGCACTGATAAATTCTCGTAAACTCACCCTATCTGACTACGAACACGAAGAAGAGCGAAAACAAGTTGGAGATTAAACAAAAGTTTACGGAACGACCGTGAGCAGTGGAGGGTAACCAAAGCAAAAGAAATGGAAAAGTCAGCGGCAGAAGGTAGCACCACACAGCTTTTTAAACTAATAAAAGAAACCGGAATTAAGAAATCAAGTGTAATTGAAGCACGAAACTTATCCGCTCTCAGCCCAGAAGTTTAGGATGATGGGCTGAACACTTTTAGGAGCAGTTCAGATGTCCAAAATCACCCACCATTTCCAAACAGCCTATATAAAACAGTGAAATAGGCCCTCCAAATTTAATTGAAGTTCAAAAAGCTATGGTCTAATCCATGTTGGTAGATGTAGACTATTTGGTTGGAAAGTCTGGGTGACATGGTTCAGAATAGGTCACAATGGTGTAGGTGTATATACTCTCTGCCTTCCCTTGAACCGTGAGAATAAAATTACTTTACACCTTTCTTTCTACGAACTAATTCTTTCTTCTTGTATTATATCCTTATATGCAACCTTTCTTTTATATATTACTACCGTTGAAGTAACTACTTCTATGAATTTAGTGTTCATCGCGTTGTGCTAATGAGGCATGGCAACTTGGACCGATGCATATATATGCCTGGTCCCACGTTGTAGTTGACTGACTGAGCAAAAGAATTACTATTAACTAATTTCATTGTTCAACCCATTTGTAAATCAATCAAAACGATTGTTTAGATAATATACACTAAAATAAGTTTTTATAGCAAAAGTAATGGCAGATGATTTCTTTAATATTTATTACCTTCTTTCTGTTACTATTATATTTGGTTACACTATAATAAACAAGAACGAAAATAGACTAACAAATACTTCACTTAGCTTAAATGATACAAGAGGTAAATATGAAATGAAGAAGAATATTTATTAATACTTTTAGTTATAAAGAAAGCATCGATAACACCAAAAGTTCATTAAATACAAATCAAGTGACATGTTATTTTCTAATAAACATATAGGCAAATATATATACACTAAAGTAAACAACGCATCATGAGATCACCAAAACACTAGTCTTTCAAAACGCAAAAATAAATATTTTAACAAAAGAAAAACTAGGTTTGCGCAGTTTGTTTAACAGTTTTATTGTTTTAACAGAAATGATTATTGATTAAAATGTATATTTTATTATAAATAATAATAATAACCATTTATATTAATCTATTGTTGCTCAATTAGAAGTCACGGTTTGTAGCAGTAAGAATGTACACTGACCACAGATATGAAATAAAGAACTTTTGAAGTGAATAAAACTAAAGTTAAGAAGATATAAACCATTGAATTTTGATTCAGTACATGAATAATCTGTTGCATTTTGAAAAAAATCTAAAGTGTAGAGTCAATTTTCTATGAGAAATGGGATAGATTGTAAAAAGCAGTCTAAAAGTAGAACAAAAAATTGACCAACATCAAAGTGTTTATTCTGGGTTCAGTCAGTCAACTACAACGTGGGACCAGGCATATATATGCATCGGTCCAAGTTGCCATGCCTCATTAGCACAACGCGATGAACACTAAATTCATAGAAGTAGTTACTTCAACGGTAGTAATATATAAAAGAAAGGTTGCATATAAGGATATAATACAAGAAGAAAGAATTAGTTCGTAGAAAGAAAGGTGTAAAGTAATTTTATTCTCACGGTTCAAGGGAAGACAGAGAGTATATACACCTACACCATTGTGACCTATTCTGAACCATGTCACCCAGACTTTCCAACCATTGGTTACAATAGTCGCGCGGACCCCAACCAAGTAGTCTGCAACCACCAATAGATCAGAAGTTATTGACTTTATTGACTTATGCCACGTTTTGGTTGTTCTGGGTTAAATCGAGCTAGGGCTAGCGTTGTGTAGTAATTAACGGAATATATATACTTAACGAGTGATTAGTCTTCTGAATGAAATCTCTTTCAAGACTTGTCTACAGTATCATCGTCACAAATAACCATGTTTTACAATTCTTCACATTTATAATCAATAATCTTGAATATCTTCATGATAGAAAAATCCGAAATACTTGTCATGTAATAATGATAGTAATAATAATGAAATAAGGACATACATCTGACCAATTAGAAAAAAGAACTCTGAATAAGCAAAGATGGATGGTGGCTGGATGTACCTGCATCCCAGAGTTGATGTTCACTCCAGGACTCGATCCAGTACAACCAAACAATATCCAGTAAATTTAAAATTCTGAATAGTCTGGAAGTGAAAGAGTATTCGTAAAGTTGTCCTACTAATATAAAGTCTACAATGTTATTAAGTAATAGAAATGTGAAATAAAAGTTCTTATACATTTTATTTAAAAGGGGAAAATTTGACGAATCATATTGAAATATTTATTGTATGACACTAATTTATGGAGAGAAAAAATTCAATTAAAATATTGCATTAAAAAGGAACAAATATAGAAGTACATGTATAAAAAGAGAGAGGGAAAAAAGAAATAAAGGTCTTAATTGTTTTATTTTAAACAGCTCTCATACAAACAATAACACTTACGACAAAGGATTATTATGGAAAAAAAAGTCTAGGATAAAATTAATGTATGACATACTGTTATTATAACAATAGTAAAAGATAAATGTATACTTGTTTGAATAAACCGACATCGAAAAATTAATTTGAAACCTACGGTGTATAACTATTTCAAAATGGAGCTCAATATTTGTTTGATAATGGTATAAAATAACTTCTTCCTAAATGTAATGCTTACTCGAATAATTACAACAAAAAACATTAATGCCATACACTGAAAATCATTAAAAGATGAAAACAATCCCTTGATAATAACAATAAGAATATTATTCAAATAATCAATCAAAAAATCAATAACCATATTTATTTTTATGAACCTTATTAGTACTAACAATCTCTTTCATATATTTCGATTGAGGCAGCTAACCTTTAGGTAAACACGATGGATAAAACCCGAATGTACTAAAGTATACACTTGACTACTGAGTTTAGATAATTATAACTTCAAACTAAAATTAAATGATAAACGTCGAACTGTCATGGTTAATATTTGAGGCTAAAACCTATTTGTCCATCCAAATGAGCTTCCAGCTGGTAACATTGAACGATATAAATCTGTCAGAAAAGTATATTTTACTGCCTCCAATATAAGGTAATAATTTCTCTAAAATAATGGTTAGGTAGTAAATTAATGTGACATAAAAAAGCAACAAAACATTCATACTTTGCAGTAAACAAAAGAATTTCTTAATCGAAATTCGAAAACAATCAAAATCTTTACGGATTAGAATGACTAGCCCCTAAACTATACATACTGCACTTTTCTAATCTTAGAATTTTCATGTCATTAAAAAATTATTTAGTAATATTTAAATGAATTTAGTTAAATCTTATTTCATGGAAATTCGTACAAAATTTAGCTATATACAGTAGAATTATTTTTCGTTACGTTATTAAATGTACGTTCGCTAAGTTAAGTATCATATTGGAATCATAAAGTAGCGTGTTTGGATAAATTATACCCTACATTTTTATTTCAATGAACAATGGAAGCAGCAAAACAACCCGATATCGAGGACTGATTAAATGAACGTCTTATCCAATTATCCTTATACCCTAAAATGTTTTAGAGTAATTACCTTGTGTTCGTAAATATGATACTATTTACTTTGGTTCCTAAACTCAAAACCCTTCTAGTTCCTAGTTAAGAATTCAGTTTAAATTTAAAAACAAATAAAGTTGGAGAGAGATTTCGAGTAAAGTATCAAAACAATGACTAAAACAGAATGAGACAAATTATCAGAGGATTCCTGATTCCAAAGCATTTTATCTTTAAATAATCATTCAATGCTTTGTACCTATAAAAGATCATTTCCATCCCGAAAACCTATATAATAACGCAGCTAGTAGGGATACGAGGTTTGAATCTCTGAAGAAGTATCAGTTTCGTCATGATTATAGATATACTTTAATGTAGACTTCAATATATCACGTGATGTAGATTCAGGTTTTCCCTTTAATAGCATTAATCATTTAAAACCTAATAATGTACATTGTGACTGTCGGTCACTTAGTCTGATGGCTTCAAAGAAACTTGATGCTGTGTTGTAATCTAATAACTTTTGCTTTTTTAGACCTAGCTGTCTGGCATAAAGAATTGATTAGTAAAAAAAATATGTCTTATTATAGCAGGTTCTATGTTGATCAGTTATACAGATAACTAGTTTCTCTATTGAACTGGTTTAAACATAAAGACCATCAAAAAAGGCAAATAAATTTCTTTGGGAGAAATTTAGAACTAGGATAAAAATTAATCTATTTGGATAAATCACAATGAACACAATTTTTCTAAAAGTTATCACCACAAATCAAAACATCTCCACATATGCCTATAAAAAATAATACATTACACCTGAATTTTTTAATCATAACAATTAGTTTTCATTTATGGACGAACAAACAATATTTATCAAGTTGTCATTGTATTACATTACTATTCTATTGTTGACTAAGAGAAATTTAACAGCACAATTTCACATTTATGATATTTCCTTTATCTATCTAACTTGATATCGGGCATAATATATAAATAATACAATATTTATTAAAACTATTCCAAAAAGTGTACAAACTTTTCAATGTATAAATATAACTGACAAATGAAAGTAAACATTATTCAATTATGCCTTTTGTACACAGAAAAAAAGTTTATAATAGTGCTCCTATGCGTATGGTTTAACACAATACCGATTTTGCAGTTTACAATAGGAACAATAGTATGTGGAAATACTTGGCAATGTAGTCGTTAAAAGTCTGATTCGTTTTGTTTATAACAGATATAGGCGAAAATAAGCACTGAAAAGAACCGAAATACAAAATGTTTTCACAAGATAGATTTTCAATAAATCCTATATATATCACTAAAAACCCAAGTGATCTTAAATCATTCAAAATACATAATATAGGTAATTAACAGCTAAGGTTATGTAAATGGGTGTGGTTAGTTTTGTAGAATATATATATATATATATATATATATATATATATATATATATAATAGAATTTTTCTATAAAAACATGTTATTGATCTCAGGTAAATTGTATTCTTTAAGATAATATCCAGCTACTATAACCATCCTCAATAGGAATAATGAAACAAGCCTACAAATCAATGACTGAAGTAAGTGGATTCCCATGTTGAACCAATTTAATGTCAGAAAAACAAACTTTTGATAAGCATCTATGTATGTATTTCACTGTTAATCCATTCTACAGCTTTAAAATCATCGATATTAGTTAAAGTCCCTCAACCTAAATCATTCAATCAAAATATTTCTACCATTAGTCTATTTAAATGTATTCAACCGCTGAAAATATTCCTACCAATTAAGCATTACATTAATAAACAGTTATTTTCTTACTGACAATAAAAGGAAGATTATTATTAAGTTATCAAGTTAATATTCTTATAGCAAACAATGCATAATATTCTAGAAAGTAATAAATAACTAACAATCAGCTAGTTTACTGGTGTGGTTTATATTCTAATGAAAAGATAGAAATGCTTGATCCATCTAATGTCAAAGTATACATAGTATGTAATTTACAACTTTCAACAGTATTGTTGACATAGATAAGTGACTAGACTAAGCAAATAAATGAAAAAAATCAGAACGAAATGTATAATTGATCATCTGCTTGTTCTTTTTTTTGCAACTTAAATAGGAAGATTAAATTGTTCAAGTGATCAATACGAACAACTAATAAGAAAATAAGAGATATTTTCAAGGTACAATTGTAAAATAAATAATGTGTATAAAAAGAAAATACTGATAACCGGAAGTGAATGCGTCAATGGTGATATTTCATGGTATAATTCCAGCTAAACAATAAATGAACTAGTAAAACTTTAGAATTTTATAGTAAATTTTTATTGCGAACAGAATATATAATAATTTAAGTACTATATCTGTTTTAATACTAATAATATGAACCTGATAACAGTTAGAAATAATGAAATATGTTGAACCAAGTAATAATAAAACACTGTGACGTAATAAACAGTAATGAATAAGGTTTTCTAGTTATATGTTAAAGCTAACTAGATTATTCATAAAATATTGTAAAAGTCACAGCTTAACATGTAATTAAAGTACCATTCGTAATAGCTAAACTGAAATTCTTACAAAAACTGATGCTCACCGTGAAACTTGAACATATGCTATTTGCCGAGAACTTATTCATTCACTTGACTTCGAGGAATATTCTACGCGTGAAGGCTAGTGATGTTATCTAATTTTTCATACCGGAATGAATCGGGATCTTAACCGATAATTTAGTATCAGAAAGTAGAACTCTTCAGCCACTGAGCCACTGCTTTACAATCAGTGATGAAAACATTGAGCTGTTCGAGTCAAAATCAAACTCCTTAAAGACTGAGATTTCCATAAAAGTCAGCTGCCGAGTAGCAACCGATGTCCTATTATATAACCCTTAATATTTGCTGAAATCTAAGTACCAGGACTTCCGGTCTATTGTCTTCAACTAGCAGACTTTAAAATAAGGTCTACCACTTGACCTATTGATCAAATTACAACTTGGTCAACAAACTACAAACAAGTCTGCGAACAACAGAATAAGACACCAGTTACTACTCGATATAGACTATTTCATAATTTTTAGCCACCCTAACTTTACAGATATTTCGACCTTAGAGGAAAAACACTGGTGTTTAGATATTATATTTAGTTTTGTAAAACCAGTGAAAACAACAGCAGGAAGCCTGGTAATAGACCGAAAACAACTTTCAGTATTTTATTCTGTATACAGATAGAGGATGTTGTCTTACAAAAAAATAAATTTTAATGAAAAGATAGCCCACCTAGTAGGCATAAATTCAACTTTGGAAGAGCAAAATAATAAACATTCAAAGCATTTTAGGAAAATATCAATATTCACTAACAATATTTATCCCATAAACAGCAACTAATTTGTTTAACATTTCACGAAGAAATTTTACTATTCGTGAGTAAAATCAATTTTCCCAATAAAATGACACCAGTTGGAGATCAGAATAAAATCAAGGTATTATTTGTTGTTATTATATCTTAGTATAAGACTTCCCAGTGGTAAACAATCTAAACTTCAAGCAGCGTCCAATTCAAAGCCTTTAATCCTCGAGGCGATGATACTGATTAGCCAATGAATCCCAATCAACGATCCACAGTACTGAATTCCATGAATTTCCGACAGCACTTTGATATAAGAAGGAACAATATTGTTTGTCTTGATAAAATAAAGTTACGTCAATTCTTGTTTCTTCTGAAATTGCGATTACTAACATTTACAATACAGAAATCATATCAGTCCGTTCTACTATGTTGTATCTCTAATTTCTGGGTATTACCCCTTAGCTTAGTGTTGGGACTAAGCTTAAGTAGATGTTTAAGAGGATGTCCAGAAGTGTTAAGGATACTGTAAGCCATTAGAAGGTCACCTCTAAGACGCTTATACTCTAATGGGTAAAGGTCGAGTGATTGGAAGCGCTCATCATAAGGTTTAAATTTGAGTCCCCGAACTGATTTCGTTGCTCACCGTTGGATACGCTCCAGAGTGTCCTTATCCTTTTGGAGTGTAGGAGGAAATACTATGTTTCCGTACTCTAAATGGGGACGAATGAAACTATTAAAGATTATGTGGAAAGTTCTTCCGTCAAACTGATCAAAAATGCGCTTCAATGTTACCAGCGCAAGGTTTGCTCGAAAGGCATTTCTGTCACATTTGGCGTAAGACTTTAAGTCGTAGGGCATCAGAACTCCTAAATATTTTTCGACTCGGGATACTACTAGAGAGGAGTTTCCTAAGTTGTAACTGTAATCTGCGACGTGTCGCAGATGGACTACTTTACACTTTGAAGTGTTAAAGGTGAGTCCGTTATCGTCTGCCCAACTTTGAAGTCGAGTCAGATCCTCCTGAAGTGCCTGTATGTCCTCTTGGTTGCGTATCTCTCTCCAAAGTTTCATGTCATCGGCAAAGAGCAATAAGTCTGACGTTACCTGTTGAGGAATATCATTTATATAAATCAGGAAGAGAAGCGGTCCTAGTACTGAGCCCTGGGGGACACCACTAGGACATTCCATAGCGTGTGAGAAATTGAAGTTTACCCTGACCTTAAAATGTCGATTTGTCAGATATGAACTGAGCCAGTCAATTAAAGGTGGTTTGATACCCAATTGTTTGAGCTTGTTAATAAGACATATGTGGTTAACCCTATCAAAAGCTTTAGAGAAATCAAGATAAATGATGTCCACCTCACCCTTGCGATCAACGATGCTTGTCCAACTGTCCACCGCGGTCAGCAGGTTCGTCATACAGGAGTAACCCTTCCTTAAACCATGCTGTTTGGGTGAGAAGAAATTTAAGGATAGCAGATAGTCGTGTATACCATCGTATACCAGGGACTCCATGATCTTTGAAGGTATAGAGAGAAGAGCCACCGGTCGGTAACTTGAAGGTTCGCTGCGTCGACCTCCCTTGAAGATTGGTGTGATATGAGCCAGCTTCCAAATATCCGGTAGTTTGCCTCGACTTAGCGAGTGTGAGAACATCACGCTAAGCGGTGTTGCCAGGATTGAAGCTGCTTCCCTCAGTATAGCAGAGTGGGTTTTGATGATTGTAGGTTGCATGTGGCTTTTGGGGACCGTTTGAGGGACTGACTGCTTTGCAGCACATAAGAGCGTGTGTAATAGGAAGTTTCAGTGAGCATCCACATCAAGTTGAGGGTTAATATCCCAACCCACCTGTTGTAGATAGTCCTGTAGAGCTGACACATTCAACCGTCTGAAATTCCAGCGCCTGTTGTTGTTGGGATATCTTAGCTGACAAAACTGAAGGCTATAACGGTGTGATTGCTTTTCCCCAGGGGAGCCAGAATTGAGAGGTTATCAACTAGAAATTCTTCATTTGTAAAAACACAGTCTAAGTGCAACGGTGTCTGACTGTTCCTCCAACGAGTAGCCAACTGCACATTTTCGTGTAGTCCCGAATCCTCAATGAGGTTGAAGAACCGAGCGTCGATTGAATTTTCACCTCCAATATACGTATGTTCTGAGAAGTTGACTCTAGGGAGATTGAAGTCCCCTAGAATCAGGATATGAGTGAAACCGAGACGCGTAGAGCGGGATAGTCCTTCCAGCATACGACTGTCATACTCGATGTCGGCAGTGGGCTTCCTATATATGACTCCGACTAGGCACCTCGAAGTAGTGGACAATCTCACATAGCACCATATAGATTCCTCAAGATTGTCAAACTCATGGTTGTGAACTTGATGTACCTCCAAGCCAGATCGTATGTATAGGGCTACTCCACCCCCAATTCCTGTTTTTCTGTCATTGCGAAACAGAGACATCCCAGGTATTGCTAGCTCCTGGTCCGAAAACTGAGAATATATCCAAGTTTCAGATATTCCTATCAGATGAACCTTATTAGCATTGTTAAGTTCATGTAGTTCATCCATTTTATTTGGTAGACTCGCGGCGTTCATTTATAAGCAGTTAATGCTTTCAATTTGAAACGCGTGAGCTTCCTCCTGTTTGTTTGTGAGAGCCTTACGTGAGTGGACAGGTAACCCACCTATATAAGTTTTGTCGAATTGGTAGGCCATGTCCTTTACATGTTTTTTTTATCTTCAAGACAGTCCACAAGTGGAATGGTCAGCTTCAGCTTGCCTTTGTGCTTGATCCTGGCGTCATATGGCCTGTCCGGGTGCATGTGGATCCCAGTTGGCGACCGACGTCTGTTGACACGAAATGCTTCCAGAGCTGCAGCCGCCATATGGGAGGATGGAAAAGTTATTCTCATTAGTCGGGGTCTAGGATCCCCGTCCTTCTTGGCTAGTCTCATCACATGCTGAGTCAGTATGTTTTTAAGCCTCAAGGACTGTTTGATGAATTTCCATTCGCGAATGTCAGAGTTTGCTTGACTAGGGTCCATGTTTTCCGGCACACCTTGCACGATGATATTTCTTCCGCGGAAAAACTTCTCTCGAGAATCTTTAGGGACGTTCCGGATGAGATTGCGCTCAGAATACGGTATGTCAGGCAGTATTCTGACGTTCCCATCGGATTTCAGTAGATGACTAGCTAGCGGGACATCCTCTACTACGGTAGCATTCTTGAGTGTTACACGAAGTAGTCTCGGGTGATTTTGATGTTTAGATTCCTTTCCCCGAGTGAGCCGTGTGACCGTCGAAGGCTCTATTCTAGGAAGTTCGAGCATTTTGTTCAGTTCACCCCAAAGCATCCTGTCGTTTTTGTCCTGCAAACTGAGAGGAAGGTCAGGGTTGTCTATGAGGTTCATGATTATGAGAGTCGTCACGGACCGTTGTTGTTTTCCCAGGTTTTCCGGTGCGTTCAGGTTCAGTACGTTGTTGTTTGGAGGTCAAATCAGGTTTCTGGGTCGCAGGCTTTTTGATAACCGGGCGGACGTTTTTGGGGGTAGACTGAGCGATTAAATCACCAGTTGATGTCCGTACAACACTTGGGATGTTAACCTTAGACGGTGGCACCTGGTCCTTTTTAGCTCTGTTGGTGTGGGTGCAGTCACCTGCAGAGTTTTTGGGAACCACTGTTGCGTTTAAGGACCCTGTACTGGGAGATCCAAGTTTAGTGAGGGAGTCAATTACCGTCGACGTAATGATGGTGCTGAGTTTCAACATGTCATCATTAGTGCTAATGCGTGTTCCACCGATGGTTGACTTATCGACATCCCTATCCTTATTTTCGTTGCGCGCCTTTGTTTGTCTACTTATTTTATGGCTATCTGTTTCCAAGTTTACTGACAATTTATTCCGCAGACCTATCAGTAGAACAATGATGTTGCTCAGCAGTACTACAGCATCCGTGCTGCACGTAACACACACCCACTTACGATCCATTTGTTGAGTCTCTTGTAAGCAGTTGCCGTAAGATCTGTGCACGTTTCGTGGAACCAACCTTTGCAGTTGTCGCACTGCATGCCAGATGTAACAGCAAAACGGCATCCAGGTCGTTTACATGAATTTTTTATGGCTGTATTGACGTAAACTGTGTTAGAGATAGTATCAAAGCTTAAGACCGTTAAAAATACACTAAAAACGGGAAGACATGTATAAAAACGGATGAGATAAAATGAACTAGCCTTTACGTGAAAAACTAAAAAAAACGATTAATAAGCTGAGGCAAAACCACAGTTAACTATTAAATTGGGCGAAACTAAAAAAAAAGTAATCTACCGAACTTATAGCTCAGAATAGATTGTTTAGATCAGATATGGTACTTTTGTTGCGTAAGAACACAGCAAAAGTTTGAGAAATGCAAACCAGGTTAGGACTAAACTTCCCGTTTGAACAGCGCTAACCATTGACACTGAAAATACACTGGAAAAATTGATGGTTCTTACTGCACAAATCAACTTCAAGAAATATCAGTTTTCATAGCGATAAAACTGTTAGTCAGTTTTATTATCTAAACATTTTCGTCATTTAAAAAACAAAAAATTACATACTAGACATTTTACACTCTAATTTGCAATAACTATCAACATGATAGAGTCAATCTAATCAAAGATCTGTTAAGAAAAACTGCACTGAATTTTAATGATCAGAGTTTAATAACTGTTTATTATCAGATGATTTGGTGTGTGAACAAAATCTTAACAATTTAGAAATTTCTGAAAAATTCCCATCATGTTAAAAACACAGATATATGAACGTACAGCATTCTTTTCAATAAAATCCCTTCAGGTTCTACAATTATCTATCCAAATGAATAATTTAAAAGATAAAATTTATAAGTTATTAATAAAAAATTATGGTATATAATATGGAATATTATAACAATAATCTATCATGCATTACAAATAATTAAGCCAGAAAAAAACACATGAAATCAGAGCTCTAAAGGTTAAGACAATAATAAATTATCAGAAGGGGTTTTGTGGAGATTGTAGTAATTTCAATGATTAAGATCATGAGTCAGTTGAAGCTAGACCACCATGGAAAACCTGGAAGCACTGGACGGCCGTTTCGTCCTATTATGGGACTCCTCAGCAGTGCGCATCCACGACCTCGCCCCCTGCGAGATTCGAACCCAGGACCTACTGGTTTCGCGCGCGAGGTATATCCTGGAGTTCTAGTGAGAAGTAGTGACCAGTGGAGTTCAACCAGGTCTGTTGTGGGATAGTAACTCACTGAAGACAATGGTGGATGTGTCGCTCGATTTCGTGGATTAGTTGAAGTTAGACATTAACACCGTTGGATGCCGGCTCAGTGGTCTAGTGGTTAAGTGCTCGCGCGCGAAACCAGTAGGTCCTGGGTTCGAATCTCGCAGGGGGCGAGGTCGTGGATGCGCACTGCTGAGGAGTCCCATAATAGGACGAAACGGCCGTCCAGTGCTTCCAGGTTTTCCATGGTGGTCTAGCTTCAACTGACTCATGATCTTAATCATTGAAATAATAAATTAATAGCCAGTGTTATTATGCATCTAATATGGTACAAGCTTGATCAACGATGTAAAAGCCAACTCTAACACTCTCAAAATCAAAGTTTAATTAAAGTATATTAACAGATATATCCAAAACTAAAAACAAATCACTTAGATTAATGAGGATCAGCTCAATGGTTTTAAGTAATATTTAACTACGGAAACAAATACAATACAACTTTACATTATGCCAAGAAGACTAATTTTATTATAGCAAAAATATAAGTATATCCAGGTATACATCTATTGTGTTAAAAAATAAATACAATGTTATTGAAAATACATTAATAAATTCGTGTACTGAAACACCTGTAACTTTAAGTTTATACACTCCATGGAAGAAAGGTATATTGATTAAAAGCAAATTTCTAGAGTTGTTCTCTCAACTATTTACCAATAAACATTACATTTGTAGATATTCGCTTTAATTTTAATGATCATTATATACTTCTGTTGTAATTGTTCCCCAAATTTAACAACTGATTTAAATTAATTACTATTTAAAATATCTTGAACTATATTGCTAAACGAGTGAAACCATAAAATAAAGTGATTTAATCATTTTTCTGAAACTTTGTCACCTTGTTAAAATGTAAAATTCATATACATTCTATTAAGTAAATAGACAATTGTTCTGAGGTTATAGTGACGAACCATAATCTATGAATTCCTGTCACATTGAAACTGGGACAATTATCACTCATGAAATTTTATAATAGTTATAATATACAACAAATTTGAATGAAGTAATTAAATAGTACTAAAAATTGCCGAGATACCTGAAGTTACTGAGTTGGATGCTTAATGAATTCGTGTGTATAGCATTGAAACAAAAAAAATTCAACTAACATTTCTTTACTCCTTTGTTTTCAGTGATTACCCAGGTTATTTGTGTTAAGTTCTCTACTAGAATACGCACGAAAAGACTCTATAACGGATGACACTCGAACGTTATAACCTCCAATCGCTCTCAAGTAAGAAGACGAAAGACGTTTTCTTACCAGATCTGTATTTCTTGGGATAGACTTGTGGAGAGTAACGTCTGCGAGTTTTATTTCTACATCTGGTTTCTTTGTGCCCCTTTTTGTGACATTTAGTGCAGAAATATTCTTTGTATGGACAAAACTTCTTGTAATGCCAACCTCCACATGACCAGCAAGGAGATGAGGGCTGATTGTCTGTGCTGTATGGTTTTTGTGAGCCGGAGTCTTTCTTTTCACTAACAGCATGCACGTATGACGGCCGGCTATTGTTCTCGACCATGGAGGTATCATGTTTCAAATTTACTAATCTCTGATACTCTGCAGTTATTTCTTGTAGTGAGATGTTTGGGCACTGATCAATTTTGCTTAAGATTCTGGTTCTTATATCCGCATCTTCGGGAGATTGTAGGCTACACACAAATACGAGGCACTTAAACTGGTCTTCCGTCATTGATGATAGTTTGAATCGTTCACATTCACGGTTTATTAGGCCGGCATGTTTTACCCAATCATCCTCACTTGACTTCGTTATTTTGAGGCATTGATAACGAATATTAAAGAGAGATGATTGTTCAGCGAAGATTTGCGTCAGAGTTTCGATTGTTGCATCAAAAGAGAAATCTCTTGGATTCTTTGGGAGGATGAAATTACTATAACGTTCATGTTCAATCGTGCCAAGCTTTCTCAAGAGTATTCTGACCTTGGCAGCGTCATCCAGTTTGTTGAGGTCTACCTTGAACAAATCTTCATACTTCTTGAACCAAGACTCGAAAGTCACACCAGCTAGGCCATCAAAATGAAATTCCTGAATGGAATTAATTATCGAGTCTGCCTCGTTCTTTTGTCCTTATGGATTTGATTCGTATGTCGTATACATGTTCCAAAAGTTCCTCGGACTCTGTACAGAACTTTTCCTAACTTTTGTACAATTTTTCCCGGCCATCCCAACAATTTGACTTTATGATGAATGAACTAACACACTTTGATAGAAATACATATTGAATGAGACTTGAAAATAGAGAGATTTATTCATTTAAAAAAAATCAGAAATGCTTTAATAAGTCAGTACAACTAAACTTTGGATTAAGAAATAGTGATAAAGGACAAAGTTTTACAGCCGAACGTTATTTGGAATTTTTTGTACAGAAATTTATATAAATGCACGAACAAGATGATGAATTATTCCTTATTTATACCTTAGAACATTAATAAATCTAATCATGTAGGTATTTTCACGTAATTTTAATGCAATACACGAAAACAAAAAAAAATCTTGTAAGATATAAATATATGAATATATTATGCATGCTATAAAACAGGGACACAGTAAAAGCAACTAAGAAAGCAAGTTTGATAAGGTAAAGTCAATTTAACAGATGTAAGAATTAATCTCTGAATAATTTAAAAATAAAGTCTGCCATTCTTCTACTCACAGTTCCCTACTTTATTTTATAAGCAGCCATTTTCATTCGTTTCAAAATTGCAATATATACATATATGCTCATAACCAGAGAATACTCAATGGACATTAACATGTAAACAATAACACAGGAATTGGGTCAAGTATTCAAAAAATCTAATGCTTTTTAGTAGATAATAAGTCTTGGAAGGCATACAAGAAAGATCAGTTATAAAAGTCAGATAATGTACATTTATACTTAAGATTTCTTTTAGCATATTTTACAGTTTATTAATATTCAAGCAAATACTGAAAATCAAATCCAAATGTTTATGTATTTGTTAGCTGATGATGTTAGATTTGTGTAAAAACTGGTCAGAAACCACAAAATATATCCACTTAGTCGTTTAAGGGGATAATCGGTTCTGTGATACTTAATTTCAGAAAACATTAATGATACTTCACGTGTGTATATTTGAGAAATATATATATATATATATATATATATATATATATATATATATATATATATATATGTCTTGTTGGTCTAGGAATAAGGCTAATAATCTTTCCACCTTCTTTCGTCTATTTGCTGAAATCATATAGTTAGCTGTCGTATAATAGATGCTGTAAATAGGTTAGACAGCAAACATTATGATAACTGCCGAACTGTCCTGGTAGCCATTAGTATTGTTTTGTTTTACAACATGGTTAACTATTACATTGATAAATAATTGTTCAAACAACTATTGGTTGAAATAGGATGTAATAGGTAAACGTAGTAATAACAAAACACACAAATTAAAGAAAATGATTCCGGGATATGACAGATGAATCCAACACAAAACGTGGAGCATTGATTATTGTTGCATTACTTTCCTATTGAGAAGGGTGTAAATATATTCACGATGTTGCTAGGTATAGGGTACTCGACAAAGATGAAGAATTGAGTAATGGCGTCCAGGGTACGCGATACGTATATCTAACCACTGGCTACCTAGATAGGTAATGTTTACTAGTATGGGAGTAAGTTATAAGAAGGCAACACAGAAAGTTACAAATTGAAATATAGTCACACCATTAATAATCAAAATACCTAAGTAAATAATAATACAGAAGATTTAACATTTTCATCAGAATTATGATTTTTTTAACAAAGCTGTAAGAAAATAAAATAAGTAATAATATATTCATGTTTTATAGCAGAGGTAAACATTGAATCTAACTTACTGTAAACCTGATTCATGATCTGCAGGACCACCAGGATTAACTCGTGTCACATAAATATCGGTATCATTATCATCTGGACCCAAAGTGTTGTCATGTCCACCTGCAATACTAAATCCAAATCCTTTAGAACTTTTTTCAATAATAACTTCCATAGTAACAGGCAAACGACTGAGTAAAGCCCATTGTCTGTCACTAAATTCATCATTTTCAAGATTATTTGGTGGAATGTCATCATGAATAGACAAAAGATCATTTGAACAAGTACTTTCATCTAATTTTCTAGACAATCTAGCATCAAATTCATGAGTCAAAGTTGATTTCGGTCGTTTTAAACGTTTTTGACGTGGTTTCGCCACCGGAATATCAGGTGACAATTTTATATCATATAGTTTCTTATTAGAACGATCGTCAACAAAATGAGGATTTTCTGTTATAAATTCAGTATCAGTATTTCTTTTTAGTCGGTTATCTGACGTATTCTCCAATGATGGTGACTGATTTACATTATGTGACGAATTAGATGATTGATATTCATATTTTAGATCTGGTTCCATATGCTTCCATGATTTGTCCAAGTTGACCACATGTTGATCATGATACGGTGATATTTGAGTAGGTTGTAATGAATAAGACTTTTGTGAGTTATCCAAGTTAATATGGTACATTGAGCGCTAAAATAAATACAAATAAATCGATAGAAAAGAGTTTATCTGTTGATATTCATGAACAAAACCTTAAGAGTTATTGAACTAATTGTGTAAAAATTCTAACCAATTATTTTGCTGTAAAAAAGCATAGCATAAACAGTTTGCTGCCATTCGATTGCAAATATAAACATCAACTTAAGGTGAAAATAATAACTGTTTGTCTATATTAGAGTATCAAAAAATCTAAGCCAACAGGTGACATTATTCATACTTCCGTAATCAATAATCTCCTTATAGAGTAACCACAAAGATTTAGTATCATTTGGTGAATGAATTCAAGATTCAGAGTAAGCAGAACCTTGAAATACAATACACTGAGGTAAAATGTCATTGACCTTGGTTAACTCTATTGAATTTCATAACGGTGAAACTTTAGAGTCAAAAACTTATTCTAATAGAAATTGGGCATTATTTTTTGAAGTGGTGAAAAATCATAAATGATTCGAATATTTAAATTTAAGACTATCAAGGCAATATAAATAACCCAGATGTGCAGACAAGTCTTTTTAAATGGCTTTCATTTATTTGTTTATTTATTTATTTTAACACATAGATATTGGTACAAGGAGGCACCAAATACATATGCGCCACACACATCTCATTTGATATGCGTGAGGTCTGTGATACTGCGCGGGTGCCCAAACCGAAGCAGGTGATTTTCTTAGGGGGACACACCCCGAGCCTTCGGCCTAAAGGTCTAACCCGCAAGCATCGTAAGGAGATGCAGTCCCATGGTAGCCGGTGACCAACAATTGGTTCATACGCCATTTGTTCCCTCAGGATACTGGAGCCCATGTGCACCATTGGTTTGGGATCCGGTTAAAGTGCAGGACATTCGCTTTTCGTCCTCTCATTTTTGTAAACAACACTGCCACGAGAAGGCAGTGAGTAGGACTTCCCTGGCAGAGACTATATACGCGTGGCCATGTGAGAGCATTTCGAGAGGGAGAGCGGACTCTTCCCACTCTCGGCCGTACCAGGGCATTTGGGGGCAGGCCATTTGTGAGTGAGTGAGTGAGTAATGGCCTTCATTTGCTTATATATGGCTTACATGATAACGAATTCTAAATAGGTAATAAACTAAATAATGACAAGAGAAAATTTTGAGCACTGATTTAGTCGAATCGCAAAAGTCGTTTTCTTGGTCATTAAAATATCTATTTAAGCAACACCATGTATTTTCTTACAGAATGATATCCTTTAAGTAGGCACAGTTACGAAATTCGACAGAACTGACTATTCAATAAACAGTAAAAGTAAAAGTGTGTTTCTAAGAATAAAATATGAATTTACTATTTTTAAACAGCGAAATCAGTTGTGAAATTGCTTCTTGTCGATCCCATATATAGAAGGATTTGGGTTTTAAAGGACTACATAAGCAAAATCATAATCCATTATTAGTATTATACTGCTGTACAAGATTTAAATCTTGTCTTTAGATTGTTGATAACAAAATAAAGAATAGATGTTTAGCACCGTTTTGCATTGGTGAACATCGAATTTGTTTTATTTCAAAAACATGAAGACGGATTTTAGCTAACCAGGAGAAAATGACATAACTATCACTTACAACATAACATTTACCGTCCAGGTAACGTAGCCCTTACTTGATTACACCCTGTTACATCATCATATCTTTTTTTAAATATATTTCCGATTAGAATTATTTTTAACTGGGCTTAGCTTATTTTATTCTTACTTATGATGACCTTGTGTTCAGTTATTTTCTTACGCGATCACTTAGTTTTAAACATACAGTCTTTCTTTACTATATCCATGAGACTTTTATGGCTTTGAAATAAACATATTTACTCTATCCTTTTGACTTGTTTCAGACCTTAGCTACATAATGTTCTTATTAACTTTTCACCAACTTCATATCTATATTCATAGTTTGTCTGCAGTTCTGATATTGAAATAGTACCGATTGTAAGGGATTGACATGAAAACAAGAAAATGAAGTTTATGTCACTTTATTCAAATCACTGTTCTTTTTTCAGACTACTAAAAGAAACTATCAGTGTTACAAGATTAATATTTCATTAGTTCGATATATATATATATATATATATATATATATATATATATATATATGGATCAAAATACGTAATGATATGTGCAGTGCAAAATATCTATAACAGGATGGCAACATGAAACACGCAAATATAACATTCATTTTGTTCTTACATACAACTAAGCATAAATTAAAATTGATATGAAAACTTTGACTTTACTCATTATGAATTTAATGGAGAAGATTAGTCAGTTATCTAAAAAGAAACCATGAAATTTCTTATAAGGATCCTAGATGAAATACAAAAAAACCATCAACATATAGACATCTAGTGTATTACTACTGACTTGGGTTGACAAACATTTATCTATATACAGTAGTATTTGCTCCTGTTCTGTCTATAACAGTCCAAAGATTAATATATATCCGATCAAGCTGTAAATAATGATGAAAAAGTCAGAAACGAAACTATCGCAAAGAATTAATGATCTACACTTTGACTTAAACAGTTAGTAAAAAAGTCCTAATCTAAATTTGATCTTAATTATAGTTAGTATTAAATGAAAGTTCTTCACCAAAAAATAAAGTTGCTTTACACTTTTATCAATCAAGGATAGGAGTAAGAAAACTGATTTCAAATCAATTAAGGAAACTAATTTAATTTATAGGTTAACAGAGTGAACTTTCCATAGAAACTTCTTAAAACAGAAAATATTCCAAGTTTCATTACGCTACAAATTTGTGTTGTGATAAACAATAAAAAGTCTGTGTATATAAAGAAAAATATATTACATTAAAGCATACATCAGAAAACCATTCAAATTAGATTTTTTACAAGAATGTAAATGAAATGAGGAAATTTACGCATATATTCTATACTGCTTAACTAATAATCTACCAAAACCAAGTAAATTTTAATGCTTCCACCATCACTAATAATCATTAAACGTAGATGGTAACAATTTAGTCACTACGGTAATATGTGTTTATTTGTTTATAATCCACATGATAATTCGTCGATTAGTAAATGGTCTTTTCTAATTATAATTTGTATATACGATGCCAACTTTATGGATCGCGTGAATCTAGCCAATACTATACAACAAAAAAGCTCATTTATATGGTAAGGGGATAACAAGTGACCATTGTTAGAACTTTCATCAAGACTATCTTTTATAGGGATATTTAAAATCTGCATATACAATATTGATCTTTCTAAACGATACAGAATAACATACTTAAAGATAAACCAACAAGTGAAGCAAATGCAAAGGTCATTGCACCCGAAATGGATTCATAGCTAATAGCGAGTTTTGTCGCATAAAAGTAGAGTGGGATTTTTGATAAAAGTGGAGTTTTTAGAAGTATTTCCAGGAATAATTTACGTTCAAAAATAAAGTTACAGTCTTAAGACCTTGCACTATAAAAGGAAACTAAAACGTAATAACATTCTTTTGAAATGATTGAATTTATTTAACTTATTTTTAAGTGTATTTTAGTGATTCGTTTCCTTAGAATCACTCTAAAAATTTCTTCGCCAAATGAATAGTGTAGTATAAAGGTAAGTGAATACACAAGACAAAGATTCAAACAAAAACATTTCGTCATATATTATCGTATATTCTTAGTAAATACCTTTTACTTTTAAAATGAAAGTACCTAGATGATATATATATATATATATATATATATATATATATATATATATATATTCTTTCCTGCTGAATATTTGAAGTGATTTAGTAGGAAACTGTCGAACTGTTTTGTATCTGTCAACGTTAGTCAACAAGGTGTTTCTATGATTCCAAGGATGACTATTTTAAGATATTTAATCTTGTGGTGTCTGTCATTATGTTAAGCCCAAATACCTTATTATTCTAACTTTCGGACAGCCTATTCTATTCCTTCTATTTGAGTCACATTCTGACCTTGTTTATTATTCGCTTATCAATATCTTGACTGCTTTATATGAGCGCGTAGGCATATGCACACTTCTTATCCCGTCACTCATCACATGTCTGTAATTTATTTTTATGGGCTTATAAATATTGATTAACTCTTTGTTAAGCGGAGAGTTGGCTTACCAGCCATCTCCACCGCGCGCCAATTTAGCTTCGCTTTCTAATCTTCGCATCGTTCCTCCGTTCGTTTGTCTAATCAACAATTATACGAAATATATGCATTCAAAACTCCATTCTAGTTATTTGACTTATTTAATTCCGTTATTAACTAACGCAATTTAAGTCAATGATTATATACGAGGATAGACGACAGCAACCAATCATTACGATCAAATTGGAGTCAGATCACGGGCCACTAAAATCTCCTACCACGAATTATAAAAAAATCAAGACATGTCATTCTTTATCTACCCGAGTTTTGAATGAATTTACCTAGTCCATACTAAGAAAATCATCACGATATATGAACAAACGAATTTTTCTAGAAAAGTTATCAAAGAATAAGTTCATACAGTCATACTTACTGCTCTGTCAAAACAATCTGTTTTCTTCAATAAACTATGCGGTATTCTCAAGTCAGTTGTAGAGGCCACCAATGATGGACTTGATATATTTTCCCACCTTGATGCGATTTCAAGAGCGGCTGATGTTTTCTCTTCTTTTGATTTTTGTGGATCTAATAGAATAGCTTCATAAAATTCTTGTATATCTTTATGTTTTTATTTTGTATTAACCCACAGAAAAAAACAAAACGGTGAAAACGAATAGTTATTTTGATTATAAAGCTAGTTAAGTAGCATATGAAAATACAAACTTGTTTTTCATTAATGAAATAAAGTTACCCCTGGTTATTTCCTAAAAACCTTAATGTATCATGAACGTTTAATGCAAATAACTGAATAATAATGATAATAATATTAATAGTAACAGTATTACTTTATGACATGTAACATAATTTAGACTGATAAATGGAAAATTTAGCTGTAATTTTAATAAACAAAAAGTTGTTGAGCACAAGACTCAGGATTTTTTTTCTTTTCGTAATCTCGTATCTTTTTATCCTCGATTTCAACGCTTGTACAACATCTAAATTACCAGGCATATATTAAACCGCACTGTAACTTGATGAAATTCAATATGCTTCTAAGTGAATATACCTTCTATTATAAACAATATCAAATAAATATTTCGCTTAGACCTCAAGGGATATATTACCAGTAAATTATTATCTGGATCCTCATATAAATTTTTCATGTTACGAAATAAAATATGCTATTTTTAAATAACTTATAAGACTAATGTTAGAGATTAAGTATAAAATCCCTACTTTTCAACCGTACAATTTATATTCTATCACAAACCGCTAATTGACGAACAGAATGAAACAAGAAAGTTCCAAATGACTATTTCATCATTTTATTTTCATATCATTTAAAATTGAATAATTTCATCTCCTTCCAATGTATAGTCTAATATTTTTAGGTCTATATAATTGAAGGTGTGCATTGATGATCATTCACATTAGTCGTCTATGTAGTCTTCTTTTTAATTTCTCCCCTAGGTATCAATTTGCAAAGACCTTTACCCGAACTATTCTAATAAAAATTTGTTCATACAATTGACATTTTTATCTTTATACAATTAATTACATCATAACTAAACAAAGATGACAATAAATACTATAAATAATTGGCTCATAAACAAAGTTAATAATTATTGGCTGAATAATAGATTTTTAAATATACTGAGTATAGAAAGTATTCTTTCACCTTCGGTTTTCACCTTTTTTAAAACAAAATATATATGCGGAACTCTACTGAATGATTGTTTCGATAATGTAATAAGAAGACGGAGATTATCAGAACTATGTGATATATTAGCGCAATACATTTCGAACAATCTGATCACACATATACTTGTTAAGAGCATTTATATATAGAAATAAAAGGTCAACTAGACTGGAAATGGGGTAAGAGGAGATAATAATAATAATAATAATAATAATAATAATAATAATAATAATAATCTGAACACAATTCAAAACCTAATCACTCTGAACAATAAGTCAATATTACCAGGGTAGGTTTAAGGTAAGAACAAACTATTTTTGAATACATAAAGGGGGTTTGAATTTTCCTAGGGATAAGGCTTCAATAAACCGTAGTATACGCCCTTTTATTAATATGGTCGTCCAGCTACTCATATTTTGAAACAAAACATAAAAAACCAATCGAGCACATAACTATTTTTTTTGGAAAAAACAACAAAGTTAAAAATGCATTAAAACACAAGGGTATCAAAGCTATATATAGATAAAAATAATGTTAAGATTATATGTGTAAATTATATTTGAAACAATCTCAGCGATTGAAATTTAAAATAATTCCAACGTTTCGTCCTGAAGAAGTCCAGACAAGTTGGCTGGACGAAACGTTGGAACTATTTTAAATTTCAATCGCTGAGATTGTTTCAAATATAATTTACATATATAATGACTTCTGTATACTCGGCGCCCAATATCTGTCAAACTATTCGTTCTAATCTTGACGAATATTCGTATAATGTTAAGATTATTAGAAAAACATTAAGTGACGAATGTATCTTGTCTACCGGTATTGAAATTGAATTAAATCATACAAGCTATTGTTTTTGTTAATCGTACGAATACTATCTAAAAGATTCATATTATCCTAACAAAACTTAAGAATTAGCGAAATGGTTAGTATGTGCTTTGTGAAAATTTAACATTCTATTCATATATTACCTAATATATAGTTGTCTCATAAAAGATCTTCCATATCACCGTTTTGTGATTTTTATCGTTTAAAAACATGGTATGTAATTATAAACCGAAGACAACAGGCTTTAAACTCTTAGACCTAGTTATCTTGACGGATTTTGGCCGATTGGAGGAACACTTAACTTTACCTTGAATATGAACAGTTTTTTATCCTTCTCCTTGGTCATCAACCCTATGAGAAATTCAAATTTCGAATATAATATTTATGGAAATAAAAACAACAAATTTGGTTGAAATCTGTTGAGTATAATTGCATTTATGATAGGCTTAATAGTAAGAAGAAAGTATCATATTGAAAGAAAAACAGACGTATAAAGTAGCTGTGTATTTGAGAGTAGAGAAAAGGAGCAATCGTTTAAGTGTAAGGAAATCAGCAAAGAAAGAGTTATTGAAAAACCATCAAAAATAAATTTTTAAAAATGGTTAACAATATCACCTGAAACAAATTCAATTTTTCCTTTACTTATTAAATGCAGTTTGGATCAACTTACTAGTTGAGTTCAAACCTGTTCCCACCTAAATTCCAGCACACACTGTCCTTCAGTTGAGTTTAATCTGATGAATTCATTTATTTTACAACGATAAGCTAGCTAAGCCTCTGATCTGAAAAATTCTTTGCTCAGCTAGATATACATACATACCAGAATTGATGTTTACTATGAGACTCGAACCCAGTACTGTTCACTTCAAACGCCATAGCGTTATCCACTTAGGTACTGAGTCCTGATAGTCACTTTCTTGTGAAATGGGATGAAGTTTAAATTCACTTGGTACTGTTTACTTGAATCTTCCCATTGATGTTTAGAACTGCAAATGACCAGTCTATTATTGGCATATGTGCATCCTGTGCGGATTGCCTCGTCATTACTTTAAGTCTTAAGCGATGGCATTTGAAGAAAACGGTACTGGGTTCGGGCCTCAAGGTGAACACCAACTCTAAGATGCAGGTACGTCGAGATGACGAGTCACAAAATAAGACGAAACGCGCGTCCTGGATTCCACTGCTAGCCACCATTAATCTTTGCTTATAGGGCTTGTGAATTAAGGCAATATCGAGGTAATACGTACAGTATGCACATATACCAATAAGAGACTGATCAATTGCATTCCTTAACATCAATGGGAAGATTCAAGCAAAGAATACCAAGTGAGTTTATGCTATGTTTACTTGATTCCTTAGGATTAACTCCTGAATCTATAAACATTTGACAGCAGAGGAGGTGTGGTCAAGAGAATACAGTTCATCTAGAGAATCCTAACCAGAAAGTACAAAAATAACCCAAACAACAACGAAAATAATTGACCCATGATGGAAGTATTGGTTTCAAGACTTTCCAAACGATTAACAATAAATATATTCCTGTGATTTTGCGATTATTTTTAAATAATTCACAATTTATTTTGGAAAATCTGTTCATACAATCGTTGTGAATTCTAATATTACGCTTATATCACGGCGTACATATTTTAAAAGATTACCAATAAAATTGCCCAGCAGAAATGAAATTTTTGAAAATATCCAATATATACTTAACAAATAAACCTGTTCAATGATATAATATTTTTGCTAAGAGACTCTAACGATGATAACGGTTAGAACTGGAAGTTCTTATAACAAAATTCCGATAACGAATATTTTGTAATTTATTGTTTAAACAATCATACGTTTCGCCGAATAAAAATTATACTTTAACCTACCAAGTAGACCTAAAAACAATCTACTTTGAAACACATTCATCAACCGATTAAGGGCTTGAACCAGTAAACCATCTTTTTCACTGTCTAAGTGGTTGCGGTAGTTTGTTATTTGATTTAAAGCCAGGTGTGCATCTATAAAAACATAAAACATAAGTACATTTTATGGTTGCAGTATGTATAAATCCAGTGCTATCAAATATCACGCGATGGGTAGTTACAAATCTTCATTATTTAAAGAAAACGCAATAGTCTGAACTTACAAAATACGTCGTCAAACTTCAGAACCGTAAGTAAGTAGTGAAGTATGACAACCTTACACTACTGTCTACGTATCTCTTAATTTGTAGTTACTACCAGCCAACACTAAAAATAAACTTTATAAGAAGCTAACTGACTGTAGATAGCTTTGAAGAATATTCGTTTTTGCTCCACAAAATTCCGCCTTGTCGTTAATTTGCAGTTATATTGTATGACAAAATCATCACTATGTGCAACACCTCATAGCACACGTATATTCAATAAACATCTTTGACGTGTTTAGTTAGGAATAAAAACTGAAGAAAATGGCGTAGATGCTGTTTAACGTCTTGAAGTATCATTCGATTTGCCCCGGAGGCAAAGCTATTTGAAAAGTCACTATCCACCAACTTCAACATTTGAAGTTACCAAATAATTTTGCAGCAAAAGCCACATAACTTCTGGGTGAAAATTCGCAGTTTTGTAGCGCGGATATTAAATAAATAATTAAATTAAACTCTGAATACTTATAAGTATTGTTATCCTAATTTTAATGATAAGTCTTCATAAACTTTCTGGCTGCATATCATGACTTATGTTTTCCAGCTTTCTAGAAAATAACTACGGTTCAATTTATACCGCACCTTAATCAAAGTTCTTTGGTTTTTATATAATGACGTGTAGTAAGTCCCAGAAAGTACTTATTTTCATGAAACATATCTCCATAAGCTTCAAAGAAACTTCATTTATAATGCACATAACAGAACATGTATGCTACAAATCGAGCCGGTTTAGTTTTTCTATATACAACACATAAAGGTAGCTTATCTAATGAATTTAACTTCAGATTTCTCGTGATTTCAATCGAAATCAACTTACTGTTGATTTTTTTAGTGGCACTATTGTCGCATTTAGTTATATTTCATCGCCTTCCTTACGACTATTGATACACTTTTCACAATTACACTGTTTTCTGGAAAGCTTGAGTCATCATCCCAAAAAAATAGTTTTAAAAAACCCAAATGCCCTGGTACGGTCGAGAGTGGGAAGAGTCCGCTCTCCCTCTCGAAATGCTCTCACATGGCCACGCGTATATAGCCTCTGCCAGGGAAGTCCTACTCACTGCCTTCTCGTGGCGGGAGTGTTGTTCACGAAAATGAGAGGATGAAAAGCGAACGTCCGGCGCTATAACCGGATCCCAATTCTATGGTGCACATGGGCTCCAGTATCCTGAGGGAACAAATGGCGTATGAACCAATCGTCGGTCACCGGCTACCATGGGACTGCATCTCCTTACGATGCTCCACTGCCTTGTGGGTCAGATCTTCAGGTTGAAGGCTCGGGGTGTGGCCCCCTAAGAAAAGTACCTGCTTCGGTTTGGGCACCCGAGCAGTATCACAGCCCTCACACAAATCAATTGAGATTTGTGTGGCGCATATGTATTTGTTGCCTCCTTGTACAAATGCCTATGTGTTAAAAATAAAATATCATAAGAGAAATTAAAATGCCTTGGGTGAATAGGAATCATAGGATTCCAAATTACGGTGACATAAATTTCGTAACCACTTAACCAGTCTGAATGACTGTAGATAATTATGTTAATTCTTAAACTGCGTAATGTTAACACTCTTCCTTAGTAAAAATCTTGAGTATTTACAGAAATTTTCAGGCCATTCACTTTAATGAGTTGATCAGTCATGTGCAGTGTGAAACCTGTTACACCTGTTCTTTAATACTTTGCCTAAGTTCCGAGAAATTCAACAGTTAAAAGGTAACTTTATCATCTTCAGGTAAAAAATATTACATAACTATGTCAGATAAGCAGGGCATAAAAATTACTGCTTGTTTCTAAATAAAAGATATCAGATGAATATTTACATGTAATCAACGTAAAAATTGATCAAAACAGTGTTTGATCAATCTTAAACAGTAACCAGAATGGAGTTCATTATGAGTAACAAGCTATTTTAATCTTTTTTCGTGTAGATGGTGATAATGTATTTAGTATACAAAAGGATTATAGGAACTAATCCTACACTTCTAAGCTTCGGAAAATCAAAGCACACTTGTTTTTTAACCTAAAGAGTGACATTCTTACTAGTGAAATTTCTAGAATGGTGAATAAGCCACAACGTGATCAACAAAAGTTGACTTACTTGACCAACCACTTGGCCTCAAGCAACTTCATTTCCATTCAATAAATAATTATCTTTTATACTCGTAATCAAAAGAATAACAAATTTTTTGATTCCTTACAACCGTGCTTATTTCAAAGCTTGCCAAAAATCTAGGACTACAGTTTATAATTTAATATAATTAAGCTTTCACGGGTGAGAACTGAGTTCATTTATAGCCCACTTCCTTTGGTTACAATAAACCTTATTTTACTTATCAGATCAATGATTTCAAATTTATATTTACTTCGCCCCTGTGCACCTAATCAAAACTATTGTAAAATTAGTAGGGGACACCAAATATATGCGCCACACAAAACAATGATAATTTGGAGAGAAGAAGAAAAGAGAAAAAAAAAGTAATGAACGTGGGGAATTATAAAAAAAAAAGAGAGAGAGAACAATGGTGCGGGAAACGGAAAGGTACAATCAGAAGAGATCTTTCAGTTAAGGAAGATACAACCACTTTTTATGACGAAAGTAAAAGAAGGTTACAGCAGGATCGCCATTGGCTTTTATTCTGAGCCATATCTGATAACGTCTCTAGCCACTGCGTTACACCGTCTTTCGGACCCCAACCAGGGAGTCGTGAAGGACCAACAGAAGCTAGCCCTTTGCAGTTTTCTTTCATACCACGACACCATGTCATATACTGACCGCCTCTCCGCTTTTTCCAACCAGTCCCAGAGTCGGTGAATAATGCACGACGAGGAATTCTCTGGGACGACATTCGTAGAACATGTCCAAGCCACCGAAGTCGGTGTTTCAAGATGGTGACACCAATTTTATTATCGTCTCTGTGACCGAACACTCGATGCCGAACCTCTGCATTACTGACATGGTGTTGCCACTGGATGCCAGCAATCCTTCGGAGACAACGATGATCGAACACAGAGTCGTCTAACATCTTCACCTCGGAGAGGCCAGGTTTCACAAGCATAGAGCAAAACTGCTCTCACCGTCGCGTTGTAGATCCGACCTTTTACAGCCAGACTAAGATCACAAAGGCACCAAAGATGGCCCAGATTGGCATAAGCCGCTCTGGCTTTCACTATGCGTGCATTGATCTCATCACTCACGCCACCACCAGCACTTATGCAGCTACCTAGATACACGAACTTCTCGACTACTTCTATCTGCTCACCATCCAGAGTGAGTGCGGGATTAAAATCCTGCCAGTCTTGTAGGAGTACTTTGCACTTCGAAGGTGCAAAGCACATACCATACCTACGGACATTGATTGCCAACTGATTAAGTGCGGATTGCATGGTTTGGGCATTCTCGCACAGTATGACAATATCATCCGCATACTCAAGGTCGAGAAGTCTTTCTCCAGGCAACAGGTCTACACCACTATTACTTACATCTATCAGAGCCGTTTCCAGAATGTCATCGATGGCAAAGTTGGAGAGGAATGGCGAGATTGAGCAAACTTGCCTAACCCCACTGCTCGAATGGAACAATGGAGAGAGGTGATTGTATGCCCTCACTCTACCTGAGGTGTTTGTATATAGGGCTTTTAGGATGTTAATAAACTTCTCAGGCACACCCTTCTTCAAAAGACAATCCCAGAGAACAGTTCTGTCCAACGAATCGAAGGCAGCCCTGATATCAAGAAACACTACGATTATTGGCCTTTGATAAGTATGGCGGTGTTCTAACACTTGGCGGAGGGTGAAGATATGATCAATACATCCTCGACCAGAACGAAACCCAGCCTGCTACTCGCAAGTCAATCCTTCTCGGGTTCTGAACAACCTATGAAGTATGACGGAAGCCAATTGCTTGGACGCAATTGGAAGTAGACTTATCCCCGGATAGTTGTTACAGGAACGACGTGAATCCTTTTTAAAGATAGGGACAACTATCGACTCATTCCATGAGTTTGGTACACACTCTAGTTCCCAGACCTTTGTAAACAACGTCGTCAGTTCCTTAGTCAGAAAGTCACCACCATCTTTAAAAAGAGCCGGAGGTAAGTCATCTAGGCCCGGTGATTTGTAGCGTTTCAAGAGTTGGAGTCCCTTGCGGACTTCCGCCTCATTTGGTGGATCAGTCGTCACCGGCCATGGACGGCAGGACAGTCTGCGCAATGTTGCCGGAGCAGCAGGCCAGTTGAACTGCCCTTCAAAGAATTCTGCCCATCGTCCAAGAAATCGATGGATGTTAGTGATTGGCATCCCGTCATCCTCGCAGATTGTTTCGCTCACACCAGACTTCTTGCTGCCAGTGGCTCGGATGAGTTGGAAGAGCTTCCAGTAATTACCAGATGCAGCTGCTGCTTCCAACTCACTGGCACGCTCCGACCACCAGGCTTCACGGTCCTTACGCAAGCTTCGCCCGATTTCATTACGTAACATCCTTCGTCTGTGGTCAAACTCACGGTCACCCGGAGTAGACCGACGGGCTTCAATCAGTTGTAAGGAACCAGAGGAAACCCAGTGCTTGTAAGCGAGACGTTTCGCGAACCCACAACTGACTGTACCCGCCATTTTCATGGCGTCATGCAATTGCAACCAATGCTCATCTATACTTTTCGGTGGAATGCTAGCTAGCCTAGAAGCTAGCTCGGTTCAGTACTTACTAGCAACAGAAGTTCCAACCAGCTTGCTAACGTCAATCCTTTGGTGGCGGTCACTTCTTTGTCCACTGAAAATTAAGGTGAGATTGGCGCAGACCAGAGCATGATCAGAGTCCAGAAAGGTACTCCAAAAGGAGAGGCAGTCTTGTACACAATCACGCCAGCGGTAGCTGATCGCGATGTGATCAATCTGAGTCCAGGCCTGAGATGCAGTAGAGGGACGCCAGGTGGCACATCGGCGATGACTGTGCCGAAAGTTAGTGCTAGCCAGAAACAGGTTGTGGTCTGTGCACAGTTGCAGTAGACGTTACCCGTTATTTGTCCTGCGACCAACGAGTCCTCACCGGCCACCTGAACGACTCTCTTCTGTGCCTAGACGCCCGACCTGAGCATTAAAGTCTCCAGCTAATACTACAATATCTGTCGAACGCACTTTCTGAAGAAGAACAGATAACTGGTGGTAGAACTCATCCTTGATTGCATCTGGGCTGCAATCTGTCGGGGCATAGGCGGAGATGACGAAAAGACATCGTTTCTCACGCCGATTTCTTCTCACTTTGATGGAACTTTCTAATCTAACAGCACATAACCGACTGTTAATGGGGATCCAGTCGACTAGTGCTGCCTCAGCTCTTGCGCTTAGTGCGACACCAACGCCAGCAAGACCAGACGAAGATGCCACAGGGTCTCCGGATAAACGCACATAAAACAAGCTTTTTGAAGCGACAGATGGAGAGCGAACTTGTAGTACTTCACCAGAGTCTTGAATAAGGGTCTCGGATAGACAACACACATCAATATTAAGACTTTCCAAAGACATAGCCAGCCCTATCTGTTGTCCGACCTGCATAAGTGTGCGAACGTTGAAGGCAGCCAGTTTGAATGGTGCACGTGGTTTCAGAAAAACTGCTTCAGTACTCATATTCGGTAGTAACATACAATTTTCAACCAGGCAGTGACTCGAGAACGTTTAGATAAAGCTGAATTTTTACCATAGGCGAGCTGCTGTCTGAGTCGAAACGGATACAAAAAGTAGAAATAGGAGATAGTGAATAAATGACGTAATAAATAATAATAATAATAATAATAATAATAATAATAATGATAATAATAATAATAATAATGCTAATAGTACCAGTCATCTCAATGTTAGTCGGAGAGAAACGAATATTTTCCATAAGCAGATAGCTCATCATGGTTTTAGTGCGTGGGCTGAAATACTGCCCGGGTGCCCAAACCGAAGCAGGTGGTTTTCTTAGGGGGACACACCCCGAGCCTTTGACCTAAAGGTCTAGTCAACAAGGCAGTGGAGCATCGTAAGGAGATGCAGTCCCATGGTAGCCGGTGACCGACGATTGGTTCATACGCCATTTGTTCCCTCAGGATACTGGAGCCCATGTGCACCATAGAATTGGGATCCGGTTATAGCGCCGGACGTTCGCTTTTCATCCTCTCATTTTCGTGAACAACACTCCCGCCACGAGAAGGCAGTGAGTAGGACTTCCCTGGCAGAGGCTATATACGCGTGGCCGTGTGAGAGTATTTCGAGAGGGAGGGCGAAACCTCCCCGCTCTCGGCCATACCAGGGAATTTGGGGGCATTGTAAAATTAGTAAATCGAAAACTAATTACGAGACAGACTTTGGAAATACTCACAGAAATCACGACTGGTACTCCAAAATTAAAGTATTCGACAAATAATTTATCAACTGAACTTTCGGATTATAATTTCATAACCATTGATAAATAAAATGTCTGTGGAATCTGGTATACATATCAAATACAGTTTTTTTGCGAAAAACTGATGCTTATGTATCGCACTAATTTGTCAACATTCCCTACTTGGTATCATAATAAACAAGATAAAGAATTTAGTTTAACATATTACTACCAGAATACCAGAATACTTTGTAGAACTGAAAGTTATATTCGGTCTTAAGATCAGGAATGTAAAGCTAGACCAGTGAGTTTATGGAAACATTTGAAGCTCAAAAAACAAATCATTGTAGAATTTACGGCGGTTGCAAAAACGTCTTTTGAACAAGGTAGATCATTTAACATAAAGATCGGTATAGGCCCAACATCAGACAATGAAGAACTGAAAAATCAGAAGGAATTATCAAAGGCTTGATAAATGGGGTATTTAGTATGAAGTCTATATTCTCAGAAAAAAATCGATAAATCCGCATTTTATAATTTTCAGACTCATCTTTTATCTTTGATAAACTGTTGTATTAATCTAAAAGAACAGGAAGAACAGCAGGTTGGTTTTTTTCCTTAATATGTTTTAGAAATACGATGAGCATACTGATATTGTACACTCTCGTCATAACGTGTCACCCGCATAAATAAAATCGTAAATGGGAGATATCGCATTAATTGGTGCCGGAATATTAGAGAAATATGACTAAGTTCAGATGAATATGGTTGTAAATAAACGGGTGGAAGTTTAATTTATGGACTACCTTTGAGCGATACTGAATTTACCTTTGAAAAACGTAACCACTTGCTGGGGTTTGAAGTGTTAAAAACCAGTTTGAAATATCAGGATTAGTATTTAGAGTGGGTAGTGAGGGTTGAAAATGAGAGCTAGTGTCTTTGACAAGAAATGATATCAGCCACAATATTAAAATGACATTTAGCCATATAGATGAAAGAGTTTAATTTGAACCTGGATTTAAATTATTTTTTCCGTAAATCTTCGTCCCATCAATAATTGTCTGTTTAGAAAATGTGAAAGTGTGGAGATATATCAACACTAAAAAATTTGAATAACTTGTCATTATTATATAAACTGATCTTTCATGAGAAGTCAATTAAAGAAACTTGTGGGAAAAGTGCACGCACGGAATAGAAGGCTCGTCCTTAAAATACGAATTTAATAACGGCATTAATCTTCCACCAAAGATTATATAGGTAGAAACGAAAATACTTAGAGTTTCAGTCAGTGTTTCGACAGATAGTATGTCTTGAAGTGTAAAATAACAGCTAAAGCACATCATTAAACAAACTCAATACAATTTCAAACTTTAAAATAAGGACTGGGTACTATGTTTATTTTGTCAAAAATATCAGGCTTATAATATTATTCTTCCTATTTTCGGTAGATTAATTTCCAGAATTCAAAGAAATTTTGATATTATCCTAAAGTCTGAGGAAATATTAAGGAGTTCGTCGCACTTCTCTGAAATTTTCCCAAAATTGATAAGATTTGCCACAAAATCAGGGATTGATTACATCTACTCTACCGGGCTGTACAGAAATTTTAAGACTTAGATCACTAAAAAGTGCATCATGTTTTGTTTAAAAATGCGTAAACTGTAGCTTACTTGATTATATATTGAAGGTTAATGTGAACTTACCCCTTTTGTTTTTACAAACAACCATCTCTTCATGTTACCGCTTTTTCGCACATGTACTGTATTAATTTTTTTGAAATACTTTAACAAACAGTAATTCCCACTTGTCTATAAAACGAAAAATTGTGTGAGAACGATAGCTGGAATCTATTTAAGGGTCGCTTAAAGAAAAATAACTTCATTTCTGAAGCATTATTTACCACTGATTTGATAATTATTATTACGTCAAACCTGAAAGCATACAAAGGCATTTTATCACTTATTACTTCCCCCGTTCTTCTACTCAGCTTAAGTATCATCATCGCCACAAGACACGCAACAAAAAAGATCGACGTTCATATTTTCTTATTAATTTACAGTACATTTTATAGATCGTACGTTTAGTCTCAAAACTGACATTAATGATATTTACAAAAGAATATCTATTAGAATTGGAATGAAAATCCACTAAGCAATTAATTGCTTGTATTGAAGAAGTATTTCAAGCCAGTCATAGAGTTTCTGGGACACCACATCGACTCACAAGGGATCAAACCACTACAGGAAAAAGTAGAAACTATTGTCAAGTCCACAGGGCCGAATTCAATAAAACTAGCACGTTGGCCTCTTGACATATGCAATTTTTACCGTCGTTTCTTACCTGATCTCGCGGTGACTTTACAACCTCTAACAGTTCTCTTGAAACAGGATGAAAAAGAAACAAAATCAAAAAGATGAACTCTCTACGTTACTGCCCGATGAGAAAACTGTTTTTGATAAAGCAAAGTCTATTATGTCAAATGCTACTACGTTGCAACGCTTAAACTCTGATACCATAACACATCTAATTCTCTGCGCTGATGCATCTCAGAGAGCTGTATGTTCGGTATTACAACAACGAGTAAGCGACATTATTGGACATGTGGCATTCTTCACTAAACGTCTATCACCAGCTCAGGAACGTTACAGTATCTTTTTGACATGAGTTACTAGCTGTTTATTTAGCGGCAACGCATTTCGCCTTCCTGTTACAAAGACGTGAATTTACCATAATGGGTGATCATAAACCCGTATATTATTCCCTTAACACGTCATACTTTCGACATTTACCACGCGAAGCACGACAACTGGATCATACCTTACAATTCACAACAAATATCCAGTTCATCAAAAGGACATTTTATTATCGTAACTGACGATTTATCTCGAACAGATATCAATACACTTGTACATAAACAAGATAATAACCTCAAAATCATAGGTAAATTACAAGTAGATGATGAAGAACTAAAAACCTGCAAAGAGAAGTCCAACATGGTTCCTTTCTTCGATTCACCTATTACCTGAGATGTTCAAACTAGTGACTATCTTACTTTTATTCCCAAAGCTTATCGACGAAGGGTATTTCAAAATCTATATGAACTCTCACATCCTAGCATCAATACCGCAACCAAACTCATAACCGAACTCTTTCTCTGGCCTAAAATTAATTCGGATATAAAAAGCTGGACATGAAGCTGCTTGCAGTTTTAACGCAGCGAGGTCCAATGACACACAGTCAGTCCTCTTGGAAGATTTACGCCAAATGATACACGTTTCATACACGTATATTTAGATATAGTTCTTTCCCTTCCATCATCGAACTGCTTTACTCATATTCGTGTGCAGATTTACCAGATGGGCAGTAGCATACCCTATCAAAGACATCTCAGCAAAAACTGTCACATCAGTATTTCTTGATCGTTGGATATCAAACTATGGAGCCCCATCAACTGTTACTACAGACCATGGTTCTCAGACCCAATCCGTCCTATTTCAGGAATTTATCAAACTTCCGGAAGTGAACCGTATCGAAACAACAACCTACCATTCAGTAGCTGATGGTTTGGTTGAGAAAATTTACAGCCAACTCAGAAGCTCACTGGTGGCGCAATCTGATGTATTGAAGTGGAGTGATTCACTAACACTTTTACTACATGGAATTCGTTCAACTATCAAAGAAGGTATTGGCCTCACACCAGCCAAACTAGTCTATGGTACAACCCTAACACTACCAGGTCAACTAATCGACCCAGATACAATAATGTCAACTTATCCAACTCGATTCGGGATCCGCCTGTCGCAAACAATGCGAAATGTTGAATAATAGTTTTGCATATTATTATTATTATTAGCAAACCAAAATACATAGTTGGCCGTATTTACACATTTTTTATTGTGCTCAAATACATTCATGTAACTCTGTACACTAACACGTTACACATCACTAACGTGCATATCATATTCTGTAGTTTATATACATCTATCGATACAAAAAAGCTTTTCTGTAGAGTGTCATTGCATACTTACCTTTGTTGTTATATTTTATATGCGTGTATTATACTCTCCTTGCATTGTCGTTACATTCCAGTGTTACCTCCGCAAACTCTGGGGGGAGCTGTGTAAAGATAGTCTCACCAAACTTATTTTGCAATTAATTTTTGATGCTACTTGTATTTCTTTTGTTAATTCTCATAACTTGCATATTAACTACAAGTGACTGTAAAACTTGATTAAAATTGCATGGCCTTAAATACTTCCTCCTCCATTTTGAATCCCTCATAGTCTTCAAGGACTATAAACTCGGCATGGGTAGTTAACTTCCCTAGGAGAGACGTTAAGCAATCTGGAGCAATAAATCTACGTTTGCGAATACAGTTCAAGCCCGATTGCAGTGACCGGCGTTCGCTTAATCGCCTTTGCCATGTATAAGCCTTCCAAATACATTTTCTCAACACATCTCCACCATACAACTTTCGCTTCAATTGTTTATGTGCACTTTCAACACGGTTATTTGTATTGTTACCTGAGGCTGCAATCACGTAATATGATCGATTAAATTGACGAAACTATTAACAAAATCGGTCAGCAAATTGACTTGTAATTATCATTAAGTAGTGTTGTTTTCTCGGTATCTTCATCCATTACAGATGATTCTCAGTATGTTTCTCTATCAGTTGCTCATTCAGTAAATATCTCAAAACCTTGTCAGTCTAACTGGAGGTTTGGCGACACAATCATGCATGCAAATAATCAGTATAAGCAGTCAAGCAAATCTCCTGCAAACTGAAAACATCAATGTCGAAGTTACGCCAACACTGACTAAGGTTCAAGCCATTATCATATATATGAGTTGGAAGTGTACTCCCCTTGGTTACAACTTATATTCTTCCTGATAATCACATGAGCATCATTCACTGTTGATCATCTTGTAAAGACTTATTTAGCCAAAGTCATCGCGCGGCACTACATCACCAACAATTTATAATCACTATATCTCAATCAAATCGTATTCCGCCTCATGTTAAACCGCATACTTGCAAATAACTTGTATGCACCATCAGCTGTTAGGTATAGATACAAATAAATTGTCTATGTTAGATCAGAACATTGAGTCTAGAGCATGTCTCTTACGAATACACTCATGTTTAACGAATTTCTCTTATATATCTGTCCAAAATTCACATAATTATCACTTTTCACTCATTAAAACATTTTTTGATAACCATTCATATGTATTAGTAGTATCACTAAATTCTATCAAGGTCAAGTAAAAATGAGGTCGAGAAAATTTCCCCATATCTAAATAAACCGTATCAAACTAACTGGAACACTAGTTGGAATTCTGCACGGTTATACTTTTGTTCTTTCAGTTAGCCTACTAATGCAGATGCAATTAGAAATCAACGCATGGACAACTTTCTGATTTCATAATTTGAACTAAAACTAATACCAATATTAAAATCTCTACAATATTGATTGCTTTCAATATTTCTAGACACAAATTACTTAGTATCTATAAGTTATTATCGAAGGCTATTAACACTCATCTCACGTTTTATTACTATTATTATCATCCCATTTTTCATAGCCCGAATAATCACCCCAAATTTTCATTTCAAGCGTGTTAAGCATGCAATCAGATATGTTAAAATTATTACATGTATTTCCCGACCAGATGCTGCTGTCTTCTTTTTGATTTATCTTTCAGCTTATCAATGCTCGGAGGGTTCTTACTATACTTGTTAACCTCCGGCGCGCGATAACCCCACTCAACTTGGTATCGTAACAACGTCACGTTGATTCTGGTGGGAGAGTAGTGTAGTGGCAGTGGGCCCTAACACGAGACAATACGAAAAATAGACATTCAACATTTAACGCTAGGAAATAGCTAACAATGGAGAAGGCGGGAATAATCATAGGAATAAATTGGGGCTGATCGTATGGCATGGCTCGGCCATGCAGGCGTGGTCCCAGCTGAATGTTATCTCTTATCTTTTATTCGTATTAAATATATTGTTCCATCTCTAGCCGAAGCTTGTTTTCCATCATGTATTGGTAATTGTTACGATGCGATGAGGTGGTGTAGATAATAATGTGACTTACATATGAGATCTTATAGATTAGGCAGTTGCATCATGACAAATCTACAATTTTAGGATTGGGTCTATTATTAGAGCAGTACTAATATCATAGTAGACCATAATTCTACAGGTCTACATTATTCTAAAGGTGCGATTTTGTTAATGATACTTCTGATGTTGAGATGAAATATATTGGTTAGTGTGTCGGTATTGTTTGCGGTAAAGAAAGTTCCCCAATCAGTGCTTCTTAGGTAATTGTGGAAGTTATTCCAATCAACCTCGCGATAATTTCTACGAAGTGTTGCGGTTTTACGTCTACCGGTTGTGGTTTTTATATTAAGGCTGCATATGACAATGTTATGATCACTACCTGGAAATATTTTTCCAATATACACAGTATTGGGGGTGAGGCCACTGGTAAAGATTAAGTCCAAGATATTTTGATGTCTGGTAAGGCCATTGACATACTGGGTTCATTGTCCGAGCTCTAAACATTCAATAAATGATTCATAACGTTTCGGTGCCTTGACTGGGAACTAAGAAATTTCGGGCATGTTGAAGTCACCACAAATAAGCTTGCCTGTGAATGGAAGAGATGATGCTAGTGTGAATACCTCCGATACTATTGCTATGTCATCTATTGATGCGTTAGGTTGACGGTAAACACAGCCGAACAGTAGGGTAACGGAATTCGACTGCTTTAATACAATCCAGTTTGTTTAGTTCAGGCATATCACATAGTAGTGAGTTTAGGCTAGAGTGAGCGTAAATCAGGCATCCTCCGCCTCGTCCCTTCAATCTATCACTTCTATATAGGAAATAGTTATCAAGAGATATACTTAGGTCGGAAGTATTGCTGTTAGTCCATGCTTCAGATATCATTATAAATGATGGATGATATGTGGATACAAACAGGGCTAAATCCGTCTTTTTATTGCAGATCGACCTAGCGTTGATGAGACATATATTAAACAAATGACCTACTAGCTTGAAATAAGTGAGAGTATCTCGAATAAGGTCGATGTAACCCTTGCGGATGTAAGATGAGTTAGAAGTGAGGGATTGAATGTTCTTCAATAGCTCGGTATTATGATGGCTAGATTTAGTGGGACATGTATCAAATGAGCTAGTCAAGTTGATTGGGGAGTTTATCCAGGAGGAAAGGGTGGAAGAACTCTCTGATGGAAACTGTTGGGGGGAAACGCGTTTATGTTTTGTATGTGGTTTGAAATAACTTGAGCTATATGCTTCAAAAGAGGTGTCACTAACGGTCGTATTCCAAAGAAATCTTGTACAGGCCTACTGTGAAGTGTATGTTTATTTGCAAAATAGTCTTGATGGTTAGGTGCGTAGCCTCTCTTTTAGCTATTTACGTTAGCGTGAGAGGGGTCTGCTGCGCGTAACTGGAAGAAGTTGCGACTGTTATTGTACGTGGAAGCTTTTTCTATGTGGTGGGTTGGTACTAATGGGCGTGAAAATCTTCTTTCTGAGAGTAATTACAATTATGATCCTGGGAATGTAGATAGGTTGTGGAGTGAGGAACCTATTATTGTTATTCTTGTTAATAGTTTTAAGCTTTGGGGGTGCTTGGAGTGATCAGTAATCTGGTAGTTTTTGTTAGTCTGCTTGTAAAAAGGCAACCTAGATGTGTTGAAGGCAAGTTATATGATATCAGCGGGGAGAACCTGTTCACTGTTGTTGGGATACATATAGAGCAGTTGGGTTCAACTTTATGTGTTTCCCTACTCGGTATCGTGAGTCTTGTCTTCCCACACTTTTTTGTCAGAGCCGGAGTCTTTCGTTGTTTCTGTGAGATGAAGTTAGCTTTATTCGAGTCAACCTGTGAAGTATCTTCAGGAGGACTAATTTTTAAGTGTATATGTTTAGTTGGATGCGTCATGTCGCACAACTCACATCTTAGTACATTACTGAGCAAACAACTGTGATTAGACATGTCGTTATGTTTTTGGTGACAGTTGTGGTCCGAATCTTATCCAAAGGTTTCTGATCAGCAGACTCATTTAGATCAACAGAGTGATGTCATGCTTATTGTTGCAAACTGCAGCTGGAATGTTAATTGCTGTAATACCACCATGCAATTCTACCGCTTCACGTCTTCCTACACGACGTTGATAGGGCGTACGGTCTGGAGTGACTTTTATATTTTTGTGTGGAGTTAGTGAGCTAATATTCTTGCTCAAATCAATAAACTGCTTAACATCGTTACAACAGCCAAACATAAAAAAGGGGGGCGAGTTGGTCTGTCCGAATTTTTTCTAAGGCGGATGACTTTGCAGTTAACGTTCAGCATATCGCATGTTCTGAGGCAAATATCCCTCAACTTAGATGGGTGTGTGCGGTCGGGGAGGTTATACGCAAACGCATTGAAGGAAGACATCACTCTTTCCGTCACTTCTTCAGCCACAAACTCCAAAATACACTCAGCTTTAGTGAGTTGCTCAAGATTCTTATCAGTGTCAAGGCCCCATATATGTGTGAGGGGTGCTAGTTGCTAAAGTCTGTCGTTTATTTCGGCTAGAGAGTTTTGTAGTCGACGGATGTCAGTACTATATCTATCAGTATTTTCGTGTGTATGAAACGAACTATTGGACTCTTTACTTTTTGAAATTTTGAATTTCGGCCTTGGTAGAACGTACTGTCTGGTAGACTGTGCTGACGTTTCGATGCACGTGGGTATAGTGTCTTGTGTGTCAACCAGTCTTACCGTTGGCATAGTGCACGCGGAAATGGAGGGGCAGTAACACGGAGAATAAGGTGTAGATAGTGACACTTGTGTACAATACGCAAATTGTTCATTTGTTAAAGGTTTGACATTGTCAGGTACTGAGTCGTCAGTCATAGGGGTTACAGATTTGGATCTTTTATTTGGCTTAGTTGGTGAAATTTCTCTTTTACTGGAATTATTGACCATGATTTGAAACTGGGTACGGAGCTCGTTAAATCAAACATAATATCAGAGTATTAGTAGTAGTTAAGTATTAAACTGGTTAATTCAAGAATCGGAGACTATGAGTATATAACAAATTTTAGATCTATTTTAGACTTAAGTCCGAAATACGAATAATATGAGCTGGTAAGTATCCATCAGAAATTTTTTTGTCTTCAGCTAAAATTTACTCGATATGCAAGATAGGATGAGAGTCTCTGTATTGTACACCCTACAAATGAACAAGTCGACGAATATCAAGACCACCCGAAAACAGTTACAACTTTCAAATTTCACTAACTAAAGGTTCACAAGGCAGTTACGAAGAATTATCATGTTTAATTAGCATTTCTCAGCATCCTCATATCGACGGTTTGCGTCCAGTAATATCTAATATTGAGACATTAGTGGGCCTTACCACAACGTTGGGATTTCAAGTTCTAAAATAGAGTAATGAACTGTGTACTGCCTGTGTCAATAATATTGTCATGAAATGAACCTATATATATATATATATATATATATATATATATATATATATATAATCACCTTAGTATATGTACACTGCTCTTCGAAATAGTGGATAAAGACAAATGATCACTATGAACACGCGAATCAATAGTATCTAAATTACAAGCCTTAGTATTACTTGCAGCAAAATCAACAGAACTTTTGCATACTGACTAAATGTGTCCTATCTCACCACATTTAAGACATTTAACATTACTAACGCACATGAAATAATTGAATGAAATTTTCCACAGCGTAAACATTTACCAAAGGTGTGCTCACCATTGTGATCTGCTTTGCGACTACTTGTCGAGTCGCCTACCATATTTTCACGACAATAGGAATCACTATTAAGTAAACGCAAGTTTGATTGACCCTGACAGTGTATTTGATCATCATGAATGAGAAAACCATTAAAAATTTTCACCAACTGCTCATCAAGTCCATTCACTGTCACATAGTTGATACATGCAGTTCATGCAATTAATCGATCCCTCAACTGCACATGATATTGATCACCAAAATTGCATTTGGTAGCTCGTGTTGCGAATTTTTCGTACTTACAATTTCTTTGTCATGGAACTTCATTCTAGTTGCAATAGTGATAATGGTTTATTGTGAAGTTTCAACTGGAGGAAATTGCTCTAAGTGTTACTCGATGATCAGTCCTCTGATTGGTAACTAATGCTCTTATCCCTTAGTTTTAATAAGAAGAAAACAGGTATTACATCTTTCTATCACCAAGAAAGCTTTTCTGATGCCCATACAAAAATCCAGTAACGTTTGAACTTTGAAGTTTATGTATGCTTAAGGCCACTCACACAAAGAGCGGCCAATTCAAGACCGTCGGAAATCCGTCTGGTGGCTGCTCACTATTTCTAGTATTCCCATCACAGTTACTTGTGACCTATTAACTTCCAGGGAATAGTTTAAGCTATCTTTACAGGGAAATCAACAAGTTTTCGATTCCTAGTCGAGGTTTTGTATTACTTTCCAGAAATATGGATTGCTTCATAAGGATTTAACCACTCGATATAATTCCGTAGTATCCAGCAAATGTCTGGGTTACCGAACCTCACACCAATAAGGTAGGTTCTTAGTTAATTTCTTCAATATCAGTTCATATCTAAATCGTTTTAAATTTAATTCAGTTGGACTGACCAAAGTTCCCGACAGTGCAAAAATATCTTTGTGTTGCGCTTTCTTTCGTTGAAGTTAGTGGAACTAGCCATAAATCCTTATTTTGTCAGGCAGTGTAGCGTCTGTGAATATTTTTCTTCAAAAGTCAGGTTTACTCACCTCCGATTTCCCCCCTTCAATAATGGCCAAAGATTGCTCATCATAACTAGTAACAAATAAAGCTGTCTAACATTTTCACTTGTATTTTATAACGTCCTGGTTGAAACATTGAGGAGACTAAACGTCGTATTTTCGAAAATTTTAAACTGAATGATGCAAAACTATGTTAGCCATAGTTTCCATACATACGTAATCTATTGCCTCACAGTTGTATTGTTTGGGTTTGTAATCGATTCTTTCCTGAGGTTTTCATATGTGACAGAAGTGCTAGTAAACTACACGTCGTTGTGTTGACTAAATTACCCTAGAAAATCTCCGAGAGGAAGCAATCAAGGTGTATTATGAATAAATTAACATCATGACACAATTTAATATCAATGTTGAACAGATCTCTGCCACTACGACTAGTTTTGAGTCATGTTACTCGGTCGCGATAATCGTGATAACTACAACCAAATAGTGTACACCTGGACTTACCTCACAGCATGTGGACTTGAGTACTGTTAGGAGTATGAGAACAGTTATCACTTCTCGGCTGCCTATACCATAGAAGGGTTCTTCTGGAGGTACCTGAAAAGGAAATTGGATTAGAGGTGGTCATAATGACCTGAGAGCGTGACCGCAGTGCCCAAGGGACAGCTGCTGGAGGTCTGTCACATACGACCTTTTTGTGAGTAATCTTCGTGTTAGCTCCGTATTTGTTGGTACCTTACCGCCGGAGACAGATATCCGTGGGATAAGGTGAGGTGTGCACTTTTAGGGTCGACCTTTTCTAACCTTACCCCTCCTTTTGGGAAGGCAGCATCGCTGTTATGCTGGTTGTCTGAAGGAAAAACCTTACTGCTGTCACACTTCTGTACAGTCAGCAGTACGACTTCGCCTTCGGACCTAGGTTTTGTTGCTTTTAGTCTTACCGCTCTTCAACCGACCTGTCTGGCATGGTAGGACCTTGAGGAACGGTTGTTCCAGCCAGTATAGCTCGATTGGTTCATCACGAAGCAAGCCTGACCACCACGTCAAGGTATCAGCAACAGTCGGGAGCATTTGATAGCTGTGTGCATAACTCATTCCCCAACCATTTAAGTTGGTGAATGCTTACAGCTTCCACTTAATTGCCACCTGTCAAGCACTAAAAAATTGATCGTAATATACACCAACACTTCGAAGCATCTGTGATAGAGTTTTGGCAACCCACACATAACTTCTCTCTTTACGAGCCAAGCCCCAGTTGTAGCGCGCTTCTGAGTAAATTGACATGCAATGCACTTCTTTTTTGATAAAAAAGTTGACGTCTTGTCTGAGCTAAGTTCTATCTCCTCTTGCCGATACTCCATGAGTATTTTAGCTTAACCGCAATATATGATAAGTCTTCAACGTTGACTCAAATAGTCCATATCACTAAGAATATACAGGTTCTTTTTTCCTAATAACAAATGCCCATAAACCAGTCAACACAAATCAAAGGAAGCGTTAGATCAAGGTATCAGATCGCACCTATCGTAGTTTGACATTATTATTGTCCCACACATTGGAGGCGTGGTTTCAAAAATTCGTGCTTGTTAGATGAATTGCACTTTATATACTCTGTCATGTTCTCTTAAAGTTGAGGATGAGAGAAGCCCTTCTCTTAGAGTACTCGCATATGTTCACTCATTTTCAGAAGAGTTGTACTTATTTCCTGTATTGCAAAAGTGTTCTCACAAAAGGAAAGTGATGAAAACAAACGTCTGCCGATTCCATCAGGTTATTAGGTACAAAAAATTCACTAAGATAAATTTGAATTCCATATGAGTGATCCGTGTGTACTTCGAAGTACTGAAAAAAATGGCATGTAGACCTATTTTGGTAACCTACTACTGGAATGTCACGTCTGACCTTGTCCTACTTCTTTTTGGATTAAACCTGATCAAAAGATCAGTGATGTCTATTAAAAACCACCTACTTGTGTTTGGGTTCACATGCAGTATCAAAAAAAACCACATAAAATTTGCCACGACACGAAAAGCTCCCTTTATAAATTGGTCATTTTGTTTTGAATAAGTTTTTTTTACCTTATCTTTGTATCCTTTAGTATACGTGTGATGTATACTGTTAAAATGTTTTTTTTTCACTCCACTTAACACCTGATTTTTTTTAGAGTTCTGTCCTATCCAGACAGTCTTAAGTCACAAAGTAATAGATTTGTGAAATCGTAGTCATGCGCAAAATTTATCCCGCTGTTCTAGAACCATGAGTACTTAAACTTTATAACATTGATGTTTATACTTAAATCCATGTCGTGTAATACTCGTTCCTTAATATATCTATGGGAACTCTCACCATTACTGAGTTGTTTCAACGAGATTCATATTCAAGATTCCAACCAAGCTCATCATCTTACCTGCAAGGTTGGTAGTGCGCCAGTAGTCATTTTCCCATGGATATTTCTTCATAGTGTTGTTATTCCGTTCTCTGTAGCCCAGATTCTGACCCCGTATTGTGCTAAGCATTTTTGTTTTATAGTGACAATTGGAAGTTCCCTAGTATTTCTTTACGCTTTGAAACGGATAGATCATGTAAAGATTCTGTGTAATGAATTTATAGTACACGTGAAATTTCCTCGTTATCTTGCTTTGAGGTGGGAACAGTTTTTTAAAAAATGTAATTTGCTCAAATAAGTAGAGCTATAACTAATGGTCTAGATATTCGTTTGACAATAAGTTTTGTTGGAGTTTTGTTCTCTGAACTGGATGGTTTGGTCGTGGAGTCTGAAGTTTGTGCTGATGATGTCGTTCAGAAGAACGATGAAAGCTCCACGACCAAACCATCCAGCTCAAAGAACAAAACTCCATCAAAACCATCCACCTGAGCTACAAATCTCCATTATCTCATTATAAGTTTTGTGCAAATTAACATTTACTTCATCCTTTAAGTTTTACTTCGGCTGAGAGTGGGAAGAGTCCGCTCTCCCTCTCGAAATGCTCTCACATGGCCACGCGTATATAGCCTCTGCCAGGGAAGTCCTACTCACTGCCTTCTCGTGGCAGTGTTGTTCACAAAAATGAGAGGGTGAAAAGCGAATGTCCTGCACTTTAACCGGATCCCAAACCAATGGTGCACATGGGCTCCAGTATCCTGAGGGAACAAATGGCGTATGAACCAATTGTTGGTCACCGGCTACCATGGGACTGCATCTCCTTACGATGCTTGCGGGTTAGACCTTTAGGCCGAAGGCTCGGGGTGTGTCCGCCTAAGAAAACCACTTGCTTCGGTTTGGGCACCCGCGCAGTATCACAGACCTCACGCATATCAAATGAGATGTGTGTGGCGCATATGTATTTGGTGCCTCCTTGTACCAATATCTATGTGTTAAAATAATGATAGTAATAATAATAATTATTATTATTCTAATACAAAAGTGTTCATGGATCAGCTCAAGTCCATTTATTCTATTTAACCAGCTACTCCTACGTACTCAAGTTGGATCTGTATATCAAACATTTCGCAGAAATTCGACACTGAAATAGTCAAATAAACTTCTGGTTGTTTGTGCCCTGATTGTTTGCTCTGTTATTATTAAACCTGATTTTAATAAAGCTTTCATTTCTAATTGTATTCAACGACTCTTGAACCCTCTGTCATAAGGAAATTTTGTTGGAGACTCTTTGTGACATGATTCAGAATCGATCGCAATGCCGTAGGTGTATACACTCTTTGTCTTCCCTTAAACCTTGAGATAAAAATTACTTTTTACCTTTCTTTCTACGAACTAGTTCTTTCTCTGTTTCATATCCTTATATACAATCTTTCCCTATATTACTATCATTGAAGTAATTGCTATGAATTTGGTGTTCATCTTGTGCTACTGAGGTGTTGCAAGTTGGACCGATGCATATATGTGGCTGGTCCTACGTTGTAGCTGACTGACTGAAATAAATTTTGTCATGAATACAACAAAACACAAACCTCGACTATATAAAAAAGAGAGTCTAGTGCTTAACTCAACAACCAAAATTCACTTACTGCATTGTCATGTTATTTTTGGCTCTACACTATAGACTTTTATGTGCGCTGACCTTAGAGGAAAAGTAAATGTAATGTAACATGTGTCAATGCAGTGTGCTTCAATATAATGATTAATGTGTTTGAAAGCTTTCACACTGACGTTTCAATTAAGAATGCTGTCCATCAATAATATCTTTTTGATTTTTACGTTTTTTTTATCTGTATGCTTCACACTATCAAATAGAGCGATTATTATTAAGAATTTTTAGCTCTCGAATTTTATCATGCTTAAACTAAACCACCTAACTGAATGGGTCTCATTCAGTGAATTAAAAGTTAGTTCTTTGGCTCCCGAGGTTATATTGATAAAGACTGCAATATCGGCTGCCTTTCTGTCTAGCTTAACTTGCACTTTGTGGCAAGCAGGAAGTAACAACCGCCCTCATACCTCTAATATCATTAGAAATCTTTACACGGTCAAATCCCCTCTTCACTCCACACTATTCTTTTTATCCCTACCACCAACATCTCTCCTATTACTTCATTCCTATCCATCATCATTGCTAACTATTCAAGTTTGCGAGGCGATTTCCGGTCTCTTCAAACCTCTCTGTAAACTACACGTTAGGGGTCTTAGTGTTCGAACCTTACATTAAATAGCCCAACAGGCTCTCTTAGCTAGGATTCTAGAATCTCATTATTGATGTATGTTGTCTCTGAAACACATCCTGCAGGATCCAAGTGTGACCATCTACTTAACTATACTTAGTCAATACATAGAAACCGCACGATTTACCCTCTATGTATCCAAAGACTTGAATGCCGCCTCTCGTTACCTTGATGATGTTAGCATACCATTAAGTTCAAACGCGGAACAGGCTTTCGTGAATTGAATTCCAACAGACAGTCACTTTTGCTGTATTCAACCAGGTGCAGAAGCGAGAACACGGAAAAATGGGAACATGCACTGTCATATCCCTCTACGCTCGAACTGACTGCAGTTCGAAAGAAGTAAAGAATGGGTTTTATGGGAATCTTTCTGCTCTCCTACAGAAGTAGTAATCGTAGGAGACTCACTCTTATGTAGGTAGGTTAAACGAAAGTGAAAGACACTGAGGTAAATCGTACATCATCTCAGCTCAGCAAACGAAGGATGGCAACCGGCTACTGCATTGATGTTCAGACTTTCTGGCGGCCAAAGCAAGACGTGACATCAGTACATAAAGACACTGACTGGGAGTGATCCGTGTAGGTAGGTGCAGACGACTTGGTTGGGTTCCGCATGATTACCGTAACCAATGATTAGAGATTGAATAACAGCTCAAGATCGTTCGCAATGACACAGGCGCATTCACTTATTGTCTTCCCTCAGTTTCTGTTAGAGGTATGAGGGCGGTTATCACTTCCCGGTTGCCCACATCGTGGAAGGGTTCTGCTGGAGGTACCTGAAAAGGAAATTGGATTAGAGGTGGTCATAATGACCTGAGAGCGTGACCGCAGTGCCCAAGGGACAGCTGCTGGAGGTCGGTCACATACGACCTTTTTATGAGTAATTTTTGTGTTAGCTCCGTACTTGTTGGTACCTTACCGCCGGAGACGGATATCCGTGGGATAAGGTGAGGTGTGCACTTTTAGGGTCGACCTGTTCTAACCCCTCCCCTCCTTTTGGGAAGGCAGCATCGCTGTTATGCTGGTTGTCTGAAGGAAAAACCTTACTGCTGTCACACTTCTGTACAGTCAGCAGTACGACTTCGCCTTCGGACCTAGGTTTTGTTGCTTTTAGTCTTACCGCTCTTCAACCGACCTGTCTGGCATGGTAGGACCTTGAGGAACGGTTTTTCCAGCCAGTATAGCTCAGTTGCTTCATCACGATAGGCAAGCCCGACCACCACGTCAAGGTAGCAACCACTGAATTAACTACTTCTATGAATCCGGTGTTCATCTTGTTGTGCTAATGCGGTATGGCAACTTGGACCGATGCATATACGTGCCTGGTCCTACGTTGCAGCTGACTGACTGACCTCAGTTTCTAGGTCTCTAAATTCCCTGTAAATACTTTTCGTCATTGATTTGTATCTTCTCGAATCGTTTTTTGGACAGTCTTTTCTACTATTACTACTACCACTGGGATTTACCCCGACAATTTCGTCTCACTATGCTGATGCGGTATGGCAAGCTGAACCAATGTACACATGTCCCACGTCCTACGTTGCGTTTGACTTACCGACTAAATTATAGTTCTGAATATTAAATTAAGAGGTTTGGCTCAAATAACTATCTATAACTCTACCTATTTTTTTCAAAGATCATCTATACAAACTGTAACGCATCTCGTAGCTTCCTTTTTGGATTTTCAGTAATTGGACTTATTTGGTTCTTTTGTGACAGAGTGGAGAAGGTCGCACCTCAAATAACAGAAGTTTCTGATGCTCAGAACATAACGGTTGTGTCACGTTTATCTCCTCATAAAGGAATTCAGTACACTCGCCCAACTCATAATTTTATTGCTACCCCTCCTCGAGATTCAGTTGTTTCTACTGGCTCTGTTGTTGTGATTCGACCAATCGGCAATGCTTCCACTCCAATAAATGTAACTACTGCAGCTTCTTCAACAGGTCTAAAAATCACTCCTATCGTTCCCTTAAAAATATCCTCGATTCAATCCACATCAAATGTATCTCGTTTAAATTCCATACCAACTCAATTACGAAATACTGAGGTGTCATCCCCTGCAAGAGCGAGCAACCTCATTACTCATTCTGTTCGTCCTCAAAATGTCCAGTCAGGAAGTATTGCACTCAATGAAGTTCCTGAGAAACTCAAAACCATTGATGAGAAACAAACGTCTCAACGTAATGTTATCAGAGAGATGCAGGTATGATATTTACCAAAGTCTTAATTGGGCTTTTTAAGATACCTAATCTTAATTAAACACTTTTAGTCAGTCTAATTCACTGTAGGTGTAGAAGTAAATTTAAAAGGACGATTTGAAATTAACTTTGTTATCACTTGACAATAAATGAAAATTATCTGTACAAGGGAAAACTGTACGGTCAACGCAACAGTTAACTGGCAATTATTCTGGCAGTGATCAGCTTGTAACTGTACAGTCGTTCAAATGATAACGTTTCGAATTTAAAACGAAATCTTCAAGATGCACAACAGTTCATTAGCCATACACATGTCTTTCTGAGAAGTTAGTCATCCTCATACTATGTAACAACGTGCTATACTACTTAGTATTTCAAACAATAGCGGAGCAGGTTTAGACAGGTGAATCACTAGTTAAAAACTGAATGAGTACGTAGGTTCAATCAACCACATAAACATTTTCAGTATAGACCATATGTAAATCAAATTCATTCAGAAGTTGTATGAAATGATAAAACGTTGAATGCTAAGTTTGCGTGATAGAAGAAAACAATTATATACTAAAGGAAATTATTGATCATTTGATTATTAGTTTTGACAAAGATGTCATATAGAAATTACCAAACAATTTTTATTATTCATATGATTTAACTCTCTAGATCGAAATAAACCGTCTTTATACCACTCAGAAAACTAGTCACGAATAAGTGCAAGAGATTGTAAAGTTCTATTAAAACTAGTAGTTTTAGTAGGTTATATGAAAATACTAAAATCAATAAATCACAAATCGATCAAACTAAGGTTTTTGTACCTCCCGAGATTTTAATTGATCTTATTTGCCTACAAATAACATAGTTGTGTCTTCATATTTTAGGTCAGAGTTCCAAACAAGAAGGATAAAAGATTTAGTGTATTGCGTTTCCATGCAGCTGACAGGCTTGATTTATCATCAGCTCCTGAAGTTTTTATGCAACGTGAAAATAATCTTAAGGCTTATCGGAGTTTATACAATACAACCGAAATGCCAGACACTGGTGCTGGTAGTGAATTCGGACGCGAAGCTAAAGAAGAGGCAAGATTAAAAAAATTTGGTGTTGTACGAGAGAGTTATAAGCCAGATGATCAACCTTGGCTAATGACGGTTGGAAAAGGCAAGGCTAATCGTCGTCGTTTTAGAGGAGTTCGAGAAGGTAGTGTGTCAGAGAATGTCGAATATTTTGTATTTTGCCAGTGCAAAGATGGCAATTTCGATGCTTATCCGGTAAATGCTTGGTAAGTAGCTTTTCGGTTCTATATCGCCATTTACTGTCTATCCAGCCGATCACTGCGTCCTACACTTGACTAATTTCAACATAAAATCTACACGTTAATTTCCAAATGGAAATATTCGCGTAGTCTGAAAGTTTGTTAAAAGCGTGATCACTTCATACTAATAGTCTTCAAACCTACATATAAAGTTTTATTTTTCTTTAGACGCTTCACTGCGCATAAACCAAATAAAACATTATGGTGACCACTCAGTGAGTTCTTATTACACCACATTCAGAATTCCTTAGTGTTTTATGTTTTATGATCCTTTATGGCCCGGTACATCTGATCGGATGAATGATTTTTAATGAAAGATATGTATCGTCAATCCTCGTACATAATTATCGATTTAACTCGCGTTAGTGAACAACGAAACTAAATAAGTCAAACACGAGAAAGGATTTCGAATACGTATATTTCATACAGTTGTTGATCCAGACACCAACGGTCGAAGGAACGAAGAGAAGAGATCGAAGCGAAATAACACACAATGGAGAAGGCGAGTAAACTAACTCGATTTGACCAAGCGTGAATCGATATTTATAGTCAGGTAAAATTAAGTTACAGACATGTGATGAGTAAGATAGGAAATGCTTACACACACGCTTACATAAAACAGTCAAGGTTGATATTATTATTATTATTATTTCAACACAGAAATATTGGTACAGGGGGGCACCAAATATATATGCGCCACACAAAACAATGAGAATTTAAAGAGAAGGGAAAAAGGTAAGGAAGTTAGGGAATTATAGAAAAAAGAACAATAATGGGGGAAACGTAAAGGTACAATCAGAGGAAATCTTACAGTTAACGAAGAAGCAACCACTTTTTATGAAGAAAGTAAAAGAAGGTTACAGCAGGATCGCCCCTGGCTTTTATTCTGAGCCATATCTGATAACGTTTCTAGCCACTGTGTTTTTACACCATCTCTCGGACCCCAGCCAAGGAGTCGTGAAGGACCAACACAAGCCAGCCCTTTGCAACTTTCTTTCATACCACGACACCATGTCATATACTGACCACCTCTCCGCTTTTTCCAACCAGTCCCAGAGTCGGCAAATAATGCACGACGAGGAATTCTCTGGGACGACATTCGTAGAACATGTCCAAGCCACCGAAGTAATAATTAACAAGGTCAAAATATAGCCTGAGAAAAATTAATAAATTGGTTTTTCCAGAAGCTAGAATAAGCCATGTGGGCTCGACATAGGACCAGCCACTACAATCCCACCTCTCTCTGAATGATACTAATTCATTGGATTGTAAATTGTTTGGTTAGATGTTCAAATTTAAGTATTGACGTGATGCATTTTTCACACTGCAGTTGTAAGTAACAGCAGTATGATTAAACCAGGGTATGATTAGTGTTTTCCACTTTATTTCTGTAGTTTTATCGTGAAATAGGCATTTTCCTTTCACTGTGTTCTTTTTGGATTGTGGTTTAATCAATAGACAATCATTGTATCGCGTACCTCATCTTAATTCATATTTTAGTGTTTCACAACAACGATTCATACTAAAATGATGTCTCAGTTACATGCTTTTCTTTGAAGTTGATTTTACGAATCCTGTAAAAGCCTTGACCAAAAGAGTTTACGACGTCTACCAGCCCAACTTTTACACATTTCTGTTCATGATAAGGTTTCTTTTTCAGATCGTAATGTCAGTCAAACTATTTTGCCATATACTGAAAAAGTCATATGTTTTGTCAATTGCTTTTGATAATACAGCTTACTCTAACTGTAGAATCCTTTGCAATTTCTCATCAAAAATTATATTCCACTTAACGGCGTTTTCAATACATAATGGGTTTTTTCTCAGTGCATAAACGCTTTAGACCAGTCAGTACATAACACTTGATAAGCTATATATATTCAGTGAAGCAAAGTTCTACAAATTTCCCCACCGGTAAAAATATTATTGTAATGTTTGCTTAACCATATTGATTATCACTTCTACTACAGCATATTATAAACCGTCTCCATTTACCGTTAAGAATATTGCACATTTTTGAGTTTCTGTTACCCCGTTAACAAAACATTGTCTTTTAGTATGACGCATCACCTCAATGATACTGCAATCTTTTTTTTTTTAAATTACTTTAATACACTTGCGAAAATTCTTTTTGCTATTTTCGATTTATAAATAGGTACAAGATGAAACCGGAAATAAGTTATCGTTTTCTTCGAGAAGATGAAGCTGAAGCAGAATATAGCCGCTTACACAAAACTCTCAACTTATTTAACGTTATGGTTAAACGGAAACTCACCGATAACGTTAGCGACGATGAAACAAACATGGATCGTGAAATTTCGAAGGGACTAAAGTAGGTCCAATTATCTATATAACAATTCTTTACATTAGGGGCATAAATTCCCATTAAAACGAGCTAAACTTTTCAAGTAAATCGGATCTTTTTGATTAGCTTGTTCATTAGAACTCAGCATTTTAGATTACCGTATTTTTATGCATTTCATTTCAACTCGTTAAATAACGAACTTTTGTATTTCTCTGTACTCATTCTAACATGTATTCATCAGAGAATCAATGTAGATATGACTTTCTTTTGTAACTCAACAGACTCAAAAGCTTTATAGTAAAAATGTTTTGAAACAATAATCTAGATTCAAAACCCTAACACTTTCAGACTTAGTCCTAATGAAGCATAGGTCGCCGATCAGCATTCTCCAACCCACTCTGTCCTGGGCCTTCTTTTCTAGTTCCATCCAATTCTTGTTCTTTTTTCTCATGTCTATCTCCATTTCCCGGCCTAATGTGTTCTTTGGTCTTCCTCTCATCCTTCTACCTTGATGATTCCATGGGAGGACTTGTCTTGTGACGCAGTTCGGTGCTTTCCTCAATGTGTGTCCTATCCACTTCCAGCGCTTCTTCCTGATTTCTTCCTCCACTGGGATCTGATTTGTTCTCTCCCACAGTAGATTGTTGCTAATAGTGTCCGGCCAACGGATCCGAAGTATTTTGCTTAGTCAGCTGTTAATAAACACCTGTATCTTCTGGATGATAGCTTTCGTAGTTCTCCAGGTTTCCACCCCATGCAGTGCAACTGTCTTAACATTTGTATTGAAAATTCTGACTTTGATGTTGGTTGACAGTTGTTTTGAGCTTAAGATGTTCTTCACTTGTAGATATGCTGCTCTTGCTTTGCCGATCCGCTCCTTCACATCTGCATCGGATCCACCGTGCTCATCGATGATGCTGCCCAAATATGTAATGGTTTGTACATCTTCCGAATCCTCTCTGTCAATCGTGATTGGATTGGTGCATGCTGTGTTGTACCGGAGAATCTTGCTTTTCCCTTTGTGTATATTGAGACCTGTCGCTGCTGAGGCTGCTGCTACACTGGTCGTCTTCTCCTGCATTTGTTGTTGCGTTTGCGATAGAAGAGCAAGTTCATCTGTGAAGTCTAGATCATCCAACTGCATCCTAGATGTCCACTGTATCCCGTGCTTCCCTTCAGATGTTGACGTCTTCAAGATCCAGTCGATCACCAGGAGAAAGAGTAAGGGTGAGAGTAAACAACCTTGCCTGACACCGGTCTTTACTTCGAACGAGTTTGTCAACTGTCCTCCATGCACGATCTTGCAGTTTAATCCATCATAGGAATTCTGTATGATGTTGACTATCTTCTGGGGCACGCCGTAGTGTCGAAGAAGCTTCCATAGTGTTATTCTGTTCACGCTGTCAAATGCTTTTTCGTAGTCAATGAAGTTGATTTAGAGCGATGAATTCTATTCAATTGATTGTTCCACAATGATCCGTAGAGTTGCGATTTGGTCTGTACACGACTGAACCTTACGGAATCCAGCCTGTTAGTCGCGAAGTTGAGTGTCTACGGAGTCCTTCATCCTGTTTAACAATACACTGCTGAAAACTTTTCCTGGTATTGAGAGAAGAGTGATGTCCCTGTAGTTATCGCAGTTGCCTTTCTTTGGTATTTCGACCAGGAGTCCTTTCCAGTCTCTTGGTACTTGTTCCTCATCCCAGATCTTTCTGAAGAGAATGTGGAGTATCCTTGTAGTTACCGCTACATCTGCTTTCAGTGCCTCTGTTGGAATGTAGTATGGTCCTGCTGCTTTGTCACTCTTGATTTGTCTGATGGCCATGCTGATTTTTTCAATTGTTGGTGAGCCAACTTCGATTGTGAGTTCTGTGTGTGCTGCTTCGAAGTTGGGTGAGTTCAGTGGGGCTGGTCGATTCAAAAGTTCTTTGAAGTGTTCTACCCACCTGTTTCGTTGTTCTTCAATGTTGGTGATTATCTTTCCTTCCTTGTTTTTCACTGGTCGTTATGGTTTACGGTGATTTCTAGAGAGTTTCTTTGTTGTGTCATACAGTTGTCTCATGTTTCCTTCTCTGGCAGCCTTTTCGGCCGTCATTGCTATATCATCCACATATTTACGTTTGTCAGTTCTGATGCTCCCCTTCACGTCCTTGTTTACTTCTGTGTATTCAGCCTGTGCCTTGGCTTTTTCTTCTCTTTTTCGGCTGGTATTGATTGCTGTCTTCTTGTTCCTCCTTTCTTGAATCATATCCAGTGTATCAACCGTGACCCATTCCTTATGATGGTGCTTCTTGTGGCCCAGAACCTCATGACATGTTGAAGTGATTGCTTCTTTTATCTCTTTCCAGTTGCTCTCCATAGTAGTTCCTTCTCCATTGAGTAGATCATGAAAGGCTTGGAACTTATTGCTGAGGGTTATCTTGAATTTATTGAGTTTGTCAGAATCCCGAAGAAGAGCCGTATTAAACTTTTATGATACTGTCCGCCCCGTTGTCCAGTGCTTCTTGAGTTTCAATTTCATCTTGGCGACCAGCAAGTGATGATCTGATGCTATATCAGCTCCTCTCCTGATTCTCACATCCTCCTGAACTTTTTATTGATGCAGATATGCTCGATTCGGCTTTGCATAGTGTGATCCGGTGAATTCCATGTGGTTTTGTGTAAGCGTTCATGTGGGAATATTGTGCCGCCTATGAACAGTTTATTGAAGGCACATAGGTTTGCGAATCTCTCACCATTTTCGTTCCTTTCTCTCAGTTCATGTCGTCCCATGATCTCTTCATATCCGGTGTTGTCCATTCCAACCTTGGCATTTAGGTCTCCCATCAGAATGGTCGGGTCCTTTGTTGAACACTTCTCGACGATTGACTGCAGCCTATTGAAGAATTGATCTTTAGCGCCTTCAATGTAGTCGTTGGTAGGCGCATAGCATTGGATGACGTTCGTTGAAATGCCCTATTTCTTCGTTTTAAAGGGGGCTTTGACTATCCTTGGTCCATGAGGTTCCCATCCTATAATTGCATTTTGTGCTTGTTTGGACAGCATCAATGCAACTCCTTGTGTATGTGGGGTATTTTCTTCTTCATGGCCGGAGTATAACAACAGCTCCCCTAAAGCTAGTCGTTGTTGTCCAACTTGTGTCCAATCAGTCAGTCAGTCTTTTTCCGAGATAGTCTCACTCCTGACTTTAGTTCCAGTTTCTTTTATTAGTTTGAAGAGCTGTCTGGTGTTACCTACAGCCACCGCCTTTTCCATCTCTTTTGCTTTCATTGCCCACCACTGCTCACGATCGTTCCTTAGACTTTTGGTTAACCTAGATCTGATTTGCCTTCGCTCATCATCGTGTTCAAAGCCTGATAGGATGAGATTACGAGTCCATCAGTGCAATAGACCTTGAAGAAATCCATTGGTTCTTTATAACTCTGTGTTTTAAATCACTAATAAATGTCACTGATGTTTTCACAGCTGTTTGTTCATCTTTTCAAGCAACATCTAGGTCGGCCTCGTTTTCAGAACTACCTAAGTGTGACCTCAGTTGTTCCTGGAACCTACTTTTGGTTTTCTCGTTACTCATTTCAGTTCTAATGGGTATTTTTAACGTGGCTTTTTTGAGTCCAGTGAGGCGCAAGCAGATGCGTGCTCGTATTAGGGCATGGTCGGAGTCCAAGCAGGTACTCCAGAATGAGCGACAATTTTCGATCGAGTTTCTCCAACGATGACTGATGGCAATATGGTCTATTTGAGTCCATCGTTGATTTGATGCAGGGGGTCGCCATGTTAGACGATGTCTCTCCTTATGCTTAAAATTTGTGCTCGCTAAAAATAAACGATTGTCTGAGCACAGTTGCAGCAGACGATCACCATTATCTGTTCGCTGTGCCGGAATACTAAAATACCCACCTAAATGTTTTTCTGTGTCGTTTAAGCTACCTACCTAGGTATCAAAGTCACCTGTTATGAGTACTATATCTAAACGTTTAGCTTTCTGAAGAAGTTCAGAGAGTTTTCTGTAAAATTCACCTTTCACTTCATCCGAGATACAGTCAGTGGGAACGTAGGCAGAAACGACTAAAAGGCAACGACGTGTGTCCCTATCCTTCCGAGTTCTTACCGAGCCGTTTAGCCGAACAGCGCATAGATGACTGTTAACGGGGATCCACTATAATATCGCTTGTTCCGCCCTCATACTTAGTGCTATGCCTACACCTGCCAGTCCACGAGAATAAATAAATAAAAATAACCACAAGAACTAGCCGTCGGGTTGCCAGATACACGGAGGGTGTATATCGTCGGCTCTCCGTCTTGCCGAGGTGAGGTCAAGTAAATGATCACACTAGGATCCTGTATGCATGTTTCGGAGACACAGCATACATCAATGGTACGAGATTCTGTGGTTTTAGCCAAGGAGGCCTGCTGACCGATTTGATATAGTGTGCGTACATTGAAGGCTCCAGTGTGTAGTTTGGAACGAGGTTTCAGTAGATCTGGGACAGTGTTTTGCGCACTAGAATCGTTGGCTATGGTGACACTGAGTAGGAAACTAAAAGAGGAAGTTTGGTGTAGAAAGTAGATGTAAGAGGAATAATAGGAATTGAAGAGGGAGGTTGATTATTAATACAGTGGTCTTAAGTGTTGTTCGAGGTATGAGGGCGGTTATCACTTTCCGGTTGCCCACACCGTGGAAGGGTTCTTCTGGAGGTACCTGAAAATGAAATTGGGTTAGGAGTGGTCTTAATGATCCGAGAGCGTGACTGCAGTGCCCAAAGAACAACTGCTTGAGGTCGGTCACACACGACCTTTTTGTGAGTAATCTTCGTGTTAGCTCCGTATTTGTTGGTACCTTACCGCCGGAGACAGATATCCGTGGGATAAGGTGAGGTGTGCACTTTTAGGGTCGACCTTTTCTAACCTTACCCCTCCTTTTGGGAAGGCAGCATCGCTGTTATGCTGGTTGTCTGAAGGAAAAACCTTACTGCTGTCACACTTCTGTACAGTCAGCAGTACGACTTCGCCCTCGGACCTTGGATTTGTTGCTTTTAGTCTTATCGCTCTTCTACCGACCTGTCTGGCATGGTAGGACCTTGAGGAACGGTTGTTCCAGCCAGTATAGCTCGATTGGTTCATCACAAAGCAAGCCTGACCACCACGTCAAGGTAGCAACAACGGTCCAATGTGTTTCACTGATCCCAAGAACCTCTAGGTTGTATCTCCTCATTTCTGCGGCAATTTGGAAGACTCTTCCAGTCTTCCACTTCTTACGGACATTCCATGTACCTAAATAAATGTTTGCTCTGGTTGTTAAAAGGGGCATCGGCCTCGTGACTTTCGAAGGAACTCGGCTTTCATCATGAGGCATCATAACTCTTCTAAATGAAGACCTGACTCCCAGGGCAGAGTTTAAATGGTTTGAATAATTTTTTCTGGTTGGCGTTTTTTTGCGAATTAGTTTTCTACGGGATGGGGTCGCTAACCCCATGCTGAACCCTACTTTATCCGGGCTGTGGGCTGGTAGTAGCCTCAAGAGGGACTCCAGGCGGAGTTTAACACTTTCATAGCAGACATGAGTTTCAGTTTTATTGTCTTCATTTCATTCTGCTTCTAGGTTCCTAACTTCCCTCGGAGACTCCAATTCAAATCAGCGAAATTCAACAGAACTAAAGACTAAAGATCTGAAGCCTGAAAACACTTTAAAGCTTACTGATTTGGAAGAATTGGACAGTGGTAGTGAGGCTGATGATGACGATGATGAGGATGATCTGGACGATGATAATCGCTTGAAAAATCCGAACGCCGATCCACTGAAAGCAGAAGGCCCAAGTTCTAGTAAAGGGAAAGGTCTCTTGTTTGAAGATCCTGATGATCGTAATAAAGGTGGATCTAAAGGTGGTTTACTAAAGACGTCCGAACGCACTCGCCTTGCTAAAAAGAAGCAGCGTGCGGCTGCTATTGTTACAAAAATGAGACGTGGTGTTAAAAAGCGTAAACGAAAAACTATTAATATGGGCTCCTCCGATGAAGAAGATGATCCAGACGAAGAAGCACAAGATGAGAGTGAATTAGACGATCACGAAGGAGATGAGGTAAAACATATTTTTTTATTGATACCTTTGTTTCATTTATTAACTTGTCTTAGCCACACCTTTTGCTTTCTCGGGAATCTTTCTGTAACTTTAAAGCTGGAAATCGTGGCACATATTTAAAACTAAGAAGTTGATATATACCGTTTTTTCTTAATTCATTAAATATGTATATACTCTTTGAATTTGTTGGTTTAACGTATACTTGACATAATGTATAAACTTTCATTTTAATAATGATTATATATATATATATATATATATATATATATATATATATATATATATAAACTGAATATAATTACAGAATTCACGCCAGTTTACAGGCGAGATCAGCTTGATGTAAGTAGTAACATTAAGTGTAGAAGACAAACACATGAAATAAAATTGTTTTAAGTTTACTAATTCAACAATTGTTTAGGTAGTACATTTATGACATGTATTACAGCAATAAAATGCATCGGCCGGGAACTTATAATTCTTCTTCAGTGGACATGCTGTTGATTTATGAACGGTGCATCTAAGGTCATTTCCTGCGTCATAACGAATTAATTACAATCATCTACAACTAGAGAAAGTAAAATGGAAACAGAGAGCACGGAACAACATAGCTGTAATTACCAAAATATGTCAGTCAGGTCTTCCATAATGGGTGTGTCATGTGAATCAGTGATAGACTGTTCATGTTAGGTATTATTCAAATTAGTTGGGGTTGCCACGGACGGTGTTAACGTAGAGTAACAGCAGGTAGGTGGTTTTGCTTAGTGAATTCAGTAATAAGAATGGTTAGACGTTTAAAGTCCTTATAATCTCACTTCTGGAATAAGATATTTACCGGCTCTAGAATATTTCGTGCATTTTCAGAGGAGCAGTATGCATCAACGCAGCGACCAAAGGATGGGAGTGATTTTATCTTACAGATAGATTGTGGTAGATTACTCCACAATCTGGTTGTAGTAGTTTTCGAAGTTCCGGCTCCATATTACGCATTGCCTGACTTCGTTTTTTTTCACGCCATGAAATTATTCTTATTTTGTACTTACTTACGTCTGTTACCCCTAGTGGAGGAGCATAAGTCGCCCACCAGCATTCTCCATCCAACACTGTCCTGAGCACTCCTTTCCAGTTGCTATTCATCCTTTCGACGTCTGATTCCAATTCTCAGCTCAGTGTTTCTTGATCTTCCCCTTTTCTTTTTCCCTTTAAGATCTTAAGGCTTGCTTCATAATCCAGTTCGATAATTTCTGCAGTGTGTGTCTTATCCACTTGCAGCGTCTTTTCCTAATTTCCTTTTCACCTGGAAGCTGGTTTGTTCTCTGCCACAGTAGGCTGTTACTGATGGTATCCGGCCAACGGACACTCAGTATCTTGCGTAGACAACTGTTTATAAATACTTCTACATTTTTGATGATGGTTGTGATAGTTTTCGAAGTTTCAGCACCATACAGTAGAACTGTCTTGATGTTCGTATTGAAGATTCTAATTTTGATATTGGTTGATAGTTGTTTTGAGTTTCATATGTTCGTCGACTGTATGAACACTGACCTTACTTTGTCCATCCTCACGTTTACGTCTGCATCGGATCCTTCACGTTCCTCGGTAATGATGATCAGGTCTGTGAAAGTTTCCTCCTGTCCCAGATTTTCTCCATCAAAGGTGTTCTCCATGTTGTATTTGAGTATCTTGCTTTTTCTTTTGTGTATGTTGAGACCTACTGATTCAGAGGCTTCTGCCACAGTGGTGGTCTTGACTTGCATTTGTTGGTGTAAATGTAATGGAAGTGCTAAGTCATCTGCGAAGTTCAAATAGTCTAGTCGCATTCTAGCTGTCGATTGTATTTCGTGTTTTTTTTCATATGTGGAGGTCTTCATAATCCAGTCAACCACTAGAATAAAGGGAAAGGATGAGAGTAAGCAGCCGCTTCTGACACTGGTCCTCACTTGGAATACATCTGTCGGCTGCTCTTTGTCCACGACTTTGCAATGTTGTCCTTTGTAAGAATTCAGTATGATTGTGACGATCTTCTCAGACACACGATAGATGTGACACTCATACAGGACGGAATATGATTTAAGGAAATTTGTATTACTACTTCATCTTATTCTAGATTGTTGTAATATTTACGTATGAGAATTGAAATGGAATCTTAGATTCAACGGTTCATATGTAGTTTGTTGTTGCTGTTCATGTTCAACTTATTTACAATAACATTCTTATCATCTTTTTGAATATGTCATTATTTTTTGTGATTTGTCAATTTTATCGGTTCATCTATCGTATTGATAACAATTTGTAAATGTTGCCTCCGGTTTATTACATGTGTTCTTTTCCCGTACAAATTTAACTTTGTAATTGTTTAAATTATAGATAAATATCTGTGATATCAAATAGGTTTATTTTTACACAATCTTCTTCTGTAAACTACATATGTTAAACATCTCTTTTCGACCTTGTACGTATGTAAATTAAATTAGTTCACTCCATCCCACAATGTTTTTAATTCTTGTTTCATGTAAGTTTATTTATGGAACTATTTATTTGAGGTTTTTGAAATCTTTCTATCGTCATTTTAGGTAGATTACATGACTAATTCATCATCAGATGAAGAAAAATTATCTAGTGAAGAACGCGAGAAAATATATGAAGAAACTGGGGTTGATGAGGAAGTCGCCCTGAAAACTCTACTTACTGACATCAGTAAGTTGTTTTTGATTAGTGAAATTTATTTCTGTATATTCATGGAATAGTGATAGCCTTATATGGAGTAGATGGACGGTAAATGTCAACCACTTAACCGTCTCCTTAAACACTAGAATCCACCTAAACATTAACCTAATTTCTCATTCATCCCAATTTTTTTCACTTTTGTCCGTATATGCTACTTTTTTTACATAAATTCTTCCCCCTCAATATATGGTGCTAAATAAACAGACTTATGGAATACCATAAAAGTACAGTTCAAACAGTATGTTGGAGTTTGTAGAGTCTGGAATTTTCCCCATGTTTCATTAGCCATCCTTAGCTGTAAATATTTGTTTAAGTTTCGTGGCACGCACATGAAATCCTATTGCAGTCATCCTCACGATATCATTGGTTTTATACTATTAATCTTCATTAAACTTATGACGACCGATGAGTTCCAAAATTGTTAGTGCTTAGAACAGTGTTAATATCGAATACTGAAGTTTCCCTATCAAGTTTCATGTTATTCAGGTAGTTTTTCTTCGTAAAAGAAAAAAAGTAATATCTGCCAGTATTACTATAATTATTTTTTTCAAAATTTAATAATTCCTCTTGAATTATATGTACAAAACATCTAAAGACAGAATTGCATTTTGAAACCCCATCTAAATAGACCACTATTCTTTTGTTTTCACCTATATCCTAGACTTCTGAAAAAGGTTGAGGTTGTGGTTCTGTAGTTTAAATACCTAACCTTCAACTGTCAGGTTTCACACTATAACTTTGATTAAACCCCATTCATTAAATCGGAGACCGGTAGTATCAATAACCCCTACACGAAAATTGTGACTCAAACCCAAGTACATGAATCTGTTGTTGATTACTGAATTATATTAAAGCTATTAAACTATGAGACAAGACGGCGCTGTGCTTTGAAGAAATTTGAAAGCTATAAGGGTCATTAGTAGTTCATGTATTGCTTTGATTATAGTTATGACTGTTAGAAGTTAATTCTTGGAAGCGTGTGACTAGTGTTATTTTGTCATATATTTGCCCATCTGCTTCACTCGAAAATTTTCTTTTGTCTATCCTCTGATAGATGAAAGTTCAAGCGTATAGGAATCAATGCATAAAAATTTAATTTCTGAAGCTCATTTATACTTTATCTAACACGTCTATCTTGCGTTATTTATGAGGGTCTATTACCTTCTTGGTTAGAAATAAATGACTGTTGGTTCTAATATGAATTTCCTCTACATTTATTTATTCTATTTATTAAAACACATAAATATTGGTTCAAGTAAGCATCAAATACATATGCGCCAGATGAATCCGTTGATTTGTGTGAGGGCTGGAACACTGACCGGGTGCCCGAACCGAAGCAGGTGGTTTTCTTAGGGAGTCACATCACGAGCCTTTTGTCTGAAGGTCTGACCCATCAGGCGGTGGAGAAACGTCAGGATATACAGTCCCATGGTAGCCGGTGACCAAGGATTGGTTCATACGCCATTGGTTCCCTCAGGGTACTATAGCCCATGTGCACCATTAGTTTGAATCAAGGTTTCTCAGCTCTCCTAGGTGGATCGTCCGTACCGACCAACCCGGTTAAAGCGCCGGACATTCGCTTTGTGTCCTCTCAATTTCGTGAACAACAACCCCGCCACGAGAAGACAGTGAGTAGGACTTCCCTGGCAGTGGTTGTATGCATGTGGCCATTTGAGAGCACAACACTAGTAGTTCATTCTAACAATTCGTATTATTTCAGACTTAAAAACTTACATGATTATATGCCTTAGCTAGAAGACTGCAACGCCACAAATAAAACATCTCAGTTTATACAAATGTAGGTTATGTGTGGTATAATACTGAGTAACACGTATACAATTAATCAGCTGTATCAACGAAAAAACTCATCGTATCTATTTATTTTGTTTAATCAATTGTAATTTATGAACGGTTAAAGATATATCAGTAGTTAGTGAGTTAAATGAAAGCCTACAATATTGTAGTTTACTCCAAGTCGCAATGTAATTGTTTATTCAAATCATTCCATGCAATTTACAGCCCTTGTTTTATTGTTGTGTAATATATAATGAAAGTGATTTTTTCTTCTATTGAGATTTTTCTAATATTTCGTTGTGTGCGATCTATTGATTTTACTTTTTTTTTTTCCTACAACAGGTAGTGAAGAAGAGGAAAAGTCTGAAGATGACATGCAAGACGTGGAAGAAAATCCACCTGTTGATGATGAGGATAATATTTATTCTAAGAGACGTAGTGAAATAGATGATATAAAAAAATCTAGAAGAAATGATTTCCAAAAGGGTACAAAACATTCAATATCCATTCATAAATCAGATGATAGATTAGAGGCCACTACAAAATCTCATCGTAGTAATAAAAAACGTCAAGACAACGACAATGACAGTGGATCATCATCAAGTTCGAGTTCTTCATCGGCTGATGATTCTTCTACATATTCTTCATCTGATTCCGACCTTGACAACCGACTTAAGTCAATACAGAAAAATGCGAAAAAAGCTGAAGTGTTGCAAAAACTCTCAGAAACCATTCATGCACCTTCACTTTCATCTGGAATTGGTAGTGGTAGCATTCCAATTGACAATCAACCAGTAAGCTGTGGCAATAATTCAAATTTAAAACGTTTACCTACTGATTTATCTGCATCTGTTAATTCAGATACTTCAGCAGATTCACCCGCTGCAAAAAAATTACGAAATGACACACCATCTGGTTCATCAACAATTTCAACTGACAATGAATTAGTAAATACTGTACGTAAATACTTAATGAGAAAGCCTATAACAGTTAGAGAGTTACTAAAGAAAATTCGTCTACGCAAATTGGTTGGTAAAAATGAAGATGCACAGACAGTATTGGCTAATGTATTACGTCAGCTTAGACCTATCAAGCAAACAATTAATGGACAACATGCTTTATCTTTAAAACATTAATTGTCTAACATAAAATTCCTATTTTTTAAAAAATTGCATGTATAGACATTGCTTTTTCTTTTCCGAGCTATATTTATATATTTTTTCATAATGTAAAGAAATATATGTATATTTGTACACAAGAAATGTACATGTATTTTTAGTAATTGATTTGAACACATTCATTGTGTATTCTTTAATAAAGCATTTTTTGGAACAGTCGTCTTTCTCTACAAATTACTGATAGTTTGCGTTTGAAGTTTGCCTGGATCTAAGTGTGTTTGACTGCATTGTTAGTATGGAGTCATACGTTTGTCTTAACTGGTGCGAATATATTTCGAGTTGACTGGGTAATTTCTTTTAATAGTCAATTAAAGAACAATACTCTCCGTAGCTTACTGGCATTTTATCATAGATGCCTTCGGATCATTCCCCGCTTATGGTGAGACAGCCAAGTATGCAATGTTTAGGTTAGACACATGGTTCTAGGTAAGAATGACGAATCGGTTTACGAGGTAGTTGTTCGTTATTGATGGAGTAGGTAGGAAAATGTGTTAGGGGATGGCCAAACGAAAACATGACATTAGACCACGAAATGATTGACAATTGAACTGAGCTGTGTAGGTAGGTGCAGTCTACTTGGCTATGATCGGCGCATTGTCCTAGATCAGCGGTTAGCGACACTAGATTATATGTCTCGGGATCATTTATTCTTTTTCTTTCACTAGATCTTGTGTTTTACGAATATACACTTTGTTGGGCTGGAGTTATTTTCAGCAGATTATATCGGGAAATTCTCGTTATTACCAGCTAAGCTTTTAAAAATCAGGACTTTTGTTGCATCATCTACGACACTTGATTGATTTGTTTTGATTATATCTGAGTTGGGATGTAACAAAGTTTGTTTTATAATTAGAAAACTGACTACAAACTAGATAACATCCTTCTGTGTTCAGTCGTTTCATAAGATATTTTTCATGCTACTTATTATTACCAAGTAGTGTAAATATTGTTTGTGTTCAACTTAAAATAAGGTGATTTGTTATCATTTTCACCACAGTGCGAATCCTGTTGAAATTTCCACATCAACTTTAGAACGACGCTTCTCGTTGTTCTAGTTATCTTTATCCCATTTAATGGTAAACTGGTTAATAATCTCTATCAGTGGCATATTGGGATTTGGATTGTTATCCTTTACGTCATCAATGTAAGTTCTATCGCGTAATCTTCACATTGTTACCTCTGTCAGTACATTTTGAGTGATGAATGAAGGTACATATCTTTCTTGTGAACCTCTTGATTCGTTTTAATACAATGACTCTTTATTGATTTTCATTAAGTGATAGGTCGGTGCATTTTATTTGAAACAATCACTAAAAGTAAGTCTACTTAGTAAAATTTCCCATCAGAAAATCCTTTTTTAACTAAAGCTATCGTTTGTAACCAAATATGATAAGATTTTTCATCAATGTTCTGGTGGGATTAACTGCATTTACCTGTGATGCTGTTAAGATAAATAGTTTATCAAGAGAGAATTTGGTGTATATAGTATTTGCAGAAAATATGGTCCTATTATGCGGAAATACTGCCAGGAGATAAAGTCTCTTGAAAGCTTTGGAAGCTTATCTGTGGATTTTTTGAAAGTGTCTGGCACCTCCACATCAATTTATCGTGAAGTTGGACATGCTCTAAATTGTTTTCATTTTACTTTCTAATAAATATATTAAAAAAACCTATACCACAGCACATTTCAGTCTCTTATGCAATTTCAGGCGTAACCACAGGAATTCGCTTACATTACTTAAAAATGTTTATCGTTCTCAATCAAAATACTTCCAAATTCATCGATCTGCTAATTAGTAGCTATACAAAAAAAAGCTTACACTGCCAGTGTTTTAACGAATTCAGTCTCAAACAAAATTACCTGATTCTGGGTTACATTTGTTTGCTGATTTCTTATTCTTATTTTGTCACTCGACTTTCAACATTTGAATAATCATCAAATAATTCCAGTTAACACTTCATTTGTTACTATTTTTATCTCATCTTTTCGTTTACCTTAAGGATCATGTCTGTATTTCGTAATCTAGCCTGGTTTTCAAAAGGGATGCGTGAATACACAAAGTAAGTAATTTTATTTAAAATTACATACAATTACTTGAGTATGCAAATGATTATAATGTGGAATAGATTTCGGTTTTTATATATGGGTCTGATATTTTTGTTATATTTTGTCGCCTTTTGTCCTATTAATACATAACATAATGATACCACCAATTAGAGAACAGTGGCTTATCGACCGGACCAATGGCGCATAAACCCGTAGAAAATAACATTTTACAAATCCAACCAAAAGTGACTGTGAATGTGGGAGACTGTAATTAATTGACTGGGTATAACTCAAGAACGGCAAATCGCATAATAACAGTCCATGGATCAAAACAAAGCTTGTAATAGGTGAACCTGAATATTCATAGTTTAGTTACTTAACAAATATATAATAAAAAGATATATATCGTATTGCTCCATAGATAGTTCACAGAATGTACCATTCATAATTCTCGTCGGGATATAACAATTTTGATGTCTGTACTTTGTCAAAATCCAGATTTATTTGTTCCACATACGTGTAATGCAGAAATGTGTCTTTAACTTATGCATGAGTATGTACTCAGCTCAGTCATACTATTTGTCTAGTGCATAGGGATGCTATCGTATTAGAAAGATTAGAGTTCGAAACTGACTTACCGTTCTAGGATTAACACTACCTTACAAAGTAAAATGAATAAGAACTAACTTCATCACTATGTAACAGTTTGCTTGATAAGTTGTTAGAGTAGTATTAAATCAAATTACGAATGCAGTCGAGTTAGAATCCTGATGAGTATGTGTTTGACCATGTATTTAAGCGTTAATTTTGTTATTTCGAAAAGCTGTATTGATGGTATCCTTTCACGTTCCAAACATTAGCTGTTAGTCTTTGTTATATTCATATCTAAACATATAACTAGCTAACTATCAAATGAGTTTCTATTTCTAGCTTCATCTCGACATTACTTCTCCTTCTTGCCTTTTAAGTTACACTCTGAATAATTACTCAATATTTCAAACTGTTTTATGGCTTGCTTGATGGTGTGCACATTTTTTGCGTTAACTTCGTCTGTTTTGAACGGTTTGTCATTCCTCTAAATTTTGATTTTTGCCGTTCCCAATGAGACTTAATAATTCTACATAACTTTTGCACTTCATATTCAATAACGATAAAGTCAATATTACATATAGCCGAGTGATTATTCAAAAAAGATATTTCAAGCTATGAAAAAAGTCGAGTAGCTGAAAAACTTCATTTATTGCTGAGTCCATATACCACTCAATAGATAGGAAGGCTGAATTTTTAAGCCGGCCTAAACAATTTTTCCAGAATTTCTTATCTGACTTCAGGGTCACACGACACCCAAATTAAATTACTGATCTACATTATAAACACCACGCCTTTCATAAACACACTAGACATGTTTCACGTGATGTTTCATCAGAATCTCTGAATGTATTCTTTACTAACAAGATTTAATGTCTTAATTGTGTCTAGTGTTGTATGTGATGATCATTTATTACAGATCGCTGCCAAAGTCCATTACTCTTTTTTCATCTATTCAGATCAGGCTATGAGTCAGCTGCTTCACATTTTGACCCTAATGAGTTGAAAAATGTATGCTTAGACAATCGCCGTGTTTTAGTAACTGGAGCCAATTCAGGGATCGGCCTCGTGTGTTGTAAAGAATTAGCCAAACATGGTGCAGAAATCCATATGGTTTGTCGCAGTAAACCTCGTGCTGAAGAGGCGCGTCAACAGATCATCTCTGAAACTGGAGTCAATGATTCGGTTAGTTATTCTTTTTATCAAGAAGTATGATGAAAACGTTTCCTGTGATTATCTTTTTCAATGTATGTATCTTTTTATGAGAATTACTAAGAATGTATGCAGCTAGTGATGCTGAAGTCTCAAGTAATGCTTTCGGAGGAAATTAATTTTAAAATTCGCGTATTGATTTTAACTGAACTTCGTTCAGTTAACTTTCAATCCATTGTCGATGTACTGCGGTTTTTCGTTCAGTAGCGATTGTTCAGTTCGGTAAAATTATGTATTAAATAATCATTGACATGTAATTTGAATAAACCTAAATGCAAATTAATTCTTCCGGATTCTCTATCAATACAACTCTTGTACGAAATGGAGTTTCCATACAGTTAGTGGGGAAGGCAAGAAAAGTATAGAAACAATCTCGTTCGTCGTAATAAAATTGGACTTTTGGAAATTAATTTAGTCTACAAACATGTCGTCCTGTCCCTCGTCATTAAAATTACTAAGGATGTATACTGCTTGAACAATAAATAATAGCTCTAATAGGTTATTCAGCTCTTAAGAATATGTCGAATTTTGATTTGAGTGGCCAAAGCAACCAACTAGTATGTTTCGGACTCAATCATACTACTACGAATTAATTCACTCTTTATCTAAATACTGGTTTTTTTGTAATGATTGATTATTTATTTTTCCTTGATTTCTCATTTTTGTTAACCTTTCTCGTCATGTATTTGTCAATGCCGATAGTTCGAAAATTAGTTTGCTTGACAGGATGCCAGTGAATATCGTTGATACACGTCCTTACGCTACGTACTTTTTGTAGTTTCTTGTAATAAGCAGTCTATAAAAATGTCAGCCCATCCCTTTATCTCCAAAATCAACATTTTTAATCAAATGCTTTAAAATACATTTCAATAACTACATAATGATAAATATGTGATATGGTGTGCTGTAATATCAATTCTCTTAACTACCTTTTGAACTAGTATATGACAAGTTTCTTTTCTTCTAATCACGACATCTCTGAACTACATTCTTTCAGGAAAATTGATTTAAAGAAGAGGCGGGAAGAATTCATTTTGTACATTGGTTCATTTAGTTATATACTGATTAAATCGTGTAATTACGAAAATTATCAAACTGAACAGTGATCGATTGGACACGAAATTACCAACAATTAGCCGATACGATAAATATGCATTAAAATAGAAAAAATGAAGTCCACACTGAATTAACATGACAAACCATATTTGAAATCAATATTGAGTTTCCTTCTTTTAAATTGTATCTGAGATCTTACACCCTCAGTTGTATAAGTCGCTGAAATACTTCGACCGTATAAACGTTCTCCTACATGGACTTCAATCCTTATAGTGTTATATGCGTTACATTAGATTAAGAAGTTATTAGCGACTGTCACCAGTTACAGTTGGTAGGTGTTCTAATCTAAAAATAACCAGCTGAAACTCTTTTTTATCGATTCACATTATTTGTTTTATCATGTTTTTGGCGGGGTAAATACAAATTTTGAGCTTTCATTCTCCCAAACTATTTATTCAGGTTTTCAATTGTTTTGTCGTGTTGTGTACAATTAATGCTATTTATGTAATATTAATTATCTGACTTTTCTATGTTATGTAATAATACTTTATCGATAATTTGATTTTAGCGTCTAATTATTCATCCTTTGGATCTTTCTAAACCGAATGATGTCCGCAATTTTGGAAAACAATTTGCTAATAATAATGATTCACGTCTAGATATTTTGGTAATTAACATTAATTGATGACTAGCTTCATTATTTCCATTTTGCTTTGTAATTTTTTTTTAAACTGTGTTCTTTGTCACTGTATATATTCCATTTGTCTAATTGGCTACATCACTACATTAAATATGATATATGTGATTGAAATAGTTTTTTTTTCCTTCTAAATAGAAATTGATTAAGTTGTGTTATTATAATTTTGTTCAAATTTTTCGTTGAATAAAGATAATATCACGTACAAATAATTTACAGTTAAATTAACTTTATTTCTAAGTCTTTCATAAATATCTATGTCTATGAATGTACTGTTTCAGTTAACTATTCAGAATTGTAAATTTTATTCCCATACCTCAGAGATATTTTAAATCAACTCTATTATATCCTTATTTAAGTTCATAACCTTAGTTGGAAATTAGAGTGTAATACTGTCAACAGGACAGATAATTAAAAATCGGGGAAAAAAATAAGTAAAAAAGAGACTCAAATAAAATGTAAAAAGACTCCATCTGTAAAACATTTCAAAATCTTAGTTGTGAAGACTTTAGATACTATGTATTCTCAATCATATTAAATGTAACTAGAAAATTATATACTTCTTTCGTAGGTCTAAAATCCACATTGATTTTATAATTTGTTTCTATATCTCACAATAGTTTTTCCATAACTCTGTTGACCGTATTTCCGAACATTAGACGTAAATATAAATTATAGTTAATTACAGGTAGCACATGTGCTACCAGTTGTATAAAAAACAGAATCCACCACTGTGTATCAATTAAAAAGTGTATTAATGCTTCATCATGTATTGATTTCTAATCGGTATCTGTTCTTTACGAGGAGATATTCTCGAATTCCTAAATAATCAATGACATTTAATTTGACTGCATCTACGTTCTGATTATGTTACGACAATATTTTCTCACTATACCATCATTCGACTGTAGTTGGAAATATCAGTCGAAAAGTTCGACTATGCATGACTATATTTGTTAAGATTAGGCGAATAGATGAGAATTTAAAACTGTGAAAGATAATCTTTGATAAGCGTATTTTTAGTGTCAATTTATTAAAAATTGGTACATGTTACTTTCATATTGTCCTAATTTTTAACCTTTATTTCATTCATTAACTGTTGCTACATCTAATATGTCCGCGAACTAACCAAATTATTTGCAACTCCGATTTTAATGCAGCAAATTAAACTGATTCTGTCTTCATCCCTGCTCGCTAAATGAAGTAAGAAATCCAGATTATGTAGAAGATTTCTTAATAACGACTCCAGTAGGATTGGTTTTTATATAGAGAATTGGCATGCTTATATTATGAAATACTAACATAAACATGGTAAAATGACATAGGCAACTAGAAGGAATTAGTTTGTAGGTCATTTAGCCTCTAACCTATAATTGTTATACCTAGCCTCAAGGCTCGTATTAACATACTTTTCTGCTCATAAATTATCGTAATTGACCATAAACGTCCTAGTTATGTATGTATTGAGTTTGAATAATCATGATATTTTGTCTATATCATGAGGCGAGTCTTGGATTCATTTAGTTGGCTTTCTGGTGTTTTGTTTGGTAGTTCTGAGATCTGGTAGACGATAACTGAGTTTATGGAACTAAAGTTAACAACAGATAAAACAGCGGAACTTGAAGATATTTACCGAAAGATCTGATAACTTTCGGTTTCGTTTTACTTTCCGTGATTATTTTTCAGTGTTGAAGAACTCATATCAATAGGTATAGTTTCACCATATGGTTGTTCAGTTGTCGGTAGTTGTTACTCATGGATTTGGTTACCTTCGTGTTTATCAGATTTCGTAGACCACATGACTGATTCACAGTTGTAGTTCACAACCAGTCCATTTTTATCAACCTATGAATTTTTTTATTTTAAATGCTTAATCTTTGTTTTATCCATTAATTTGTTACCTCATAATTGCTGTTTGCTTTCATTTATCTATCCTAAACTACTATAGATTAATAATGCTGGCTGCATGATTAATGAATATAAAACTGATGAAAATGGGATAGAAGCTAATTTCGCCACAAATACACTTGGTACTTATATACTTACTGAAAGTCTAATACCTGCATTAAAAAAATCACCTGATGTAAGTATGAACAATAATTTGATAACATCTTGTGGTTTATAGTTTACGAAGAATGATTAGCTTTAAATCGTAACTGTAACTTAGTCAAGTAATTTCCCAACTAAATTGTCTAACGTTATATCAGTCCAAATATTTCGTTGATATAAACAGTCATGCTATTGAATTAATAAGTTTACAATGTGATCGGTTTTTGAAGTCGGTAGTGTATATATCGGTTTCAGGCGACTGTTACAGAATCTATATTAAAATATGTATTGTATTGATAATTCACTTTGTCTCAATACTGAATATTAACTGTTATCAAATACGTAATGACTTTATAAGTCAAATATTGCAGTTTTAGATGTCTAGGTAGGTTACTACTAAACTACTCACCAAATCTAATCTCTATTTTTCTTAAATAAATCACTTATTGGTGTTTTTTGTCTGTTTGTTAGTTTTCATGTATATCTTGCACCTATGTTTTTATTACACGTTGGGCATGAAATAAAGTTAACCAATGTCATGTATATCAGGTACTTCCTAGTTAAGATCAAATCCTATCGATCAAGTTGCAATGTGGCACTATGTTGAGATAAGATGGTTGTTGGATCTAGTCAACAGGAAACCCTGGACCTAGGTTTCGTGCTGCTTGGCACTTGTCAGCACGTTGTACCAGTAATCTCGAGGAAATTGACCGTTAGGATTCGATCTGCATTAAGAAGCACCTGACATACATGACATTAATCACCAGGCAATGATCAGTCAATTGTAAAGACATCTCAGTCCTACGGGTGGTCAGTTGCGGCCCGGACAGCTCAGTGATAACGTCTCTGACTGTAAAGCTGAGTGACACGGGATCGAATCCGTTAGGTAGCTTCAGTTCCCTAAAGCTTACGGGTATGCCTTGCTGACAATTGCCAAGTAGCATGGGACCTATCTCCAGGGTTTCTTGTCGACTACTACCAACCACCATCTTACGAAATAAAGTACACACATTAATTTACCAATGATTATTCATTATATACCTATCAACATAAAAATCATGTAAAAGAAAATCAGAATAATAAACTGAAATATAAATTAGCTACTTATTAAATACGTAGAATGAACTTTCATAAAATGTAAAAAGGAACGAATGACAATGTTACAAGCATTAATATAAGACAAACGGAAAAATATCTTAAAAATCATATGGACAGAACTTTGAATGCTTTACATATTCTTTACAAAAAACTCACTGGGATCTTATTAGCTACTGTTAAAATTCCAATATTTCATTGAATTCAATGGATCTCAAGATTTTATTTTAAACATACTGAAATGGCAAAAATACTATGCCGACATTTAGACATGCTAGTGATGTTGTTACTTAACTATTTTACAGTACTTCATGACAATGGAGCTACATTATATATTTAGAAATTTCAACAGAATATATTGTGTGTTAGGCTTACTTTCATTGGTTAGATAGAAAGTATTTTATTTTGTCATCTAATTGTAATCTTAATGATTTGAACTGATTTTTTCAACTAACATAATTACTTTTATAAACAGTAAACCTTCTGGTAAAGTCAGCTAGTTATTGGATCAAATAAGTCTGGTCATTCATATGAGCTACATTTTTTTATAATATCCAGTCGATCGGAAATAAATTTAATATATACTACTTATGCCTGTTTCCCCTCGTGGAGAAGCATAGGCCGCCCACTGACACCCTCCATCGAACTCTGTCTCAGGCAATCCTTTATACTTGTTTCCATTTGCTATTCACCCTTTCGATGTATACTTTCACTTCCCGACGCATTGTGTTCGTTGGTCTTTCTCTTTTCCTCCACCTGTAGCTCTTCTAGAGCTACTGTTGGTTCTAAGTCCTGGTTAAGAAGGAACGTCGGGCATAGGGTCAACAACTCCATCTCATGGAACAAAACGTTGCTAAAAACCTACCAGAATACCTGAATATATAGTCAGTGACAAAATTTTATTAATGGTAATGATCAATATTTGAGCTGAAATATCAACTTGTTAGTAGTTTTTCATTCTATTTATTTAACATTTATAAAATACACATATGTAATTCTTCTCTTTTTTACTGTTAACACTTCTCACCTATCGTATATAGGCTCGTGTTATTACTGTTAGCTCAGGTGGAATGTTAGTACAGAAATTGGATCATGCTGATCCAATGCTTACAACTAAGCATAACAAATTTGATGGAACAATGATTTATGCACAAAATAAACGTCAACAAGTTGTTATGACTGAAATGTGGTCTAAAAACTATCCAGAAATATTCTTCTGTTCAATGCATCCTGGCTGGGCTGATACACCAGTAAGTGTTAGTGGCATTATAGTTTTTATTAATTCTGATAAAAAGTAATCGAATAGCAAGTTGCTAAGCGTTTATTTATTGTTCTTTCACATAAATGTAAACGACAATCATCCGTTTAACTATGACTAGATGTTCTCTTTCTATACGAGAGATCTCATTTAGTATGACTTAGGCTACCGTATAGTAAAGAAAAACTTGACTGATTTCATTCAGAAACTTCCAAATTTTCCTGCAGCCTAGATATTACCCAACAGGTGTTTCCTAGTTCTGTTATTACTCACTATTTTAATTCTTTAGATAAAGCTGATTACGATCTCGTGGGTAATGTGGTTCCCTTAAAGGTCTTAAATATTTTTAGCTGTTTTGTAAATAATATATTACGAAATTTTATATCAGCGCTTATTATCCATAACTAGGACTTATCCACATCTTTTGTGTGATTTCATTCTGTGACCACTTTTTTCTCTGTACTTCTTTAGATATTCTCTTTTTTAAATATATAATTTCAGGCTGTTGCACTGTCTATGCCATCATTTTACAGTAAAATGAAAAATAAACTAAGAACACCAGAACAAGGTGCAGATACAGCAATCTGGTTAGCTGCGGTACCAAATGTGAGAAGATTCCAAAACGGTTCTTTCTTCCAAGGTTATTTTTAGCAAATATCTTTTTTTTTCAAGTATAACTCAAAACATGGTTGTTCTTGTTTTCTTCATAGTCATCGTCATCAATGAAATTTTAGTGCATAAATTGTCACATTCGGTACTTTAAAGCTAGGCATAGGCTTTCTAACCCATTCCTTATCCCCGAAAATCTGCAATTAATCTCTAAAGTGAACAAAAAAATAGAAAGTATGAGAAGACTCTTCACTTATAAGGTTTTTTCAGGTACAAAACAAGGATATTTTTGAGTTTATATGGGTCATTGATTGTTTAAAAGTTCCTAGAAACATGCTGAAATCAGTGACGAAAGCAGTTGCTACTGAATAAAGATATAACATAATCCGTCTTTTTTCTCTAGGACTTCAGAAAGTTTCTATTAACCCTTATTTGTACAACGTGTTTAAAGCCTTTTTGCAGCTTATGAAGACTTTGGTGAAAATAATTATGGATTGTTAATTGAGCTATGTATTAGTGTGTTTTAGTTGTGAGTCCGCAATATGTGAAAATGAAAGTTTTAGTTCTTTAGTACTTTTTTTAACTACAAATTGATATTCATTGAAATTAACTTTTTGAATATCTACATCGCAAAATATTTATATTTTACAAATATGAATACTCTTAATATATAACCTTTGAATATCATGAAAGTCAGTCTTTAATCCAATGTATACGGCTTTGCTGACTGACATATTCATTCACTGTATTTTTTCATACGTATTACTGTTTCATACTTGTAGTCGATTATTCTCACTATTGCTCATTGACGTACACTTCAAATGAATTTTATTCTTAAGTTATTTAACGTGTGAATTTTATCAAAAGTCAATATTTAGCATTTCGATATATATATATATATATATATATATATATATATATATATATATATATATATAATGATAAAAAACTGTAATCATTGTGTTCTCTCATTTTTCAGATCGCCAAGTAGTTAGTCAACACCTAAAATTAGCTTGTACACATTCAAAGGATGATGAGAAACGTAAATTCATGTCTAATTTAGCTGATATTGCAGCACCTTTTCTTAAATAATCTCTACCCTAGTTGGCGAAAGAAAATTATCACCGCTTATAATTGAAACCGATGCGTTTGGTTTTTATTCTTCATGCTGCATAATTATGAGCTATTTTTGTTTTAGTTAGTTTGTCGTTTTTTACTACAACTAATTTATTCTGTGCTTCAATTTAACTTATCACTTTATTTTTTTCTATGTGGATGTGTATTTCAATTCAGGGAGTATATATAGTGTGTTGCTCAATTGTGATATTATATAAATGATCATTTGTCGTTCTTTCTTTTTCCGTAAACTACATAATGTATGAGTTCTACATGACAATAAATAACACTTTCAATACTTACAATTTAGTTTTAAATATTCAATTCAACTTTCTATATAAATTTATATCTCAGGGCTTTTCTTTGACAAATTCTAATGATGTATCATTACTAATTTTCTCAATATATATATATATTTCTTTATAAATGAATTTATATATTTTGAATCCTAAAGATTATTCGCTCACCGTCACTTCCAAATAATACGATCTAAAACTTCCATCCGTCAGTATTCAATTGGAGAAACCAGTTTTCTCATGAACACACCCTCTGTTTATCCGTAAAAATCCCGAACAACATTAAATGCAAACATCCAGAGATTTAGTAATGTTTGGGGAACGTAGTGAACATCGCTGTTTTATTTCAGTGTCAGAATCTAAGAGATCATACACAACATCCAAAGTCTTCCTAATAGGAACATAAGTGAACAAAGAGCAAACAACAAAACTTACCATTAATTTATCTTCTATGGGGATATTAATGTTGATTTTTATGAAGTCATTAGAATTTTTTCCAGTATTTGATTTCACTTATACGGATTATTATTCTTGGTTATGTATCTAGAAAGGCTGTACATTGGTGTTTTTTTATGGTCAACTACAGGCCTTAGTGGGACATCTGTCTTAAGGATTTTCGCAGCCCATAAAATCTACAAAGGTTGATGCTTTTCGGATAGAGATTATTCCAGTTTGTATTTTAAGGTGCGTAGCGTTTTGGTTGTCTCGGCATTTAGCCTACTTGGAATAGCTCTGAATTTGTTGACTATGGTTTTCCTCGCAATATTTATTTGAAAGAAAAGTTGTTTCCATCAGAAGAGTTATTGAAATTTAATATAAAGTAAGTGGAACTATGGTCCCTACATGAAATAAAGAAGTGACCAAATTTTTTAGCTTTTATGTTCTGATACTGACAAAGATGTTTTCGGCCAACTCTAAATCAATTGACTTAAGTTGTTACAACACGACTGCCGAGCGACTTGGTCGGAACCAAGAGATTTTTCACTGACTCTACAGAGTACCTTAGAAAATTGTCACAATCATACTGAGATCTTACAAAGGATAGCATTGCGAAAACGTGGACAGCGGGCAGATGTGTTACCAGTGTCACTTAAGGCTCTCTACTCTTACTGTTTGTCTTTCTTTACGGTAAAAATTTAAAGTGGAGTCGCGGCAACTGACCGTGGATTAAGGAATTATCATAATTAATTTCCATAACATCATACATATAATCTGCACATAATAGAAGCATACGATGATATGATCAATGTACATCAGAGAACTCATTACTACAATTTCTTAGTAAACGTTTCTTGGTATTAAAAAGGGAGAACTTACGAGCGATGTGTTATAAGGGTCGTGAAAACTGTAGAACTCAAAAATTGACGTGAGAAAGACTTTTGACGGATACTTCATATGAAAACCCGAAATCTATTTTAATTCAAATGGCACGGTAAGATATTGTCTGAGACGTTTATCCTTATTACTAGCTAAAATTTCCTCTTAAGCCACATGTTCCAGTTCATGGCGTGTGATCAGTACGTGTTGGGAGTATTTGGCTTTAATGGTAATCGGCAAATCGTTCGAATCTCAGTGACCTGCTTGCTAAATTATTTGCTTGGGTCCTTGTGGTGTTTGAATGAACTAATGACTCCTTTGCACTTGTTGAATGTTTGATTTCGAATTCTAAATACAGTACATTCGTTGGTGCTTGTGTAGTACTTCTTGATTCAATTGAGTTATCCCTGGGATTATTAGTTCATACTATAATTCAATTACTCCTAATTATCATATTGGCGTCGCGATGGAGCCTGCGATGGAACAGTTGGATATTCATTCAACTTCTGAAGCTTTTGAGGACTATTTGGAAAGGTTTGAAATTTGGAGCATGACCAAGAAGGATGTTAAAGGTGATAAAATTGTGGCACATTTCCTGACATTCATCGGAAAAGAAGCATACAGCTTATTGAAAACTTTGGCATATCCAGAAAAACCTATCTCACTTCCTTATGCAACTATTAAGGAGTTATTATTAAATCATGTAAAGTGCACTAGTTTTGAATGCCGTGAAAGGGCGAAATTTTATAAGATGACTCGTCGAAATGACCAAAAGGTTAAGGAATTCATTCTTGAATTGCAGAAACAAGCTGCCAAATGTAATTTTGGTGAGCAACTTCATGTGCAACTGAGAGATCGATTAATTGCAGGAATTAACTTGCCGGGTTTGGAAAGAGAGCTGTTAAGAATGCCGAACTGTTCCTTTCAAGATGCTAGAACTGCGTGTATTAACTACGAGGCAGTGAATAAAGTTGATATTTAGTCGATGAAGATTTCTAATACTTTGCTTAGTCGTCATGATGAAATACAATCTCAGGGTCAATCAAAATTGCGTTCGTTTAACAGTGGTTCCTATTCTCGTGTAAATATGAAAGATATCTCAACAAGGAATTACAAAAGAAATCACAAAGGTGAGACCAAGTTTGGCAAATGTTTATCATGTGGAAAAATTCATTCTCGTAATTCATGTGCATTTCGTAATGCTAAATGTTTTAGATGTGGTAAGATAGAACACATTCAATCAGCATGCAAAGCTACTATTCATATTACTTCAAGTAGTACTAGATCGTGTAATATAGATCCCATAATTTGGCTGTTCCTAATGATCATTTATCTTTGTCTACTGTTTCGAAAGGTAATGCTCATATTCAAAAGCAATTATATACATCGCTTGGTTCATGTCATGACTTTATTGTTGACACAGGCAGTATAGAGTCCATAATTTCATTCAAGAACTTGAAATCTTTAGATCCTTATGTTGTGGTACGACCCACTGAGGTATCAATATTGGGGATTACTGGACACAGACTGCCTATACGAGGATGTTGTGAGTTGCTAATAAGAGATGATAATTCTTCATACATACCTTGTGAATTTTTAGTTAGCGAAACAGGACTGTCATTACTGGGCTTAAGGAATTTGAAAAGGCTTAAAGTGGAGCTGTCTTTCCTAGTTTCTAAAGAAAACAATGATGCTTTACTTAAAGATTTGATAGCCACGTGTGCTAAGTGCAGTGGAGGTATGAAGATTCAGCCTATAAAACTTCAAGTACAGGGTGAACCAGTCTTTCTTAAAAGACGAATAATTCCTTATGGTCTTCTAGAGGCAGTACATAAAACATTAAACGATTTGTGTGCGAAAGGCATAATTGAACCGATCCAGTCCTCAGCATGGGGTACTCCTATTGTTACGCCACTGAAGTCGGATGGCAAAACCCCTAGAATTTGTGGTGACTATGGATAAACACTGAATTCCCGTTTGTTGAAGCAAACGTGCACGACGGTAGAGGCTGAAGATATTCTAAATCGACTTCATGGTTCTAAAGTGTTCTCGAAAGTTGACCTAAAAGATGCTAATCTTCAAATTCGTTTAGATCAATCCTCATCTATTTTGACGACAATTAATACTCCTTTTGGTCTGTTCAAATACAATTTCCTTCCATTTGGTCTAAGTTGTTCTCCAGCTATATTTCAGGAAGTCATAAATAATGTAGTTAGTGATCTTGAGGGCGTTGGAGTTTATCAAGATGATCTCATTGTCCATGGTTCTGATAAGGTAGTTCATGACCAGAGACTTATTGCTTTATTGCGTCGTTTAATTGAGAAGAATATTACAGTGAATCCAAATAAGTGTTCATTTTGTGTATCTAATTTCGAATGTCTTGGATACCTAGTTGATGGTAATGGTTTTAGACCAGATATGAAACGACTAGCTCCACTGACAAATGCACCGTCTCCAAAAAACCTTACGGAACTACGTTCACTAGTAGGTGCTCTTCAATACTATTCCCGTTTTATTCCTAATTTTTCTTGTCGTGCAAATTGTTTATTTAATATTTGACATCCAATACATTTAAATGGGGTGAGGAACAAGAGTCATGCTTACGTAGTCTACTAAAGTTTCTTCAAAGTGATGCTGTTCTTCGAACTTACTCCCCTAGTGTAGTCTGTGCTTATCACTGATGCATCACCTGTGGGTATTGGCGCAGTTTTGGAACAGGAGGGTAGACCAGTTATTTGTGTTTCACGCAAACTTACTGTTACTGAACAAGGTTATTTACAGACTCAGCGAGAAGCATTAGCTGTGTATTGGGCTGTTAAAAGACTCCATAAATATTTATTCGGAAAGAAATTCACTATTGTTACTGATCATGAGGCTTTAAAGTTTATTTATCATCCTGAAAAATCCTTAGCACGTTCCTCAGCTGCTACGGTTCAACGATGGAGTATTGCTTTGAGTGCCTATGACTATACGGTTCAACACAGGAGTGCCAAACAAATTCAACATGTTGACTACATTTCTCGACAGTCATTACAAGATAAACCTGTAAATACTTCAGACTGTTTGTTAGTGCAACCTTTACCAGTGAAACGTCCAGATCTGATTAGAGAAACTCGTAAATACTTTGTATGTATAATTAATGCTATACGGAAAGGTTGGAATGCTAATTTGAAACGTAGATTTCCTATCTATTTTTCAAAGCGGGATGAGCTATCTACTACTCCTGATGGTATTTTGTGTTTAAATGGTCGTGTTGTTATTCCTCCTTCATTTCGTAAATCTGTCCTAGAAGATCTTCATAGTGGACATTTAGGTGTTGAAAAAATGAAGTCATTGGCGAGGCTCACATGTTGGTGGCCAGAGATAAATGCAGATATTTGTCGTACAGCAAACAATTGTGAAAAGTGTCATAAGCTGAAAAATCAGCATTCGAAGTGGACTCCATGGCCAGTATCGTCTGAGGCCTGGCAGAGAATTCATGCAGACTATTGTGGTCCGTTTCTTGGCAAATACTATGCGCTTGTAGTTATTGATTCTTTTTCAAAGTGGCCTGAAGTTTTCTTCACAACTTCACCAAATTCTGACTTCACAATTCAAGCATTAAGAAAGGTGTTTAGTCGAGAAGGGGTTCCAATGGTGTTAGTGAATGATAGCGGCTCTCATTTTGCTGCAGATGCAGTCACTACCTGGTTAAATGGTATAGGGTGCAAACATCTGTTTACTGCTCCCAGACATCCTTGTTCCAATGGTCAGGCAGAAAATTTTGTCAGGACGTTAAAAACTGCCATTGATTCTATTGCTGCCTCAACATTTAATGAGCTGGAGAGGGGAGTAGATACCTTTCTACTGCAATATAGAAATGCCAGACATTCGGTGACGAAAGAGACCGCATCAAAACTATTAAAAGGAAGAATTCTTCGGTCGAATATGAGATGTTTGGAGTCTGCAGAAGTTACGTATTATCGTGGCAATGATCTTCGACCATCCACGGGGATTGTTCTGAAGAATGTCGGGAAATCTATGGTGCGATGTGGTGTTTGAATGAACTAATGACTCCTTTGTACTTGTTGAATGTTTGATTTCGAATTCTAAATACAGTACATTCGTTAGTGCTTGTGTAGTACTTCTTGATTAAATTGTTTTATTTCTTGTTTTCCTGGTTTATACTATAATGCTTCTATTTATCATAGTCCTGGTGATATTTAACCAACCCTACACCCTTTGTATTTTTTAGTTTCGGAATTCTGTCTTATGAATTCTGTTGCCCAAGCTCCCAACTTCGGGGAAAATTCTACGTATTTTGGGGTAGGCGCTATTGTTACTTTGGGGAAATTTTGGTGAAATGGCACAAAAAGCAAAAAATTTCCCCAGACCTGAGGAAATTACCCAAAATTTCCCTGAACGTTGGGGTTTTTCCTTCCATAATGAATAAGTTTTTAGTGATACCTATGTAAATCACATGCATTGGTTCAGAGGGGAAACATTTTATCTTATCCAATGGCAGAGTTTCAAGTGAACTTTTACCACGATGATGAGTAGATTGTGACCTACTACGAAAAATGACATCATTTCTCAATTCGTGTTTACCATTGCGGAAATTCATTCGACCACTCATTCGTATCCCTTAAACATGACATTCCCGTAATAACTTCCTTCGTGTTGCGCAGTCATCAAAATGGTCAAGTACCCAGATACGACGGTAGCATATTGTGCGCCAAGCACTAGGCGTGCGATGTGTCTTTGGTTTTAGTTGGTTAGTCACATCTTGCTTGTCTAACTCGATTAGACTCCCAACCATTCGAGAGAGATCGGGTGCTCTGGTGATCTAAAGTCAATGAACCCCCAAGGATTTTTGGAGACAGTATACAGTTTTCCCAAATATTATCTACGCCTATTTTCTTTTTCATAAAATAGACACTTGTAGTTATATATGGTCAGTCACAACCAGACATGAAATGTTGTCACTAAAAACACACATCTAGATCTTTCGTCGATCATCTGGAGTGTTTTAATCCTGCGACTAACAGATAAATGTGACAGCATAATTGCACTAAAGTTTTGTGCTCAACGAATTGAAAATTACAAAGTTTTTTTTCATGAAAAAATTGTACAATGTACTTTGCCTATTGAAATCCGAAAAATTCGTATGCGAAGCGCGGTATTTCGAGAGCAGGCGGTATCGAAGGACTTGTGACCTCGTGTAGGCAGTTATTCTCTCTATTGAAACCCCTGTTTCTACTTTTAATATCTTTAGCTTAGTGGAACAAAAGTATGTAATAGCTTTTGTGAAAAATTCCTAATTGATGTTTCCATAATTAAATGCATGTGATCTACAAATGTATAATTTATCATTACATCAGTTTTCAAGTGAACAAGACTATCCTGGTTGTTTACAACTCTAATGAAATGTTCCACCTTGTGCTGCAACTTAGGATACTGGTGGCCATGACGGATATGTCTAAAATATAATGATTGAACTGTTTATTTTAGAGTTTGGTAATTTATAAACTGCTTACATTTATAGCTGTTCACTATGTGTTAATTCAGCGTTTTCAGCGAATTTACAAAAATTTAAACATTTTTGAGGTGTATTGGTCGCCTTGATAACGGTTTAAAGTTCACATAGTTTTCTGAATCACACTGCGTGTAGAAGATGTGTTCATTATTTTATTCATTTTTCGTTAAATATGTACTTTTTTAATGCTTCTAGCTGATTAAGATAACGCAGGAGTTACTCATTTTGTGGCCGCAATCGAATCAGATTGACTGCTCGAAGTAATAACCTCCTTAATCATTTGAAACCTTACCAAGTCTAATGAAGAGCGAATTCAGGATAACAAATTAGGTGTCTGACTTCGATGTAGATGCACTGCCGTCTATTTCATTCTCGTTTAGTTTCGATCACACTGACCTTATGGCAACACGAGGTTTTTTTAACGGAGAGGTTCTGTGGATGTAGTCGATACTAAAACGTTAGTTTCGTCCCAGTTAGTGTATCTGAGATTTATGGACTTTATTTGATTTTCAATTGCTAAGACAAATTTTTGGGATATGAAAATGTTAAATTATTATATTTGCAAACTAGTGAACGAAAATTGGGTTTATGTTTTATAAAACTACATCGGTTGTGAAAGTATAGATTTTGGGTTTCGACAGGCGATGTCGAAATCCGATCTGGTTTTAAAATTGATCTCCCCCAACGTTAAAGTGGAACGATTTAACGGTAGTCTAAGTGCCGTTGTCGGTAGATTGTTTACGTACTTTATATTCTACAAACCGAGGTTAGGTAGTCTATTCCTATTGCCTTGCATCCAGAGTTTTTGTTTCTTCGGTGTGTTATCTGTATTAGAACCTTCTGAAAGTAACCTGTCTTTATTGTTTCTCGTTGGTCTAGTTTTTCTTATCTGGAGGTGCATCCTAGAGTATCTAAATATAGCCCCTGCTTTACTAATTAGTTGTGGTGCATTCACTTCACAAATTACAGTAGAGGTCCCATAAGAACCTGTGCTTTTGTATTTAATGCAAGCGGGAAGCTGAAAATGGTTTGCGATATCTTATCAAATGTTCTTTTTAATCTATAATCTACCTGTACATATTTTTGCCTAACCTTTACTTCAAAATACCATGATTTTTGAAGCGTCAAAAGCAGCGAAATTTCAGTGAGCCTTCTTGTTTCTCAGTGGGCAGCAAATTCTACAAACCGAGGACAATATTTACCCTTCTCTGGAAAAAGTTACGTTACTCGATTATATTCCTGTTCTTAAAAAGCATAGTCCACTTTCGACTAATACTCCAGTCGGTTCTCTTATCTTCTACAAAGCTCTGTAGCTTGTTTTCACGACTTTGGTCTACTGCGGACCAGGACTAACCAGGTTTCTACTGGGAAGACTATGATAGCATTTGATAAAAAGATTATTGCAGTGTTAGCTATTTGCAAGAGTCAGTGGATAATGTTTCTGTCTTACGTAGTCTCCGTAAGAAAGTAATAAATCAAGGGTAAAAAGTGTCTAGAAGCTTATTTTCGTTACAATTCGATCTTAAGCAGCTAAAGACTTTATTTCTCTGTGTATTGCAAAAAGTCCTGTGGAGTAGCACTCTGTGTATAGCTACTATGTTGCAATATACCAGAGTAGTAGAATTAATATCAGCAGCAGTATAATATATTAGGTATAGAAAGAAGAAACATAAAAATATAGGGGGGTTTCGGTCCAAATGATCTAAAGAGAGATAACATGTAAGTTATTCTCAATCACGTCACTCAGAGCGGTCGTCGTGCACATTTGAAGTGGGTAGTCTAAACTTACGTATATGGTCCAGTTCAACTACCCGTGACTTCATTAAATTATCCAATACTAAACACAATGATATTAACATTGGAATACAAATTACATTAAAATCTTACCGAGTAAATTCGGTCCTCTTCAGTTTTTCACACCTATGTTCTCAATAAGGTAGCTGACTTGTACGCCATTGTTAACTTTATTGTAGGGAAGTACTACTGATGACTGGGATCGATAGAAATAAGTAATCTTGGTCACTTATTTTTGACTGCAACAATATCAAAATAATCTAGACGTAAACGAGTTGATTGATTAGGTTTTGCAGTGTTGGGGACAAATAGTTATTTTCAACAAATTCACCAACCGTTACTTGGGTTCTGAAAAAAATAACCGCTCCAAGCATTCAACTACAATAAAATTCAGTGTACATGATCGTAGTTTAAGCAGTACTTCTTGAAAACTGAAGGGTACAAAGTATAGCGTTCAGTACTACGTCACACCTGCATGGATTATTCTGGCTTTTGAACAGACCAACTAGTTTTTTTTTGAGTCATTATCCACACATGTTATGACCTTGTCGCTCATTCACTTACAACTTTGACCGTTTTTAATGATTGTAAGTAAAATAACATGTTAAGTGTTTTTGTTTTACAAATGTACATTCACTTTACTAACTGCTATTAATTCCTGATTTTGTATTATTCTTTAGATGAATCCTCATCGATTTTTGTGTCGTGTTTGTAATATATGGTGTGACACTGAGAATGTCCTACGAGCGCATGAAACGGGGAGAAAACATCGCTCTAAATGTCTTGCTTTAGACAGTTTAAACATAGGGGATCATATTAATTATCCTCTAAAAATTTCCTTACCAACACTGGTTACTCCTGATTCGGGCTCGCCGAAGGATTCTATCTTAGATACCAGCTCTTATTCTGCAGGGCCAATAAGAAATCCAATCTGTGATCAAGAATCGTCTTTATATGTAGGTTTCATTGATTAGTTCAAATTGGACAAAGTCAAACCAGTTATCTTCAGCTTCCGAAGTCTCTTTTACCTGCAACTTATGCGGTGTACATATGAATTCTTCAGATCAATATACTTCTCACCTTCGTGGTCGCAAACATCAAAGTAAAATAAATCTTAATCCAGTTTCTAGTCTGTCTTCAAGCGATCCAGCAGTAAGATATAGCACAACTTGTTTTTATTCGTTTGCATCTTTTCTGTTTCGGGTATGAATAAAATAAATCACACTAATAAATAAATAAATTCTCTAAGTTAGTAATGAAATTAAAACTGTATCTTGGTTTTGACTCCTAACACCCCACATCAGCACAACCAGATAGGAAATGACAAGCATAGAAAAAGTATTGATACATTAAGTGGAAAATTAGAAACAAAAAATGTGGTTCAAGAGGAAGATATATGATGAGTTCAGCTGTGATCTATGGAACCCGTCTTCTACCACAGATTATGGGTATTTCGCGTGACAGTTTTAGGAAGTCTACGTCTACGTTCGACCCAAACCGACATTCAAGAGATTAATTCCATGTCTTGGTACTACCACCCATAGGTTTTTAACCTATTCTTACTCCAATTAATGCTGAGAAATCCGTGAATTTGTTAAATAATTTATTACTCATGTTGACAAATTAACATATAGAATTTGGTGGTTCATAAAAAACTGAATAAATTCGAAAGCACTATCTTATATCATGGACTTACAGTGGTGTATTAGTGCGATGAAGTTTTATAATATCGTTAGTTCGGATTTTTAGAACTGACAAATTTTCACCGATTGTTTATATGACTGGTTCTCTGGGCTATTGATCTCGTTGATTTTATCTCCCTATGCTGATTTGAGTTGTGACAACTTAGAGCAATAGATATCTGCACAAGATTCTACGTTAGTTGTAACTGACTGAAGTACAAGTTCGTATACTGAAATCGGAACCATACTTTGTATATATATATACACTGATACGGTTGAGGGTAGAGTTAGCTTTACCTCTCCAAATGCTCTCACATGGCCACGCGTATACAGCCACTGCCAGGGAACTCCTACTCACTGTCTTCTCGTGACGATGGTGTTGTTCACAAAATTGAGAGGACGAAAAGCAAACGTCCGGCGTCTTAACCGGGTTGGTGGACACGCAGAGTATTCAGTGCCCCTTTGTACCAATATTTGTGTTCAAATAAATAATAACTAGTCTACGGTACCTGAGGAAATAAAGCCACCGCGTATTAGTCGGCTAAGTTAACAAATCTTAATATCACCGTAGCTCTATACTCTGGTTGAAACGCTTACTTATTTTCTTAGCTAGCGTGTTCGCTCTTTGTCTCATCTGTTTCGCAATCAGCACTGTTTTTTAGTTGCTGTACTATACCAAACCCACATAGGTTATTTTAGCTTCTGGACAGGTTAATTTATCCATTCTTCTCAAGCCACATTTTGAGCTTGTCAATTATTCACTTATCAACCCTAACTGTTTTCATATGATCGTATGTGTGTAAATTACTTGTCCTATTCATTACTTGTCTGTAATCAATTTTTGTCTGAATATAGATATTAGGTAAAGCTTTATCAAATGGAGTTGTCTCACTGCAAGTCATCTCGTTTTGTTCCGCTGTTTTCTTTTCGCTTCGTTTCTCTGGTCGTCTATCTGGATCAACGGTTTTATAAAATATATGCATTCAAAAGTTATCCTCGTATTTGACTTATATAATTCCGTTATTCATTAACGCGATCATTATATACGAGGGTCGCCGGATGCATATTTCGGTAGCAATCAGCATGCGATCTTACTGGAGTCGGATGTAGTGCCACTAAAGTTTGTTCATATATCTGGATGCTTTGGGACTTATTTAATTCTAACTGCATCATTCACTAAACAGCGTTTTTTTCCCGAAAAATTATTCACACCAATAATCTTGATCTTTAATGGATATCTTTCACAGTATGCAGTTTCTCAATATATTTTAGATGTCACCATCAAGTGACGAAAGCTCAACTTCTGTTTTTTATCAGTGCAATATTTGTCAATTTGTAATATTCAGTTCAATGAAACTGAAACATTTGGAGTCAGAAGAGCACCAACTGAATGTTCGCAAGTTAAAAGAAAAATCAGTATCATCAAGTCCTTTTGTAGACAACTCTCACCTACGTAAATTTAAACGATCTTGTCGAGAGGTCTTAGTACCCGTATATGGATCAATTAAGTTCACATCTGCTGAGGTGAGTTAATGTGCCATGGTATGTTTGCTTACAAATTCAAAGAAATTTTGGTTGAACACTTCAAGTTTCAGTTTCTAAAGGCATTGAGTAATATTATATGTGTAGTACGTGCAACCATTGATTTATCAGTCAGTTTTTGGGTTGGGCGTACGGTACTAGTCAGAGACTGTAAAGTGGTCGATCATATAGTGAGTATTTGTAGAACAGAGCGATTAGATATCTGTTAGGCTTGTGTAATTACTACCTTCTCCCACATACTGTACTGGCTAGCATGGAAATAAGTAGCAGGTCTAGCGACACTCAGACGAAGATATGACAGTCTGTCGTTCATTATCAACGTAGAGCTTGGCATAGTTGTTTTTTGACCCATGTTGGCATACCACATTAGCACAAAGCGATGAAATTAGCAAGGTGTATGAGAAATGAGACTGTAATTATGTAGAACTGACAATTAAGAGGACTAACCATTAAGAAAACGGTCCAAAAAATCAGAGTAGAGAGGTATGTATAAAGGAGTACTAAAATTTAATATTGATAGAAAGATAAAGAGTAAGTACATCTTTGCCATTGCGAACAATTATAAGTCATGTCACCCAAAGTCTCCAGCCACTGATCTCAGTTATTGCATGGCCCCCGGCCAAGTTGCTTTCATTTACCATCATGGATTAGACCAACAATCATTGACTTTATGGATCGATTCCAGTCAGGATCTGATAGCTCCCAACTTTCTTCCAACCTACTCCTACACCAAGAAAGACCTGTCAAGGTGATCGGTGAATAAGCTTAGGTGATGCATGTCGTAACCACCTCAATTGATAAAGGTTCACCTTATCAACTGATTCGCCACCCTTGCCTAGTGTCCCATGCCTAACCTTGAAATTACTCACTTGATAGTGCCAGTAATGTTTTAGCTTTAAAAGGACATCAACAAGTTAAATAAAAATGGAGATAGTGGACGATCACTAATGAACTGCACTTGAGATTGACAGTTTGTCTTAAGTTCTGACTTAACTGATAATGTCTTGGTAAATAATCTCCACACAACTTTTATCCTTCTTTAATACACTTTTCAATCACAAACAAGACCACAAAACCTGACAACTGAGTCGAAAGTTACCGAAATGTCAAGTGTCGGTAAGTGTGCGTATGTTCTAAGATCTAACGAAGAGTGAATATTTGGTCAATGCATCCATAACCTGGCCTGGAACTAAACTGTTTTTTCCGGATTTACGTCGAATGATTTTAGATCTTAGTACTGTTGACACTATATAGGCCACAAGTCCCCTGATTATCACAAGACGATTTTAGTTCTTTCATCTGAACTAAAACTGATGCATTAAAAATCTGCGATGTTTATCTATTTGAATCCGCTGCTCTCACTCCTTTTAAATTGTCTAGAATCTAACAAGTGTATTTAATGCCTGTTTCCTTGATGAGTCGATCTAGCTATTTATTGCTACCTATCACCGATGCCTTTTCCATCTTTGACATTGACTGACCACAACTGCTAACGATCATAAACCTTTTGTTAAAATACGTGTACGTTGTCGCCCTTCATCGCCTCACAGGATAAATTTTCAAGTTTCTATCGATTCAATAGACTCAGCCGAAATTCACTGATCTATTCTAACCTTTGAATTTGAGTTGTTTATAGATGTGGTTGTCGTATAAACAGCTACTCAGATATCGTTTGACCCAGATATAAGTCGCAGCACGTGTCAAATCCCCATTCTGGTTGCTTGGAAATAATGAGTAACTGGAGGGTATCTGGAGTTCCGTTGAACTGATCGTCATGGTTTTGTTCATCGTTATAATCTCTTGAACTGAGAGTAGATCATGGTTCCATCTTCTTTAATCTCACTAACTATTGATTTTTTATAAGCTGTTTTATTGATGAGTCGGTATAGTTGTCCAGTATTACCTATCACAATTGTCTTTTCCATCTATCTTGCTTTCATTGGTGAGTCGTCCTTACGATCATTAGTTTTCGTTTAATTTGTCTTCCCTCTTCATTTTTCTCATAATTCGATGAATTCATGCACAATCATTTATCCAGTAGGAGTATCGTTTCAAGCTTCTTTGAGATGAAACTTTTTCCTATAATCGACTAAATGCCTAGTTAATTTTCTCATCACTCCATTATCAAACGTTTCGCTGGTGTTCGATCACATAAATAGCAAGCACTCGAAAATGAACAATGTTTATATTTGGTAGTGCCATTGAGCAGAACTTTACTCATAATCAGATGTAAAAATCCTGCTGCATTTATCAGAAGTCTACACTGATCTGATGTGATTTAATGGTGTGTTTTTTCGCAGGTGAACGAGGTTATTTGCTAGTTCACTTCACAGAAAGCAAAGCACTGTGTTAAAAAGGTTTTCTTTAAACGAAAACTTTCAGAAAGCTGTCTCGTGAATTATCACTTAACATTGGCACCCGCCAGTAATATAAAATCTCGTTTTTGTTTCGTGTCAATGATTCGATCTCACCTTCACAAATAATCCTGACGCCAATCTTTTACGTAAATATCTGTAACTAATATAAGGGATGTGTCGCATGTACAGGCGACCTTTGTCAGTTTTCTAAACATTTTAGTATGTGGTGAATTTCAAATAAATAGACTAGTAACGGATAATAGCGTAGTGCATCTCGCGTATCGATCAAACCGTAATGATATTAACCTTGCTTGAAAATATCTCAAGCAAATAGACCACAAATCCGTAAGTGTTTGTGTACGTAGAGAATTTAATGCAGAATTTGTCTAATCTTTCCCCGTAAATTTGACTAGTGTCTCCATATGTACCTTATATGAAGAAACAAATACCGAAATGCATAAACAGTCTTTGAATACCTATCAACACTATTGTTAAGTGAGAAGATCGATTATTAGAATGAAATCAAGCTCAGATTAATTATTTATTACCAATGTCCGCTTTGCTCATTTAACAGTTCGATATAAAAGTGATTTGTTGTGAAACGAAAAAGTGATTAGGATGTTGAGTTGTCGAACGTTTTAGGGCTTCGAATAGTGTTTCTATGCGATCGAATTATTGCATTACATATTTCTCATGATCAATAGGTAGTTGCTACATTTGTCGTATTCATTATTATAGGCTAAGCTTCTGGAGGATTCAGCGAAAGGAGATCAAGATTGTGTTTTGTTGTTGGATTCATTTGACGGTCGAGATCGTATTGCAATACATCTGGCAAATGCATTACTAATAGCTAATAAAAATCTATCAACTATCGACTCGTCAAGCCCTTCTGCTCCTACCTGGGTAGTATAGAATATACTTTATGTAGACATCCCCAACTGGTTGGAACACAGTTTGAATACCAAGGGGAGTGAAAGACAATCTCATACCTTAGGACTAAATTACGAATTAACAAAATTAAGCAAGAATGATAACTTTCGAAACTAGGAAAACCCTTCATTCTCAACATTAAGCAGAGTTCAAATAAGTTAACAAATGTAAACTTTCACCAATAAGCCACCAAAACTAAAGAAACACATGCTGATATTTATAGTAGGCAGAAAATATCTTACAATTCTATAGGATTCATAGTTTTTTATTCACAATTGTAGATACCTATCTTTCCAAAATAAGAATACCATTTTAAATATTACCATGGAATTCACACTGAGGTACTTTTAGAAACACACTTACTGAGATCTGAACACAGAAATCGAGTTAGATGAGGAACTTTCTGATTTGGGTAGAACCCATATTACCCAAGTAGGAGCAGAAGGGCTTGACGAGTCGATAGTTGATAGATTTTTATTAGCTATTAGTAATGCATTTGCCAGATGTATTGCAATACGATCTCGACCGTCAAATGAATCCAACAACAAAACACAATCTTGATCTCCTTTCGCTGAATTCTCCAGAAGCTTAGCCTATAATAATGAATACGACAAATGTAGAAACTACCTATTGATCATGAGAAATATGTAATGCAATAATTCGATCGCATAGAAACACTATTCGAAGTCCTAAAACGTTCGACAACTCAACATCCTAATCACTTTTTCGTTTCACAACAAATCACTTTTATATCGAACTGTTAAATGAGCAAAGCGGACATTGGTAATAAATAATTAATCTGAGCTTGATTTCATTCTAATAATCGATCTTCTCACTTAACAATAGTGTTGATAGGTATTCAAAGACTGTTTATGCATTTCGGTATTTGTTTCTTCATATAAGGTACATATGGAGACACTAGTCAAATTTACGGGGAAAGATTAGACAAATTCTGCATTAAATTCTCTACGTACACAAACACTTACGGATTTGTGGTCTATTTGCTTGAGATATTTTCAAGCAAGGTTAATATCATTACGGTTTGATCGATACGCGAGATGCACTACGCTATTATCCGTTACTAGTCTATTTATTTGAAATTCACCACATACTAAAATGTTTAGAAAACTGACAAAGGTCGCCTGTACATGCGACACATCCCTTATATTAGTTACAGATATTTACGTAAAAGATTGGCGTCAGGATTATTTGTGAAGGTGAGATCGAATCATTGACACGAAACAAAAACGAGATTTTATATTACTGGCGGGTGCCAATGTTAAGTGATAATTCACGAGACAGCTTTCTGAAAGTTTTCGTTTAAAGAAAACCTTTTTAACACAGTGCTTTGCTTTCTGTGAAGTGAACTAGCAAATAACCTCGTTCACCTGCGAAAAAACACCATTAAATCACATCAGATCAGTGTAGACTTCTGATAAATGCAGCAGGATTTTTACATCTGATTATGAGTAAAGTTCTGCTCAATGGCACTACCAAATATAAACATTGTTCATTTTCGAGTGCTTGCTATTTATGTGATCGAACACCAGCGAAACGTTTGATAATGGAGTGATGAGAAAATTAACTAGGCATTTAGTCGATTATAGGAAAAAGTTTCATCTCAAAGAAGCTTGAAACGATACTCCTACTGGATAAATGATTGTGCATGAATTCATCGAATTATGAGAAAAATGAAGAGGGAAGACAAATTAAACGAAAACTAATGATCGTAAGGACGACTCACCAATGAAAGCAAGATAGATGGAAAAGACAATTGTGATAGGTAATACTGGACAACTATACCGACTCATCAATAAAACAGCTTATAAAAAATCAATAGTTAGTGAGATTAAAGAAGATGGAACCATGATCTACTCTCAGTTCAAGAGATTATAACGATGAACAAAACCATGACGATCAGTTCAACGGAACTCCAGATACCCTCCAGTTACTCATTATTTCCAAGCAACCAGAATGGGGATTTGACACGTGCAGCAACGTCCATCTAGGCCAAAATATTCATATAGAGTTTGAAAAGAGGCACAGAAGGGTCCACCAGGTTTTGGAAATTTATTTTAATGAAGAATACTTTAGTTTTAGCAGTTATGTTTCCTACTATATTTTCTAGAGTTTGAAAGTCAAATTCCATTGTTTTTCTATGCGATCGAATTATTGCATTACATATTTCTCATGATCAATAGGTAGTTTCTACATTTGTCGTATTCATTATTATAGGCTAAGCTTCTGGAGAATTCAGCGAAAGGAGATCAAGATTGTGTTTTGTTGTTGGATTCATTTGACGGTCGAGATCGTATTGCAATACATCTGGCAAACGCATTACTAATAGCTAATAAAAATCTATCAACTATCGACTCGTCAAGCCCTTCTGCTCCTACTTGGGTAATATGGGTTCTACCCAAAACAGAAAGTTCCTCATCTAACTCGATTTCTGTGTTCAGATCTCAGTAAGTGTGTTTCTAAAAGTACCTCAGTGTGAATTCCATGGTAATATTTAAAATGGTATTCTTATTTTGGAAAGATAGGTATCTACATTTGTGAATAAAAAACTATGAATCCTATAGAATTGTAAGATATTTTCTGCCTACTGTTGTGTTATTATGGCCTGCTAGTTTTCACGTAATCTATTCGCCGATGAAAATACGACCTATTCGCTCTTATACTGTACTAAACCAACGACGCCCGGTCGGTATGATCAGCCTAGCGTCCTATTGGTCCGCTGCTCGCCTAGCCCATCCAGCTGAGTCCGGAATGTCAACAACAGCATCGACTATGCGAATCTTTACTCCAGACATACTGGGTTTTTATACAAACGGCAACGCAGCATAAAATAGAAAATAACATTCATACGCAATAAAGCCAAAAAGTGGCTGTGAACGTATGACGCAGTTGTCAATAAACTGAACATAGCTTAACAACAGTAAATCGTACAATAATAATCAGCAAGTATTTCTTTAGTGTTGGTGGCTTAACAGTAACCCCCGAAATGCCGTGGTACGTTCGAGGTTAAGAAGAGTTAGCTCTACCTCTCTAAATGCTCTCACATGGCCACACGTATACAGCCACTGCCAGGGAACTTGGTGAAAACACTGGTTGTATTCCGATTCCAACTTCTAATTTAATTCTTACTACTCACACCAATCGATAACCCTGTTATGAAACTTGTAAATTGTTAGATTTTCACTGTCTGTAATGTGGCTTACTGGTTGTCCATGAATTAATCTTGACCATAGATTCAGCGATCTCTTGATCTTAGTTCCGTTCTCCTATTCCATGTCATCTTATGGTGCATTTTTCTTCATTGTTATCTGACTCGTTCTTAGCGTTTTGATCCCATGTTAAGATTGTCAAATCCTTTCGACATTCGTCCGGGATAGGTTGCCGTACCACATAAAACAGATTGCTAACCCTTTGTTCAACTTTTCACTTCACTCGGGCTTAGAATCGTCAGTAACCGTCATAGGCTACAGCAGGCGCTAAACCCCAAAACGACCCGAAAATTATGTTGTTTTTTCAAAAGAAAACTGCATAATTACAGAAATGTCGAACATAAAATATTAAAAAATAATGTCTTGCCATTATTACACCCATTATTTTTTACACTTGTCACAAACTCAAGTCTTAACCAAAAGATTTATCACTACCAAGGTTTAACTTGATAATTTTGAATAAAGTGAGCATTGAGTAGATTATTATAAATGAATTAATATATTTGTAATATCTCTATGAGTAGAAAAATTGAATTTTTCTGACGTTTCGTGACTCAATGTAAGCCATTTCTTCAGGGAATAAATAACCAAATCAAAATTAATCTAAGTTTAAATAGTACAAATGAACAACGCAAGAATATTATGTGCGATCAATCAAAAACAGGTCTGAACAAGTCAATGTCGTGTCATTTCGGTCGAGGTGATTTATAAGCGAATGTACGTAAATTTGTGTGTATGTTTGCAAGATCGGGGATGAAAAAATGTGACCTCTGTGGTGAGAAAGGATAGAGTTTAATTTGCATGTACGATAATAGTGTGAAATGTGAATAATATCAGACATGGTAGTTAGAATAGATAGTCAAAGTCGGAGTAGTGATTTCATGATTGGTTAAATTTCTGTCTGAACAATTCTTAGATCGCTAGAACTAGATTTTATGACTGATGTTTTCATCCAATGGTGTTAATGTCTAACCTCAACCAATCCACGAAGTTTCGCAACCACCTTCTGTTGTACTAAGGTAGACACCTGTTTCTACCCGGCTCAGTGGTCCAGTAGTTTAAGTGTTCACGCGCGAAACCGGTAGGTCCTGGGTTCGAATCCCCCGAGCGGGATTGTGGATGCGCACTGCTGAGGAGTCTCACAATAGAACGAAACGGCCGTCCAGTGCTTCCAGGTTTTCAATGGTGGTCTGACATCAATCGGTTCATGATCTCAATCAGCACTCCTAATAATTTTCCTATGAAAATTATTAAATTTTATGATGTTAATTGCATCCTTTTGTCCTTTTTGTTTATGGTCTTCCAGTATGATAATCTCGTTAGCTCTTCTAAAAAGATTTAGGGATAGTGAGATCTTTTCACTGAATGGATGTGCTGAATTGAAGTTAATATAACGATTTGAGTATGTAGAGGTTCTATGTAGATGGATAGATTTAGAATTCCATTATTTAAATTCACCGAAACGCCGTCAAATAAAAAAAATTAAAAAGGTTAAAGAAAAAAAGATGAGAACATCAGTCATAAAATCTAGTTCTAGCGATCTAAGAATTGTTCAGACAGAAATTTAACCAATCATGAAATCACTACTCCGACTTTGACTATCTATTCTAACTACCATGTCTGATATTATTCACATTTCACACTATTATCGTACATGCAAATTAAACTCTATCCTTTCTCACCACAGAGGTCACATTTTTTCATCCCCGATCTTACAAACATACACACAAATTTACGTACATTCGCTTATAAATCACCTCGACCGAAATGACACGACATTGACTTGTTCAGACCTGTTTTTGATTGATCGCACATAATATTCTTGCGTTGTTCATTTGTACTATTTAAACTTAGATTAATTTTGATTTGGTTATTTATTCCCTGAAGAAATGGCTTACATCGAGTCACGAAACGTCAGAAAAATTCAATTTTTCTACTCATAGAGATATTACAAATCTATTAATTTAATTAAAGATTTATCAGTTATACAAGTTATGAATAACTACTAATTATTGATATGCGATGGAGAAGAAAGGGAATTAGTTTTTTCCACTTTTTTATTTTTATTACCACATCCGATATTCATTATCATTCAAATACAATGACAAAAGCCATTCGAATTTAATTATCAAAACTGTGTGCTAAATATGTGTAGGTTCAGTTTCCATGACTATACTTTTCGAAAACTAATCATACATTACCACCTTAGTTGTTATATTTTTGCGCAAGTTACCATTCATCGCACTTTTAACTACTCCAATACAGTCGCTGTCGATTATTTGATAAATTTGATTAAAAAGAATAATCGTTAAATAATGCAGAATGATACGATGCCATCATCGGCTAATAACTTCATAGAAAATAATTACCGGCAATCTCCTTCTCCGAATGAACTAATATCGAAAGTTATGGGTTTCTAGCAAAATTAGTTTCCCCTTTAATAATATCGGATGCTTACTTGCGAAATATTTAATAAAAATATATAATTATTTAATAATCTTACTTATTTACGCCTGTTACTCTTCGTCGTGGAGGGTAGGCCGCCCACCAGCACTCTCCATCCAACCCTGTCCTGGCCAACCCTTTCCAGTTGCTACTTATCCTTTTCATGTCTGCTTCCAATTCCCGACACAGTGTGTTCTTCAGCCTTCCTCTTTTCTGTTTCCCTTCAGGATCGCAGGTTAGCGCTTGCCACATGATGCAGTTTGATGATTTCCATAATGTATGTTCCATCCACTTCCAACTTCTTTTCCAGATTTCCTCTTCAGTTGGAAGCTGGTTTGTCCTCTCCTACAGTACACTGTTCCTGATGTTATCCAGTCAACGTATATTGTGGACAACTATTTATAAATATTTATACCTTCTTGATGATAGTTGTAGTAGTAGTAGTTCTCTACGTTCCTGCTCCGTAGAGTAGGAATGTCTTGCTAAAAAACGCCAACCAGATTAAATTAATAAGCGATTGAGAGATATTGATTTTGTAGATCACCTAGTAAGTAGGATTCTTTCTTTTCTTTTCTCACGTTACATTACTTTTAGGAAAAGCTGACATCATCCACATGTAGCGTAGGACTAAATTTCGTTAGAACGACAAGATAAATAGCAGAAAAGATCGAAATAATATGGTAGCATGGATAATCATAAAGAATGAACATTAAGAATATTGTTCAAAAAAATTGGGAAGGTATTAATGAAGGAATACTGGATTTCAAGGTCAAGAAGAAGATAGAGTGAATGCATCTTTTCTATTTTGAGCTATATCATCCAAAGTCCTCAGCTACTGATCGTGGTTTGTATATGCACTTCAAAATTGTCCATATTTATTCTAATTATAAATTTTGCAGTTTTATTTGAATTCATCATTGTAGTAGAACACGATTTAAATTTATTGCATAGAATATGTTCTATTCACTTATTTATATTTTAATTTATTCAATCGTATTTGACTAACTTCAAATAAATTCTACATTTTTATGTGTTCATGTTGTATGTTAAAGAAAATTTCACCAAGTTTTTATTTTCATTATAGATCAGATAATGACAATGATACATCTCAACGTCCTTTAAAAATTGCTTACTTACCTTGTGATGTAAAAAAATTAACACAAGTTGATTTGATACTTACAACCTCTGGTAGGATTTCTTAATTTGTTTTGCTTTTGTTACCATGATATTATATTATTGTAATAATATTAATACGATCCAATGAATAGCTGTAGGCTCATGAATTCAACTTCGAGCCACACTTTTTTGTATAAACTGGCCAGACATACTGTTTAGTTCTCTCAGTTAGAAATGTAGATGATCATGGTATTGTTATAATTTCTCTTATTTACGACCCAGCTATTCCTATTACTTAGCAGTCTTTGTCACCAATTCACTCGACAATTCCCCAAACCAGAACACAGTTAAACAGGAACGAAATTATATTCCAAATAGCAAGGGTATAACTTCGCCCTTTGATCTTGGGCCTGTTGCTTTTAGTCTTATCGCTCTTCAACAGACCTCTCTGGACCTTGAGGAACAATTGTTCCAGTAAATATAGCCCTATTGATTTATCACGATAGGCAAGCCTGACCACCCTGTCAAGATAGCAGACACGGTCGGGATTGTCAGGTCAGGTAAACGTTGTAACTTGTACGCGCTATCAAATAAGATATCTTATAATTGCCAACAAGTACAATTCCTTTTTTTTCAGAGTAACAGCAAATATCTGATAAAAAGTTGAAAAAGTAAAACTCATAAGAAGCTATTATTCATTGTGACTACAAACTTCTGGATATCCATACATAGAAAGTCCATATTTGTGTTTTATTTTATCATAGTATTTATTTACTTGAATAAATTTCAATCCGTATTAGAGATATTAGTTAAGTGGAATTGTATAAAATACTTCCAGAAATTAGAATCCAGTCAACATTAAATTTATAATTATTCACGAGAGTACACTTGTCCTGTTGATTTTGTCGAAACCACTCACTTCATGTTCAATATTTGCAACAGTTGTTTCAAACTATACAAGGTCAGTTAAAACATCACTCATATCTTTCACTGTAAAACACAACATTAAGCAAAAGGTGTGTATTTATTGTGAGAAGTTACAAAGTATTTATTTAATACATTATATATAGCCTTCAATCTTCTACTTGCATTTTACGGTGTGTTCTGACATCTGAACCGTCTTCTTGTGTGGTCTCCAAGTGTCTCGTCCCCGGCATGCTTTCTATGCACTAAAATTCTTCAATTCATTTGATAATCGTCGCATATTCGACTTCACATTCCGCTACATACTACTTTCAGACAACCTTGTGAGTAGCATTCACTTCGCCACTATCCATACGAAGGAACGTTTTCTCTGGAACGAATAATAACAAGCACTTCATAAAATTGAATTTAACCAGTTTGTGTGTGTAAAAGGAAGTAATTCATTTATTGAAGAATGCACAAGTGATTTATATATTTATGAAAGTATATATCGATATTAAAGATTATATTTCGTTAGGAAGATGATTGTAATCGTTTTCTCATTAACTAATGGACACCCTAAATTCCATAACACAAAAAGCTGTGATTCATTCAAGTAAACAAAATATATTTAATAGTAAAGGACGAGTTGTATTGTTTTACACCTCTTCAACACAGATTTATTTGTTGAGCACTTATCAATTCTACTAATGAAACAAGCATTTGTTTGTGGCATAATTATTCATGATGTCGATGTTGCGTTAAAAAATGAAGAGTTTTGCAAGCTTCTTTATCGTTATCGTCAATATTTCACAAACCAACATAATCGAGGCCGAGTAAGTTGACGAAAAATTACTTAATGTTTATCTATTTTCTTTATTTCCCTTAAAAATTAATGTAGTTAACTGGATAATTCCGTAGATAGTAATTTGCTGTTTCAAATACGAATATCCACTTTTCCATTTTCATTGAGAAAAAAACTCACTGAAATGTAAATATATATTTACTTGACTAAATACGTGATACAATTTAAGTTCCATTCTGTGAAAAAAAATCAGTCAGTCAGCTACAACGTGGGATCAGGCACATATATGCATCTGTCCAAGTTGTCATACCTCATTGGCATAACAAGATGAACACTGGATTCATAAAAGTAGTGGTGGTAATATATAAAAGAAAGATTGCACATAAGGACATAGTACGGGAAGAAAGAATTAGTTCGTAGAAAGAAAGATATAAAGCGATTTTACCTCATAGTTTAAGTGAAGACAAAGAGTGTATACATAGACGCCATTGTGATCGATTCTGAGCCATGTCACGCAGAGTCTCCAACCATTGTTTACGATAGTCACGCGAACCCCAACCAAGTAGTCTTCATCTACCAACATGGCTCAGACCAGAAGTTAGTGACTTTTTTATGGAAAAAAATACTCGGAATTACTTCACTGAGATATTAGTTTGTCAGCCTAAACACCCGAAAAAAATGTTACCGCTGCAATTAATAGCCGATCAATTTAGAAGAGTAGGTTATTTGCGATAACCCCTCATCAGCTAGTTTTCATTGTCAATCCATCTGTATGCTAATCTGAGTCATGTAACAAGAAAAACAAATCAATTATGTAATTTCGAGTTAGGTGAATATTAGTAGTAATGAATAGCCAACAATCAAATTTGGAGTACATTATTAGTTCCTGCTTCGGTTTGGGCACCCGGGCAGTATCACAGCCCTCACACAAATCAATTGAGATTCGTGTGGCGCATATGTACTTGGTGCCTCCTTGTACCTATACCTATGTGTTAAAATAAATAAATAAATAAACATTATTAGTTACTAGTGGTCAGTTAATTCATCTGTCTTTAATTACTTCGTAATTTTTTTGCTCTCTATATATTTGTCTGTGTGCTTCGAATAGTGGAAATCCGTATCATATCTAAACATTATCTTTTCATTTCCATTATTACAGATCATATGTTTTGGTCGAATGAAAGTAGAGGAAGACAGTGTTTTTTCGTCGTTCACACAGTACGGTTAGAAAAAGGAACAAATAAAAAATACATAGAAATGTTTAACAAATTATTTGAATCATAAGAGAATAAATATTTGAACAATATAGATCTGAACCTCTTTTCACTTTGCTACTATTTACAAACTATTATCATCAAACAGATATTTACTAATTACATTTATTTTCCATTTTCTTTTCTACTCGTTTCCCAGAAAAAATAAAATTGTCAAATATTATTGCTTTCATTTTAATCATGTATAGATTTACTTTTTCTCTCATCGTATTTTAAGTGAATATTAACAAATTTTATATGTGGATTAAATAGCATATTTGTTTATCTGACATATTCCAATTTGGTGTTGTATACTACTTATGTCGATATAAGTAGCATACACCACAATAATAGTAGTAGTCTTTTGTCAAATGGATTAGGATCATTTGTTGATTGCTCACTGAGTAAACGTTAAAATGTGAAGAAAAAAGGTTTTGTAGTAGAAAAAATTGGGAAGCATTCGAGGACCGTAATTGAATAAATATGAGTCTGTATTGTTGAACTACTGAATTCTCAGTTGTTCACTTGATTCTGTTTTGAACGCCTTTATTTGGCTTGGTAGGTGGTTTCGATAGAATTATTTTACTCTAGTGATGAAGAATTGTTCGAAAATTAAGTTATTGATTGATATGCAATCTGTTAAAGTTAATACTCAAAGATGTTGTTGGAAAAAGTAGCATGAGGCTAGTATGATCTCTGCAAGCACAAATAACATTATAGAAACACATTTGTGCTGGTCCAAAGAGTTTGTATGTAAATCTACAAATCAGGTACTGAATATGCGGTAATAAGAGAAATAATTCATGGTTGTAAAGTGCCAACTATGATAAACGTAAAAAAGTATAAAGAATAAATAAACAATAGATACTTTTCCATAAATTGTTATTACTACCGATTTGTTACTTCATTATCTTTGGTTGTTCACTCATGTTTACATCTTCAGATTACAAATAACAGTGCATACAGATATATTCACCAATGTATTTTGAAAGAATATGTTGTTTATGGCAGATTACGAATACTGATTACAAACAATTGGAGTTAATGTTGCATCATACCAGTAGAATGCTCAGTACTATGACAACGTAAATAATCATTAGTTTCCGCCTCCTTGAATAATTTTGTCCACTTTCAGTTTAAACTTTTCGTATCCTCATGTAATTTTACTCATCTAACACCTAAATTGCAGTAACCACTTGTGTACATGCTGCGAATATAGACAAGATAAAGGTAATAAGTTGCAGCAATAATTAATTGACAAAAGAACTTAATGTATCTTTACCTTTTTTTCGTTTAGTTCGTTCCTATAAAACAAACAACGAATATTTATTTCAATTGTTGAGACCATGAGTCAATTGAAGCTAGACCACCATGGAAAACCTGGAAACACTAGACGGCTGTCTCGTCCCATTGTGGGACTCCTCAGCAGTACGCACCCACGACCCCGCCTCGCGGGATTCAAACCCAGAACCTATTGGTTTCGCGCCCAAGCACTAGACCACTGAGACGGCATCCAACGGTGTTAATTTCTAACTTCAACTAATCCACGAGATTGAGCGACACATCCACCATTGTCATCAGTGAGTTACTATCTCACAACTGACTTATTTCCTTGTAAAACTGTTGCACCCAACACGAATTTCATGGCAATACCAGGTTGTTTTACATTTTTCTCAGTCGAGAAACTTCCGCAACGATTAGTCCGTTCTTGCATTTCTCCAAACGAGCAATAGGTAACAGAAGCCTTTTAGGGATCGTGACAGGAGGATGCTATCTCAATAAATTTGGAAGAACTAAATGACATGCTTAACAACTTAGACGAAGATGGTCAACCTTACAGACTTTACATGTGTTAACAGAACAGTTAACTTTTTATTTCAGTCTTGACTAAGGAATAAAATATAAGTCCTAGTGCAAATATGCAAGAGTCTATGGTGACTGAGCATATGGTTTAATTTTTCCTCACAGTATTGCCAATATTGTACATGTTGATGCAGAAGTCGTAATAGTTTCATCCTATAGGTAATCTATATTTTCTGATCATTATGACATTGTAAGTAGTCAGAATGTTTGCTCACATTTAAGGAATACTAGTTTGCATCATGTCTTATAAATATAATTCGTAAATGATCAGTTCAACAATTCAATGAACTGATTGTGTTAGAAACTCAGTTGATAACAAATAATACTAGTTTCTTCCAAGTTGCAACCTAAATCATTTCGCATATTATACTCTTCATAGTATTCCGCTTTTACATTATTAATTTATTGATCAATATTTGACCTTTTACTGCATTTTCTTGTTTATTATATGGTGTGACTAAAATATTTGGTTAGTATTGTTAGGTCCATCAACACTGTGATTTCAACTCATTACGTATCGAAATAGCTTTAAAAAATTTATTGTTAAACACCAGTGAAATGGTTTCCAGAAATTTTTTGAAAATATCTGACTTTAAAATCATAAATTTCATAAGAATTCCACATTCAATCAAAATACTTCTCATGGGATTCAACTAACCAGACTTACAATCAATTGAATAGATATTTTAGTTGGAAAAAGTGTGACCATAGATAAACTGAACACATATTACAATAGCACTTAAACATATCACAATTTTTTTAATATTTGTGGTCATGCATTCAAAATTTATCCTTAGTGGTGCAAAAACATACATAGTCAGTTTATAATGTGATAACCTACGCCCTATGTACATCTTCGCTTTTTACGAAAGAACTCTGTAATCGCACAGTAGTTGTAGCTCCGTACAGTAGAACTATCTTGACGTTCGTATTACAGATTCACACTGTGATATTGACTGGTAGTTGTTTTTAGTTCCATACAGTTTTCAACTGTAAGAATCCCGGCCTTATTTTGCTAATTCGTGCCTGCACATTTGTATCAGATCTCCTTGATTCTGAATGATGCTGACCATATACGTAAAAGTTTTGAACCGCTTCCAGAGCTTGCTCATGAAGTGTGAATTCGCTGGTGTTGGCCGTGCTTTATTTTGGGACCTTGCATGTTGAGGCTTAATGATGAAGAAGCTGCTTCTACACTGACTGCACCTGCTTATGGTATAAAAGGTCTAGGTCATCTGCGAAGTCCAAATCGTCTAGTTGCATTCAAGCTGTCCACTGTATTCCGTGCTTCCCCTCAGATGCGGAGATCTTTATATTTCATTCAACAACAAGAAGAGAAAGGGTGGGAGTAAGCAGCCTTGTCTGACACGGCTCCCCACTTGGAATGTATCTACCAGCTGTCCTCGATGAATGAATCTTCGGTGTAGTCCATCATCCAAACTCCTCATTATGTTGACAATCTCCTAAGTTACTCTGTAGGGTCATGAAATATCACTTGGCCCTAGCAAAGTCGTTCGGTAATGGGGTCACCGAATGTCGATCAGTGTGTCGATCCTCGTCAAGGCCAAAGACAACCAACGCTTACAGTTAGTTGTACACCATGGCTTGGCTTATGCAGCTGTTATCGCACTTTGTTCTTCTGTCTATTCTTATCAATACATTTATACCATGACGTTATGTTTTAGTTATACAGTCATCAAAGTATCCATGGCGCCTGGATGCGATGAAAGTGTAATCTACGTTAAAAATTTACCGTGAGGCATGACTTCAACAAAGGTGGTTGATCATGCCATTCCCATCCAGCTTGAAAAGGCACCTAATCATCAACGCAGATCGCCTACGTTGGTGATTTGCACCATTACAATGTGAAAGGGGGGTCTCATGAGTTTCTCCTATCCACGTTGTCAAATGCTTTCTCAAATTCAAGGACGTTGGCGTATAATGACGAGTTTCATTCAGTTCATTTTTCACCAATGGTCAATGTCCTCGCGATTTGGTCTGAGCACGACCGATCGTTACGAAATCCAGTCTGTGGATCTCGAAGCTGTACGCCTATTGAATCTTTCATTCTGTTGAGCAACACTTTTGAAAACCTTTCCTGGTACCGATAGTAGTGTGGTTTCTCTTTAGTTTTCTCATTTGGTCAGATCTCCTTTCTTTGGGGTCTTGACGAGTTTTTCTTTTTTTCATTTCATCGGTACTTGTTCTTCCTCCCAAATCTTCCTGAATAGAGTGTGAGGCATGTTTGCAATCGCTTCTATATCTGACTTCAGTGCTTCGGTTGGTATATTGTCAGGTCCTGCTGCTTTCCCACTCTTAATTCATCTGATGGCCAATTTTATTTTTTATTTTGTGGATAGAGTATCATCTTTAGGAAGGTGTGCACACTGCTTCAATGTCAAGTGAATTCAGTAAAACCGGTCACTTCAAGAACTCTATGAAGTTCTTCGCCCACCTGTTCCACAGTTCCCAAGTCTTAATGATTGGTTTGCGTCCTTTGTTGTTCATATTTGTCTGAAAGCATCTGTTGTTTTTTTCGACGTTGTTGCTGGGTATTCCACGTGTTTCTACTTACCAGCCCCAATACTTTTACCCAGTTGTTTGTTTATTTCTGTCTATTCTCTCTGTTTCTCTTCTTCCTGTGGTGTTTGTACGAACTAGTGATTCCCTTGACTTTGATGACTGCCTGGTTTCGTTCGTGCTCACCCAGTTCTTCTGGGATTCCTAGTTCATTTAGTAGTTCAAATACTTCTAGTCATCACATTGGCGTCACGATGGAGCCTGTGATAGAATATTTGGACATACACAGAAATTCTGATGCTTTTGACGATTGTATGGAAATATTCGAAATTTGGAGCATGACAAGAAAGATGTGATGGATGGTAAAACTCTCGCTTACTTCCTCACATTGATTGAAAAAGGAGCTTACAGTTTATTAAAAACGTTGGTATTTCCAGAAAAGCTTGTGTCACTTCACTATGCAACCCTCAATGAACTACTATTAAGTCATGTATAGTGCACTAATTGGATGTCGCGAGTCAGCGGAATTTCACAGGATGAGTCGACAGAATAAACAGAGGGTTAGAGAATTCGTCCTTGACTCTCGAACATGAGCTACCAAATGAAATTTCGGTGATCGATTTCATGTGCAGTTGACAGGATCGATTAATTGCAGGAATTAACACACAAGACCTGGAAAGAGTGCTGTTAAAATGCCGAACTGTTCTTTCCAAAATGATAGAACTGCATGTATCAACTATGTGACAGTGAATGAACTTGATGGGCAGTCGGTGAAAATTTTTAATGGTTCGCTCATTCGTGATGATGAAATACACTGTCAGGGTCAATCAAACTTGCGTTTTTTTAATAGTGATTCCGTGGGCTGTGACCTTGTGCACTCGTTCTTCTCCCCACTAATTCCGCTTGTATTCCTTTTGGCACGATCTCGGTATTCGTTCGATACCACGAGATCGCCAACAAATAAATCTGGTTACGAACCTTCTGGTACGCGCTCTTCTTGTAGTGGTGTTCATAGTTAACCGCGACTCGATGCCACGCCACAACATGATGCGGATGCTGAATTTTCCAATGATCCTATACTCTGCATTGACATTCTTAATAAATTTGAAGAAAGTATTTCAGACGAATCAAATCTTGATGTCATATCAAATATTATTTGTCATTAACATTCATTTGTTTCTTGTGGGAAACTTGTTCAATGAGAAGCACAAGTACTAAATGAGATGGCTTTCGATTAAATTCTGATGATTTCATATCAGTTGTTTTTCATCCTAATCATGAAGTCACTTCTAATGTATACTCTAGGCAATGTGAGAAACATGTTTAAATAAAGCCCCATCATTCATAACTTGCGGATATGAAGATCCAACATTGTTTCATGGGGAGAGAAAGTGCCGGAAAGTCTATGGTTCAAATTCTAGATATTAGTGTTCTCAGTAGATAACCGACATGGTGATTGTATACAAACCCAGGATCCAGGTGAGTCTGTTCCGATTTCGGTTTTTTTAATTCTAATAATAATGAGTATATTCTAGATCATACAGGGTCTACATCCGAAACACATTCGGACAGACACGATAAACCCACGAAGAAGAGGCACAATCGCGTGCAGAAATCCGGATTCTCATTTAAGCTATGGTGTATGTGATGTTTGTATGAACTAACGATTCCTTTGTACTTGTTGAATTCTTGATTTCGAATTCCAAATACAATTCGTTTGTTTGTGCTCACCTAATACTTCTTGGTTATATCGCGTTATTTCTGGGATTCCTAGTTTGTACTATAATTCAAATACTCCTAATTATCACAGAAGTACTGAACCTTGTCATCTCATGACATTATTGTTGACACAGACAGAACGTCCATCACTCGACATATTGGGGCTTGTTTGGATAGAAAGGTTAAAGTTAACAGATTGCTCCATAAACTCGATCTGTAACAACGTCAGGATGTCGAAAGTTGAGGAGAGAAACTCGGTTGAAGTATTATCAAGATGATATTCGCTCTCCAGTTCACTCTATTAACCGACCATAAACAATCGCTAGCCACTCTGGGTCGAAGAAAGTTATCCCGGTTTGCATAGCAAACAGACTGCAACGGTGGTAAACTACACTCTTGGATTATGATTTCAAGATCAAGTACCAGCCCACTACTGATTTTGGACAAGCTGACGCTTTGTCTAGACTGATTGGTTCACAAGTGGTGAGACGGAAACAGAAGTACATCAAGTATTGGAACACCCAGTCGATGGTTTACCAGTTACTTTCAAAATTATCGAAAGCCACGGAAATGACAAGACATTAAGAGAAGTTAGTGGTTACCTTCACACCAAGTAGCTGAACCATCGCTTTCAAGGGGAAATGCTGCAATATTTTCGCCGGCGGGACTCACTCATGATGGTTGATTCATGTATTATGTTTAGTGACAGAATTGTGGTTCCAGAAATATTATGCCACAAGGTTCTGAGTCAAATCCACTGAGGTCATCCTGGCACCAATATGATGGAAGTGTTGGCTCGAAGTTATGCTTACCGGCCTACAATTGATCAAGATATCGAAACCAGATGCCGCAATTGTTCATTGTGCTTGCAAGCAGCTAAAAGTCAAAAGTAGTCTGAGTCACAACAATGGTAAAAGCCTAATAGTCCCTGGGAGAAGCTACACGCAGATTTTGACAGCCCCAAAACGAGGAAGAATGTTTCTAGTCACAGTGGGCGCACCCACAGAATTGCACAGCCAGTGAAACAATCTCCAAGTTATCTGAACTATTTAGTTCCGAAGACTAGTGACCGATAATGACTCACAACTCACTGCAGAACCACTCAAGCCCTGCAACATTAGTGGAATTGTGCATATACTCTCTCCACCCTATCACCCTCAATCAAATGGATAGGCAGAGGGCTTCGTGGACACACTCAAAAGATCACTACTGAAAGGGGAAGGCGAGGGAATAAGCCAGGTAATTACGAAATTCTTAACAGTTTATAAAACTACGCCTAACCCTATCGTCTCAGATTAAAAGTCCCCTGCTAAAGCGATGTTCATAAGAAGTGTCCGATCTATATTCGACGTCATATTGCCACCTAAACTAATGGATGGACTCAGACAAGATCAGAATATCCGGAATTTTAACGTGGGTGATAAAAGTGGTTGCCAAGTCATACATTGGGAAAAGTCTCTGGGAACCGGTAGTCATTAAAAAGAGAATGGGGAATGTTTTATACAAAGTACATGGGACTTTTGGAACGTGGATTAGACACATCAATCAAATACACAGAAAAAAGGACGCTAAACACAGTAGATAGTCGAAGAAGAAGACTTATCACTAACTGATACAAGGTTCGAACATGTTTACAAGAGATCAGGAATAGCATTTCGTGAACTAAAATCATTAGTATTGGCGGCCCTCGCACGTCGTGATAACACAATGTGGCAGTTCCTACTGGAACTCATACCATTTCAGACAGCCTGGTCGGGCAGAGGTAATGCTTAAAACAGTAGATCGAGGTCTTATTGAAGTGTGTACGGGAATCCGATGACAATAAATCTCCAAGTATGTGGAAACTCTTTAAAGAACTTACAGGTGACAGACAAATTAGGACAGATAACCAGCTGAATGTTTGCGACTTAAATAAGTCTTATGTACGTCAGTCATCTGATGTAATGCTCCCTTTATTCACCGGTCTAAAGAATAGCTGTGCTCCTAGTTTCACTGAAACTGATGTCCGAAAATGTCTCCAGTCACTAAATTCATCCCGATGTTTGGGACCTGATGGTATCCCAAACTTCCTTTTTTAAAAAGTGTGCTGACGTCCTATGTTATCCATTAGCTACTATCTTTAACAGATCCTTCTCTTCTAATCTCATACCGAAAATGTGGAGAAAAATGTAGATAATCCCTTTACCCAAGATAGCATCTGATGATAAGAATGTGAAATTTAGACCTGTTGCAATGACTTCACCCTTCCTCAAAACAATGGAAAAATTATTGACACTTTCACTTCAGCCTGCGATAAAAGAGCACGTTGGCCCTTATCAGTTTGCTTACAGATGCAAAAGAAGCACCTTAGATGTTGTTGCTGTTCTGCATCATAATATAGTGTCCAACCTAGAAAAGGGTAAGAAGTATGTTCGATGCGCTTTCCTGGACTGTACTTCTGCTTTTGATTCTATACCAAGACAACGTTTACTTAACAAGTTAATCAGCGTCAACACTGACAGCTGGATAACCAACTGGCTATGTTCCTACATCTCTGGAAGGGAACAGTACACAGTGTTTGGAGGAAAGTGTTCAGAGTCTCTACTGTCTTATGAAGGTGTACCACAAGGAACTGTTCTTTCACCGCTTCTTTTCTCTTTTTTTCTGCATGATCTGCCATCTTCTACAGTAAACACTTTTGTGAAATATGCAGATGATCTCACTGTATGCATGTCTATCTCTTCCTCTTTACATCCGATAGGAATGAATGAGTTTTTGTCTCGTATTGATTGTTGGTCTGTTGTTAATGGTCTCATACTTAATCCGTCTAAATGTCAAGCTGTTAACTTTTGCATGAGACATGAACGGTATTTAAACACCATTTTGAGATCCCATGATGTTTGTGCCATTGGCGACTCATTGATAAACAGTGTCGACGGTCAATTATCTTGGTGTTACCTTTTCCTCTGATCTCTCTTGGTCTTCTCACATTTTATTGTTATCGAAGGTTTTCCGTCTGACTTACTACATGAAGAGATTGTATGCTCTTGGGATCACTCGTCATTTACTCTTACAATTTGTCAATTCTTGCATACTGCCTATTATTCTTTACTGTTCTCCATTATTCTTTCCCGGCCTTTTGAGAAAAGACTGCTGTACTGTGGAGAGTGCTGAAGGCAGTGTGGTGTTTGAATGAACTAATGACTCCTTTGCACTTGTTGAATGTTTGATTTCGAATTCTAAATACAGTACATTCGTTGGTGCTTGTGTAGTACTTCTTGATTCAATTGCGTTATCCCTGGGATTATTAGTTCATACTATAATTCAATTACTCCTAATTATCATATTGGCGTCGCGATGGAGCCTGCGATGGAACAGTTAGATATTCATTCAACTTCTGAAGCTTTTGAGGACTATTTGGAAAGGTTTGAAATTTGGAGCATGACCAAGAAGGATGTTAAAGGTGATAAAATTGTGGCACATTTCCTGACATTCATCGGAAAAGAAGCATACAGCTTATTGAAAACTTTGGCATATCCAGAAAAACCTATCTCACTTCCTTATGCAACTATTAAGGAGTTATTATTAAATCATGTAAAGTGCACTAGTTTTGAATGCCGTGAAAGGGCGAAATTTTATAAGATGACTCGTCGAAATGACCAAAAGGTTAAGGAATTCATTCTTGAATTGCAGAAACAAGCTGCCAAATGTAATTTTGGTGAGCAACTTCATGTGCAACTGAGAGATCGATTAATTGCAGGAATTAACTTGCCGGGTTTGGAAAGAGAGCTGTTAAGAATGCCGAACTGTTCCTTTCAAGATGCTAGAACTGCGTGTATTAACTACGAGGCAGTGAATAAAGTTGATATTTAGTCGATGAAGATTTCTAATACTTTGCTTAGTCGTCATGATGAAATACAATCTCAGGGTCAATCAAAATTGCGTTCGTTTAACAGTGGTTCCTATTCTCGTGTAAATATGAAAGATATCTCAACAAGGAATTACAAAAGAAATCACAAAGGTGAGACCAAGTTTGGCAAATGTTTATCATGTGGAAAAATTCATTCTCGTAATTCATGTGCATTTCGTAATGCTAAATGTTTTAGATGTGGTAAGATAGAACACATTCAATCAGCATGCAAAGCTACTATTCATATTACTTCAAGTAGTACTAGATCGTGTAATATAGATCCCATAATTTGGCTGTTCCTAATGATCATTTATCTTTGTCTACTGTTTCGAAAGGTAATGCTCATATTCAAAAGCAATTATATACATCGCTTGGTTCATGTCATGACTTTATTGTTGACACAGGCAGTATAGAGTCCATAATTTCATTCAAGAACTTGAAATCTTTAGATCCTTATGTTGTGGTACGACCCACTGAGGTATCAATATTGGGGATTACTGGACACAGACTGCCTATACGAGGATGTTGTGAGTTGCTAATAAGAGATGATAATTCTTCATACATACCTTGTGAATTTTTAGTTAGCGAAACAGGACTGTCATTACTGGGCTTAAGGAATTTGAAAAGGCTTAAAGTGGAGCTGTCTTTCCTAGTTTCTAAAGAAAACAATGATGCTTTACTTAAAGATTTGATAGCCACGTGTGCTAAGTGCAGTGGAGGTATGAAGATTCAGCCTATAAAACTTCAAGTACAGGGTGAACCAGTCTTTCTTAAAAGACGAATAATTCCTTATGGTCTTCTAGAGGCAGTACATAAAACATTAAACGATTTGTGTGCGAAAGGCATAATTGAACCGATCCAGTCCTCAGCATGGGGTACTCCTATTGTTACGCCACTGAAGTCGGATGGCAAAACCCCTAGAATTTGTGGTGACTATGGATAAACACTGAATTCCCGTTTGTTGAAGCAAACGTGCACGACGGTAGAGGCTGAAGATATTCTAAATCGACTTCATGGTTCTAAAGTGTTCTCGAAAGTTGACCTAAAAGATGCTAATCTTCAAATTCGTTTAGATCAATCCTCATCTATTTTGACGACAATTAATACTCATTTTGGTCTGTTCAAATACAATTTCCTTCCATTTGGTCTAAGTTGTTCTCCAGCTATATTTCAGGAAGTCATAAATAATGTAGTTAGTGATCTTGAGGGCGTTGGAGTTTATCAAGATGATCTCGTTGTCCATGGTTCTGATAAGGTAGTTCATGACCAGAGACTTATTGCTTTATTGCGTCGTTTAATTGAGAAGAATATTACAGTGAATCCAAATAAGTGTTCATTTTGTGTATCTAATTTCGAATGTCTTGGATACCTAGTTGATGGTAATGGTTTTAGACCAGATATGAAACGACTAGCTCCACTGACAAATGCACCGTCTCCAAAAAACCTTACGGAACTACGTTCACTAGTAGGTGCTCTTCAATACTATTCCCGTTTTATTCCTAATTTTTCTTGTCGTGCAAATTGTTTATTTAATATTTGACATCCAATACATTTAAATGGGGTGAGGAACAAGAGTCATGCTTACGTAGTCTACTAAAGTTTCTTCAAAGTGATGCTGTTCTTCGAACTTACTCCCCTAGTGTAGTCTGTGCTTATCACTGATGCATCACCTGTGGGTATTGGCGCAGTTTTGGAACAGGAGGGTAGACCAGTTATTTGTGTTTCACGCAAACTTACTGTTACTGAACAAGGTTATTTACAGACTCAGCGAGAAGCATTAGCTGTGTATTGGGCTGTTAAAAGACTCCATAAATATTTATTCGGAAAGAAATTCACTATTGTTACTGATCATGAGGCTTTAAAGTTTATTTATCATCCTGAAAAATCCTTAGCACGTTCCTCAGCTGCTACGGTTCAACGATGGAGTATTGCTTTGAGTGCCTATGACTATACGGTTCAACACAGGAGTGCCAAACAAATTCAACATGTTGACTACATTTCTCGACAGTCATTACAAGATAAACCTGTAAATACTTCAGACTGTTTGTTAGTGCAACCTTTACCAGTGAAACGTCCAGATCTGATTAGAGAAACTCGTAAATACTTTGTATGTATAATTAATGCTATACGGAAAGGTTGGAATGCTAATTTGAAACGTAGATTTCCTATCTATTTTTCAAAGCGGGATGAGCTATCTACTACTCCTGATGGTATTTTGTGTTTAAATGGTCGTGTTGTTATTCCTCCTTCATTGCGTAAATCTGTCCTAGAAGATCTTCATAGTGGACATTTAGGTGTTGAAAAAATGAAGTCATTGGCGAGGCTCACATGTTGGTGGCCAGAGATAAATGCAGATATTTGTCGTACAGCAAACAATTGTGAAAAGTGTCATAAGCTGAAAAATCAGCATTCGAAGTGGACTCCATGGCCAGTATCGTCTGAGGCCTGGCAGAGAATTCATGCAGACTATTGTGGTCCGTTTCTTGGCAAATACTATGCGCTTGTAGTTATTGATTCTTTTTCAAAGTGGCCTGAAGTTTTCTTCACAACTTCACCAAATTCTGACTTCACAATTCAAGCATTAAGAAAGGTGTTTAGTCGAGAAGGGGTTCCAATGGTGTTAGTGAATGATAGCGGCTCTCATTTTGCTGCAGATGCAGTCACTACCTGGTTAAATGGTATAGGGTGCAAACATCTGTTTACTGCTCCCAGACATCCTTGTTCCAATGGTCAGGCAGAAAATTTTGTCAGGACGTTAAAAACTGCCATTGATTCTATTGCTGCCTCAACATTTAATGAGCTGGAGAGGGGAGTAGATACCTTTCTACTGCAATATAGAAATGCCAGACATTCGGTGACGAAAGAGACCGCATCAAAACTATTAAAAGGAAGAATTCTTCGGTCGAATATGAGATGTTTGGAGTCTGCAGAAGTTACGTATTATCGTGGCAATGATCTTCGACCATCCACGGGGATTGTTCTGAAGAATGTCGGGAAATCTATGGTGCGACTTCTAGATATCAATGACTTAAGTACACACAATCGACATGTTGATCAAATACAATTGCAGCAACCAGATAATACAGAGTCTTTATCCAATACACTGTCGGACAGACACAGCATGAACTTGAGGAGAAGACGTACAATTGATTACAGACACTTAGACTCTAATTTAAGCTGTGGCGGATGTGGTGTTTGAATGAACTAATGACTCCTTTGTACTTGTTGAATGTTTGATTTCGAATTCTAAATACAGTACATTCGTTGGTGCTTGTGTAGTACTTCTTGATTCAATTGCGTTATCCCTGGGATTCTTAGTTCATACTATAATTCAATTACTTCTAATTATCATAGGCAGTTAACAAGGTGTGTGTTGAATCTTTTGATATCATAATTAATATGGTTGTGGATAGACATCTAAAGTCATGCAAACTCCTGGCAGGTGTTATTTTATCATATACGAACCACCCCCTTCACTCATATCTTTCTCCTTGTATATCTTCTGGTAGAACGAAACGAAATTACATTAAAATCCAAGTACGCAAGCAAAAGTATAAAAGTTCTATAATACCTTACCTAGCAAATATACTCTGTGACGAACAAGTTGTTAGGGTTAACGTAGTCAATAATCTGCATTCTTAACATGTATCTCATTTGAAATGTTGTACAGGTTTTTAGATTTTTTTATTAATGACCTTTTTTGTCTTTGTTTCTGTTCTTTGTAAGAGAAACTTGTTGAAACATTTTGTGATGAAAATTCTATATTGTACCAAAATATAATATTGAATTAAGCCATAAATAAAATAAAATAAATAAGCCTGACAGAGAATTCATGCAAACTATTGTGCTCTATGTCTTGGCAGATACTATGCTCATATTGTTATTGATTCTTTCTCAAATCGGCCTGAATTTTTTTCACAACTTCACCAAATTTTGACTTCACAATACGAGATTTCAGAATGTTGTTTAGTTGAGATGGAGTTTCCGTGATGGTAGTGACTGATAATCGCTCTCACTATACTGTGTACCCAGTTTTTGGGCCTTTAGATAACTCGCGTTCTATCGATAGAAGAAACCATACTAGTGCTCGTGCAAAATAAGGAATTGAATGAATACGTATGCTCTATTGTTTTGACATATACTTAGTTGTTTGATGTTAACTCTTAACTGTTCAACCTAAGTTGTTACACAGTAACTATCTGGTTAAATGGTATAGTGTGCATGTAGGAAGTAATTTCCTACAGATGTAATTCTAAACTATTCTCTAGACCTGTCGATCACAGAGTCTTGGTTTAGCAAAAGTCAGAAAAAGTAAGCTATTCGGCTTGATAAACTTTATCTGTTTCAAACAGAAACTAGGGGTTAGGAGAAATGAGTCAACAAAGCGAATATTGTTTCTTAATGAACATAAAATTGTGACTGGTAAATAAACAAGTGGTCATATCAGGTTAAAGAAAGTTAATGTGGTGTTGGCGTTTCACTTTATCATTGGTGGGTTCTTTTATTGATCACACTTAACAGGGCAGACATCTGTTCACTGCTCCCGGGCCACTTTGCTCTAATGGTCAGGCGGAAAATTTTGTCAGGACAAAAATCTATTGAAAGCAAGGATTCTTCGTTGGAATATAAGGTGTTTGGAGTCTGCATAAGATACATATTATCGTGGTAATGATCTTCGACCAGCTACGGGGATTGTGGTAAAGAATGAATAACGAGGCGAAACAAAATGATGCGCGGTGGAGAAGGCATGTGAACCAAGTCCATTTAATCAAGGGTTAGTCAATGTTTATAGCCGAACATAATTAAGTTACAGATTTGTGATGAGTCAGATAACAAATGCGCACAAATACGCTTACATAATAATAGTCAGGATTGGTAAGAGAAAAATCGACAAAGTCAAAACGTGACCTGAGAAGAATGGATAACTTGTCCTGTACAGAAGCTAGATTAAGTTATATGGGCTTAACGTAGTATCAAACACTTCGTACGTACACTCAACCGACAGGTAGATTTAATACAATTACAGGAACCATGTGAGTCTGTTCATATTTCAGTTGTTAATTCTAATACTAATGAGTATATTCTAAGTCATACGGAGTGTAGATCACCAACGTGAGCGATCTGTGTCTAGTGATTGGGTACCTACTCAAGTTATTGATACCGCCATCGCATTGACCAGTTCATGGCATACGATTAACTTATGCACGTTGGTTGTCTTTAACTCTGGCTACTATCGATGATCCGTTGTTGTTTTGTTGACGCCCAACTAGAAAATTGTCTACTCACATAAATAATTTACCTATATTCTCAAAATCACTGATTTTAGGTTGCAGCCTGCTATGTGGAACTGTTGAGATCCCTACTGAAGTCGATAAAAGGCCACATCTATAGATAGCCTATGATATTTTAGAGCATACCAACTCTCACGGAATACTAATACGTATATGAGACATGAATAACCTGTTCTCGAACCGCACCGCCTTTAAGAAAGAATCAGGTCTTCACCTGGAAATTGGAATAAGGCATTCTGAACAATCTTTTGTAGAACCTTACAAATCGCCCTGGTTATGCTCATGGATCGATAATTCCCACACCTGATTGAATGACAACATTTACTACGTTGTTTCAGTTCTCCGGTTATTTGCCCTAGGTTACAAATAGATTGAAACATGTGCTCAAGAGATTCGTGATAAAATTTCATAGCTGTTTTTGTAGTGTAGGATGCACTTCACCCAGTCCCTTAGATTTACCTACATAAAGCTTTTTTGGCTTTCCGGTATTGAGATTTTTACCTCATCAATAACCAGTAATTTAAATCTCTTCCTTATCTTTTTCTGCCTACCGGAAAACGCATGAACCTCCTTACTGAACCACAGTGGGGGACTTCTCAGACTCCCTGTTATAATTCAAGGAAAGTGAGGTGTTATAACTTTTACGTGTAAATTTCTAAATACTTGTGGTTCTATTGTTCAATCTACTTAGGGTGTTGAGTGCATAATTTATTGTATATTTGCTCCCCAAACGTTTAGTCTGGCTCGGGCTAACACATCGCTGTTGATAACCATACGAAAATAAAAATTTTTGACTTCATAGTCACTCCTACCCAGTGTTGGCATTAAATCGAGGTTTGTGACATCATCTCCACAATGAATTAATGAGGTGCAGTAAAGATGATTTGGGGTCCACGTTGTATCTAGCCGCTCCTCTCACATGTTGCGCCAGGGCAAATATAATAACCGCGTCAACTGGTTATGTCCAAAAGAATGTGTTCTTTGGCCTTCCTCTTTTCCGCTTCCCTTCAGGATTCCAAGTTAGCGCTTGCCTCGTAATGCAGTTTGATGATTTCCTCAATGTATGTCCTATCCATTTCCATCGTCTTTTCCTAATTTCCTCTTCAGCTGGAAGCTGGTTGGTTCTCTCCCACAAAAGGCTGTTGCTGATGGTATCCGGCCAATGGATGTTGAGTATCATGCGTAGACAGCTATTAATAAATTCCTGTACCTTCTTGATGGTGGTTGTTGTAGTTCTCCAAGTTTCAGCTCCGTACAGTAGGACTGCCTTGACGTTCGTATTGAAGATTCTGACTTTGATATTGGTTAAAAGTTGTTTTGAGTTCCATATGTTCTTCAGTTGAAGGAATGCCGCTCTAGCTTTGCCAATCCTCGCCTTGACGTCTACATCTGAACCTCCTTGTTTATCGACGATGCTTCCCAGGTATGTGAAGGATTCCACGTCTTCCAGAGTTTCGCCATCAAGAGTGATTGGATTGCTGTTCTCCGTGTTGTGTTTGAGGACCTTTGTTTTCCCTTTGTGTATGTTGAGGCCTACTGATGCAGAGACTGCTGCTATGCTGGCTGTCTTTATCTGCATTTGTTCGTGTGTATGTGATAGGATGGCTAGGTCATCTGCAAAGTCCAAGTCGTCTAATTGGTTCTGAGCTGTCCATTGTATGCCGTGGTTTCCCTCAGATGTCGAGGTCTTCATAATCCAGTCGACCACCAGAATAAAGAGGAAGGGAGAGAGTAGACAGCCTTGTCTTACTCCGGTCTTTACTTGGAATGCGTCTGTCAGCTGTCCTCCATGCATTACTTTGCACTCTAGTCCGTCGTATGAGTTCTGGATAATGTTGACAATCTTCTCAGGAACTCCGTAGTGTCGAAGAAGTTTCCATAACGTCCTCCTATCTACACTGTCAAATGCCTTCTCATAATCAATGAAGTAGATGTACAGTGACGAGTTCCACTCAATTGATTGTTCGACGATGATCCGTAGTGTCGCAATTTGGTCTGTGCACGACCGGTCCTTACGGAATCCAGCTTGTTGATCTCGAAGTTGGGCGTCAACTGCGTCTTTCATCCTGTTCAGTAACACTCTGTTGAAGACTTTACCTGGTATTGATAGTAGTGTAATGCCTCTGTAGTTTTCACACTTGCTCAGATCTCCTTTCTTTGGAATCTTGATGAGGTGTCCTTCCTTCCAGTCCATCGGTATTTGTTCCTCCTCCCAAATCTTCTTGAATAGAAGATGAAGCATGTTTGTAGTTACTTCGATGTCTGACTTCAGTGCTTCAGCTGGTATATTGTCGGGTCCTGCTGCTTTCCCGCTCTTGACTTGTCTGATGGCCATTCTGATTTATTCCGTCGTTGGTGGATTGACATCTATAAGAAGATCTGTGTGTGCTTCTTCAATGTTCGGTGGATTCATTGGTGCCGGCCTATTCAGGAGTTCCTCGAAGTACTCTGCCCATCTGTTGCGCTGTTGCTGAATCTCAGTGATTGGTCTTCCTTCTTTGTCTTTGACTGGTCTCTCTGGTTTACTATATTTCCCTGCTAGTTCCTTTGTTGTATCAAAAAGCTGTTTCATATTTCCTTCTCTTGCAGCTTTTTCCGCCGTCGTTGCTAGTTCTTCCACGTATTTTTGCTTATCAGCTCTAATGCTGATAAGCAGCAGAGTTTAAATGGTTTGAGTTACTTTTTGTGGTTAGCGTTTTTTTAGCGAGTTAGGTTTCTACGGGATGGAGACGCTAACCCCATGCCCAACCCTCCTCCTTTACGCGGGCTTGGGACCGGCAGTAACTCTGGAAGAGCTACAGGCGGAGTTATAGTAGGTGAATTAAAGTCTCTTAAAATCAAACACCAACCAACTGAAGAACGCGAGTTGAGACCGCCTAGAAAAAATTCATTTACGTAACAATCCGGGATGAGGTAAACTGAACAAATAAGCAGTTCTCGTACTTCGAATTACAGACAGAAACTAACTAAATAGCGAGCTCGACTTTCATGGGATAATTGTAAAGGGAATAGTATTTCTAACTAACAAAGCTGCTATTCCTTTATGCTTCCGAGTACTGTTGAATTGTACTGAAGAGAAGTTTTCAAAGCTAAGTTTCCTATTATCTATTATATACTTCCATGGTGACGAACACATCTGATTTGGTAAAATAAATCTACACACCTGGCTTCGGTCACTTGTGATAGCTCTCGAAATCCGTGTAACAGATATAAAGGTCATTCAAGAAGTTTCATGCTGTGCCCAAAGTAGCGTCGACATTATTCTCCGTCGACGCTTCACCACTCGAAATTTACAATCCAAATGTTCTTTTCACCAGCACCTAATCTTAGCTTCAGCTCACTTTCAGCTTCTCGTTTTTTCATACGGTCATTAAGCGACAAGTGTGTAAGGACAATGACTCCTAATACCTTCAGTTTACGTCGATTTTGTGTCTTTATGTCCCGTTCATTGGGATGTTTAAATACTACCTTTAAAAGCCTGATCTGGTCCGTCTTGCTGCCTGGTCTATAAACAAGTTGATGTCAGAGATATCTTCAGGGGTTAGTTGTAGAAGTAGACAGATATTTTAGGCCTTCAATGACATTCCCAAAGCTCCGAAAGTTTTCTCGCCTTGACTCTGACAGATAACTGGCCTGTCAATGTGGTCACTCTTCGATTGCCAACCACGGTTAAGGAAACCGAGTTTTTCTTGTGATATTAGGTTATTTCTTACACTCAATTAGTGTCCACTCATCAGTAGTAACTGGAGTAGTGATTGTAGAAGAATTACTTACATTTTGAGATTCCAAAGAATATTCAATGACTTACCGATCAGGTCACAACTTTTAATGTTTTTCCTGTTGGGGAATGGACCCAGCCTAACGGTCGAAGCCGGATGAAGGCTACTTTCTTGAGTTCTTGACAGACCTCTTGGAGTCTGTCTTTCTTACGCTCACGTGGGTCAATCGACCTTGATCACACTTGAAACGGTGACCCTGCGATTTGTGCAACGATAGATCAACCACCATCAGACTCACTTTAGTTTGGTCCAGTAGAATTGGACCTGCTTACGTGACTTTTAGCAATGTCCACTACTGCAAGCTCTTTGCGTCCGAGCTGCACTGTTTGTATAACCACACACATTCGGGTTTATTAAACCTTTTAGATGCTAAAAGCTTTAGATTCGCAAATACTTCATGGTACGACTCATCGCACGTCTGGCGTTGCATAACACGATCCATAGGATATCTATAACCTTGGAGTTACAATTTTTTATATTGCCCGGTCGTTCATGACAGATTTCTAAATAACTTGGAAAAATTATAGCTAAAATAAGTCGAGAGGTAAGAGAAAATAAAGCGAAACTGAAGGTAGGACTTTTATAAACAAAACAAGCAACGCAAGAAGTTGATGTTGCTAAGCATGCGCAAGACGTTTGAGTTTGCGTGATCGTACTGAGAGTATGGTTGGTTTGTATTAGTGTTACATATTATTTGTATATGAGGCAAAATGAGTAAATCAAAATTGGTAAAATGATGTTTTATTGTGCTGCTTCTTTTCATTTCAACTTACTTTTCTCTAAACGTATAAAACAATTTAATGTGTTTAATTGCACCATTTCGTTGTTCTCCCAAATCTAAACAGGTTTCGTTTTTGTGGACTAGGATGGCTGAGCCTCCAACTAAGGTGAAGATATTAGAGACTCCTGAAGATATTCGTGAACGTCGTGAGCAAGTTTTGTCGCGCTATTCTGCATTTAAAGAGGCAACGCAGTATCGTCGTCATAAGTTAGAGGAAGCTAAGAGGTAATGTTTAATACAGCCGAATGTTACTTTCGAAGGTACCAGTATTTTAAGCGTGATGCTGATGAACTTGAGAGCTGGATTAATGAAAAGTTGCAAACTTATGCAAATGAGGATTTCAAGGAACTGAGTAACCTCCAGGTAAATTATTTAAAGACTGATCGTTTGGTTAGGCCAAAAAACAAAAGCATCAGGCTTTTGAGCTTGAAGTCACAGCTCATGCAGAGACACTATCGGCCTTAGATTCTTCAGGTGAAGAGATGATAGGGCAAGGACATTACGCTTCTGAGATTATTAAAGTAAGGTTTTGCTCTGCGTATCTACGTAACATTCATAGAACCGGCTCGATGAGTTACACGCTCTTTGGGAAAGGTTGATGGCCATGTTTAGAGAAAAATCGCGTCTCATTAACCTGACTCTTAAGTTCGTTCAGTTCTTACGTCAGGTCGACGAGATACTATTCTGGACACGTGAGAAGGAGACTTATGTAACTTCTGAAGATTTCGGTCAGGATTTAGAGCACGTTGAGGCCCTACAGAAGAAATTTGACGAGTTTATGAAGGTTTGTCATTGTTTGATGATTAATATTTTTTAGGACCTTGAGTACCAGGAAAGTCGTGCGGAAGACATTTACCACAAAGCAGATGAACTTTTGAAAGAGGAATTTCCTGAAGACACCTTGGTAATAGAAAAGTCACGTGAGGTTCGTGAAGCACTAGAACGTCTAAGAAATCTAGCTAAGATGCGCCAAAACAAACTCCTTGAAGCCTATGAAATACAACGTTTCTTTCGGGATACAGATAAAGCCATATCGTGGGTAAATGAAAAGTCTATCCCTCTATCTATTGAAGACTGTGGTCGTGACTTGGCTTCAGTACAAGCACTGCAAAGGAAACATGACGCTTTGGAGAGGGATCTAGCTGCTTTGGATGAAAAGATTGGTCAACTAGGAGATGATGCTTCGGCTCTTGCACAGAAGCATCCAGACTCTAAAGAAACAATACAGGGTAAATATGAGGCTTTAATTGCTGCTTGGGAAAAACTTAAGAATCAGTTTGTGGGTAGAAAAAGTAAACTGGAAGAGTCTTTCAAGATGCAGCGTTTTCTCGCCGATTGGAAAGACCTTAGTATTTGGATGACGGACATGAAAGGGTTGATCTCTGCTGATGATCTAGCAAAGGATGTGGCTGGTGCTGAGGCTCAAGTAGAACGCCATAAGGAATATACTGCGGAAATTAACTCGCGAAACGATAGTTTCGACACATGCATGTTAGAGGGTCAAGCGCTGATCAGTGTTGGTCATCCATTTAGCGGGGAAATCGCTGCAAAGCTTTCCAATTTGGAAAGAGAAAAAGCTGCCCTTCTGGAATTATGTGAAAAGAGACGCGAGCAACTAGAACAGTGTATGGGTCTTCAGTATTTCTATCGTGATGCAGAACAGTCAGAGTCTTGGATCGGAAAGCAAGAAGCACTTTTGGAAATCAAGGATGTTGGTGATTCCCTCGATTCAGTTGAGGCACTTATTAGAAAGCACGAAGATTTTGAGAAATCGTTGTTAGCTCAAGAAGAAAAGATGCATCATTTTGATGAATTAGCAAAGAAACTTATAGAAACGGATCACTACGCTGCTGCACAGGTCTCGGATTTGCAACATTCTTTGGAAGACCGAAGAAGAGCCTTGAAGGAAAAAGCTAAGAGGCGCCGTCAGCGTCTTGAAGATTCTCACCGTTATCAAATGTTCGATCGTGACGCCGATGAAATGCAATCTTGGATATCGGAAAAACTGAAAAGTGCACTTGATGAAAGCTATAAAGACTCAACTAATTTACAGACAAAAGTTCAAAAACATCAAAACTTCGAAGCTGAGATACAAGCTAACCAGTCTCGTGTTGAGGATATTAAAAAGACAGGTCAAGATTTGTTAAACGCAAATCACTGCAATTCAGCTGAAATAAAACTAAAAATCGACCAGTTAGATGAGACTTGGTCTTATCTTATAAATGCTATGGCAAACAAAAAGAAAAATTTAGACCAAGCCAGTCGACAACAACAATTCGTCCGCAATGTTGAGGATGTCGAGTTGTGGTTAGATGATGTTGAAGCCCAAATTGCATCAGAAGATGTTGGTCGAGACCTTAACGGAGTAATGAATGCACAGAAGAGACTCAACTTACTAGAATCTGATGTCGCTGCCCATCGTGAGCGCATAGAAGCATTTAAAGTCCAAGCCGACACGTTTGCTTCCGAGGGTCATTTTGATGCTCCCATAATTCAGGAGAAGCAGCGGCAACTGTCCCAACGTTATTACGATTTGCAGAAACCATTAAATCAACGCCGTGAAAAACTGTCAGATGCTTACAAGCTGCATCAGTTCTTTAGGGATGTTGAAGACGAGGAAGATTGGATTCGAGAGAAAGAGCCAGTCGCGGGCTCTACTAATGTAGGTAAGCAGAAAAATGATGTATTTATTCGGCACCCGTTCCCCGTACACATGTGTGCGGTTTTTATGTGCCGTAAAGCAATTAGCTTCTTTTCACAGCAGTATGCATTAGCAGTATGCTGCCTTTTGCAGATGCTTATATGTTTTTACCTCTGATATCTGATTTCATTTCTTAACAATGTATATATGGACTGTTGTCACTAAGACGTTTTGATAAATCAGCCTAAGACCCGGGACAAATATGTATTGGCTAAGGTTTACATATGTACTAATTTGCTTCAACTGTGTAAAAATTTGGTCGGTACACAATCGTGCATGGTTCTACATTGTTAATGGTTGGCTTTGGTTGTTGTATACTCAACCATAAAAACAGGATTCCACAAGTAATATAAAGTCAAAATGCACTAAACAGATGGCATTTAAAGAATTAGGCGAACCCATATCATGTCGTCAGTACATACCAAATATCAGGTCATAGAATACTGTACTTATCGGGTAAAGTTCGTTTTTCAGCCCTGATTGTTTGGAATGCTTTCTGCTTAAATTACTTTTAGCCCCATCCACGTATCCGTTGGTTGTAAATTAAAGTATGTTTGTGGTAATGCATCTATACTTGCGTTGATAATCTAGTGGCAGTTCGTTGTACCGTCAGTCAGTCGTAGTTAATGTGCGTTAATCCGAACTTTAAATCTCATCACAACGAAAGGAACTCAACAAGATAAACAGTAATGTGGTCGAAGAATTTTAGTAGTGCCGATGGTGAGAATGACTAAATATTATGAATATAGTTAGTCACAACATGGAACCTGTACGTAATTATATGTTCAAGTTACCATACCCCATTAGCACAGAGATGAAGTTTTCGGATCGAATCCGAGAACAGTAGGGGTCATAACAGTGTCCGTCGTAATTGAAAGACTAGGCATCGAAGATACGACTCGTGAAGGAAATATTAATTAGCTAGACAGAAAAAGTAATGAGAAATCTAGGAACTCAGGATTTGTAGGAGACAAAGAATGGGTGCAGCTGCACCATCACAAATGGTTCAGATCCATGTCATTTGATGTCTAACCGTTGGTTACGGTAATCACACGAATTCTAATCAAGTAGTCTGCAATTATTAACATGGCTGAGTCTAATTGTCAGTGACTTCATCGACTGATGCCATGTTTTGGCGTGGCCACCCCTAGCTTCCAGCATATCTTTGCACCAAAAAACATCGCCCGTTAAGGTAGACTGTGGTTTGAAAAGACGAAGTAGAAAGGCATGTATGGTAAAATAATGGAGGTCGGGACCTAGAAAATGATAAACAAGGAATACTGTGCTCTTCTCTGAACTATGTCATTCCAGTGTTGCGAGCCAGTACTCGCGGTTATCACAGAATTCCAACCACTTATTCTACACCTATCGACGTGGATCAGAGAAACAGTCAGTTATTTCATGGATTAATTACACATCTTGATTTGTTCGCCCGTAGCTCGTATTCAACTTGCTCCTACTCCGACTGTAGTCTCTACAACTTCATAACCCAGGGTACCACCAATTAACGTATATCTTCACGTTCATAGATTGTTGGATATAAACAAACATAACCCTTTTAAAAGGAGGTTCTAAATCACGGTTTGTGACTTTCGCGTGGCTTGTTACATAACTTACGGAGTTCGTCGTTATTTGTGCTTGTTGTGACAGTTCTACTCTAATCCAGGAATCGTGTACAAATCTATATACTCGGCTTGGAAAAGGTCAAACACTCATGCTCAGTTTCCAAGAATGAAATAGACACTAACCCAAAAGCCGGGAGTCGAATTCTGAACTCACAACTATTCCAATTATATAGTATATATACTCGGAAAACTTTGGTTTTTAAACCTAGTCGCTTAAATAACTAACTTTCTTTAGTTGGTCGGAGATCGCTAATACACCATTTGTCTTGTTTTACCACTTTCAGCTGTTTCACATTTGCTGAATTTTGTGTTTACAGTTGGTTCTCATTCCCCTATTTCATTTGTTCGGTGCCATATTATCTTTGTTTTTTTTACCATTGGTATTATCGTTTTAGCTCTATTGCTCTACATTGTATTGTGATATCTTAAGCCGGTATACATTCAGTATCATGTTCTATTTTGTGTATATAGATTATTTTGAGTAACGGATAAGAAACAACAAAAAGTTAGAATATATCTTGTGTTTTTGATAGGTTTTTGACGAGTTAAATAAGTTATATCTATTTCAAATACAATATTTCGGATTTAATTATGCAGTCAGGTGGCCTCTACTTGTTCATTGTTTCCGGATGTATTTATATATGCCTCCTAACTAATCAGTTTAAATATATTTCAGGTCGTGATTTGATTGGCGTGCAAAATTTGATCAAAAAACATCAAGCAATATATGCGGAGATAAATGGTCACTCACCACGCATTGAGGAGGTTGTTCAAGAAGGTCAGGCCATGATACGCGTCAACCATTATGGGGCTAACGACATTGAAAGACGTATAACTGATTTAACTACCGATTGGTCTCAACTTTGTGAAAAGGCAGACCGTCGACGACAGCTGCTGGAAGATTCATTGCAAGCCCAACAGTACTTTGCTGATGCAAGTGAAGCAGAAAGTTGGATGCGAGAAAAAGAACCATTGGTCGGTTCGTCCGAGTTTGGTCGAGATGAAGACTCTACGGAAGCACTCTTGAAGAAACATAACGCTCTCCTTGCCGATATTGAGGCGTATGGTTCGACTATTGAAGCTCTCGGCATTCAAGCTAGTAGTTGCCGGATGCAGGAAGCCCCAGTAAGTGATCTACTCGGCAAAGATGTAGTTATTGCTTTATATGACTACCAAGAAAAGTCTCCTAGGGAAGTTTCAATGCGGAAAGGAGAAATCTTAACCTTGTTAGCCAGTAACCACAAAGACTGGTGGAAAGTAGAAGTGAATGATCGCCAAGGATTTGTTCCTGCGGCGTATGTCAAAAAAGTTGAGGCTCCTGTTTCTGACACTCAAGCTGGCTTATCAGCCAAGCCACTTACTGTAGCGTCGCAGCAGCAGCGTTTGGAGGAGCAATATAATTATCTTCTTCAGCTGGGTCGTGACCGTCGAGAGAGATTACAGGATTCCGTTGAAGCTTACCAACTAGTTAGAGAGGCTAACGATTTACATCAATGGGTAGTTGAGAAAGAACTAGTTGCTGTCACAGAGACCATCGTTCCTGGAAGACTAGAGGAAGTCGAGTCAGAGAAAAAGAAGGTAGATGAGTTTGTTATGGAACAAAAGGAAAGAGAAGCTAGAGTAACAGAATTGTGTGCCAAGGCAGATAAACTCAAGCGAGGTGGTCAGACTGAAGCTGTTGAGAAGATAGAAGGTATTATCATGCAACTCCAAAAGAAGTATGAACAGTTAGAAGAAGTCACTGCCAAAAAAGCTAAAGAATTAGAAGATATTGATGCCGTTCAGCGCTATCACAGAGAATGTGATGAAGCGAAAGAATGGATTGAAGAGAAGGAGAATAGATTACTAACAGATGATGTAGGTAATGACTTCACATCTGTTCAGCGTCTTATACGTAAACATGATGCATTAGAAAGAGACCTGGTAGCTTTGGGAGAAAGGGTTAAACAATTAGATTCAAAAGCTGCTGACTTGGTACAGATCCATCCTCAGGATGCAGAAGCTATATGTACACATCAAGAAGAAATCAACCATTTGTGGGATGGTCTAGCTGCAACTGCTGAAAAACGAAAAGCCAAACTTTTAGATTCCTTAGATCTCCAAAAGTTTCTCGCTGATGCAAGGTAATAATTACTTATTGTTGTTTATGTACATATCATGCTATATTCTGGATAAATATGGCATAAGATTATCTAGTTTCACTCGGCAATTATAGTCTAGTTGTTCAGCTGTTGGTAGAAAGTTTACTCTACCTATCGTTTCACACAAGAGGTTCTAAACCATATTTTCTATGGGCTAATAACACTTCTAGAGTAAATGTAGTAACTCTAATTTACGAATGGATAATTAAAAGTCAAACAATTTAACTATTAATTTATCGCTCATGTAAGTAGTACAACATGCAACCCCTAGACTAGTATATTTATTCAAGTTGTTAATCTAAAATGGTATAGTAAGTAAACTAATAGTAGATATAGTTAAACACTTCTAAAAAAGCCCAGAGAAATAGGAGGTTGACTAAGCGTACAATAATGAGCTTTTAAAAAGTACGGATGTACTTTTACCAACAAGTAGCTTTCAACCCATTTGAAATTTCTAGTCGTTACCCTAGTCTTCGTAATTTTGCTTATGAGGTGCGTTTCGAAATAGTGCTTTTTTTCCAGGTATTAAGCTTCTGTTTTCCCTTTCAGCTACATAATCCTACTGATTATTATCTCTGAGCTTAATTTAAAACACGCTATCATTTGAGTGAATTAGACTAAAACTTGACATTCAGATTTCTTAACAAATAGTTATTCCGTTTGTTTATATATAACCTTTTGTTTTCAGGGATCTCCAGTCTTGGATTAGTACAATGAATGGTTTGGTATCGTCAAAGCAAGTGGGCACATATGTTACAAGTGCAGAATCGTTGTTAGATAGTCACCGTGTAAGTCATTTCATTTACATTATTTATTTTCACAGGAATACCGCACGGAAATCGATACTCGTGCTCCAGCTTTTCAAAACTTCGAATCATTCGGTAAGGAGTTACTGGATAATGGACATTATGCTTCGGAGGTCGTACAGCAAAAACTTCAAGAAATCACAGAAGCAAGAGAAGCTCTTAATGTGTAAGTTAATACTTTTATGAGGAAAATAAGTGCTTTTTGTGTACAGTTTACACTTTCTTCCTAAATAATGAGTCCCCAATTTCAATCGCACTTTTGCAGAACATAATCTGTTTCTTTGGACCAAGTAATAAATCATCATGCCATCTTATTTTGGTTAAAATATGAATATAAATTTGTATGTTTATCAACGTTTACCAGGCTTTGGTGCTTACTATTTACACTGATCAACTATTCAGTATTAACCAAAATTATTTTATTTATTTATTTGGACACAAATATTCGTACAAAGCGGCACTAAATACATATACTCCACATAAATCACTTGGTTTGTGTGAAGGCTGGAATACTGGCCGGGTGCCCGAACCGAGGCAGGTGGCTTTCTCAGGGCCACACCCGAGCCTTTGACTTAAAGGTCTGATCCACAATGCAGTAGAGAAACGTCAGGAGATACAGTCCCGTGGTTTATTATTATTTTATTTGAACACATAAATATTGGTACAAGAGGGCAACAAATATATATGCGCCACACAAAATAGGAATTTAAAGAGAAGGAAAAAAAAGAAAAGAGGGTAAGGAGCCTAAAAAACAGAACAATAACGAACAGATTAGTGTAAGGTAGTGTAATAGTAATTATAATGAGGGAAACGAAAAGGTACAATCAGAAGAAATCTTTCAGTTAAGGAAGAAGCAACCACTTTTTACGGAGAAAGTAAAAGAAGGTTACAGCAGGATCGCCACTGGCTTCTATTCTGAGCCATATCTGATAACGTCTCTAGCAGGTGTTGCACCATCTCTAGGTTTCACAAGCATAGGACAGAACTTCTCTCACCGACGCGTTGTAGATCCGACCTTTTACAGCCAGACTAAGATCACAAAGGCACCAAAGATGGCCCAGATTGGCATAAGCCGCTCTGGCTTTCACTATGCGTGCATTGATCTCATCACTCACGCCACCACCAGCACTTATGCAGCTACCTAGATACACGAACTTCTCGACTACTTCTATCTGCTCACCATCCAGAGTGAGTGCGGGATTAAAATCCTGCCAGTCTTGTAGGAGTACTTTGCACTTCGTAGGTGCAAAGCACATACCATACCTACGGACATTGATTGCCAACTGATTAAGTGCGGATTGCATGGTTTGGGCCTTCTCGCACAGTATGACAATATCATCCGCATACTCAAGGTCGAGAAGTCTTTCTCCAGGCAACAGGTCTACACCACTATTACTTACATCTATCAGAGCCGTTTCCAGAATGTCATCGATGGCAAAGTTGGAGAGGAATGGTGAGATTGAGCAAACTTGCCTAACCCCACTGCTCGAATGGAACAATGGAGAGAGGTGATTGTATGCCCTCACTCTGCCTGAGGTGTTTGTATATAGGGCTTTTAGGATGTTAATAAACTTCTCAGGCACACCCTTCTTCAAAAGACAATCCCAGAGAACAGTTCTGTCCAACGAATCGAAGGCAGCCCTGATATCAAGAAACACTACGATTATTGGCCTTTGATAAGTATGGCGGTGTTCTAACACTTGGCGGAGGGTGAAGATATGATCAATACATCCTCGACCAGAATGAAACCCAGCCTGCTACTCGCGAGTCAATCCTTCTCGGGTTCTGAACAATCTACGAAGTATAACGGAAGCCAATTGCTTGGACGCAATCGGAAGTAGACTTATCCCCCGATAGTTGTTACAGGAACAACGTGAACCATTTTTAAAGATAAGGACAACTATCGACTCATTCCATGACGTTGGTACACACTCTAGTTCCCAGACCTTTGTAAACAACGTCGTCAGTCCCTTAGTCAGAAAGTCACCAACATCTTTAAAAAGAGTCGGAGGTAAGTCGTCTGGGCCCGGTGATTTGTAACGTTTCAAGAGTTGGAGTTCCTTGCGGACTTCCGCCTCATTTGGTGGATCAGTCGTCACCGGCCATAGAGAGCAGGACAGTCTGACCGATGTTGCCGGAGCAGCAGGCCAGTTGAACTGCCCTTCAAAGAATTCTGCCCATCGTCCAAGACGTCGATGGATGTTAGTGATTGGCGTTCCGTCATCCTCGCAGATTGTTTCGCTCACACCAGACTTTCTGCCGGTGGCTCGGATGAGTTGGAAGAGCTTCCGGTAATTACCAGATGCAGCTGCTGCTTCCAGCTCATTAGCACGCTCCGACCACCAGGCTTCTCGGTCCTTACGCAAGCTTTGCTCAATTTCAGTACGTAGCATTCTTCGTTTGTGGTCAAACTCACGGTCACCCGGAGTAGACCGACAGGCTTCAATCAGTTGTAAGGAGCCTGAAGAAACCCAGTGATTGCAAGCGGGACGTTTCGCGAACCCACAAGTGACTTTACTCGCCATTTTCATGGCGTCATGCAATCGCAACCAATGCTCATCTATACTTTTCGGTGGAATGCTAGCTAGCCTAGAAGCTAGCTCGGTTCGGTACTTACTAGCAACAGAAGTTGCAGCCAGCTTGCTAACATCAATCCTTTGGTGGCGGTCACTTCTTTGTCCACTGAAAAGTAAGGTAAGATTGGCGCAGACCAGAGCATGGTCAGATTCCAGATAGGTACTCCAAAAGGAGCGGCAGTCTTGTACACAACCACGCCAGCGGTAGCTGATCGCGATGTGATCAATCTGTATCCAGGCTTGAGATGTAGAAGGGGGACGCGAGGTAGCACATCGGCGATGACTGTGCCGAAAGTTAGTGCTAGCCAGAAACAGGTTGTGGTCTGTGCATAGTTGCAGTAGACGGTCCCCGTTATCTGTCCTGCGACCAATAAGTCCCCATCGGCCACCTAAACGACTCTCTTCTGTGCCTAGACGCCCGACCTGAGCATTCAAGTCTCCGGCTAGTACTACAATATCTGTTGAGCGCACTTTCTGGAGAAGAGCAGATAACTGGTGGTAGAATTCATCCTTGATTGCATCCGGGCTGCAATCTGTTGTGGCATAGACAGTCCCGTGGTAGCTGGTGACCAACATTAGGTTCATACGCCATTTGTCCCTTCAGTATTCTGGAGCGCATGTGCACCATTGGTTTGGAATTAGGGTTTTCCAACTCGCCTAGGTAGACGGTACGTGCCGACTAACCCGGTTAAAGAGCCGAACATTCGCTTTGTGTCCTCTCAATTTCGTAAACACCCCCGCCACTAGACTGCAGTAAGTAGGACTTCCCTGGCAGTGGTTGTATGCATGCCTCCAAATGCCCTGGTATGGCGGAGAGCGGGGAGGGCTCGCCCTCCCTCTCAAAATACTCTCACACGGCCACGCGTATACAGCCTCTGCCAGGGAAGTCCTACTCACTGCCTTCTCGTGGAGGGGGTGTTGTTTACGAAAATGAGAGGACGAAAAGCGAACGTCCGGCGCTTTAACTGGATCCCAAATCAATGGTGCACATGGGCTCCAGTATCCTGCGGGAACAAATGGCGTATGAACCAATTGTTGGTCACCGGCTTCCATGGGACCTCATCTCCTCACGATGCTCCACTGCCTTGTGGACTAGACCTTTAGGTCAAAGGCTCGGGGTGTGGCCCCCTAAGAAAACCACCTGCTTCGGTTTGGGCACCCGGGCAGTATCTCAGCCCACGCACTAAAATCATGATGAACTTATGGTTGTATGCATGTGACCATGTGAGATCACAACACTAGTAGTCCATTCTAACAATTCGTATTATTTCAGACTTAATTTATTATTTATTTATTTTAACACATAAATATTGGTACAAGGAGGCACCAAATACATATGCGCCACACATCTCATTTGATATGTGTGAGGGCTGTGATACTGCCCGGGAGCCCAGACCGAAGCAGGTGGTTTTCTTAGGGGGCCACACCCCGAGCCTTCGACCTGAAGATCTGATCCACAAGGCAGTGGAGCATCGTAAGGAGATGCAGTCCCATGGTAGCCGGTGACCAACAATTGGTTCATACGCCATTTGCTCCTTCAGGATACTGGAGCCCATGTGCACCATTGATTTGGGATCCGGTTAAAGCGCCGGACATTCGCTTTTCGTCCTCTCATTTTCGTAAACAACACCCCTTCCACGAGAAGGCAGTGAGTAGGACCTCTCTGGCAGAGGCTATATACGCGTGACCATGTGAGAGCATTTCGAGAGGGAGAGTGGACTCTCCCCACTCTCGGCCGTACCAGGGCATGATTATATGCCTCAGCTAAAAGACCGAAACACCACAAATAAAACATCTCAGTTTATACAAATGTAGGTTATGTGTGTTATAATATGTATGTAACACGTATACAATCAATCAGCTTGTTATAATTCTCTCTTATTACAACCCAGCTCTTCCTATTCTCGGACACAGATTCACTCGACAGGCCCCCAACCCAGGACACTGTTGAACAGAAAAGAGATTAAATTTCAACTAACATGTTTGGATGAAGTAAGAAGCACAATAAGAAAAACGTTAATATATTTATAGTTTTTACATGAGAAGATTTCTAGAGTATTCTCCAAGTATCGATTCGCGCTGATTAGACAAGAATTAGACGATCAGCGTGCACCAAAGCAATCGTGCATTGAGCATGCTTTAATCAAATCTATGTCCCGCTAACAATAACGAAAGAAACCCATCGTATCTATTTATTTTGTTTAATCAATTGTGAGAGGATTTCGAGAGGGCGAGCTAACTCTCCTCACCCTTGGTAGTACTAGGGCATTTGGAGGCAAGTGTCCCACAAGCAAAATGGGAATGTTCCCAACTAGGATACTAATCAGCTACAATGAAATTACCTTTTAAAATGAGTCCGAATAAAATGTTTACCACAAGTCTCTTTTGGTGAGAAGTCATTTTTCTTGTAATCTATAATACTGACTTCAGATTCGCGCTCATCATTGAAGTTTTCAATTTCGACTTACTAAAGTTCATACATAAAAGTTTTATTCACAAATATGAATAAACTCAAAAAGCGAATTTTTTGATATTATGAAACCCGTTCCCTGTATATGATAAACCCAATCCAGTCAATGATTGATCAGTGTTACAACGCTCACTGCGGTTGTCTGTTTACAGGTCTATCATTTCCATCTAAAGATCACAAGTAGCTCCCTGAATATCAGAAAAAAATCTAGTAGTCAGCACGTTAAAATGTGTTCCTAACGCTCTAAAATCTACAATACATCTCGCGGTTAATAATGAGAAGAGAAAATAATTACTTTCCTAATGTCACTCAGACTGATAATTGAATATAAATCTCTAATTCTCTGAAATAATTCCTCCTTACACATTTCTCGTAAAATCCAATGGCATACCGTAATTGCCCGACCGACTTAAAATACGCAGATGACACAGTCCTGTTTGGTGAAGTTGCTGATAAAATGCAGTCTTTTGGTAGCACTGAGCAACAATGCTAGAATGTTTAAAATGCACTTCTCTCCCTCTAAATGCAAGTTGTTGCTTCAGGACTGGCCTGCGTCAACACCTGAATTAACGATAGGGAATGAAGCAGTCGAACGCGTTGACAACTTCACTTATCCTGGAAGTTTGATCAGTACGGATTCGAAAAGCTCGTTCGGCTTTTGCCAACTTACGTCACCTATAACGAAGGCAAGATATCCGTCTATCAACAAAAGGACGAGTGTACTGCGTGACAGTTCGTTCTGTTTTGCTTTACGGCTGCGAAACGTGGCCACTAAGAGTAGATATTCGTAAGCTTCCAGTATTTGGTCACAGATGCCTTAGAAATATTGCTCGCATCTGCTGGGATCACCGGGTAACTAATAGTGAGGTTAGACGCAGGGTATTAGGGAATGATAGTAAATCAGTTGATGAGGTTGTGAATCTTCGCCGACTGAGATGGTTGTGCCACGTGTTACGTATGCCTGAACACCGATTACCACAGCGCGTAATGCTAAGGTTGGAACAAAGTTGGGGACGGCCAAACCAAAACGTGGAATCAGTCCTTGAAGTCACTAACTTCTAGTCTGAGCCATGTTGGTAGATGCAGACTGTCTGGTTGGGGTCCGCGTGACTATCGTAACCAATGGTTGAAGACTCTGCGTGACATGGCTCAGAATCGATCACAATGGCGTATGTGTATACACTCTTTGTCTTCCCTTAAACAGTGAGATTAAAATTATACATACACCTTCATTCCTATGAGCTAATTCTTTCTCCCTGTATCATATCCTTACATGAAGTCTTTCTTTTGTATATTACCACCACTACTCCTATGAATCCAGTGTTCATCTTGCTGTGCTGATGAGGTATGGCAACCTGGACCGATGCACATATGTGCTTCATCCTACGTTGTTGCTGACTGATTGACTTATACCGTAGTTGGCTTACTAATAAAAAGGATACTGTATTACAACGTGTTCTATGAAAAGTAATAGTCAGTTTGTTTTTGCAATGGCTTCTCGTTTTGCAAGTATAAGCAATGAGCGATTGAGACATAACAATTGGCGACACAGTCATACGAATTGACAAACAGTCATAACAGTTTTGAGAGTATAAGGTATGCCAAAGTTTGACTTGTTTTGTTAAGTGAAACATTTATTTAATCTTATTTGCTTTATATCTTGTGATTTTCGGGATAAAATCTAGTTTACAAATGACAATATAATTCGGCTAAGTGGTTCAAATATTTGTAGGTTCCTCACCCATATGATTTCCAGTTTTATGGTAATAAACTAGAGACTTAATGAACGCTATCAGACTTGTGAAACAATTTGTTATCATTATGATACACTAGCCTTAAAATTGTTCCAAATAGTATATTCTAATGCATCTTGTCACGTATCGTAGTAATATGTGGCAATGAGATATAAAAAAAACGTGTCAAGTCCAAGGTTGTAGATCGTCAAGTATTTTCAAATTAATGTTGATTATAGTAATTACAGTATAATGAGTATGAAGGCACTATTAAACAGTGGGATTATTAAATCAAAAGATGGTGGGAATAATGAGGTTAACTTACATTTTAAATAAAAATAGGTGCGATCTAACGGCCATTTCCGCCTCTTAAAATCGTGTAAATTATTCGTATTAAGTTCCAACAGATTATTTGTTTCTGCATTCTAGAGCCTGGCTAAATCGGCACAAACTACTAGAACAAAATCTAGAAGAACAGCTATTTTTGCGTGATTGTGAACAAGCTGAGGATTGGATGGCTATTCGCGAAGCATCTTTAGCTGGTGATGATGTTGATGGGAATAAAGTTGATGCATTAATAAAGAAACATGAAGATTTTAACCGTGCAATCACCCTACAAGAGGTTAAGATACAGTCTTTGATGGCGAATGCTGATAAACTTCTGGAAGCTGATCATTATGACGCAGATGCAATTGAAGCTAAGCGTGGTGAGGTTTTAAATCGTTGGACTCACTTAAAAAATGCTATGATTGATAATCGTAGCAGGCTAGGAGACGTTCAAACGCTTCAGGCTTTCATTCGAGATGCTGATGAGATGGAGCTATGGATAAACGAAAAGATGCAATTTACAATGGACGAACCTTATAAAGATCCTACCACAAATATTCAGGCTAAACATCAGAAACATCAGGCTTTTGAAGCAGAGCTCGCTGCCAACGCAGAACGTCTCCAAGGAATTTTGGCAGCTGGACAACGTTTAAAGCAGAAGAGTGAGTCAGCCTATTTTTCGTCAAGAATTATCTTTTGCGATAATTTTATTTTCAAAGTTTATATGCCCTTTATTTTGTTGTAGATCAATGTATGGGGCAGGAAAGTGCCGTTGAAGAACGTATCGCAAAACTCGCTAACCAGTGGGATAATCTTGTCAATCGATCTCACGAAAAATCCGAAAAGTTACAAGAGGCCAATCGTCAAGCTGCATATAATGCTGGTATTAAAGACATTGAATTTTGGTTAGGTGAAATGGAAACGTCACTCGTTAGTCCCGATCATGGAAGAGATTCAGCGTCTGTTGACAGTCTTCTGTCAAAACACCAGGTAGGTATATTTGTGTGGTATCTTACATGCGTACATGTTGTCAACATCTAAGTCCCTATAGCAGGATGTTAATTCGCTTATTTGCATCACAACTTGCTGCATGTATGGTGTAATCAGAAATAAAATTTCTAAAAGCATGGTTTACAAATAATCCTTGTTAGTTAGTTTTGTTTTCAACTTCAAATACTAAGTCCCGTAGACCCCACCATTTATTTGTCCGTAGCTTCTACCTCCAGGTTATCATTGGAGAGGTTCAACTGAAGGTTCCGCCCCCAAATACCCTGGTATGGCGGAGAGCGGGGAGGGCTCGCCCTCCCTCTCAAAATACTCTCACACGGCCACGCGTATACAGCCTCTGCCAGGGAAGTCCTACTCACTGCCTTCTCGTGGAGGGGGTGTTGTTTACGAAAATGAGAGAACGAAAAGCGAATGTCCGGCGCTTTAACTGGATCCCAAATCAATGGTGCACATGGGCTCCAGTATCCTGCGGGAACAAATGGCGTATGAACCAATTGTTGGTCACCGGCTTCCATGGGACCTCATCTCCTCACGATGCTCCACTGCCTTGTGGACTAGACCTTTAGGTCAAAGGCTCGGGGTGTGGCCCCCTAAGAAAACCACCTGCTTCGGTTTGGGCACCCGGGCAGTATCTCAGCCCACGCACTAAAACCATGATGATGAACTATTTGCTTATGGAAAATATTCCTTTCTATCTGATTAACATTGAAATAACTCGTACTATTATTATTATTATTATTATTATTATTATTATTATTATTATTATTATTATTATTATTATTATTATTATTATTATTATTACTCTACCACGTCATTTATTCACCCTCTCTCATTCCTACTTTATGTATCCGTTTCGACCTAGACAGCAGCTCACCTATGGTGAAAATTCAGCTTTATCTAATCGTTCTCGAGTCACTGCCTGGTTGAAAATTGTATGTTACCACCGAATATGAGTACTGAAGCAGTTTTTCTGAAACCACGTACACCATTCAAACTGGCTGCCTTCAACGTTCTCACACTTATGCAGGTCGGACAACAGATAGGGCTGGCTATGTCTTTGGAAAGTCTTAATATTGATGTGTGTTGTCTATCCGAGACCCTTATTCAAGACTCTGGTGAAGTACTACAAGTTCGCTCTCCATCTGTCGCTTCAAAAAGCTTGTTTTATGTGCGTTTATCCGGGGACCCTGTGGCATCTTCGTCTGGTCTTGCTGGCGTTGGTGTCGCACTAAGCGCAAGAGCTGAGGCAGCACTAGTCGACTGGATCCCCATTAACAGTCGGTTATGTGCTGTTAGATTAGAAAGTTCCATCAAAGTGAGAAGAAATCGGCGTGAGAAACGATGTCTTTTCGTCATCTCCGCCTATGCCCCGACAGATTGCAGCCCGGATGCAATCAAGGATGAATTCTACCACCAGTTATCTGCTCTTCTCCAGAAAGTGCGCTCAACAGATATTGTAGTACTAGCCGGAGACTTGAATGCTCAGGTCGGGCGTCTAGGCACAGAAGAGAGTCGTTTAGGTGGCCGATGGGGACTTATTGGTCGCAGGACAGATAACGGGGACCGTCTACTGCAACTATGCACAGACCACAACCTGTTTCTGGCTAGCACTAACTTTCGGCACAGTCATCGCCGATGTGCTACCTCGCGTCCCCCTTCTACATCTCAAGCCTGGATACAGATTGATCACATCGCGATCAGCTACCGCTGGCGTGGTTGTGTACAAGACTGCCGCTCCTTTTGGAGTACCTATCTGGAATCTGACCATGCTCTGGTCTGCGCCAATCTTACCTTACTTTTCAGTGGACAAAGAAGTGACCGCCACCAAAGGATTGATGTTAGCAAGCTGGCTGCAACTTCTGTTGCTAGTAAGTACCGAACCGAGCTAGCTTCTAGGCTAGCTAGCATTCCACCGAAAAGTATAGATGAGCATTGGTTGCGATTGCATGACGCCATGAAAATGGCGAGTAAAGTCACTTGTGGGTTCGCGAAACGTCCCGCTTGCAATCACTGGGTTTCTTCAGGCTCCTTACAACTGATTGAAGCCTGTCGGTCTACTCCGGGTGACCGTGAGTTTGACCACAAACGAAGAATGCTACGTACTGAAATTGAGCAAAGCTTGCGTAAGGACCGAGAAGCCTGGTGGTCGGAGCGTGCTAATGAGCTGGAAGCAGCAGCTGCATCTGGTAATTACCGGAAGCTCTTCCAACTCATCCGAGCCACCGGCAGAAAGTCTGGTGTGAGCGAAACAATCTGCGAGGATGACGGAACGCCAATCACTAACATCCATCGACGTCTTGGACGATGGGCAGAATTCTTTGAAGGGCAGTTCAACTGGCCTGCTGCTCCGGCAACATCGGTCAGACTGTCCTGCTCTCTATGGCCGGTGACGACTGATCCACCAAATGAGGCGGAAGTCCGCAAGGAACTCCAACTCTTGAAACGTTACAAATCACCGGGCCCAGACGACTTACCTCCGACTCTTTTTAAAGATGTTGGTGACTTTCTGACTAAGGGACTGACGACGTTGTTTACAAAGGTCTGGGAACTAGAGTGTGTACCAACGTCATGGAATGAGTCGATAGTTGTCCTTATCTTTAAAAATGGTTCACGTTGTTCCTGTAACAACTATCGGGGGATAAGTCTACTTCCGATTGCGTCCAAGCAATTGGCTTCCGTTATACTTCGTAGATTGTTCAGAACCCGAGAAGGATTGACTCGCGAGTAGCAGGCTGGGTTTCATTCTGGTCGAGGATGTATTGATCATATCTTCACCCTCCGCCAAGTGTTAGAACACCGCCATACTTATCAAAGGCCAATAATCGTAGTGTTTCTTGATATCAGGGCTGCCTTCGATTCGTTGGACAGAACTGTTCTCTGGGATTGTCTTTTGAAGAAGGGTGTGCCTGAGAAGTTTATTAACATCCTAAAAGCCCTATATACAAACACCTCAGGCAGAGTGAGGGCATACAATCACCTCTCTCCATTGTTCCATTCGAGCAGTGGGGTTAGGCAAGTTTGCTCAATCTCACCATTCCTCTCCAACTTTGCCATCGATGACATTCTGGAAACGGCTCTGATAGATGTAAGTAATAGTGGTGTAGACCTGTTGCCTGGAGAAAGACTTCTCGACCTTGAGTATGCGGATGATATTGTCATACTGTGCGAGAAGGCCCAAACCATGCAATCCGCACTTAATCAGTTGGCAATCAATGTCCGTAGGTATGGTATGTGCTTTGCACCTACGAAGTGCAAAGTACTCCTACAAGACTGGCAGGATTTTAATCCCGCACTCACTCTGGATGGTGAGCAGATAGAAGTAGTCGAGAAGTTCGTGTATCTAGGTAGCTGCATAAGTGCTGGTGGTGGCGTGAGTGATGAGATCAATGCACGCATAGTGAAAGCCAGAGCGGCTTATGCCAATCTGGGCCATCTTTGGTGCCTTTGTGATCTTAGTCTGGCTGTAAAAGGTCGGATCTACAACGCGTCGGTGAGAGAAGTTCTGTCCTATGCTTGTGAAACCTAGAGATGGTGCAACACCTGCTAGAGACGTTATCAGATATGGCTCAGAATAGAAGCCAGTGGCGATCCTGCTGTAACCTTCTTTTACTTTCTCCGTAAAAAGTGGTTGCTTCTTCCTTAACTGAAAGATTTCTTCTGATTGTACCTTTTCGTTTCCCTCATTATAATTACTATTACACTACCTTACACTAATCTGTTCGTTATTGTTCTGTTTTTTAGGCTCCTTACCCTCTTTTCTTTTTTTTCCTTCTCTTTAAATTCCTATTTTGTGTGGCGCATATATATTTGTTGCCCTCTTGTACCAATATTTATGTGTTCAAATAAAATAATAATAAACCACGGGACTGTATCTCCTGACGTTTCTCTACTGCATTGTGGATCAGACCTTTAAGTCAAAGGCTCGGGTGTGGCCCTGAGAAAGCCACCTGCCTCGGTTCGGGCACCCGGCCAGTATTCCAGCCTTCACACAAACCAAGTGATTTATGTGGAGTATATGTATTTAGTGCCGCTTTGTACGAATATTTGTGTCCAAATAAATAAATAAAATAATTTTGGTTAATACTGAATAGTTGATCAGTGTAAATAGTAAGCACCAAAGCCTGGTAAACGTTGATAAACATACAAATTTATATTCATATTTTAACCAAAATAAGATGGCATGATGATTTATTACTTGGTCCAAAGAAACAGATTATGTTCTGCAAAAGTGCGATTGAAATTGGGGACTCATTATTTAGGAAGAAAGTGTAAACTGTACACAAAAAGCACTTATTTTCCTCATAAAAGTATTAACTTACACATTAAGAGCTTCTCTTGCTGGTTGGGGTCCGATAGACGGTGTAACGCAGTAGCTAGAGTCGTTATCAGATATGGCTCAGAATAGAAGCCAATGGCGATCCTGCTGTAACCTTCTTTTACTTTCCTCATAAAAAGTGGTTGTATCTTCCTTAACTGAAAGATTTCTTATGATTGTACCTTTCCGTTTTCCCCATCATTGTTCTCTCTCTCTTTTTTTATTAATCATAATTCCCCACGTTCATTAGTTTTCTTCTCCTTCTCTTCAAATTATCATTGTTTTGTGTGGCGCATATATATTTGGTGCCCCCCTGTACCAATGTTTATGTGTTCAAATAAATAAATAAAATAAATACTGAAGGTTCCTGCTCTTTCTAGAGCAAACGTCCAGATTAATCATGAGTTCATCCCTGTCTATACCTTACTGGACTTTAAAAATGTAACAAGAATGCCTCTTTGAGATCAATTAGGAGATAAAAAAAAGTCGAATACATTTAAAATAAGACCAACTAAGCAATGAGTCGGCCATATAGGAGACATTCTGGAGTATGATGTATTATGTAGTCCTCTGTAAAGACAGTAGTCGGACCTATTAATGCTTCGAATCAGAAAACTAACACACGTCAATGTATCTCAGAAGCCTCTTCTAAACTAATAGATCTTCAGATCTGTCCAGAGCATTAAAAATCAAAAATAAGTTTGATGTTGACTAATGGAAAGTCTGCTTAGTAATCATGAGCGGTTGTGGGGGACAAAAACAAGAGATAATAATGATAGCAGTCACAGATGATGCTGTCTCGATTTACCAAGAAGACAGCTATTGAAAAGTGAAACGCTTATAGGAATGTAGAAGATAAATCCATAATCTACTCTCAGTCTACAAAATTAAAACCACGAGCAGAATACTCAATGGAATATTTCAACTGCTCTTTGATTACCTTCTGTTCCCGTACAACTTGACTGAAAAATTCGCCCTTGATCAGTATATCAAACATGTACATACTAACTGGCATCCGAAAATAGCAGTATTTCATGACCTCAAGGGGACATTGAATTCCTTTGATCTAGAAATTTTGTGAGTGTTTGTCATTGGAAACTTTGTGCAAGAATTACTCTAACTTTGTTAAGACTTGTTACTCTAATACATGCGAATTGGCAACCCCAAGTGTTCTCCAGAGCTGCTTACTATCCTTCTTTTTACTTAACTTTGTCATAAACAGTTTTCTAGCAATAACGCTTTCTTCGCTTAATCTATCAGCAAACTCACCAATTTATATTAGATCCAGTTACTGACAAAATGCACTACAGTGTAAATGTCATTTTTATCTTCAAATATGTTATTGATCATCACTTTCCTTTGTCGATACACCTTCTGCACCTCACCAATCCAATTTTATTCAGTGTTTCTAGTTAGTTATCGTAACTATTTATTATTATTTATTTTGACACAGATATTGGTACAAGGAGGCACCAAATACATATGCGCCACACGTCTCATTTGATATGTGTGAGGGCTGTGATACTGCCCGGGAGCCCAGACCGAAGCAGGTGGTTTTCTTAGGGGGCCACACCCCGAGCCTTCGACCTGAAGATCTGATCCACAAGGCAGTGGAGCATCGTAAGGAGATGCAGTCCCATGGTAGCCGGTGACCAACAATTGGTTCATACGCCATTTGCTCCTTCAGGATACTGGAGCCCATGTGCACCATTGATTTGGGATCCGGTTAAAGCGCCGGACATTCGCTTTTCGTCCTCTCATTTTCGTAAACAACACCCCTTCCACGAGAAGGCAGTGAGTAGGACTTCCCTGGCAGATTCGTCCTCACCTTTCGTGGCTGATGTGTCAGTTGTCAGTGTGTAATTTCCCTTTACATCTCCCCTTTGAGTGACATGATTTCAATCTAACAATTAATTCTCGCTCACTAAAGTTATCTACTAAAATTTTTACAATTATTAACCTTTCTTGACTCAGAAATTTCGAACTAGTTTTGGTGTTATGCTTGAACAACTAAGTGGTTTGCGGTCATACCAATTATACTATATCGGGAAATTTCACTCAGCCTAGTTGCTGAAAGTTTTTCATTTTTAAGTAGTTATTTCTGTAGCTATTCATCCTTTCGACGTCTGATTCCAATTCTCAGCTCAGTGTTTCTTGATCTTCCCCTTTTATTTTTCCCTTTAAGATCTTAAGGCTTGCTTCATAATCCAGTTCGATAATTTCTGCAGTGTGTGTCTTATCCACTTGCAGCGTCTTTTCCTAATTTCCTCTTCACCTGGAAGCTGGTTTGTTCTCTGCCACAGTAGGCTGTTACTGATGGTATCCGGCCAACGGACACTCAGTATCTTGCGTAGACAACTGTTTATAAATACTTCTACATTTTTGATGATGGTTGTGATAGTTTTCGAAGTTTCAGCACCATACAGTAGAACTGTCTTGATGTTCGTATTGAAGATTCTAATTTTGATATTGGTTGATAGTTGTTTTGAGTTTCATATGTTCGTCGACTGTATGAACACTGACCTTACTTTGTCCATCCTCACGTTTACGTCTGCATCGGATCCTTCACGTTCCTCGGTAATGATGATCAGGTCTGTGAAAGTTTCCTCCTGTCCCAGATTTTCTCCATCAAAGGTGTTCTCCATGTTGCATTTGAGTATCTTGCTTTTTCTTTTGTGTATGTTGAGACCTACTGATTCAGAGGCTTCTGCCACAGTGGTGGTCTTGACTTGCATTTGTTGGTGTAAATGTAAGAGAAGGGCTAAGTCATCTACGAAGTACAAATTGTCTAGTTGCATTCAAGCTATCCATTGTGTTCCGTGCTTTCCCTCAGATGTCGAGGTCTTCATAATCCAGTCGACTAGCAGAAGAAAGATGAAGGGTGAGAGTAAATGGCCTTGTCTGATTCCAGTCCTTATTTAGAATGCGTGTGTCAGCTGTCCTCCGTGCACCACTTTGCAGTGTATTCCGTTGTATGAATTCCGGATGATGTTGAAGAAGCTTCCATAAAGTCTTGCTATCCACATTGTCGAATACTTTCTCATGGTCAAGGAAGTTGATGTATAGTGACAAGTCCCATTCAGTTAGTTGCTCAACGATGATAATCCGTATTGTCGCTATTTGATCTGTGCATGACCGATCGTTACGAAATCCAGTCTGTGGATCTCGAAGCTGTACGCCTATTGAATCTTTCATTCTGTTGAGCAACACTTCCTGGTACCGATAGTAATGTGATTTCTCTGTAGTTTTCTCATTTGGTCAGATCTCCTTTCTTTGGGGTCTTGACGAGTTTTTCTTTTTTCCATTTCATCGGTACTTGTTCTTCCTCCCAAATTTTCCTGAATAGAGTGTGAGGCATGTTTGCAATCGCTTCTATATCTGACTTCAGTGCTTCAGGTGGTAAGTTGTCGGGTTCTGATGCATTCTCACACTTTGTCTAATGGCCACCCTGAATTCTTCGATGTTCGGTGGTTTCAATGGAGCTGGCCTATTCAAGAATTCCTCGAATCGTTCTACCCATCTGTTCCTCTGTTCTTGAATCTCAGTGATTGTCGTGTCTTCTTTGTTTTGACCGGTTTCTGGTTTACTATATTTCCCTTCTAGTTTCTTTGTCGTGTCATATAGTTGTTTGATATTTCCCATCCTATAAGTGCATTTCGTGCCTCTTTGGACAGCATCAGAGCAACTCCCTGAGTGTGTAAAGCATTCTCGTCTTCGTGACCTGAGTACAGCAGCATCTCTCCCGTACTTCGCTGTCCAGCTTGTGTCAAATGGGTTTCGCTGATTCCGAGCACTGCTAATTTGTATCTCCTCATTTCCATAGCTATTCGGTTGATCCTCTCGGCCTCCCACATTGTACGGACGTTCCATGTACCTATTGAAGTTGTTGCTGAGGCTGTTACAAGGGTCATCCACCTCGTGATTTCTGAAGAATCTCGGCTTTCATCATGAGGCGTCATAATTCTTCCTTCAACTCGGTGGGGGGCAGAGTTTAAATGGTTTAATTTATTTATTCCGGTTACCGTTTTTTTAGCAAGCTTGTTGTTTCGGAAAGGTGTTGCCGACCCAACGAACAACGCTCCTTTACCCGGGTTTAGCACCGGCAGCAGCCTTAGAAGAACTACAGGAGGAATTATTTTTCTTCGTAGTGACATAATAATAATACTAAGAGTAAACAGATGGTTTATTCGTTTTGAGTGAAAGTTTATTTATTATGTCGTTTGCACTGAAATACTGTTGTGTGAACTGTAGAGTTTCTTGTCATTTTCGTCTTAGCATTCGAAACCTGAGTGAGGTCGAATGATTATGGCATTGGAAGCAAACGGTTTCTGTTACACAAATTTACCACTGGCATAATATTTGCTAATCCTTCTTACTCTTGTAAGAGTGATTTGTTCCACAGCTTTTCAGCACACATTTTATTAATTTTTTCATTAAACAAATAAGAACTACATTCTAATAAGGTAAATCGGCTGAAGCACCTAAATTTCGATCACTTTGCTGTATGTTCAAACTGTTTTCCTGATTTGGTTTGTGTAATCAGGTATCTTCTTTGATCTTCACGCAAGTATGACTCAAAGCCCAATAAACACAGTTGTAATTAGTAAATGAGTTATATCATTATTTTTCATTTTGTCTTAAGTTTATATAATTCACTTTATGGAATTGAAAGAAATGTTTAACTAAATATTTTCATGTTTCATAACTTTTTAAGAAAAACAATCCTAACGATTTTCTGTGTAATTCTTTTGTTATTCTCATTCTCACATATGGTCAGTTTTTTATCATGTTATTACACATGTTTCACTACTCTTTATTCTCAGGTACTTGTTACTGATATTCGAGCCCATGAAGATCGTATTAAGGAATTAGATGCCCGCGCAGATGAGTTTATTAGGTCCGGTGCTTGGGATGCTGATATGGTCCGTGAGCGCAAAAAAATGATTAATGAACGATATGAAAAGGTAAATGATTTATTACAATAAAAGAATCGGTATAATATAGAATTATCAATGCCTTTTTGTGTTCATTCCTTCGTTCTGCTTGATATTGTGACGACAAGCAGCTTACTACTATAGTGCTCTTTATGACCTAATTACTGATCGTTTGTAATTAACCTTATAGATTTTGGATATGTCAGAAAATCGAGCTGTAACGCTCGGCAAGGCTAAGCGTTTGCATGATTTTTATCGCAATATTGACGATGAAGAAGCTTGGATCCGTGAAAAAAAGATTTTGGTTAGTTCAGAAGATTATGGACGTGATCTTATCGGAGTACGCAACCTACGCAAAAAGCATGAACGAATTGAAAATGAGGTAGCAGCTCATGATCCATTCATCAAACAAGTTATTGCACAAGGAGAGGAACTTACTGTTGGTGTTCAGCTTGCTGATCCTGAGGAAATAAAGAAAAGAATCCAGGTGAGTTTATAATAATAATAGTTATTATTATGATTATTCTTTTTTTCAAACATCTGAATTAATAAACTAACTCTTCTGGTTTATTTCATAAATCTGCTACTAAAAAATCGAAAACTTTCTTAAAACACAAATTGAGTACTGTCATCCAATTTTAATTCCTTCACATTATACTTTTCTTAGCACCGACCCGACGAACTACGCAGAGTGAGACGACTAAGAATCTTTTGAGAACCAAAATAATGCACATGGTTCATGTACATACTTAACATTTACTAGATTAGTCTGAATAGGAACATATAAGTTGGAGTAAGGCTAGGTAAATAATTTGCTTACTTACAATATCCTTCCCACGCTTACATTCCCTGCTTGCTATGTCCCTTTGAAGGAGCCTGTGATCTGTCTAGAATCTCCGGGTAAACTACTTACTGCCCGTATGAAACTTCTGGTTGTTTTATATCTCTAATTTACGTTCATCATATTTTGCTGTTATTTAGTGTACATAGCTCATACATGACCATCTGAAGTATTAGAATGTCCTCTTAATCTGTTGAATGTTGCTTAGTTTAGTCATAAATATAGTTTGTATACAAGATTGAAGTGTTTAGTAGCACTTAAATTATATATATTGTATATGAAATGTGGCGAACTTATTAGTTAAATCCATGTTCTACTACGGATTGTCTATTATCCCGATAAATAGTTATATTAATGTTCTTAGTGGGGTTGTTATCAGTAATAAAGTCGAGTTATAAGCGAAAAGACAATTTGGCGTGTATTCTTTTCATGTCAATTTAGTCCTAGATATATATCACGTACCCGGCTCCAAGATTCTGTCTATCATTCAGTCAGCTACAACGTAGGACCAGGCACATATATGCATCGTTCCAAGTTGCCATACCTCATTAGCACAGCAAGATGAACACTGGATTCATAAAAGCAGTTACTTCATTTGTGTTATATATAAAAGAAAGATTTTGTATAAGAATGTAGTACAGGAAGTGAGAATTAGTTCGTAGAAAGGAGGATATGAAGCGATTTTAATCTCATAGTTTAAGGGAAGACAAAGAGTGTATACACATACGCCATTGTGATCGATTCTGAGCCATGTCACGCAGAGTCTTCAACCATTGGTTACGATAGTCACGCGGACCCCAACCAGACAGTCTGCATCTACCAACATGGCTCAGACTAGAAGTTAGTGACTTCAAGGACTGATTCCACGTTTTGGTTTGGCCGTCCCCAACTTTGTTCCAACCTTAGCATTACGCGCTGTGGTAATCGGTGTTCAGGCATACGTAACACGTGGCACAACCATCTCAGTCGGCGAAGATCCACAACCTCATCTGAAGTTAGCTTGATTTTCTCGTGTTTGCCAAAGATTCTGTACAATAGTTTGAAAACACTAATCTGTCAATTTTTCAATTTTTTTCAAGCGTCTGCAAACTGCGTGGGAAGAATTGCAAGGTCTTACAGCACTTCGACGACAGAAATTAGAAGAATCCTTAGCATATCAAGACTTTATTGACGGAGTAGAAGAAGAGGAGGCTTGGATTCTCGAGAAACAACATTTACTTAGTAGTGAGGATTACGGCGATACTCTTGCTGCTGTGCAAGGCCTTTTAAAGAAGCACGATGCCTTCGAAACCGATCTTAATGTAAGTAAGACTTTTATTGGCAATCTCTTTGTTTGAGAGTTGACTGATTTATTTTTCTATTACAGATACATAATGAAAAGTGTAAAGAACTTTGTTTAACTGGATCTGATTTGGTGCAATCTGAGAATCATAATCGTTTGTCTATTCAGCAACGATGTGAAGGATTGATAGAAAAGTTGAATGCACTCAATCAGGCTGCCCAACGTCGTAAAACAAATCTTACTGACAACTCAGCATTTTTACAGTTTATGTGGAGAACGGATGTCGTTGAATCTTGGATAGCTGATAGGGAAACGCAAGTACGTAGTGATGATTACGGGCGAGATTTAAGCAGCGTTCAAATCTTGCTGGCGAAACACGCAACCTTTGACACAGCATTGGAATCTTTCCACACAGAAGGAATTCAAACAATTACTGAACTTCACGATCGCCTTATCGCAGCAGAGCACAATCAGAGTCCAGCCATTAAGCAACGGTTAGTAGCAAACTGTTCATGAAATAGTTCATTATATACACAGTACTTTATTTCTAGTTCAAAGAATAATATCATTTGTTCTCAACATATTATTGATTTCAGTTTTACCTCGCTAATGGATCGTTGGGAACGTCTACGTCGTGAATCTGCCCGTCGCAAAGCTGATCTCATTCAGCTACAAGAACAGTATCGAAAGGTTGAGGAACTTTATTTGGCGTTCGCTAAGCGGGCGTCAACCTTCAACTCTTGGTTCGAAAATGCTGAGGAGGACTTAACTGACCCCGTGCGTTGTAATTCATTGGATGAAGTTCATGCGCTTTGTGAAGCTCAAGAGCAGTTCAAAGCATCTCTCAAAGCCGCAGAGGCTGATTTTCAACAATTAGCTCAATTAGATCGCGAAATCAAAAGCTATGGCGTAAGTCCTTATCGCACGATGGCATTCATGTGTAGATTCCTCTACAAGTAACTTTTTGGATTGAAGAACTTAACTAGAATACCCTGTGCTAAGTAACAGTGGCAAAACATAGATTTTAGTTACCGATCACGAGAATCTACCATCATTGTAGGTACAATAAGAAACTACAACTCATTTTCTCGCTTTTTATTTCTACGATTTTTGTGTCTAACATTATTTTAAGATAAAATAACCGGTTCATGAAACATGTAATTCAAGTTAACATCTGATAACATCACTTGACCCAACATAGAGGACCAAACAATTCTAATGTCTGATATGATATGACGTTTAAAAAAAGGTGGTCCGTTAATCTATTAAAATCGTTCTTAAACGTTTATTTGTTGGACAGTGATGACTATTGCGTCCATCCCATTGGTCCATAGTAAACTAATATGTTACATTAACCTTTTCTGATATCATCAGCGATAAACATTATAACATTCGCTCCATTTCATTTCTCTTCACGTTTGTTGGAGGAAATCAAGGAGTTGATATTAGCCATCTATGGTGATTTAATCTCATTAGAAAATGTCAGTTGCTGAGTAACTAAAGAAAGCTCAAATAACTCTCAAACAATTGTTTAGGCGTAGACTTGTGAAACAAGCTCACTGAAAATTGATTTTAGTAATGAAAGACACTAGTTAACAAATCTGTATTCGCTTCTACGTAATAAACAATTCCAAACTAAAGAAAAAATATAACTGTACTGTTTGATTTATTTAAAATTATCTTTAATTATAAGCCATCATTTAAAAGTTTTCAGAATTTTTATTTAGAATTGGACAGTCAAATGGATACAGCTGACTATATACTATTCCTACTCGACTACTTTTTACTTATGTAATGAAGTATGATATTTAAATTCTATCATATTTATTTTTACTTCGTTTGTTAAATATTACCACACATTCTTTTTTATCATATTTCTAAGGTTGGCATGAATCCGTACACTTGGTTTACAATGGAGTCACTTGTGGAAACTTGGCGTAACTTACAGAAAATCATTTTAGAGAGAGATGCTGAACTTCGACGTGAAACGGTTCGACAAGAGCAGAATGACCAGCTTCGTCAACAATTTGCAGTAGCAGCTAATTCTTTCCATCAGTGGCTACAGGTGAGTAGTGAACAGCTTCTAAAACGTGTAACCAAATTTCTAGGTTTAAAATTCCTATAGTGTATAGCTGTTCCCACTAATTGTTGTTGACTATATGCTACTTTTCTTTACTCGCTACATATGTATGCATGTTGTATTGATTGTTTTATAAACTTGGTTCTCATTACAGAAAGTTCGGACATCGATGATGGAAGCCAGTGGAACTCTAGAAGAACAGTTAGAAGGTATTCGGGAAAAATCTTCAGAAGTTAGAGCCCGCAAAAATGATTTGCGAGAGGTTGAAAAATTGGGTACTTTGCTGGAAGAACATCTAATTCTGGATAACCGATACACGGAACATAGTACTGTAAGTTAGTACATTTTTTTCGATTTTTGTCCCTACTTTTGTTTCCTATCAACAAATGGAACTTTACGATTAAAATTATTTTCAGGTCGGTCTAAGTCAAGCTTGGGACCAGTTAGATCAACTTGCGATGCGTATGCAACACAATTTAGAACAACAAATCCAGGCTAGAAATGTTAGTGGAGTAAGCGAAGAGGCACTTCGCGAGTTCTCTATGATGTTCAAACATTTCGATAAAGATAAATCTGGGCGTTTGGATCATCGCGAATTTAAATCATGTTTACGTGCACTTGGCCATGATTTGCACGAGGTTGGAGAAGGTCAAGTAGATGCTGAGTTCGAATCTATATTAAACGTGGTGGATCCTAATCGTGACGGTTACATAACACTTCAAGAGTTTATGGCATTCATGATAAGTAAAGAAACTGAAAATGTTCAGTCCCGAGACGAAGTCGAAGAAGCCTTCCGTGCATTAACTAAAGAAGGGAAAGAATACATCACCAAAGAAGAGCTATATGCGGTGCGTCTTAGTCATTTACCTTGATTTTATTCTGTTTATATTTATATGTATGTACACCATGTATAGTTAATCATATCCCAGTTGTATCTAGAATGGTTTGCTCTAAGAGTTGACCATGTGAAATAATTTACCTTGTTTTAAGTGTTGAGTTTTAGAGTCCATTTTTATCTTGTTGTAGGGTGTTCTAATATGTTAGCAAGGAATTTAGCATCAATCAGTTTGACGAAGTTCTGTATATGTTGTATTAGTTTCTCCGACTACGTTAAAAATAGGTTTATCATTTACTATTATATATATTCGAGGCTTTATTTTTGAAACAACTATGGATTTCGAATATGACATTACTATTCGAATTACGTGCGTACAAGCTCACTTTGAATATGAGCAGATAATTGCAAAGGTAGCTATTCTTTGTCTAAACAGTTTTGTATCTGTCGGGTCATTTCTTTCATTTTTTGTTTCTATAAATTCAACTTTTTTATATTACAGAACTTATCCAAAGAGCAGGCAGAATATTGTAGTCGAGTCATGCCTCCATACTACACTAAGAGTGGTCAGGCAATTTTGGATGCCTATGACTACCAAGCCTTTACGAGACAACTTTTTGTGAGCTAGTTACAACAAGGTGAATTTGGTTGGTTTCTGCGCTTTCGTTATACAACTTTCTTGGTTTCGTTTTCGCTTACTCCATGCTCATTCGCTAGGTTGCAACTGTTTCTGGTTTTAATTTCATTACTGATTTCATGTTGTGGCGTACTTTTTGTAGCTTCCTGATATCCCAAATCCTATTTAATGCACTTTCATATTGTTGTGAAATGTTGGATTTAGTTTCAATTTTAAAGTCTTGTGATCAAAATTTATTTTCTGGTTGGTTACCAGTCTCACCTACATTTAATTTTCACTTTTTAAAATAAATTATTAGATCATAATTCCATTTCTCTTTTTCTTTTTCCGGCTCAATAATGTATGAGCAGACGTAAGGCTTCTAAACAGTTTCCCTTAAGCTGTAGTTACCTGTCATGTTTTACTAATTGGATAATGCACTTTTAGTAGTCCGTATTACACAATATGAATCAGATCTTCGTTTTCCACCATTTTATCTTGTGTTGAAAAAATAACACCCACTAATTTTTTTGTGAATGATCGCTGTTATAAATTTGATCGTATATGGAATATAAGTATCATACAAGGAAATCATCTAATGAAGTAGTTCATTGTAACTTAATTTTTCTTATTACTGAAAGAGAAATTAATAGCTATTTTTCTCTCGACGGTTTCATTTCCTCAACTTATACAGTCGTAATTCAGCTGAAGTCTGTCGAAAAAGAGTAGAAGAATTACGTGATTTCAAGTGTCAAACGAGTTTTGTGCAACGGTCAGTAAGTTAGAGAATAATGATATGTTGTATTTGTGTTTGTCAATCAATCGACCACGACTAAACGCCTGATAAACAACAGAAAATGAGGTAGTATTACTGAAGTTTCATGCCGAATTACGACAACAGAGATCAGTGTGTCTTTTAGATTCATATCTCAGACCACAGTTCCATATGAAAGTCGATCAGCTACAATACAGGACCAGGCATCGGTTTAAGTTGTCATACCTAATTAGCCGAAAAGCATTGCGTCGAGAATTAGAAGCAGACATCAAAAGGATGAATAGCGACTGAACGGATTGTCCAAGACGGTGCTAGTGAGCGGCCTATGCTCCTCCACGAGGGGCAACAAGCGTAAGTACGTAATAAGCATAAGAAAATGAACACCAAATTCATAGAAGCAATAACTTCAACAGTAGTAATATATAAAAGAAAGACTTCATGTAAGGATATGATACAGGGAGAAAGAATTAGCTCATAGGAATGAAGGTGTATGTATAATTTTAATCTCACTGTTTAAGGGAAGACAAAGAGTGTATACACATACGCCATTGTGATCGATTCTGAGCCATGTCACGCAGAGTCTTCAACCATTGGTTACGATAGTCACGCGGACCCCAACCAGACAGTCTGCATCTACCAACATGGCTCAGACTAGAAGTTAGTGACTTCAAGGACTGATTCCACGTTTTGGTTTGGCCGTCCCCAACTTTGTTCCAACCTTAGCATTACGCGCTGTGGTAATCGGTGTTCAGGCATACGTAACACGTGGCACAACCATCTCAGTCGGCGAAGATTCACAACCTCATCAACTGATTTACTATCATTCCCTAATACCCTGCGTCTAACCTCACTATTAGTTACCCGGTGATCCCAGCAGATGCGAGCAATATTTCTAAGGCATCTGTGACCAAATACTGGAAGCTTACGAATATCTACTCTTAGTGGCCACGTTTCGCAGCCGTAAAGCAAAACAGAACGAACTGTCACGCAGTACACTCGTCCTTTTGTTGATAGACGGATATCTTGCCTTCGTTATAGGTGACGTAAGTTGGCAAAAGCCGAACGAGCTTTTCGAATCCGTACTGATCAAACTTCCAGGATAAGTGAAGTTGTCAACGCGTTCGACTGCTTCATTCCCTATCGTTAATTCAGGTGTTGACGCAGGCCAGTCCTGAAGCAACAACTTGCATTTAGAGGGAGAGAAGTGCATTTTAAACATTCTAGCATTGTTGCTCAGTGCTACCAAAAGACTGCATTTTATCAGCCTTTTCATCTGCATATTCTAATTGGATAAGTTGACCTCCTGATAGGAGGTGAATTCCTGGAAGTTCATTTGACGAGAACGTTATTTCCGCCAGTAGGTATGTGATAAAGTTAAACAAAGCTGGAGATAGTGGACAGCCTCGACGGACACTACTAGAGTTGACAAAATCAGATGTCAGATCGCAAGATTTGTGTATTCCCTATGTACACCTTTTAATGACACACTGCAACAGAACCTCTCGGTTCACAGAGTCAAATGCTGCTTTTAAGTCAAGAAAGACCACCATTGTCTGTGTTCTAGAACCTGACGAATGGTGAATATGTGATCAATGTAGCCTCGACCAGGTCTAAAGCCAGCCTGACTTTCTCGCGTTTCCAGTTCACAAGTCTTAGACGTCCGATAATTATTCAGGCTAGTATTTTAGATGCTATGTTAGTGAAACTAATTCCTTTATGGTTTCCACAGGATGATTTTGACCCCTCCTTATATATTTGGACAATCAGTGATTGTGATCAGTCAGATGAGATTATATCCAACTCTTAGATCTTAGCTAAAATATTAATCAACTTAATCGCTAAAGCTGGACCAACATCCTTAAAGACCACTGTAGACAATCCATCTGGACCAGCTGCTCTTCCTCGTTTCAGATTAGCCGTAGGTTTTTGAACTTCAATTAGATTGTGAGGGCCTATTTCCGTGTTTTATGTAGGCTGTTTGGAAATGGGTGATTGTAGACGTCATCTGAACTGCTCCTAAAAGTTTCCCGCCCATCATCCTAAACTTCTGGGCTGAGAGCGGATAAGTTTCGTGCTTCAATTACACTTGATTTCTTAATTCCGGTTTCTTTTATTAGTTTGAAAAGCTGTGTCGTGCTACCTTCTGCCGCTGACTTTTCCATTTCTTTTGCTTTGGTTACCCTCCACTGCTCACGGTCGTTCCGTAAACTTTTGTTTAATCTCCAACTTGTTTTCGCTCTTCTTCGTGTTCGTGGTCAGATAGAGTGAGTTTATGAGAATCTATCAGTACGATATACTTAGTAGTAATCTATTGGTTCTTCGTAACCCTTTGGTTCAAATCACTAATAGATGTCACTGCTGTTTCCACATCTTTTCATATATCTTTTTAAGCAACATCTGAGTCAGCCTCGTTTTCAAATCTGCCTATGTGTGACCTCGTTAGTTTTTGGAATCTAATTTCGACTTTCTCATCACTGAGTTCAACTCTCATAGGTCTTAATGTGTCTTTTCCGCGTCCAGTGAGGCTCAAGCAAATGCGTGCTCGTATTAGAGTATGATTGGAGTCTAAACATGTACCCCAAAACGATTGACAGTCTTTTGTCGAACCTCTTCAATGATGATTGATGACAATATGGTCTATCTGAGTCCATCGTTGGTTTGGTGTAGGGGTTCTCCATGTTAAACTATGTCTCTCCCCATGCTTAAAATTTGTGTTTGCTAAAAATAAACGTTTGTCTGAACATAGTTACAGCGGACGGTCACCATTATTTGTTTGCTGAGACGAAGTAATAAAATACCCACCTAAATGTTTTTCTGTTTGTCTCAAGCTACCTACCTGTGAATTAAGGTCACCTGCTAGGAGTGCTACATCTGAGTGTTTAGCTTTTTGAAGACGTTTAGAAAGTTTTCTGTAAAGGTCATCTTTCACGTCATTTAGGCTGCAGTGAAAGGGAGCGTAGGCAAAGATGACGAAAAGGCAACGACATGTGTTCCTATCCTTCCGAGTTCTTACGAAGCCGTTCAGCCGAACAGCATATAGGCAACTGTTAACATGAATTCATTCTAAAATTGCTTGTTCTTCCCTCGTACTTCGTGATACGACTACAACCCCACCTTCCTTTGTGAGAAGGCAGCATCGCTGCTATTCTGGTTGTCTGAGGGAAACGCCTCACTGCCATCACACCTCTCTACAATCAGCAGTACAACTTCGCCCTCGGACCTTGGGTTTTCTGCCTTTAGTCTTATCGTCCTTCAACAGACCTGTCTGGCATGACAGGACCTCGAGGAACGATTGTTCCAGCGAGTACAGCCCAATTGGTTCCTCGCGATAGGCAAACCCGACTTCCATGTCAAGGTTGCAGCAACAGTCGATCAATGTGAAAGTAAATCCGTCGTTAGCTTTTTTTTGCGAGTCAAAACCAAACACACCTAGGAAACGTTTAGTAAAATAGTTTGGTCAGCAGTGGCGAAGTAAAAATATTACAGATGATTATCTTAATCTATCTGATATTATTAAAATTCGCCGAATGGTACGTTGTGATTTTACAGACTAATTTATGTAGCCGTAGAGTTATATTCGTTATTATTTACGCAAATATGTTTTTGGTGATTCAGATATGCTTCGAAAACAAGTTCTTCATTGAGTTAGTCATTTTGTGAATTAAGGGATGTGTTTAAACATACCAGATGTAAAAGACCTTAAGATAACAAGAAAGAATTCAATTGATATCTACGTTATTTCATTATGCGCACGTCAGTGAATAATGTTTTTCAACGTCTTAAACGAATTCACTGATCAAAATGAGTGCCGTAAACATTCTGGAAATGTTTTCTTTGTAGCCAATCAATATCAGACTTAATAAAATTCAAAATGACATGATTTAAACAGCATGCAGATACATTCCATTGTAAAATGAATTAGGACAGTAAAAAAATCTACGAAGATCGTATGCACTACATAATGGTTGCACTGAAATTAAACCTCAGTTAAAACCACTTTTCCATCATGACCATATTTAAATTTCAAAATGTTGTTATAATCCATTTCAAGAAAAATAATTGTTCAAACAGCTGTTAATTCAAGATTTCTGGAAAGATCAAAAATAAAGATTCACTTAATTATTCATCGGCAAGACTAACGTCTCTGCAATTTCAAGTGTTATCTTTAAGTCCAGCTGCATTTTAATTATTTCGAAAAGTAAAATTAGTTACCCACACAAAATGAATTCAAAGTTTTTATTATGAATAAATTGCATTATATTACACAATATACCCTGTTAATGATATTTTCGTTGTAAACGCGTATTGTTGAATAGTTGTAAAATATTATGGTTCGTACAATAAGATTGTCGCTACTCTACAATATACTATTGCAAGGGGATTTCTTTCCATAGAAGTTGTACTCGTTTGCTTGGTTAATTAGTTCATATATTTCTAAGGTGTATTTATTGATGATCGGTTTATGTAATTCCAGTTTAAGCATTTCTGTTCTACTAATTATCGGTCAAATATTTTATGCAGAAAAAAGGGCAGTCAGTTAATAATGGATGGGTTGCTCAGTTTTATTATAGAAATGCCTTATTTTGTAGTTTGCATCACAGACTGATCTGAGTTAAACGGTCATTGAAAACAAGGAAGCACTAGACGTCCGTTTCGTCCCAGTATCGATCTCTTTGGTTGCGCGAACCCATAATCCCACTGGATACAGAACCCTGTACCTTAAGGGTTCGCTTGACGAGCGCCTAGCTTCTGAGTCGGCATCTAATAGTTTCCAGTTTAACTTTCAATCAATGTGCGATATTACACAACCATCTCCTAATGTCATTGGCATATGAATCCTCCTACGACAGACATGGTTGGATCCCATTAATCAAGGCTTCTCACTAGAACTCCCGGAATAATCTCGAAATTAGATATTAACATGAAAACACAGTGAATTGTATTTCTTTGCTTTCATATATAAGCTAATTTGTTTAATTATTCTCAGTCAATAAAATAATTTTGTGAATGAACTGTCAGTCAATAATAAATAAGTTGTTTGTTATAAAAAGAAGTTTAGGAACAAAGTTTTAAAATTTCTTAAAACAATAGTTCTAGAATATTAATATAATCTTTGTTGGTTAATATAACAAACTTTTATCAGTTTAGAAAGTTAAATTGGACATATAAGGTCATCTTACTAAATCATGGTTGTAATTAATTGTAAAAGAGGTCGAAATGTTATAAAGGTTATTGAATATTGATTACTGACGCTTTTTGAGTGTAACGATCATTCTTAAGTCTTCTAATTGCTATGGTTTCTACGATTTTTAGTAACATGGAATTGGACTGTTTATTAATAACTGTGAATACATTCATTAAATCCACGTTATATCCCATATCTAATGGGTGACGTCCTATTCATCAAGTTCACAATAGTTACCGACCATGCATGTGAAATAAATTTATACTTCTTTATAACGTTTCTAAACTTTCTAACAAGTTTTCATAATATTCAGTATTATAAATGAACAATTATTATTTTACTATTAATTGTGTACAAATGTATATATTTTCGATAAAATTATGTTAAATCAAATTCTATATTAATACTTTATGTACGTGATTTTGTAACTATTCACTATGACAATTATAAGTTCATTTTGTATTATTCAAGGTTTATTTTTTTGGTCAATAAAAACTTTTAACCAATATGCATTGAGTGAGATATGAATTACTTATGCCAAATCAATAAGTTGCATGTCCCTTTGCGTATATTTGTAAGAGAGAGAGAGAATATACATATTAATCCTTGTATACATTATGTTCATTAGGTCAAATAAATTATTTTCTGTATTTGATACGTCTTGCAATATGAACGCTATACTCGGTTACTAAGCTATTCTTGTAACCCCCAAGCTAGAAATATACAGAGACCTGAACACGAGAGAGAAGGCGAAAAGTACTTTAATCCAAGGTTCATTCTAATACAGAGAAGATAGGGTTTTTGTAATATTTTAAATGTCCTTGAGTTGCTCGAAGATTCTGGAATGCTACTAAACATAGTAGCAGTATAGCAATCAGCCAATCAGAACCTCTACATGTGATGTTTCACTTCCTTGATGTTTCTGGCTAAACTTCAAGTGAACGCTGATTGGATGAAATGCTTGTTAATGTTTCCTTATCCTTGCGTGTCTTTTGTGGGAAATTTTCTGGATCATCCCAATGGTATTCAAATTGAAATTTAGCACCTGTATCTATTACAATATTAAATTATTTAGTAGTGGGTATGTTTATGGCCATTTTGATCACATTTCTATATATTCCTGTATAATATCATTCTAACCTAAAGATAGCATATGTTTCAACCGAATCAATATTTAAATTTTCTACAATCAATCACGTTACTTCATTTACATTAGTCATACAAGGATATAACTCACCGACAGTGGTTCTAGAAACTCATAAAGATAATTCAGACATCTGTACTGACGTTACCTGTAATAGTTGGCGGTGGTGATCGTCCAATATCATGAATCAACTTATTTTTAAAATATGAACCATAAGATACTCAGTAGGGTATAAAGGTCCTTGAATTGACATCTGGTAAAGTTGTAGATGAACACTGTTGAAAGTCCTTGACTAGGATAAAAGATCATTCCAAAAATTTTCAGTAATTGTCTAGATAAGTGCTAAAATAAATTTGTGATACAAAACTACCTCAGCCGAACAAGCTCCACAATCATCTTTAACAATAGATGAATACAATATTTATAGTGATATGGTATGACAGGTTGGAGAACTGTGGTGTTTGAATGAACTAATGACTCCTTTGTACTTGTTGAATGTTTGATTTCGAATTCTAAATACAGTACATTCGTTAGTGCTTGTGTAGTACTTCTTGATTCATTTGCGTTATCCCTGGGATTCTTAGTTCATACTATAATTCAATTACTTCTAATTATCATATTGGCGTCGCGATGGAGCCTGCGATGGAACAGTTAGATATTCATTCAACTTCTGAAGCTTTTGAGGACTATTTGGAAAGGTTTGAAATTTGGAGCATGACCAAGAAGGATGTTAAAGGTGATAAAATTGTGGCACATTTCCTGACATTCATCGGAAAAGAAGCATACAGCTTATTGAAAACTTTGGCATATCCAGAAAAACCTATCTCACTTCCTTATGCAACTATTAAGGAGTTATTATTAAATCATGTAAAGTGCACTAGTTTTGAATGCCGTGAAAGGGCGAAATTTTATAAGATGACTCGTCGAAATGACCAAAAGGTTAAGGAATTCATTCTTGAATTGCAGAAACAAGCTGCCAAATGTAATTTTGGTGAGCAACTTCATGTGCAACTGCGAGACCGATTAATCGCAGGAATTAACTTGCCGGGTTTGGAAAGAGAGCTGTTAAGAATGCCGAACTGTTCCTTTCAAGATGCTAGAACTGCGTGTATTAACTACGAGGCAGTGAATAAAGTTGATATCCAGTCGATGAAGATTTCTAATACTTTGCTTAGTCGTCATGATGAAATACAATCTCAGGGTCAATCAAAATTGCGTTCGTTTAACAGTGGTTCCTATTCTCGTGTAAATATGAAAGATATCTCAACAAGGAATTACAAAAGAAATCACAAAGGTGAGACCAAGTTTGGCAAATGTTTATCATGTGGAAAAATTCATTCTCGTAATTCATGTGCATTTCGTAATGCTAAATGTTTTAGATGTGGTAAGATAGAACACATTCAATCAGCATGCAAAGCTACTATTCATATTACTTCAAGTAGTACTAGATCGTGTAATATAGATCCCATAATTTGGCTGTTCCTAATGATCATTTATCTTTGTCTACTGTTTCGAAAGGTAATGCTCATATTCAAAAGCAATTATATACATCGCTTGGTTCATGTCATGACTTTATTGTTGACACAGGCAGTATAGAGTCCATAATTTCATTCAAGAACTTGAAATCTTTAGATCCTTATGTTGTGGTACGACCCACTGAGGTATCAATATTGGGGATTACTGGACACAGACTGCCTATACGAGGATGTTGTGAGTTGCTAATAAGAGATGATAATTCTTCATACATACCTTGTGAATTTTTAGTTAGCGAAACAGGACTGTCATTACTGGGCTTAAGGAATTTGAAAAGGCTTAAAGTGGAGCTGTCTTTCCTAGTTTCTAAAGAAAACAATGATGCTTTACTTAAAGATTTGATAGCCACGTGTGCTAAGTGCAGTGGAGGTATGAAGATTCAGCCTATAAAACTTCAAGTACAGGGTGAACCAGTCTTTCTTAAAAGACGAATAATTCCTTATGGTCTTCTAGAGGCAGTACATAAAACATTAAACGATTTGTGTGCGAAAGGCATAATTGAACCGATCCAGTCCTCAGCATGGGGTACTCCTATTGTTACGCCACTGAAGTCGGATGGCAAAACCCCTAGAATTTGTGGTGACTATGGATAAACACTGAATTCCCGTTTGTTGAAGCAAACGTGCACGACGGTAGAGGCTGAAGATATTCTAAATCGACTTCATGGTTCTAAAGTGTTCTCGAAAGTTGACCTAAAAGATGCTAATCTTCAAATTCGTTTAGATCAATCCTCATCTATTTTGACGACAATTAATACTCCTTTTGGTCTGTTCAAATACAATTTCCTTCCATTTGGTCTAAGTTGTTCTCCAGCTATATTTCAGGAAGTCATAAATAATGTAGTTAGTGATCTTGAGGGCGTTGGAGTTTATCAAGATGATCTCATTGTCCATGGTTCTGATAAGGTAGTTCATGACCAGAGACTTATTGCTTTATTGCGTCGTTTAATTGAGAAGAATATTACAGTGAATCCAAATAAGTGTTCATTTTGTGTATCTAATTTCGAATGTCTTGGATACCTAGTTGATGGTAATGGTTTTAGACCAGATATGAAACGACTAGCTCCACTGATAAATGCACCGTCTCCAAAAAATCTTACGGAACTACGTTCACTAGTGGGTGCTCTTCAATACTATTCCCGTTTTATTCCTAATTTTTCTTGTCGTGCAAATTGTTTATTTAATATTTGACATCCAATTCATTCAAATGGAGTGAGGAACAAGAGTCATGCTTACGTAGTCTACTAAAGTTTCTTCAAAGTGATGCTGTTCTTCGAACTTACTACCCTAGTGTACAGTCCGTGCTTATCACTGATGCATCACCTGTAGGTATTGGCGCAGTTTTGGAACAGGAGGGCAGACCAGTTATTTGTGTTTCACGCAAACTTACTGTTACTGAACAAGGTTATTCACAGACTCAGCGAGAAGCATTAGCTGTGTATTGGGCTGTTAAAAGACTCCATAAATATTTATTCGGAAAGAAATTCACTATTGTTACTGATCATGAGGCTTTAAAGTTTATTTATCATCCTGAAAAATCCTTAGCACGTTCCTCAGCTGCTACGGTTCAACGATGGAGTATTGCTTTGAGTGCCTATGACTATACGGTTCAACACAGGAGTGCCAAACAAATTCAACATGTTGACTACATTTCTCGACAGTCATTACAAGATAAACCTGTAAATACTTCAGACTGTTTGTTAGTGCAAACTTTACCAGTGAAACGTCCAGATCTGATTAGAGAAACTCGTAAATACTTTGTATGTATAATTAATGCTATACGGAAAGGTTGGAATGCTAATTTGAAACGTAGATTTCCTATCTATTTTTCAAAGCGGGATGAGCTATCTACTACTCCTGATGGTATTTTGTGTTTAAATGGTCGTGTTGTTATTCCTCCTTCATTGCGTAAATCTGTCCTAGAAGATCTTCATAGTGGACATTTAGGTGTTGAAAAAATGAAGTCATTGGCGAGGCTCACATGTTGGTGGCCAGAGATAAATGCAGATATTTGTCGTACAGCAAACAATTGTGAAAAGTGTCATAAGCTGAAAAATCAGCATTCGAAGTGGACTCCATGGCCAGTATCGTCTGAGGCCTGGCAGAGAATTCATGCAGACTATTGTGGTCCGTTTCTTGGCAAATACTATGCGCTTGTAGTTATTGATTCTTTTTCAAAGTGGCCTGAAGTTTTCTTCACAACTTCACCAAATTCTGACTTCACAATTCAAGCATTAAGAAAGGTGTTTAGTCGAGAAGGGGTTCCAATGGTGTTAGTGAATGATAGCGGCTCTCATTTTGCTGCAGATGCAGTCACTACCTGGTTAAATGGTATAGGGTGCAAACATCTGTTTACTGCTCCCAGACATCCTTGTTCCAATGGTCAGGCAGAAAATTTTGTCAGGACGTTAAAAACTGCCATTGATTCTATTGCTGCCTCAACATTTAATGAGCTGGAGAGGGGAGTAGATACCTTTCTACTGCAATATAGAAATGCCAGACATTCGGTGACGAAAGAGACCGCATCAAAACTATTAAAAGGAAGAATTCTTCGGTCGAATATGAGATGTTTGGAGTCTGCAGAAGTTACGTATTATCGTGGCAATGATCTTCGACCATCCACGGGGATTGTTCTGAAGAATGTCGGGAAATCTATGGTGCGACTTCTAGATATCAATGACTTAAGTACACACAATCGACATGTTGATCAAATACAATTCCAGGAACCAGGTGAGTCTGTTCCGATTTCAGTTGTTAATTCTAATACTAATGAGTGCATTCTAGATAATACAGAGTCTTTATCCAATACACTGTCGGACAGACACAGCATGAACTTGAGAAGACGTACAATTGATTACAGACACTTAGACTCTAATTTAAGCTGTGGCGGATGTGGTGTTTGAATGAACTAATGACTCCTTTGTACTTGTTGAATGTTTGATTTCGAATTCTAAATACAGTACATTCGTTGGTGCTTGTGTAGTACTTCTTGATTCAATTGCGTTATCCCTGGGATTCTTAGTTCATACTATAATTCAATTGCTTCTAATTATCATAAGAACCTTTGAGAATCAGGAAATACGGGACAACAGTTTATCTTAGTTCAATACTCCAACAATGTACACTTATGATCTTAAACAGGATAGAACCAAAATTTTCATGCGTCATGATGAACACTGTACCTCCCATTCAACCTCCATGTTTTTCAATCACATTCAATTCCTTATACGCGTATATGGATAAATGAAAGAAGAGTCATAGACTTGATTAAAGAATGAACAGTTCTTTAAGTATACCTTTACAATACATTAAAGTAGATTACAATCACAATCATCTGACCATGAAATGTATTCGGAATTCTCTTGCAAATCTCTAAACATTGAAAATTCAATGATAATTCTTTTAGTAAATCGAATCAGGAGAATTATTTTCAAACTTTTCTTTTTAACTCTATTTACTCTTACAAGTGATTTATTCAATCTTTATTTCATTTATAACATCGTTTCCGTATCTGTTATATAAATCATATGGTTTTTTAAAACTAACATCAATTTCATACTGGGAAATGTAAAACAAACTTCACTGTTCAATTTCATTCACCAAGAAAATGAATTATATAAATTGTAGTCAAAATGTTGCAATGTAAATATAGTACAATTACAGTAAACTGCTTAAATTACGAATTGAAGTGTACATGAATAACTCATATACATACATATATCCGGGGATATATGTAATGCTTATTTTACTGAATAGAATCGATTAGCCACTGACTACAAGTTAAAAGTACAATGAATTTGAACAGAAATTCAAACGATTAAAAAAAGTATTTTCAAACTAGAATTTCTTATTTTGTTAATTCTATCCCATCAAAAGAATAAAATTATTAATTTTGTAAATAATATTGCCGTTTTTTTCTTTACTGTAAAAGTTAAATTGATTACATCTTAAGTAATAGTTAAAATCATGAGTTGATTGAAGCTAGACCACCATGGAAAACCTGGAAATATCGGACGGCCGTTTCGTCTCAGTATGGGACTCCTCATCAATACGTATCCATGATCCCGCCCCCCCCCCGCGAGATTCGAGCCCAGGACCTATTAGTCTCGCGCGCGAGCGCTTGACCATTAGACCACTGAGCCGGCATCCATTAAGGGCCGTCCAGTGCTTCCAGGTTTTCCATGGTGGTCTAGCTTCAATTGACTCATGATTTCAAATACTGAAATTACTAAAATCTCCACAAAACCCCTTCTGATTTTAAGAAATGAATATTGGTTTATATATTATAACCACAATATGGGAAATAATTCACTGCCAAAGATTTTTAACTACTTTCCATTTTAGTACTTTTTCTAAACTACATGTGCTTCACCATAACAGTTTTACAATTATTAATACAACAGAAAATTCAATGAAGCAATTGGAATAATTTGAAGTTATGTAGTTCACTGATGATCAATATGAAATTATAGTGCAATAGTTATTAACCTTTTAGAGTGCTGTCATTTGATTACAAATATAGGATCTAACGTAAATTAGAGGTCATTTGATATAAAAAACCCATCGATTTAAAATAACTTTGGGTCTGTCATTAGGACAAGTATGTTAGATTCATTATATTATAGTATTATTTACAATGTTAAATATAAGTAACAATTAAATTGTCTTTGGGATTTTTTTAGTAAACGGAATACACTCATTAAGACATTAAATAAGAAAGATTAGTTCAGCGAATTCGCCGAAAAGAGAACTCTTCACTGAACTAATTTTTCTTGATTAAATTGTCAACAATATATTTTCTTAGAGAAAAACGAAAATTCAAATTTTATCAATGCATCATTTTAAAAATTTGATTTTGCTCTGATACATTACCAGGTTGAAGTGAGTTTATGGATAATTATCAAAAACGTCTAAGACAGAATGTTCAAAGTTTATTTTACTATCATCGATCTAGAGTACTACTTGTTAGATATTGTCTGTGAGACTATTTATTTCAAATTGTACAGATTTAACTCAGTTATCATGTAAAAAAGCATGTTTGCTTTATTTACTTGGGATTGTAATCTTCATTATTGGACTGGTGAATTATAGTGACCACCTGTAAGGTGGTCTAGTTATCGAAAGTAATGAGTATTCTATTCCAATTACCATAAAGCATGCAGGTATACCGACCAGATAAATTTACAAATCATCAAAAAAACAGGCTCTCTTGTCCATTACTATATATTATCAACGAGATTCATATATTCTTATTAGCAACAAGTCATTTCCATTTGCCTTTATTCACTTATTGTTGAGAATCGATAATTTTAAATAGTGGGTTAACATTAAAAGAAAAGTAGCCTTAAGAATGAATAAGCAACTGTGAAGATCACTATCGTTAGCATTACTTACAAATTTATCGTAAAAATCAGCATGACTGGATTAGCTATTTATGAAAAATATATCCATAAGTTTATTGATTATACTTCTAAATTAAGAGTCTGCTAGGGGAAAATAAGGTAAAAAATAATGTTACTAGTAAATAAAATGTTCACTAATCTGAAGTTCACACTACCAGTTATAAAAAATATATTTACTTTTCAGTGAGACTTTAAAATATAACCATGTTGTTTATCTTTTTATTTATAATTCAATAGGTTTTCCTGCTAATAGTGTTAAAAACAATGACTGACGTTTTTAGGCTCTGTACTTCCTTTATAAAGGAGATCAACACGGTTCTTCAAAGGTTATAAAGGTTTACATTAATGTTTTAAATTTCATGAGTTATTTGGATAGAATTTGTGAACTATATTGATCTATATTTTTTTTTCTAAAATCATAAACTGTTTAAAAGTTATAAGCAACGATGGATGGTGGTTAGTAATAGAATACAGTACACGCGTTTCGTCCTTTAAAGGACTCGTTAGCTGGATGCACCTGCATCCCCAAGGTGATGTTCACTACGGGACTTGAACCCAGCACCGTTCGCCTCAGACGTCCGAAATAGGATAAAACGCGCGTCCTGGACTACACTGCTGGTCACCATCCATCTTTTCTTATAATGCTTGTTGTTTTGAAATGTCTAAACAATGTGCAAAATAAACGATTAGAAAACCTGTGCTGGTTAGGCAAGCAGTTGCCAGATTAGACAGATGTGATTACACTGAACAGAATGACTATCTGGCTACTCAATAGTTTCGATTAAATCCCAATACTGTTTAAATGTTAATTGGAAGATAATGTGCACATGAGCATATATCATCAATGTTTTCAGTAAAGCTGAAGCCTACTGGTAAAATGTGAGTAGTAAACTGAAGAAAGAATAATAATTACTGTCTTACTTAACAACATGCTATAATACAGTAGGAGGGTTCTTAGTGTCACTGGTCATACTTAACTCTGAAATGTAGGATGATTGAAATATCTTTTTCGTTAACGTCAGTATTATTTGGCCGATCCACACTGAATGATCTCATAACATATGAATGCTACCCAACTACGAAATGATAATGAATTTACGGTTAGACTTATACTATCAAACGTTTGCCCTCAATTTATGGATCTATTAATTGATACTTACAACTAATGGCAAATTTGGTAATTAGTGCGATAAAGTTAATGTTCACTGTAGTTGTCTGGTCCATCGCTATCGTAACTGTACACATCCTAACTTGGACTTTTTTCCATTTATCTGTTCATTTAGTTGATAAACTAAGTTATCAAGGAAGCTGAGGTTTTAACATCACAGATCTTGTTCGATCGTTCTAGCATTCCATTTTTGGTACCACTACCTCCATATTGTAGTTCTGGTTCTCTTTAGTCTGGTTTATAGCTAGCGATTAGAGCTCAGATTCGATGGAAATATCTAATAAAAGTTAGCACGATAGATATTCTTAATACTGTTATCCAGGCAGTGATAATTAACATTAATGATAATACTTGTTGCATCAGTACATGAAATTGCTGTAATTATCGAGTAAGCGGATTCCTATATCACTGTCTGTTCATCAGTTTTGGTTTCTTATTTGAGCATTTCACTCTTAGTTTTGGCCATGGATACTTCAATCGCGAGTTTTCTTTAGTTCCAGTCGTACCTGGTTTATAACTGTTCGTTTTCGGAATGGATTTTGGTTTCGTATTGGGTAGAAAACGGGTCTACTCTTCGTTTTGACTTTATATCGGTTCGACTGCAACCTCTGCAAATCATTTGCGAAAGTTTGAATACTGTTATCAGTCTGTCTTTTCTATAGTACCTATGTCTGCAGAGAAATGTGGGCGTAAGGCTGGTTTTACTGTGAGTCATGATCTTATCAATAGCTATTATGTTTTTTTGAAAAATGAGCTTCAATGACTAAACTATTTCTTCTAGTTAGTTCAGGTACAGCACATTTAAGCTCCCAAGGAATACACCTAAGTGTTTTGATGGAGATTACTTAGAATATTCTAGTTTTGTAGACGAGATAGATTTAATGTTTTTAGGTGAACATTTAAGTGAAGAGATAATATTAACTTATGTATCTCGTCAATATACTGGGGATGCACCAAGTGCTATTAATTATTGTAGTCCTTTGCATCCCACTCAAGATTATAAAAAAGCCAGGAAAATTCTTTATCAGAGGTTTGGGAGATCACATGTGTTTGAATTCGTAAGAAGGAAGTAGATGTCAAACCAAGAATGATGCCGAAGTTCTGATTTAGTCTTCGGATAGTTTGTTGCTGTACAGAAATACAATGATTTCTTCAAATTTAGAACGTACCTTAGATCTGATGTTGATATTGTAAGCAGGAATAACGAGGCTACCTACCCGTTTGCAAAGTGAGTAAAAGCCAGGAATACACTGGAAGAAGGTGCTGAACCAGGTTTCTCTGATATACTGAAGTTGTTACAAGATAATTTTAACTCGTCAACTAGTGGAATCGAGAACGTAGTTAAGCAGACAGTGAGTCTGTTGTTCATGGAAGAACTTTGGCTATGAAACTAAATAGATCAGAGGTAGGTCCAGAAAGGTGTATCTTGCAAGAAAAATAAAATCACATGGAGCAACATGACACGTTTGTGAGGCTTGCTATCAGTCAAAAGGTAAAGTTTACAAGAAAGAAAATATGGTCATGTAAGTAGGATATGAAAACCACCCGCTATTGGAGATAGATAATAGAATTTCTCATAAAAATTACGTTGGTTGTTTGATAAAAAAGGCGAACTATGCTAATGAGAACAAATCAACCGGGTTAAACAATGTTAGTAATGAGATTAACCTATTGATATATTTAGTGCAGGCATAAATTTTTACGAAATTGATGTCATGTCATAAAATCCTATGGCTCTGTTCATTGAATCAAATCCCCGTACGGACTACGTTAGTGAAGAAAGTTTGATTTAGAAGGTAGCTACTCATCAAGTGAAGGGAAAGACAGTAATACTTTTAAATGTATTGAGAACTTGCAAGCTCATCTCTGTTTTGCTATGTAAATCGATGTAACTGATGGAAAAGGGCTTGAGTTTGCTACCGTATAAATGATTAACCATCTGGCATCTTTGTTGCGTGTAAGTTTTACTATTGTTGAATTGTGTCTGGAGAATGAAATATGCTCAGTAATACTCTGTGATCATTCATGAAAAAATTCGTGACCGACGTGCACTGAGATAGGGTTGACTTTGATTGCAAATATTTCACATGCATTCTCGTACGTGGAGTTATTATGAGATAAGTGTGTTCGTCAGTTTGGTAAAAGGTCTTAGGTGAGTCTTTTTTATGACAACACAAATATCATGCGCATTCGTGGTTCAATGTCATTGGCGAGAATATTTGATTCTATATGTGGCTCAAATACGATGGCTACGATTGGGAGCATGAGGGACCCTATTGTTACTCCATTTATCTGCCTGCATAGTTTTCCGTTAAAAGTAAATCAGGATGAATTTAAACACCGCTTTAGGGATTCCATGAGTAGACTGGTGCTTGAAAGTCATCAGTCCGATAAAATATTGTCATTCTCTAGTAAATTCTAAGCAGACAAAGACCAATGCTTTGCAAATACAAAGTTTGTGGACTTTCATTTGCATTTTTGATCATATGGTTTTAGGCTGTTTCATGCAACAATCTCTTGTTCGTTGTCTTGCAACATATAGTAACGTTATCTCAGTTACTGAACATGTAAGAGGTAGTGCTGACGATAATCATAATGTTATGATGGGAATAAAAACTCTTCTTCTAACATCATACACTTGTAACGTCTAACACTATAATGTTTGACGGTGGAATCATTGTAGCAGTCCTAACTTTATCATACAATTGGATATCCAGCTAGAAGAATAGACTAACCACTGGTATTAGACAGACATCTTATATACATAAAGCTTCAACATTTCTGTTCGCAAAAACAAAAATATTAGTTATCAAACATTATGGGCAACGCGATATATTTGTAATTGAACTTTTGATGCTTGTTCTCTTTTGATACATTTGTTTTTCTGAAGCACAGCTACCGAACTACTTAAGGGTCAATTGTGAATAAACTTTCACTTCTCGCGTTTAGCTAGCCATATGTCTATCGTATGGTTTGATAGCATAAGTCGTCAGCGCAGTTCATGCAAGAGGCCTAGTGAAAACAATAATGTTTGTAACAAAAAGCGGAAGAATTACAGACATACACCTATATCTAAGAAATCCCAGATAATTCAGTCATCTGGCCCTAACAGTGTTGTTCGGAGTCCTTACGTCGTGGCTCCATCTATCCAAAAATTACGTGAGAATATTTTGAATGCCTATGTAGTTAAAGAAACAGAGATGATAGCGTTTTTTCATTTGCTGGGTATGATAATTTTCGCATTAATTTCCTTTAATCCAAAGAGGATACCACAATTAAGAAGTTTCTTGCCTTCGATATGTGCTTTAAATGTGCAGACAATGTAAGCTTATGGAAATTTCATTGGATATTTTAGTTTGCGATCGCCTATGTGTTCGCCTATTTTAAAAGATGTAATCTTTCAATTCAAGAATATAATAGAATGAACTTTTTTTGCTGTCTGTGAGTGTGACATCTTTTTTTGTATTCCGATCAAGGTATCTTGTGCATGATATAGAAGAAGATGATGGAGACCACAAATATGAAATTTTTCCATGGGCTCTTGGTTCATTTTGGCAACAGAAAATGTCAAGCTTTTCTCGACAGAAAGAGGCTTTATGGGCTAGAATGGATTATCGAGCTGTGGTTAGCTATAGGTGCTGCAAAGAAGTATGTTTGGTTTCGTTTTATACTATGATGAAGCTAATGAGCATTTTCCCATCACATCCTGTATGGGGCCGAAACAGACTTCCACATCATGGAGGAGCTATTCGATCATATCTAAAGCCCACTGACTCGAATATTCCGCAGGGTCCTAAGTCTCTTCCAAGGTACAAAACCCCAACAAAAATGACAGATTTTAATACCATATTCGTTTTATAGACTATGTGATGCCTGTAAACTGTTTTATGCAAGGGACACCATCCCTGAATGTTTAATTGCAAGTGAAAACCTCCTTACCCCAGAAAATTCTCCAAACCTAAATGACTCAGCTTTCCATAGTCTATTTGAAGGTAAAGATTATGAATTTGCTAAAACAAACAAAACTAAAGACGATTCGTTCAGCAGCTTTAGAAACGAGAATGGATCAAACATGAATACTGGGTTTCAATCATATAATTCATGCTGTAATGAAAGTTGGCTCTCTCAAGAAACATACTGTTATGAGAGAAGTAAGAGTGTATTCAAATTTCAAAACAATTTGGCTTTGTTCTTACCAACACAGAATCTTAATTATTTATGGTACTGTATACATGGTATTTGTTGGAATGCTATTTACATTTTAACAATGGTAAATATACTGATTGGTGACATTCAGTTGAGACTTGCAATAACAACTGTTTGGTTCAAAAAGCTGTGAGTGGCCAGCAACAGACCTAAGGGTTTTACGTAGCTCGATGTGTCTAAGTCATGATTCTCATAAATGTCATGTTAGTTCATGAGCTTAGCGTTATGATGGGTAAACGATCTGATAAAATAAGTGATATGACTAAAGTGTTTGGACAAATAGTTAACTCACATTATCGACCGGCTTACCTAACCAGGTCAGTCCTTAGAAGACAAAACTAGTGGTTAACTAAATGAGCATCATATAATAAAATGCCCGACAAAAATTGTATAGGTGAGTTAGTTGTCACATAAAGACCAATTAATAAAGAAAATACTCATAATTTTAAAATAACTAAAGATTCAATACTTGCATTTGTCATAAAAATTACGATACCGTTTTCCTAGGACTGACAATGGCATAACAAATGTAGTCAGTCTTAAGTCTATACTGAATTATACGGATGGAATATTGTAAAATAATAGACAAGCCTGGAATAGTGTTTTTAAAACCAATGTCTTTTAACTTCCAGGATTTCTTTTAATGATGTACAACAAGGTAACTAACATATGTGAAATAACTCTCACTTTTCTCTCTTACACCAATGGAACACAAATTTATCTTAGACTAATATCTACATTGGATGCCCTCCTAGTGTCCATTCTACAGGACTGCAACACAACTCGAATCAACAACAGATAATTGGCCTGACTAGAAAGTGAGTATATTTCCACGTCAACAACTGACATCAGTAATAATAAGGGTAAGACAATATTTAACACATCTAAGATCTGTCAGACTATCTACTAGTCTGAATGGGTAAACATCGAATCATTATTTTCCTTACCCATACACCAACACAACATTTATTATTTATCAGTTCTCTGGTTAGTTACACTTTTTGAACGTCGATTACCGTCGTACTAAAGCCTTTAATTATTGCGCTCAAGTTTTATCTTTAAGTGGTAAGTTAATAACCACTGGGGTAACAAAAATCTTACTTATATACTGATTTGTAGTGAATGTACTCTGAATATGCTAAGCAATTCATTGCTTTAAAAAGGTTAAAAAACAAGTATTCTCTGCATAAAAGTTGTTGCTATCACTTAATTCACTCTTGGCTTTGTAAGATTATTTTGTTTTCCAGATTATACCTTAGTAAGCATCCTCAGTTTTAGGTTTCTTTAAATTGACGAAATTTACTTACATACACCTGTTACTCACAGTGGAGCATAAGCTGCCGACCAGCATTCTCCAACCCACTCTGTCCTGGGTCTCTTTTTTCTGATTCTATCCAATTCTTGTTCATTCTTCGCGTAATGTGTCCTTTGGTCTTCCTCTCCTCCTTTTGCCTTCAGGATTCCATGTGAGAGCTTGACTTGTGACACAGTTGGGTGCTTTCCTCAATGTGCGTCCTATCCACTTCCAGCGCTTCTTCCTGATTTCTTCCTCCTCTGAAATCTGGTTTGTTCTCTCCCATAGTAGGTTGTTGCTGATAGTGTCTGGCCGACGGATCCGGAATATTTTGCATAGACAACTGTTAATAAACACTTGTATCTTCTGGATGATGGCTTTTGTAGTTCTCCAGGTTTCCACCCCATACAATAGACCTGTCAACATGTGTTAAAAATGCTGACTTAGGTGTTGGTTCAGAGTTGTTTTGAGTTCCAGATGTTCTTCAGTTGTAAATATGCTGCTCTTGCTTTGCCAATCCGCGCCATTACATCTGCATCAGATCTACCATGTTTATCAATGATGCTGCCCAGATATGTAAAGGTTTTTACATCTTCCAAAGTCTCTTCGTCAAGTGTGAAGCGAAATTTCCAATGATATAAACCCGACTGGGTTTTCAGAACTCAGTGGTGTTTACTAATGAGAGTAAAAAAATTCATGAAAAATTGCTCATCAGGAAGTTCAGGAAACAAATATTCATTATGTAAAATGTACGTCACCTCACAGAAAGCTTAGGGCTATGTTATTACAAGATATTACTGAGACTTACTACTACAAACAATTATTTAATTTCCATTTTAAATGTGATTTTATTAAAAATATCGAAACATTTATATCATAAAGTTTTTTTGTTCCATAAAGCGTTCTAGATTTGGAATGATTTTTACTACTTATTGAGTGCATAATGATAACTTTTAAAATCTTTTTTAGCTCTTTCTGGTACTGAAAATGGATATTGCCTTATGGATGAAGAATAAAAGAAAGAAAACTGATGAAACACATAATTCGCAGTTTTAAAAACTTATGGTCATGTTGTAAATAATTTGTATACGTCACATACTGTAACATGTTAAATAAATAATTCGCAAATTTTGGAATTAAAAGTTTTACACTAGCTGTTTTGTTCTCTACAAAATCAAACAAAAAAGAACACAAAACGTCCATTTTTAGGATACAGGAAAATGCACTGAACAAAATAGCGAAGATTATCTTTTGTTGAGATCGAACTATGTTTAAAGCATCAAGACATCTCTCGGTTAATAGAAGTTCGCTTCGTAAACACAAGCCAGTTTGTTTTTTGAGTTTCTTTGGATTAAAATAGACTGAGTTTGCTCTCTCCTCAGATTCAATATACAATTTGAGTATCTCTATCATTTTCAAATCAAGAGCAAATTATTAATTACGACGTTTTAGCAAAAAATTAAGCACATTTAATCCAAATTGCTTTGAGAAGTGAACTATCAGAGCAGTATTCGGGAATGAACCTTTGGTGAATGATCAAGTAAAAAACATTTATTTCAGATGCTTATGATCCAAGCAACCCTTTTCACTTTCTTTACGTATAATTTATGCCTAAAACTAGACAATTATGATCTGTATAATGCAAACGTAAGTATCAAAATCATTAACTTAAACTTGGAGATGTAACAGTAGTTTTTGACTTTGGTGGTATTGATGGTTATTCTATTAGAAATGGCAGAAGTTCGCACCACGAATATCACGCCACTCTAAAACGTTCATGATAACAAATAATTTTGCCACGATAGTTAGTCTCGTCAGAAACTCACTTTCAGAAGATAATGAGATGAAAGTACTATCTCAGGTATGTATAATATAACTGAGTAGCTAAACATTAGTGCATTAAAATAAGTTAGACTCATTGCTTCTCAAAACACTAGTCTCGATTAAGAGTGTTTCCGATTATGGAATAAGTCTTATTCATTATAACTTTATCAACAAGTATATGTAGCAAACGTTATATTTCCTGACGTGTATTATGATATTTTTTAAAATGATGCTACCGAATTTTTAAAAAGTCACTTTACTTGTTCATCAAAAAGGAAACTACATTAAACGAAAACTGCTGAACGGGTACAAACGTTTAGGAGTTTTAAAGGTAGTAAAACTGTAACCTATTCAAAAACGTAGATAGGAAAGTTTAATAAATATTGGGTGTAGACTCTGTTTGGTATGAAAATAATGGCTGGTTACTTAACTTTAAGTGATATTATGGTAGAATAACACATGATGTAACCATCATTTGTCTACGGATGCAGTCTGGTGGTTCTCAAAGATTAAGATGCACAGCATCGTTAGGTTTGGGTTAAAATTAGAGAAAGGCTTGGTTAACTATGGGTAATATTCAAAAATGCCTTCCACGCCTTGTACATTGGTGGAAAAATGAATCAAAAGCTACTATTCTATAGGAACTCAGAAATTAGTCTCATTGCTGGTGAAATTCTCTACTTTAAAATTTGTAATGTAAAAACTGTACGATAAACAAACGTTTACGAAACATTTGGATGTTTAAACTCTTAGTTTTGTAAAACCGCTTTAAACAGTAGCCAATACAGGATTATAACATAATCTGACAAAAATGAGTTACCTCATTAACTTTGCTTCGCATCAACCTACATAGAAATCTTTTTTGTAACACAAAAAAAATGTAGTAATGTCCTATATTTGACCACTTAGAATCAATAATTAAGAATTTGTGGTATAAACCAATATGATTTGAGGACTTTTCATATTGACAAATAAACAAGTTAAGGATAATCTGAGAATAAGTTGTTTTACAACTTGTTCAATGAATAAAAGTGTGTCGTGCATAAATAATGAACTTTAACTTCTATTAGTCGATTAAAATTTTAATCATAAAACAATATTCTTTTAGTTAATCCAAAAGTTATTTTTGATTGATATGAGTTTCATTATTTAATATTTAACATTAGATAATATTTTGTGATTACAATCGGTAAAGATGGAAAAAAATGGGAGACAAATACTTTTGAAAAAATGCACTCATTGGATAATCTTAAAAGAAAAAAATCCCTAAAAAATCAAATCCGTACATTTTTATATAATCACGTAAAACAAAATATAACACCCAATAGGTTTGTAAAGATCAAATTAAAAAGAACAATCACAATAAACATTCATCAACAGAAATTTCTATCTGATTCATTTGGTAAATGAGATAATCAATATAAGAGATATTATGAAAACAAAATTTTTTTATGAAGCTTTAAGATTCTCTATTTTATATAATTATAATAATATTGATAATAATAATAATAGTAATAATCAGATTCATAATAAAACACAAATACACTTGCAATAAAATACACGTATATATCACTTGCATGGGGGGGGGGAAAGAGTTCAGAAACAACATAAAAGTAAGCAAAAGAAAAAGTAATATTGTTGAAAGGAAAATATTTTTATTTTCCAGAAAAAGAGTTAAATCGAAATAAGCATCTAGAATAAGTTGATAAAAACAATAGAGGCAAATATTTATCAAGCGACATACATATATATATTCTTATATAACATCCTGAATTAATGCATAGTAAATTGTAATAATCATTTTTATTCCATAAAAATTGCATAATTGTCTAATATTTTCATTTTATTCTTCTTACTCTTTGTATCTTCCTTTGAACTAAACAAAATATGATTGGAACCGAGATTTAGTACAAACACGACATCGACTTATTTCACGTAGTACTTTAGTTTCATCTGGTAAATGATCTGTAATATATTGACCGACTGGTTTTTGAAATTCTGTATTATTACTGACATGACGTAGATAATAAGCTTTTGCATCTGACCAATAATTGCACAAACTCATACCATTGTTGCATTCTAGTAATGGAGAATAACTGAAATATTCAAGGCAGCTGCCGGGTGATGAAAGTTGTTGACCACCACCAGTACTTCCAACACTATGCTATTAAAAACAGAATATTTAAAATGATATATTTATTATGTATTCATAAAATCATTTTTTTATCCTCAGTTCTACTACCCTGGTTTTGAGGGATAAATAATTTAAGAGTTGTTTGTTTTACATACTGGACATAATGCACATTAGTTAGACTTTGTTTCCGATGTGTCCATGAATAAAACCTTTTTTATTCACTATAGTTTATTATGATAGTATAGTTTCTTAGCTTTATTATTGATACGTTAAACGTTTAACTACTGAATTACTAAGCGTTTTTAGCTTTCTTACTGGAAGGACCTTGAAGACCGTTGGTATTAACAGATAATTTATGACTCTAATAACTAATAACTATAAGATTAAGTCATATATTCTTCTTAAGTAAAGTGGTAATTCATTCATAGACATCACTAGTTGTGTTTCAAAAAACTTTATTTCTGACTATTACTAATAATTATAAAGACCGACTAAACGACAATGATCTCACGTAATAAAATTATGAGACAGAGAAAAGAAACAACAAAACAGAAATGAAATATGAACTAAGGTTTAGAAGAAAATATCTGTACCTATTACTTTAAATATGTGGTAGTATTAACACTTTACAAACATTTGAACAAAGTGAAAATGACGAGTAATTTATGGAGTATTACTCTTGTCTTTTTGGATGAAAATATAATGAAGGTAGATTTAAAAGTCCAAATCACCGTAAAAACTTGATACATACTAAATTCTGTCAGACCATTACTGTTAAATGTAGAGAAAAACTAATATGACTTGTTACAAAATAGTAATAGAAATACAGATGGATAAAATACTTTTCTTTGATATCTCTTCAGATAAAAAAGTGATTAGGTAACACTATGATCACATTTGTATTTTCTTCTTCGCCCAAGGTTTTTAAACATTATTTGCGTACACGTGGGTGGCTTAGAAGTGTTTCCAGTATGTTTACCAGGCATAGATTTAATAAGCTATACTTTACAGTGTTAAAATTGTTCAACTAAGAAAATATATAGATTTATAATCTTACCATTACAAAGCTATATCCATCCCAAAGTCTTGCCCAGCCTTCTGGACAGTTAACTTCTTGAAGTTGATTTGCTTGTGCATGAAAAGCATAAGGTTGTGTTGGTGCTTCACAGACAACACAACGAGCAACTCTTCGAGTAACTTCGCTTACATCTAGTGGCATCATTGGAAGAGGTTCTGTGGTAGCTAACCAGTAAGAACGATCAGCTCGAACACCAAGTTGACAAGATCCATCGCGAAGGCATTGGAAAAATGGCATTATGCTGAACATACTTAAACATGAACTATGAGAACCTGACAAAAGATAAACATTCGCAAATATTTGTATTAGCTGGTAAGTAAATAAAAATAGGAAAAAATTCTACTTCTCAATATACTAAGAATACAAAAGTTATTTTTTGTTCTGAATATATAAAAAGTTATCAGAATCTAATACATGAACTGTAACTAATTATTGAAACTACGTTTCAACAAACAAGTTTGACAGCAATAAAAAGCTCGGTGAACCATTGTAGATAAATGTACCATACCGCATATTTCGGTTTCATGGAATTTTGTCTTCAGATTTTAGTTAAATTGTCTAGTTGTTTATTAACAGTGTAAAAATAACATGTAGTAATGAACAGTGGGCAAGTTGGCTTAAATAGATTTGTAATAAGTTGTAAGTTGAGCTGTAATATATAGGTTTAAAAATGACTTTACCATATATTTTATCTTATACTTAAACAAGACCCTTTTTCCTTACTCTCTCAACAAAACAGTCATAAATGATCACTGTCGATTATTTCAATCACCGACATCTAGCAGTGAATGACGATGATATCTTATTTAATCGAGTACTGACCTTAAGTTCTAATACACTCTAGCTTTTCGGTAAAACACATATATTGCTTTTTAAGCTATTTCAGTCAATCGAATATACATTGCACTATTCAAGTAGCGAGGATCTTTCCCCAGAAGTATTTGTTTAACATTGTTCCAAAAACAAAAACAGCTCAGAACATAAAGAAATGTTTTGGGATACAAAATTATTTTCATCTCACTATCTAAAATTTATACAAAAGAACAAGACAGTTTGTAGATTCAAAGGCTATTAAATAGTTAATACATACCTAAATCCATGGTTACTAATTCACCATTTCCATTAGCCATTACAAAACTATATCCGTCTGATATTTTTTGTGAACCTGGAGGACATACAGGTTCAGTGTCAGGATTTTGGAAATGCCTTGTGAACAAGTAGGTGCTCTGTAGTGCTTGACCAGGAGGACCACTGAATCCTTCAGGTCCAGGGGGTCCAACATCCCCAGGCATACCTCTTGGACCAATATCACCAGGAGTACCTTTTAACCCTGGATCTCCTTTCGGCCCTGGTTCTCCAGGTTCTCTACCAGTGGGACCGGGCAATCCCATTTCTCCTTTAGCTCCTTTTAATCCCCGTGGTGCTGGCTCCCCAATCATTCCTTTTTGCCCAGGTGCTCCTGGTTCACCTTTGTCTCCTTTGACTCCAGGAAGACCAATAGCATCTTCTCCAGGCATTCCAGGTGCACCTATTGGTCCAGGATCACCAACGTCTCCGATTTCACCTTTCATTCCAACTGTTCCTGGCCAGCCAGTATCTCCTTTATCACCTCTAGGGCCCAATAACCCTGGTCTTCCATCGTCACCTGGTAATCCAACATCCCCTGGAGGACCTGGATCTCCAATAGGACCTCTTGGGCCAATATCTCCTGGCATCCCCAGTTCACCTTTTTCACCTTTAATTCCAGGATAACCTCTTTGACCCTTAGCCCCAGGTAGGGCCATATCACCTGGATCTCCTGCCTCACCTTGTTCACCTTTTGGACCTAAGTTATGACCATAAAGAAAGAAACAGGGAAGTTTATGAGCCACAGATAGTGAGCATTCAAAAGATGTATATCTAGAATATTGGAATCTGAGTCCATTCGCCACAAATCCCCTAAAACAAATATTTATATATAAACATTTAGTGAACACCTAACGTTAGTAAAAGGATATCACTATCATCAGTTATCACTAACTGCACAAAATAAGAAATCAACTTCTGTAATGAGGAAAGAAGTTTGCTGCATTTAAGCAACGATAATCTAATTAAATACAACCTGGATCAAACAGAAGCTGTCATCTTTGAACCAGGACCAGAACCATAACGGGAAACCGGTGGAGTAACTTGCGGTAAGGCGAATACTAATGAGTTTCTAGTCAGTAACTTTTATCGTAGTAATAATTCTTGATTTAGCCAGAATCCCCACAGTTCAAATTAGTAGTTATGAAAATCGAAGCGGAACATGAAAGTGTAAAACTTTGATGAAGCATTTAGTTGATAGATCTTGCCCTTATCGCACCTGTTCAACTTTGTATGTTTTTATTTCCTCTTCAAATTCAGTCGTGCTCTTATGGTTTACAAAGCTAAATATTAGGAAAAATAAATTGAAACTATGCATATTGACATTATTATTATAGACTACTCATAAGTAGTATTAAAAATATGATAACTATTTTCTTGAGTGATATTACAGTATTTAAAGTACACCAATGGGTGGAAGAACAATTCTTTTCTAAGAACTTGGTGCAATAAGTTCATCCATTGATGAAATATATAATGGTGTGGATCTACTTTGATTAATCTTTCAATATATGAAAAGATTTGGTTATTAGTGATTAAATTTATTTATTTACATCCAATTAACTTATTCTGTTTAGGTTAAAAAATATATATAAGGAATCAGTGAATTTTTTTGTCACTTACCAGTAAGGCCACGAAGTCCAGGATCACCTCGTTGACCTTTGGAACCAGGAATACCTCTTCCAGGTGGACCAGGATCACCTGTTTTACCCACTTTACCTGGTAGCCCTAATAACATCAGAATTAAAGAAATAATAGTAACGGAAATGTTAGGTTTCATGTTAACTAGGATCGAATTAATACGATATGAAAACCATTTAAATTTCTAGCTTACAAGAACTAAAATTCCTTCGCTACTGTAGGATTTGATTGTGAATATTTTTACAATGATAAAATCTTGAAGACCTCATTACCATTAGTAAGAAGTTTTTTACGTAGGAATAGGGTTCGTAATAGTATACGAATGAGTATTATTCCTCAAGAGAATACAACTGCCTCATAGTGAACTTGGTTATATATTCTATGTTCTAAAACAAAAATATTATGAGGAAGCCAATGTAGTTAAACCTTTACTCATGACAGTATTTTTAAAATGCTTTCAATGAACTTTTCCTCTTAAACCAATAAGTCAAATTAGAAATGAATTCAGTAAAGATTCGCGAATGATCTCCACGTATGACTAAATGATTGTATGCTTTGCTATATAGACTTAAATTTCTTAGTTTGTATCAGATATTTATCCACATTGCAATTATTTAGTTTCTATATTCTTACTATCGAAGAATGATCATGTTCTTACAAGGGTTTTGACAGAATATTGAAAAGTATTATAAGTTACTCTCAAGTACAAGCTATTATTATAATTACCTGTTAAACCTTTTTCACCCGGTGGCCCTCTAGGACCTTGTGGACCAGGATCTCCAATAGGACTTTCCTCAGCTGGTAAACACTGACCAGGAGCACCAGGAAAACCCTTAGGTCCGGGTTGTCCTCTTGGTCCAGGATCACCTATAGGTCCAATATCACCGGATTCACCTTTATCTCCCTTTCTACCTGGATATCCATCGTCTCCAGTGATACCTGGTTCACCCTTATCTCCAGATACTCCCATCTGACCTTTGTCACCCACTCGGCCTGGCAAACCTCGTAAGCCTTTTGGTCCAGCATCACCTAAATTGTGGTGAGAAGAATGAATAGAATAATGTTAATCATAAAATTATATTGTCCAAAGAATTTTATTTAGAGATGGATGCACAAACGCCAAAACAGACTGATCACTTCTAGTCCCAAACATCGATGGGAAGATCCAAACAACCAATATATATGAATTAAAATCGTGTTGAAAAAATATTATGAGTACATGGTACATGGTCACAAATTTTATCTGACCTGGGAATCCTCTGTCTCCTTTAGGTCCTGGAAGTCCAGGAATACCTCGCTCTCCCATATCACCAGGTTCCCCATCACGGCCAACTATTGTTTCTCCCGGTTCACCACGTTCCCCTTTGATACCTTTTTGACCCTTCCCCCCTGGAAAACCTTTAGGACCTGGCAGGCCAGGTTGGCCTTCCTGACCGGGTTTTCCCGGACGACCTTGCAAACCAGGCACGCCTGGATCTCCCACTATGCCCTGAAAGTAGAAGTTACAAAAGCAGTTAAGATAGAGAAAAGTAACTAATATCTTGAAAAAAACATGCGCAGACATTGTTCAGGTAAGCAACTGGAGAAATGGGAGTGATATCGACGTACCTTTGGCCCAATTAAACCTGGTACTCCAGGGGAACCTTTAGGTCCAGGTAATCCAGGATCTCCAGGCACCCCTGGTAGACCTTTCTCGCCGATATCTCCGGTATCACCAACATCTCCAACTACTGCTTGGCCATTGGTTCCTGCATCACCTGGAGGCCCACGTAAACCAGGTTTTCCAGTGGAACCTTTTTCTCCAACATCACCCTGAGGACCCTGTTCTCCTGTATCACCTTTCGCACCAAATGAGTCTGTACCAGGAAGACCAGATTCACCTTTTGGACCCGGTTGACCTTCATCACCAGGACTACCTACATTCATAAAATGATGGAATATAATTTATTATATTGTTTGCTAAATATGCTTTGCATTGTATGTAGACAAAAATCTGTAACATAATTCTAATTTTTGTAGGCATTTAGTCAGTAGTCAAAAGGTTATGATCACCAACGTCCTAAAGAATAGGTGGAGATAACATGTTTGAAGTTAAATGTCCAGGAAACGAGTTTAGCTAAAATGATGGTGATAGATCTCGATATTTCTGAAATAATACACAAAGTTACGTATAAGATTTTTACACTCAACTAAAAGACTGTATGAATCGGACACTGGGGAATATCAATACCTATAATGTTTTTTTCACTCGTAAATATAAGTGATTCAAATGAACTATTATGAACTGAAAAACTCATGAAGACAAGTGGTTACTTTAAATAGTTAGAACTAATTGGTTAATAATTAAAAGTGATCTGTCTGATGCAACTATCGTGGTCTAAATCTAAGGCGAACTGATAAATCTAACTGTTCGCTGTTTCGCAGAAATCTGTATTTAGGTATAGGTGATGGATGAATATTTAATGAAGACATTAACCATGTGCGTCTTTAAGGAAAGTAACATAGGTTATTATAAAAAATCGTATTTATCTAGTCGTGTTAACAGGATATACTTTAATTAACTCTCAACACCACACTATTAGTGAATAAGATAAAAGTTTCTAGACTAAAACTTTTAATTCATTCCGTTACTTGATTATTAGAATATTTCCATTAAATAATTTATCATGTTTTTAGATCAACAAGCTCAAACCCTCAAACAATTTTTCCAAGTGATGTTAAGTTGGTTAAAAATGCGTATAGTGTTGTGTTTTTGAGAAGTAATTAATCTTTATACTCTCTTTCTAGACGTTGCGTTCTGCCATTCTTGCTGTTCAGAGTCCTGAGAAAGCCAATCGTACTTCCTATTTATTTGCGTTATTCAATGGCATTCATTTTACCATATCCATTTATTCTGTTGCATCATGTTTGTAAAGTTTGAAAAATATCAATCTATTTATCAAATACAAAGATAACGCCTTAGTGTACTACCTGGTGGTCCTTCGAATCCTTTTGGCCCAGGTGATCCTTCAAAGCCTTTAGGACCAGTAGTTCCGGGACGGCCAGGAGGACCTGGATCGCCTGAAGGACCATCTGGTCCAGGTAAGCCTGGTTCGCCCCTCAAACCTTTTTCACCTGCAAAGAAGGAAATGTAAAAGTAAGATTCAATAATTTTAAGTGATTTGAAGAGGAATGATTATTAAGTGTCTTGAACTTCAAATTTAAACTGTGGATTAACATACTTTTTAAGTTTCAATAAATAATTTTTAAAGAAACAGTACTTTAATATGTACATCCAACCACCTACTGTTTTAGGATGCAATAAACTGCGTATGGTTTAAAAATAAGTGCACTAGTTCGGAAATAATGATGATTGACTTACCTGTTCGTCCAATTGGACCTGATGGTCCTCGCTCTCCTTTCGCACCTCTTAGTCCAGGTTCGCCTTTTTGTCCTTCTGGACCTTCTGGACCAGGAAGTCCAGGTTCTCCTTTGTCCGCTGCTCCGAGACATCTGCCTTTATCTCCAGGTATACCAGGACGTCCAGGCAAACCTAAAATAGAACATAGGAGGCATAATTAACTCTGTAGTAAGATACTATTACCAACAAGTTATATTTTACCAGAAATTCCCTTGATATACTGCTGTACTTAGACTTAAGTTACTCCTTACTAGTAGCAAAATTCTTGAAAGTTGTAAGTTAGTCAAAGTAAAATATGTCAGCTTATGTACTGCCTCAAAAATTTTCAATTCTCACTTTCGAAGTAACAATCAAAAACAGGCGTTAGATTACAATGAACCATACTTAATAATTCAGGTTCAAATCAATTCCAGTAGCTGAACCAGTGTCAACAGACACATCCATCACTTGTAAATGCAATGTTTCTTAAACATAACTTACATATTTCATATTCCTTTATTAAACATCAGTATTTGAAGTTTCTTGATTCCACTTTTTAGAATATCACCTTTGATCTCACTACCAGACATAATATTTGTTAAAGTGGATACCTTTTAAATAAAAACGGTACACATAAGTATTTAATCACGTTTACTTGTTGATTAAACACACCTGGTTCTCCACTATCTCCTGGATCACCCATAATTCCCTTAATACCAGCTCCACCACTTGGACCAGGATCACCTTGAAGTCCCGGTAGACCAATATCTCCACGTTCTCCTGCTAATCCAGGTCTTCCATGTAATCCTATTAATCATAATAATGATATTAACAATAATAAATAAATAAGCAAATGCATTTTATGTTAACTCATTAAAAAAAACTCAAAATTAATAACTTATTTTAAAAGTGCATGCAATTACTTTAATGACGGCGTTGAAACATAATATTTCTCTTAGAACATAGGCTGTTTCACAAAAGTGCAATAAAATGATTGGATAATAATACTCTCAACTGCAACATAATTTTTACCTGGATCTCCTGGATCACCAATCATACCAGGGTCTCCTTGTGAACCTCTAGGACCTGGTATACCTGGCCGCCCAGGTTCACCACGTTCTCCGGGGATTCCAGTTCCAGGTTGACCAGGCAATCCTTTTTCTCCTTTTGGACCTGTGGAAGTTATTAAAAGTATTGCTTGAATAAAAACTTTGCCCTGTAACATTTAAAAATTATTCAACATATGAGCAATGTATAAAATATGTTGTTCACCTTTCACTGATAAATTGATTTATATAAAAGTTTTGGTGATGATACCCAAACCATTATTCATCTTTTTCTCAACATTTGATCATATAAAGAATTTAAGCTGAATATCTCCAACTTTAAATTAAAACATCAGACCAATTCACTCTTAAAATTTCCAGAATTTTTTTGATTAAAATGATATACCTTTCAAAATCAGTTATTTTACAATTCCTTAAGTCTTACCTGGGTAACCACGATCTCCTATAGGGCCAATATCACCTACATCTCCTTTCACTCCAGTAACTCCAGCGGACCCTGGTTCTCCTGGGCTACCCTGTTCACCAGGATCACCTAAAAGATGAAATTAAAGTCGTAAGTTCAAGTTAAATTATTTAAAAATTAAACATTTTATAAAGAAACAGTAACTCGGCTACCAGTTAGGAAGTCAGTAAAAGGTAAACTAATAAGTATAGTGAAACAATACTGTTAGATTAATACAACTGTAGTAATTTCAGTAGTTAGTATGTAGAAAATGGTTCAACAATATTTCACTTTGATTACCCATCGCAAAATAAAGCCACTACAATAACTAGTTAATAATGTATTTTTTCAAGGTAGAATTCATAATATTGATTACCACATACAGCTTTGGTTTTTATCATCTGTGTGAGAAGCTGCAGATCATTAATTTAGACACTAAATGTAGCTTCACTAATGTACTATCCGCTACACAATAGTTGTGGTTGGGATAATAGTACGGAAGGATTTACATGGCCATTTGATAAGATTTATTTTTGTTTATTGAAATATTTCTTCTTCTATATGGGATAACATACTATTGATATAACTGTCGGAGATCAAATTTATCTTACCTGTTTCACCTACAGTTCCCTTTATTCCAGCAGGTCCAGGTATTCCTGGGAGTCCTTTTATACCTCTAATCCCACTATCTCCAGGTTGACCAGGTGGACCTTCATCACCTGGTTTTCCTTTATCTCCTCTTGGTCCAGGTTCACCTTTGGGTCCACGATCACCTTTTTCAACTAAACAAGAAAAAAGTGGATATTAAACAACAAATAAATGGGTTTGATGGATTCCCAAAAGAAAGTAATACATAAAAAAGAAATAAGTTTTTTAAAAAACAATTAATTCTGTCGTTTTGGCTAATAGCTTGGTCAACTGGGATAAAAATTATATATGAAAATGTATCCACATCTTAAGAGAGATTATAGATGTTTAATTGTATAATATTGAAAATATGTAAATAAATAAACAGTATATTTGTAATACACCAATGAGTAGAAAAATTAGGTTTTCTGACGTTTCGTGATTCGGTGTAAGCTACTTCTTCAGAGAATTTATTCTCTTACACTTCGCTTACACTGAGTCACGAAACGTCAGAAAATCTAATTTTTCTACTCATTGGGATATTACAGATATATTACTTTTATTTATAACAATCTAATCAATGTTCAATTTATTCGAAATTGTCAAGTCAAACTTTGGTAATGATACCTACAAACTCACTGAAAATATGTGTTCACATAGTAAATTATTGAGTTATTATTGTTAAATACTACTTATTTCACTTTATTTAAATATGATTACTAACTTATCTGTCAATAAATCATGTAGAAAATGGTGTGTTTTTTAAATCATTTTTATTTATTTTAGGAATCAAATAATTCCTTATCATCAGTCATTAGCTTTGCACATCACGTTTTATTCTCTTGTGTTCAAGTTGCTGTGTAAATTCAACCTAGGGTTGTTAAAAGTAGCTAGGAAATCGTATCAAGCGTTCATTTAGCAATAATCATCAGGTTATGTATTGTTCGATAGTTTATATATTCGTCAACATCTAGTCCGATATGAAAATGAATGTTTCGAAGCTCGGATAGTACAATTAAGTTAAGTCATTGAACACTAACTTCCTCGAAAAATACTTCATCTCCCACATTGTATACGCACACAGACCACCTTGATCTATTGTATTCAAATTTAAAAATAACCAGTGAAGGGGGCAATTGTATCGTACTAGTTTATTAATTAAACTTTATATTCAAGTATTAGATACGAAACAAACTAGTGCTATTGATTCCACAAAACTTCAGATTATCAGTAAAGGCATTTCATATCTTGTTCAAAAGAATTTGGAACTAGTTACCCACCTAAGTTTATTTATCACTTAAAAATTTTCATCAATATTGATCAAATGACTAACTCATATAAGTTAAGAATTTACTGATAAAATTCATGAATTTTTAGTACTTTTCCTTCTCTAAATTTTTATTCAGTTGTTAGAAAATAGATTTTATGTTCACTAAAAGAACTGTTAATGAACATACCAGTTAGATTACGACTTTGTATAACATTCACAGTACAATTTCCAGGTTCTCCAGAATCGCCTAATTCACCTTTCAATCCAGGACGTCCAGGTTGACCTTTTTCACCTTTATCACCAAATCTAACATCAGCTGTCGCACCTTTGTAACCTTTTTCGCCCAATATACCTTTAGGACCTTTCTGTCCAGGTGAACCTCGCAAACCAGGGTCACCCTGGAGGGGGAAAAAACAGTTCATATTTAGATAATATTAATAAACAATGTAATTATCACCTTTTAATGTAACTGACAAAATTATGAGCAATATCTATTCTATTTAAACCAGCAGACAATAGATTTAATGAAATTCGCACTAAAAACTCTACAGGTAGTCAATAATGCATATAACGGAGTAATTTTTAAAAGTACCAACCTGTGGTCCTTCTAATCCACGTTCTCCTTTTTCTCCTGGAGAGCCCATAATACCCTTGATCCCTTTGTCACCTTTGACTCCATCCACACCGGGATAGCCTTTAGGGCCTTTCAAAATTCCAGTGTATTCTGTTCTTGTTTCACCTGGTTCACCTTTGAAACCTTTTGGTCCAGGGAGACCATGTTCACCTTGATCACCCTAAAGAAAGATTAAGAAATCAAATATTACGTGATGAAATTTATATACAGCTGTCGATAAAATAAAATAACACTAATGTCACGTAATCATATAAACGATTATTAACATATTTATTATGTGTAATAACTACTTATATTGATTATCTAAGGTAAATATCACACAACATTTGCATTCACACAGGGACAAAAACAAGACTTCTAGAGTATTGGTCCTAGTTAGTTCCTTTAAACATCGCATTAGAGCACAATTTACGGTGAAACAACTTCTGGAAAGGCAACTTATTGACCGAAGTACTCAACTTTCGACCACTAGGTCGCACGTTTGAACTCGGTCCTCCTTATGTCGACTAGAACAACCGAATTGTTATAATGTGAATATTTTGATAATAAACTAGATACAATTATTCATGATAAAATCGATTGGTTAAGTATTTGTACTTTCTGGGGTTTTATAGTCTGAAGTCAATAAACGATCTTGTTCTTCTGTGTTCTTTATATTAAACGAAAAGATGTCTTAACATAAAACGGTGAAATCAAAATCTAAGTAAACTTACTTCATAACCCTGTGAACCCGTACGACCTTGATTCCCGGGAGCACCGCGACTTCCTCGTTCTCCTTTGGCACCATCTCGACCTCGTGGACCTGGAAGACCAGCTGGACCAATATCACCTTTTTCACCCTTTGCCCCAGGTACACCAGGTCTACACGCACTACATCGTTCTCCAGGTTCACCTAAATATTCAGAATTAGCAGTGATGTACCAAGTATACAGTGACTTTTAATATTATTCGGTACTAACCAGTTATGTGTTCAAAAACTTGGAGTTATGCATCTTTCCGGTAAAACCACTTTTATGTCGATAGCTACTTTTCTAAGCTAAAAATCCAAATAGTAGGTTAGTTTATTGGTTCACCATTTAAATGATTATTTATTTTCTGGTCAATGTGTTACTACTTATTAAGTATAGCCAATCAGTTACTTCACTTTCATGAGCTACTATCAGCTAATAAGGAAAAGTGTTCATAAACCATTTTCTGTGAAAGTTTATCAATATTCCATTCGTTTTCATATTATTGACTAGCACATAGGTGAACTTTAATCCCTATGTATTGATATAATTTCTTGATCACTACTTAATACATTAATTATTTACGTTACCATGTTAAAGAGGCACTCCTCAATAATTTAAATAATTAACTGACCTTGAGGCCCCATTGGACCTTGTTTTCCATGTTTGCCAGCTAAACCATCTAGTCCACGTTCACCTTTTTCACCTGGTGGACCAGGACGACCAGATCCTTTAGTACCTGGCAATCCACGTTCACCTTTTAAACCCTTTGGACCTTTCGGACCTTTGAGAAAAAATCGACAACGATTTATTACATGACAAAGTATATAGGTAAATTTGAAGAGTAGGTATACAAATATGTATTGTTTGATCATATGATCATCATAACATCAGATGGATGCTCGAATAAACTTAGCTTTGCTAAATTAAAAATATTACCATTACTATATGGTTTCTTGTTTGTTTGAAATCATCCATGTTTTTTTATAACTTTTGTCAAAGTCATAACGCCACAGTCTTAACAAAGACCAGATAAACAGTAATTCAAACTGAAGATAAAATATGAAAGAAACTAAGAATGCCAGACTAATTTGTGTATGATATATATTACTGTCTAGATGCCATGATTTAAAAATAATATCACTTCCTACTGAAGTTAATATTCAACTGGAATTGACCAACGCACTATAAAAATGGGTACTTACAGAAACATGTTTAATAAAATTAATTGTATGTTTAAAACAATACTGATGGAAATAACGCTCTCATCGACTGAATTCTCGGGCATTGATCTACCAGGAAGTCCACTTATCGACTTAGAATACGCAGATGATATAGTCCTGTTTGGTGAAGACGCTGATAAAATGCAGTCTTTTGGTAGCACTGAGCAACAATGCCAGAATGTTTGGAATGAGCTTCTCTCCTTCTAAATGCAAGTTATTGCTTCAGGACTGGTCTGCGTCAACACCTGAACTAAGGATAGGGAGTGAAGTAGTCGAACGCGTTGACAACTTCACTTATCTTGGAAGTCTGACCAGCCCTAATGGGTTGGTGTCTGACGAAATCTCAGCACGGATTCAAAAATTCGTTCGGCTTTTGCCAACTTACGTCACCTATAACGAAGACAAGATATCCGTCTATCAATTAAGGGACGAGTATACTGCGCGGCAGTTCGTTCCGTTCTACTATGCGGCTGCGAAACATGGTCATTAAGAGTTGAAGATATTCGTAAGTTACTAGTATTTGACCACAGATGCCTTAGAAATAGTGCTGGTATCTGCTGGGATCACCGGGTAAGTAATAGTGAGGTTAGACGCAGGGTATCAGGGAATTGTTAGGTTTTGAAAGAGAGAGAGAGCTATCACGGGTTCACGTAGTTTGAGAACGAGATCGAGGATTCGGTGACCAAGGTCCAGTAAGCTATCTATTGACGCGTCCCAGCCCCAGCTAACTAGAGTGAGAAGACCAAGCTTGGAATGAGAAGTATATTCTGCAACAACCCGAAACCAGCAAACTTTTTTTACAAGACAATTTCAAAACGTATATATACAATTATATATACATCGATATTGTCATGGAGCTTTGAAACATTTAATCGATAGTTCGTCGATTGACTGCCATCGTCAATCAACTATGTGCGTGGGCGGTAAGAAATGCCCACGTATACATGTGCATACAAGTTCCACAAGATAAATTACAAACTATGAGTTTTTGGGGATCTACCGTCCCCAACAGGAATGATAGTAAATCAGTTGATGAGGTTATGAATCTTCATCGACTGAGATGGTTGGACTACGTGCTGCGTATGCCTGAATACCGATTACCACGACGCGCAATGCTAACCGGTGTTAGGGATAATTGGAGGAAAGTTAGAGACGGCCAAACCAAAACGTGGCATCAATGCTTGAAGTCACTAACTTCTGGTTTGAGCCATGTTGGTAGATGCAGACTACTTGGTTGGGGTCCGTGTGACTATGGGAATCGATCACAATGGCGTCGGTGTATACACTCTCTGTCTTCCTTTAAACTATGGGATTAAAATCTCTTCATATCGATTTTGAAAAGAGCAAGAAAAAAGATTCTAGCAGAATAGCATGAATTCATTTTATTTCGTAGGTTCTCATCAGCTGCTTACAACATGAGAGGGTTTGGTTAGAAGTTATATTGAAGACATATTCGTATATAACTTTTATCCAAAACCCTCTCATGTTGTAAGCAGCTGATGAGAACCTACGAAATAAAATGAATTCATGCTATTCTGCTAGAATCTTTGTTCTTGCTCTTTTCAAAATGATAAAGGGAACTATGTGTATGAAATCTCTTCATATCTTTCTTTCTACGGACTAATTCTTTATTCCTGTACTATCTCCTTATATGCAATCTTTCTTTTATATATTACCACCACTGAATTAACTACTTCTATGAATCCGGTGCTCATCTTGTTGTGCTAATGAGGTATGGCAACTTGGACCGATGCATATATGTGCCTGGTCCTACGTTGCAGCTGACTGACTGAGTCCACGAATGGAATTACAGAGATTTTAAACATATATCCACTGTTATTATCAGTACCCTTATTATGTACCCACTCTTACTGATATTTTACCTGTACACTATCCATAGTTAATTAATTTGAATAAAATATATTTAAATCAATAGGCTACAAAACAATCAAAGATATATGTAAAGACAGACTTATCACAGTAATTTTAGCTATTGTTCCTTGTTCTGTGTTTTTGTTTTCTTCTATCTAGTTGTAGATGAATTACCTTCACTATACTATTCTTTATTAGACATGACGTCATGGTCCTCCTACTAAGAAAATACTGGGCCTTAACTACTGTTTCACATCATTATAATCTCTCTAACAAATGTCCTTTTAAAACAATTTGTGAACGTCTTTTCTGATAAATTACCCTAATATCTCTATCCTTTACACATTAAATTGTTCTATGTATTATTTCAGAATATAATTATTTTAATTTAATGTTCATGCTAATCGTGAGTTTAAAACTATTTTGTTCGAGACATTTATTATCATAAAACTATTCGCATTTATAATGTCGAATATTTGGAGTAAAATCTGTAACTGGTCGTTAGAATGACTATCATTTGTTGACATCAGTTGAATGATTTAAGTTTGATAGATCGTTAAATCTTAACGAAACTTTTCAATGTAGTAATCAGATGTGTCAAAGAATTAATGTTGTAATCAGTATAGGATGTCTTGACTAGTCCAAAGTAAACAAAAAATTTATAATTATATCAAACGTATATGATGTAAAAACATAGATTTGAAAATAGGTTAGCAAGTTCGCTACTTATCATTTAAGCTTCTGACTTAAAACTTCAATTACTATGCAAATGTAACTCACCTTGAGGCCCATCATAGCCTCTATCTCCAGGATCACCCGATGCACCTCTGTGGCCAATACCCGGTTCTCCTTTATCGCCTGGTAGTCCATCATCACCCGGACTCCCAGGTAATCCAGGTAAACCAGTTCGTCCATCATCACCTGAAACAAATCATCATGTGGTGAACGATAAATTTACTTTCATTTATAAATGTTGAGAAATAAATTAAAATATAGTATGAGTTAGATAGTTGGTATCTTGTGAAACTTGTAAAAGAGTATCGGTTATAATAATAATTCTTATTATTCAGATTTCAGGTATAATGATAACCATCCGTCTGATTGGGATTTTCTGGCAATATTAGGCGTATGAAGATCATTTCAAACTAAATACTTCATTTACCAGGTGATCCTTTTGGACCTGGTGGACCAGGTGGTCCAATGGGACAGTCAAATCCAGGGTCACCAACCGGTCCTTGCGGACCAACCAAGCCTTTCAGTCCCCTGTCTCCTATGGATCCAGGAATTCCAGGAAATCCTTTCTCTCCAGGTTCTCCAGGTATACCACGTTGTCCAGGTCTCCCAGGTAAAATACCTGTGCATTCTGTGGTACCCTAAAACGCATTAAAATAAATTGAAAAGTCTTTTTTGTTAGACAGAATAGTATTCATAACTGTACAAACATGTTTATAATTCAAAATTGTTTACTATGAGGAAAATATAATTAATTTGAAACAAGTTTAAGGTATTATAAAGACACATTCACAGAGTTATGACAAAAGCTATTGATGCCTTCGCATCATATGTATGTCATCATACTTATTAACACGGCTGTCTCATAAATGGATAGTCTTGTGATTGAAGTGTTTTTGTTTCAACTTCTCGTCTAGTGCAATTTCTAAAATGCTTCTGAGGAAATAATTGTGGCCACCAACTGGAATCATCAGGAGGGACGTTGAAAACTAGGTGAAAGTGAACAGCGATTACATACTAGTTTGAAGCTTTTTAACAATATACATCAGTCATCTGACAGGAGATCAAACTGAGAAGCATGCTATGGTCATGCTTCAGATAGAAAGCTGCTGTAGAACTTCTTGATTTACATTTTTAACTACAGCTATTCCACGATCTAGTATGTCTGTAATCCAGTACTGTCAGCGATAACTTTCTGTCACAGCATAATCGAACTCCATTACTCATATATTCAATGGCCCCTGGTTTTCAGTGGTTCTCCAGTCGATGACAATCCGTGATCTGAGCTATTTCCAAATCTAACTTCCACAAGCCTCTCAACTTAACATATCACTGTTAAAATTTCCAATAACATGATTAGCATTTTGTAAATTAGTTATTTTAGTCTGCCATTCATTTTTCTAGGATAAATCCCTTCAATAATGATTACGCGTTTTATGAACACGGGAAATTTTGTGATGAATGCTCTTATCAATAAAACCTTCCACATTTAATGAATGTATGAACCTCATGACCTCAATCCAAACGATAATAAACTAATGTAATTACAGAGATTAAGGTTTCCCCAAAAAAAGATTTTTTTTACTTACCCCAGGTTCACCAGGATCCCCAACAAATCCACGTAGCCCATCTGCCCCTGGATCTCCAGGTAAACCTTTAGGACCTGGAGGACCACGATCACCAATTAAACCATCACGTCCTTGACCACCCTAAATCAAATTGTTCGAAGGCTTTGTTAGTTGAAGATATAGTTCGAAAAACTAGCTCATGTATAACAGATTTTACATTTTGTCTTAAAAAGTGTGGCATTCGTAGCTTTCTCTTTTATTCAGTATGATGAAAAATGCTAATCTTGATGTTAGCTTAGATTTATAAAATAGATTCACTTCCAATTACATTTGAACTTCCCGGTTTCTTTATTATGATGTAGTAATAGAAAAATATTTTCAATACTTAAGTACCTAGCAACAATAGATCTTGTTTAAAATCACTTGGTTCTGACGACAAATATATCATTAACAGGAGTAGCATTAGCCTATAAAACAAGGCCTGTGCTAACAAGAAATCATTTTAAATTTTTGACGGTGAACAAAATTTTATCAAAACTTGTGAACTATCCTAATAACAGAATGACGTCTTTTGTTATGATGTTTTTCAAGTAAAATAATGTGCTTTTATTCCATACTCAGTGTTTTACCACATTTATATTCTGATAGGTCAACTTACTTTAACACCCGGTTGTCCTGCACTTCCTTTAATGCCTTTAGGACCCTGGAAAAGAATGGTGAAAGCAATAGTAAGGTAAATCATACTACTTATAAACAGTAAGTAGTGTAAAATGTACCGAACCTATTTTCAGATATTTATTTACCATCAGTGCTTTAACTGAAATACATTTTTCAGAAATCTTCCTATTTGTCGTCACTTATATCATGACTCAGTACATTTTTTTTCAACCCAAGAGTTAACTGCTGTAGAAAACGCCGATAGTAAAACAGATATATGTACTATCAATCACAAAATCTTCAGATAAACATTTAATTTAAAAATATAAAATTTCTTATTTATTTTATCATTCTTTTAACTTACCAGCGGCCCATCGGGACCTGGAAGTCCTTTTGCTCCCGGCGAACCAATAGTTCCATCTATGCCCTATATAAAAATTGATAAAATATTCGATAACAAGTTTTAGACAATCAAGTTAATTATTATTATTTCAATGAGAGTATCGTATAATATGTTGGAACAATGATGATCTTTTATGGTTTTAGTTCTTTTGGAAAGGCATATTTCTTATTCTATCGTATTCAGACCCACAAGTAGTATTTCCACAACGGCTTACGTTTAATACCTGGATAATTAATGTACTAGTAGCTTTTTCACTACATAATTGAAAAGAATCTCAAAAGATTTGTGAAAAGAAGTTGCAACGTATTTCCCCACAAACAAATTTCTTTACTACAACAAGCTTGATTATCAGCTACTTTATGCCATACATTTTATTCTTCATTAATAAATTGGTATGTGACAGATAATTAACCCAGTCACACCACTTCCGTTTGTTAATAAGATAAATAAACTTCAATTCAGAAATTCACATACCAAAATAGTTGACCAGTGGTGTTGTCTTTGAAATTCTTTTTTGTTAGAATGTGGGGAATAATTTCGTTAGTATATAATCAGTTTGAATAACTTAGTCATCTCAGTATTTTACCAAATCAACTAAGTTTTAATGATTCAATTTCAAGATAGAACATAATTCAAGTTGGTTAACACTAAAAGGCAAACGTTAGGTGGTTGAAGATCTATTTGACCCCGATTTGCTGTAGGACAGAAGGTCAGTAAAAGCTGGAATTTCCCAGTGGTAATGTCTCGGATTGTGAAGCTTGGTGACATAGAGTCGAATCTGACAGGGAGCACCAGTTCACCCAAGACAGCATACACACCCCGATGATTAGTGTCAACTAGCACGAAAACTAGGTCTAAAATTGCCTGTCGACTAAATTCGGCCATCTGTAATTTCAACATAGAGCACGTGATATAAAATCAGTTAGACTAATAACCTGAATGTTACTTGATCTATAGAATTTGATCAGTAGTAAAAGGGTTAGACAAACATGACAATGACCCCTACTTAATGATCAAACCATTGTAACTAAAGGATAAATCTTGTTTATCGCAACATGAAATAGGCCTCTCTTAGTTACATAAGTTAAGTACAAACAATACAGTTGTAAATGACTCTATACACTCACTCTTATTCCTTTCGCTCCTTTGGAACCTGGATAGCCTTTAGGACCAGTATCACCCTATTAAAAACAAAAATAAAGATAAAACAAAATGGTTTGTAAATTTTCCGTTTATAATGATTTTCAAAATTTCAGTATATTTTTCGTCATGGGGTTGTGGAGATCATTGAATTTCATTGAAACCATAAGCATTAATATTAATACAGCTCGATGCTGGTTCAGTGGTCTGGAGATCAAGTGTTCGAGTCCCGCGTATGAGATCGTGGATGCTCACTGCTCAGGAGTCCCACACTAGAAAGAAATGGCAGCCTAATGCTTCCAGGTTTCCAATGGTCGTTTAAAATTGGTCGGTTCGTGATTTCAATAAGGTTTCATAATATGTAGAATATAGATAAATATAGTGAAACAACAGTGGATTTTTATGAATTAAAAAAATTAATAATTTCATAATAAATTGATGGTTGAGAATAGGATCGTAATCTGTTGGTACCAACTGATTACGGTCAGGACTGACCTACAAAGTTATAAGGATAAGCTTTAGATTATCTCATTTCTAATTATTTCAATTCCAAATGGTTTGCTGTATACCTTATCCTAATCCAATAGATAAGTTGAGATTGATTGAAAGTATAGCTTTGTACAAATCTATGACAAACTACGTACATTCTGTAAAAAAAAATAAATACTTATGTAAAATAACACATACTCGATCGCCAGCAGGTCCAATTAAAGCTTTACGACCTTGTTCCAACGTGGTAACTGAACAATTTCTGCCTGGATCTCCAGGATCCCCAGGTGCGCCTGGGGCACCTTTTACTGGTGTATAAGTGTCAATGATACTTTCTCCGGGTTCACCAGCTTCACCAGGTACACCGAAGTCGCCATCCTCACCCTTTTATGGAAAAGATTTTCAAAAATATACTTTATTAAGGACGATTCCCAGAATATGAATCATAAAAATCGAAATATAATACATTCTGAAAGTGTTCATCCAAAAATTTAGAATGTTCTACAAAAATAAAAATTATTTTTCAAATCAGTCCAGCTAAATCAAAAATAAAACAGGAATAAAAACCTGTTTATCAGTTAAGCAAAACCGTAGAAATCGGATTTTAGTTATTGGTACTCTGTTTTAGCAATATTAGTATCGTGCACACAAAAAGTGACAGTTTAAAATTACTCAACTCATTATGATTTATTTAGGCGGATGGCACTAACAGTTATGTAATATATATACTTAATTCAATGAATTATATGACTTTTTATTTACATATCATTACAGATTCATAGTTTTTGATGGAGTTTTGTTCTCTGAGCTGAATGGTTTGGTCGTGGAGCTTTCATAGTTCTTCAGAATGACATCATCAACACAAACCATCCAGCTCAGAGAACAAAACTCCATCAAAATCATCCACCTAAGCTACAAATCTTCTCTATCGTCTTAGATTCATATTTATTATTACTGTCTATTTAGTTCATTTAAATTGATAGTTCACATATTTAATGGCATTTTTAAGATTCCACCACAAATCAATATTCATCCTGTATATCTGTTACTTGAATAAAAAAAGAACAGAAAAGGTTTCTTGAAACAAAATGCTTAAGCTTAGGTAAACAAGAAATGTTTATAATTAACTCATTTTACGTTAAGTTAGGTAGACTGAAGTTTAATTCATCAACATACTGTGAATATACAAGAACAAACTTCATGAAAATGAGCTAATTTGAAAGAACAAAATTTTAGATTGAATAACCTTTAGTAAGTTTGAGACTTATTTTTAACTTAAAAAGGATAATGGAACAGTATTAACTAATTGAAGTAACTCTTCAAGAAATAGAACTTTGTATCTAAAGAAAATCATGATTTATCAATTATTTATGGAAAAAGTAAAATATTATAATCGGTTGTGAAGAGTTATCCTTTTAAGTATTGAACCTCAGCCAATCAAAACATTATTGTTCAAAATTCAAATTATATACAATATACATTTAGCTAATTAATCAAGATCAGTCATAGTCGTGAAACGATATTAGAATCTAATAATAAACTATGAAAATTGTTTCTACCTCTACAAATCCTGTCATCATGTTCTACATTATTGAATATACTAATGACATAATATAGTGATCATTTCTGATACAAAAGCATCTAATGATGAATATATACTGCTGAAAAGTCTCAAAAAGCAGGATGGAATAGTTATTCAGAGCTTTTAAATATGACTAAATCATTTCTAAATAAAGAATAGAGCAAAAAATTAATGAGAGATAAACTGTAGAATATCCTTACTCTGTCTCCTTCTAATCCAGGCAATCCAGGGTCACCACGTTCACCTTGAATTCCATCATCACCCTAAAAGAATAGCAAAAATAACTACATAAAAAATGAATGACTGTATCTAACGTTCGACCAGTAATTTAATCACTTCATCAGTAATCTATTTGGATATTTATTCTTTTTCCAATGTTCGGTAAAACTCCAACAATGAAGTGTTGAGTGTGTTTGATAAAGAATCTCCCTAAAAATCATTTATTTATTTAAATACGATAAAAACTTTATGACTTCAGAGTTTATTGCTTCTTGAGAAAAAAATGTATATGTCTGCCTAGTTATGAGAAATGACATTATTAATGTAACAAATTCTAAAAACGTAACCATCTTGTTTATGTAAGAAACAACAATGGTAGAGTCAAACGCAATGTACTAATTTCAACTAGCTAATTAATGCTCCGCTTTCACGTCTTTCGTATATCTGCTTACTTTCAAAATCACGGCAGTTTCTTGACAAACTCATATTTATTGTATGAATAATACAAATTGTTATCCATGTTTTCTTTACTCATCAGTAATGATATATCACAATATTTCATTAAAAACAATTCTGGAAAATCCAGAATTGTGTGTGCAAAAGAGACAGGTACAACCTCTTCTTCTACCATGGTCTTAATGCATTAAAATTTTTCTCTTTTTTTCATACTCTTGTTCCTTTACAGCCATCTGCTTCACCTTCCATCTTCCCCTTAAATCTTCTACCCCCCAACTGGTTTGTTTTTATTTCCACGATCATTCCGATTACATTTCATTTCTATTTCAGCATTTTATCTTATCATGCTGAGCCATCTATTCCCAATAATAATTTCCCTAACAGGGTTCACGTTGATTGGATGTTTTATTCAGCATACAGTAAACCAGAGAACCTTGTACCTATTTATGTTCGATAATTTTGTTGTTTGATTATATTTTCCTTGAAAAAGCTTGGACCAGATTGCCAGGCGAAACGTTGGATTTACTTAAAATTCATTCGCTGAGATCTTACAAATACTTTTTGCTCTTTGATGTCTCACATTAACTCGGCACTCAAATATTGTGAAACTATTCGTTCAAATTTAGACGAAAGTTCTTATTTAAGTATATATATATATATATATATATATATATATATATATATATATATATATATATATATATATATATATATATATAAATTCGCCGAGAACTCTTCGCTGAACTAATCTTTTTTATTTAATGTCTTAATTTGTGTATTCCGTTTACTAAAGACAATTCCTTCAAACATTTGGAGGTTTCTTATTTCCTGAACGTTCATAGATAAGTTACATCACAATCAGTGCGATTTATAAAATTGTTGACGTTTGTTTTTTTGAATACTTAACTCACTTTTGGACCAACATTACCAGGTTCTCCTTTCGGACCCTAAGGATTAGATAAAAAAACAAATGGAAGCAAGACTCAACCAGATGATGCATATGTAAATAAAGACAATTATTTTTAAAAGCGGAATAAAAAATTATTATAGCACAGACCACATATGTATACAAATATATTGGAAATAATGTGTGCATTAGCGACCATTCAACTAATTAAATTACTATTCAGTTTGAAAAGAAACTGAATCTCAGCTATCCAATCAGTTATGGGCATTAAAGGACTTGGGATATATAAATGTATTGAAAACAACTTAACGGATAAATGTTAAAAACAGAACTAACTGGTAGCCCTCGTCTCCCGAATCCAGATTCACCAGGATCACCACGTTCACCATCGATGCCAGGCAGTCCTCGGTCACCATCCATACCCTGTCTTCCAGGTTCACCTTTTTCACCTGGATCACCCTAAGCAAAAGAGATCAAGAGAACTCATATAATAACGGATTTTTAATCGATAATTAGGTTATCGTGATGCAAAATAAACATAATAAATAAATGTATAAAAACTCGTAAAAATTACAATGAAAAGAAAAGTGAATAACTCTATGTACTACTAGTTCATCATATGAATGAATCACGTGTGTAAGGAGACAACACTTACTTTTCCTCCAGGGCAACCAGCAATACCTTTGGCACCTTTTTCACCTGTTTCTCCACTCTCACCCTGTAAGCAAACAACAGAAATCATTTGAATTTTGTAAATAGAAAAATAAATATTTTTGAATAACTAAAACAACTTTTTAATTGTTAGTCAAAAGGGATATATTTTTGACAGGTTTTATTTACTTACATGTTCACCATGCATTCCTGGTGGGCCGAAATCCCCTGATGGACCCTGCGAACAAAGAATAAGAAAATAATGGTTTCTATAACATATATATTAATATAAGGTTGAAATGAATAAATACTGGAATTTCAGTTCAAAAATTTATAAATTATTAATTGAAGTACACACCAAGTACCAAGAGAACCTACCATAAATTTAAAACGAAATCATTTGTGTAGGTCATTCTATAACATTACTAATAAATCAAATTTAATGTTTTATTTTAAATATCTTTTTTGTTATCGTAGTTTCTAACTCGCTTAACCACATGAATAAGAGAGGAAACGCTAAATTATCACAATTTATAAACCTCAACACGTATAAGACTAGGAGGTTTTTGCTACAAAAATGTATGAATTGATTTATATTAAATAATCATAGATATATGAACAACTAGTGAAATTTCTAAAGTCTCCACAAAACCCTTTCTAATAATAATCATCTGTTCACTAGTGAACTCCGCCTGTAGCTCTCCTAGAGTTACTGCCGGTCCCAAGCCCGGGTAAAGGAGGAGGGTTGGGCATGGGGTTAGCGTCCCCATCCCGTAGAAACCTAACTCGCTAAAAAAACGCTAACCAGAAAAAATAACTCAAACCATTTAAACTCTGCCCTGGGAGTTAGAGGTAATATGACGCTTCATGGTGAAAGCCGAGTTCCTTCGGAAGCCACGAGGCCGATGCCCCTTCTAACAACCAGAGCAACAATTTTTATAGGTACATGGAACGTCCGGACAATGTGGGAGACCGGGAAGACCAGTCAAATAGCAACGGAAATGAGGAGATACAACTTGGCAGTGCTGGGAATCAGCGAAACCCATTGGACCCAAGCTGGACAACAAAGGCTAAATACGGGAGAGATGCTGCTATACTCCGGTCACGAAGAGGAAAATGCTCCACACACTCAGGGAGTTGCTCTAATGCTATCCAAAGTAGCACAAAATGCACTTGTAGGATGGGAATCTCACGGATCCAGAATCATCAAAGCATCATTCAAAACAAAGTAGGAGAGGATCACAATGAATATTATCGAATGTTATGCACCCACCAATGATAGCAACCACGACGTTAAAGATCAATTCTATGAGAGGCTGCAATCAATCAGAGAAGTGCCCAAGAAAGGACCTCACCATTCTGACGGGAGATCTAAACGCCAAAGTCGGAATGGACAACACCGGATATGAAGACATCATGGGACTACATGGACTGGGAGAGAGAAACGAAAACGGGGAAAGATTTGCAAATCTGTGTGCATTCAATAAATTGGTTATAGGCGGTACAATATTTCCACACAAACGTATACACAAAGCTACATGGATCTCACCGGACCACACCACAGAGAACCAGATAGATCATATTTGCACCAATAAAAAGTTCCGAAGGACAATGGAAGATGTGAAAACCAGGAGAGGAGCGGACATAGCTTCAGATCACCACCTGGTTGTGGCCAAATTGAAACTGAAGCTAAAGAAGAACTGGACAACTGGACAAACAGCACCACAAAGGTTCAATACAGCCTTCCTTCGAGATACTGACAAACTCAATGAATTCGAGATAGCTCTCAACAACAGGTTCCAAGCCTTACAGGACCTACTGAAGGAAGAAGAAACTACTATGGAGGATAGCTGGAAAGGCATCAAAGAAACATTAACTTCAACGTGTGATGAGGTTCTGGGCCCCAAGAAGCATCATCACAAGGAATGGATCTCTACAGAAACCCTGGACAGGATCAAAGAAAGAAAGAACAAGAAGACAGCAATTAACAACAGTCGAACAAGAGCAGAGAAAGTCCAAGCACAAGCAGAGTACATAGAAGCAAACAAGCAAGTGAAGAAGAGCATTAGAGCTGACGAGCAGAAATACGTGGAAGAACTAGCAACGACGGCGGAAAAAGCTGCAAGAGAAGGAAATATGAAACAGCTTTTTGATACAACAAAGGAACTAGCAGGGAAATATAGTAAACCAGAGAGACCAGTCAAAGACAAAGAAGGAAGACCGATCACTGAGATTCAGCAACAGCGGAACAGATGGGCAGAGTACTTCGAGGAACTCCTGAATAGGCCGGCACCAATGAATCCACCGGACATTGAAGAAGCACACACAGATCTTCCTATAGATGTCAATCCACCAACGACGGAATAAATCAGAATGGCCATCAGACAAGTCAAGAGCGGGAAAGCAGCAGGAACCGACAATATACCAGCTGAAGCACTGAAGTCAGACATCGAAGTAACGACAAGCATGCTTCATCTTCTATTCAAGAAGATTTGGGAGGAGGAACAAATACCGATGGACTGGAAGGAAGGACACCTCATCAAGATTCCAAAGAAAGGAGATCTGAGCAAGTGTGAAAACTACAGAGGCAATACACTACTGTCAATACCAGGTAAAGTCTTTAACAGAGTGTTAATGAACAGGATGAAAGACGCAGTTGACGCCCAACTTCGAGATCAACAAGCTGGATTCCGTAAGGACCGGTCGTGCACAGACCAGATTGCGACACTACGGATCATCGTCGAACAATCAATTGAGTGGAACTCGTCACTGTACATCTACTTCATTGATTATGAGAAGGCATTTGACAGTGTAGATAGGAGAACGTTATGGAAAATTCTTCGACACTACGGAGTTCCTGAGAAGATTGTCAATATTATCCGGAACTCATACGATGGACTAGAGTGCAAAGTAATGCATGGAGGACAGCTGACAGACGCATTCCAAGTAAAGACCGGAGTCAGACATGGCTGTTTACTCTCTCCCTTCCTCTTTATTCTGGTGGTCGACTGGATTAGGAAGACTTTGACATCTGAGGGAAACCACGGCATACAATGGACAGCGCAGAACCAATTAGACGACTTGGACTTCGCAGATGACCTAGCCCTCCTATCCAATACACGCGAACAAATGCAGATAAAGACAGCCAGAGTAGCAGCAGTCTCTGCATCAGTAGGCCTCAAAATACACAAAGGGAAAACAAAGGTCCTCAAACACAACACGGAGAACAGCAATCCAATCACTCTTGATGGCGAAACTCTGAAAGATGTGGAATCCTTCACATACCTGGGAATCATCGTCGATAAACAAGGAGGTTCAGATGTAGACGTAAAGGCAAGGATTGATAAAGCAATAGCCGCATTCCTTCAATTAAAGAACATATGGAACTCAAAACAACTTTCAACCAATACCAAAGTCAGAATCTGCAATACGAACGTCAACGCAGTTCTACTGTACGGAGCTGAAACTTGGAGAACTACAACAACCATCATCAAGAAGGTACAGGTATTTATTAATAGCTGTCTACGCATGATACTCAACATCCATTGGCCGGATACCATCAGCAACAGCCTTTTGTGGGAGAAAACCAACCAGCTTCCAGCGGAAGAGGAAATTAGGAAAAGACGATGGAAATGGATAGGACATACATTGAGGAAATCATCAAACTGCATTACGAAGCAAGCGCTAACTTGGAATCCTGAAGGGAAGCGGAAAAAAGGAAGGCCAAAGAACACATTACGTCAGGAAATAGAAGCGGATATGAAAGGGATGAATAAGAGCTGGAAAGGATTGCCCAGGACAGGGTTAGATGGAGTATGCTGGTAAGCGGCCTATGCTCCTTCGCGAGGAGTAACAGGCGAAAGTAAGTAAGTAAGTTCACTAGTGACTGACTGTAGTGGCCCGAGATCTGACTCCGAATAGGTCGTATGAATGATTGTTGTGGAAATAGATATGCGCCTATCCTCGTATATAATCATTGACTTGAATCGCGTTAGTTAATAACGGAATTAAATAAGTCAAATAACGAGAATGGACTTTTGAATGCATATATTTTGTATAATCATTGATCCAGACAAACGAACGGGAAAACGATGCGAAGAAAAGAAAGCGAAGCAAAAATGACGCGCGGTGAAGTTGGCTGGTAAGCCAACTCCTCCTTAACAGAGTTAATCAATATTTATAAGCACATAAAGATAAATTACAGACATGTGATAAACAGTGGGATAAGTGTACGTATGCCTACGCGCTCATATAAAGACAGTCAAGATTGATTAGCGAATAATTAACAAAGTCAAAATATGACTCAAGTAGAATGAATAGATTGAGATGTCCGAAAGCTAGAATAAGGTATGTGGGCTTAAAATAATAACAAACACTACATAACTCAAGAGGCATTTCCTGGAGTTCTAGTGAGAAGCCGTTACCAGGTCTGTTGTGAGATATCAGCTCACTGAAGACAATGGTGTACGCTGGCGCAACTTCGTGGATTGATTGAAGTTAGACATTAACACCACTGGACGCCGACTCAGTGGTCTAATGGTCAAGCGCTCGCGCTCGAGGTCGTGGGGTTGAATCTTGCAGGGGCCAGGGTTGTGGATGAGGAGTCTCAAACTAGGACGAAACGGCCGTCCAGTGCTTCCAGGTCTTTCATGGTGGTCTAGCTTCAATTGACTCATGATTTCAACTAGTAAAATTTCTAAATTCTCCATAGAATCCCCTCTCAGAACAGTTATTCGGTGAAAAGAAGCCTTTACAATCAAGATCGTATACAAACAGTATAAACCAACTAGTTGACAATTACTTCTTCGAAATACATGAATTAATTTAGGGAAAAAACAACTATTCAATTTCCATAGTTTTCTCAATGGACTGGAATTAATAATAATTTGTATGTCAACCATAAAATTTTTCTAACTCTATCATCAATTTGTATTGTCAATATGTGAATATATTAATTATTAGTCAAATGAAAATAAAAACTCCAATGGTTAGCACGACAGAACTACATTATCATTCATCTACTTTAGAATGCTGGGCGAGACTATAATTTATGAACGAATCAATCAGGTCAAGGATAATAGGTCTCGGATTTTGGCGCGGAATTCACTCATCCATTTGGCTAAATAGCGCCTTGGCATTATAGCTTATGTCAATTTATGATGAGAACCATAAATCTAATTTCTAACCTTAACCATCAACTGTAAATCATAATTCTAATTCCTTACACAGGTTTATAACCCTCATTTGGTCCTAGATATTAAGTGGACACTCTCAAGGTCAGACTAGCGTCGCTCAAAGGTCATCCATACATTATGGTCTCATTGAATTTTGATATTAATATTGAATTAAACTATAAAATGTATTACTATGTTAAGTATTAATTAAAAATATACTCAAAAATTAAATTAACTTGAAGTTAAAAACAGTAGAAATATAGTGATCCAGATGAATTTGATGAGATTCTACTTTCATTGATTCATCATTCATAGTGAATATTAGTGTACAGCTTAAATGCACAAAAGAATGATGTCAATTATACAGATATTTGTACTTTATACGAATACTCGTTAAAATCTGAATGAATATTTTCCCTTGAAGAAGTTCAAACCAGAATCCTAGACGAAACGATGAATTATTTAAACATAATTTATGCATTTAAGATATTTATACTGTTTTGATAACTCAATCGTCATCATCTCTTTGATTAATTTATACCGAAACATGTGCGTCACCTGTATAAATAAATGAATTATAACTCTTCTTTATACTTACTCTTTCTCCAACAGGACCATCAGCTCCATCTCGTCCAGGATCACCTTTCATACCCCTTAGTCCCGGTGGTCCTTGTTCACCTGGATAACCTTTAGGACCGATAGATCCAGGTGGGCCTCGAGGACCCGGATCACCCTAAATACAAGATTTCAAAAATTTCAAAAGAAAAATAAGTTTCTCAGTAACAATTAATATAAAAGAAATCAAAATTTATTTGATAAGTTTACTTACCTGTGGTCCTTGTGGTCCGAAACATCTGCAAAAATTGTAATCACATCTTATAGAACAATCGATATCTCGGCGAAATTGCTGAAAATACATGAATAGTAATAAAAATGTATCCATCTAATAAACGACATACCGATTGCGCAAAAGGAATTCCACTGAAAGTAATGAACGTAACCAGAAATATAAATGTCCTATAATGAAAGAAAACGAAACAATCGGAATGAATAGAAATTAAATTAAGCAGTGAATTTTGATGTTGGTTTGGTTTTTTCTACACATAAACTTACAAAAGTTTTGCTCTGATATACTGAAGATCAATATTGTTTGCCTGTTTCTGTCGTGACAGCAATAGCATATGCATTGGTCTGGATTCGGTTATCAATAGTAATATTCTACACGTATATAGAAAACAAGACAATGAAAAATATCAATTCTAATCATAGACAGAAAATTTTACTACTTAATTGAATTATGAAATAATGGAAAAGACCTTATACTTCAGAAGATCTTTTTGGTGATGTTGAATTCTTTGAGATGTCAACCTAGATTTGATATTTCAACCTATACAAACAAGGGTACCTCGTCACATAACCACGAGTTAACCCAATAGGACAAACCACATACATGTAGATCCCTGTAAAGAAAATAAACCCTGAGAAGTCAACTAATAATAGTTACGTGCTAAGAATGCATTGATTTGGCACTTGTAGAGTAGTTTTAAAAAACTCGCTTATATTTCAATCAGATCCCGACACAGTAGCCCATAATGACACTAGAAGCTCAACAATAAAGTCAACTAACTCAAACAACATAAAAGGGATTTTTTATCCAATTTAGGTATCAAAGATAACTTGAATTAACATATGTACCAAATAAGAGACTTATAGTAATGTGTAAAGTCACACACTAACACAGAATGAGAAGTAATATCATGTTTGATATGATTCTATATGAGTATATTCTCGTAATGAATAACGAGTGGAAAGCAATAGTGAGTTCATATAACTCAAACGAGACATATATATCCCATCTTATTAGTGGATCATAGTCTATTAAGCATCTATGTACGCAGGAAAATCTAAGTTCCTATTTCGACCAATATTAAGAGAGTATATTATCGACTTTACAATATACAGATTTAAGAGTTATGTACAAAATTGGGACTAAGAGTATCATAAGTTTTGAAGTTTGATTGAGGAATTTTTATTAAATTCATTCAACAGAACTTACTATAACTGTTTAGTGTTACCGTTTCGTAATAACTAGTACCTTGAGCGATAGTTTAATTCAGAGAAAATTCCATCTTTTAAAGCGGTAAATTTCTTGACATTTAATTTGAATGCTATATCCAATAATCTTGAAAACTAAATGATAGGATGATTAAATTATAAATCAAATTACAGTTGACAATATCAGCTATTAGATTTCAGTCTAGTATCTCAAAACAACAAGGTTATTTTCACACCAACTAATGATAATGACTTCCACATATGGTGTGAGCTACTTATATCCACATAAGTAGTGTATAACGATGGTCAGGAATAGAATATATTTCAGTGGAAGATCAAGAGGGAAAGAACGGCAACGGGGAGCAATCGGTATGAAAATGCAGGAACAATCAAATCTAAGACGATGGACTGATAATTGCAAGAGAAATAGTCAAATTTGAGACAATCGATTGAAATTTTACAAATTAACTATTTACTATATGATTCTCAGATTTTAGTGAGATGTAATTTAATGTCGTGCTCGAATACATTAGATTGTCCCCACTCGTGTTCTTTGTTCATTTCACATATTGAAATGGGATAAAATTGAAGGGGTATAGGACTTCTTGAATATTATTACTACTACTATAAATGTTTACGGTAAACTAATATTAATCATCGACTACTCATACAAAGTTCACTTTCTGAAAAAATATATACTACTCAAATAAATCATACATTCATTCACATACATAATTTAAAAAGAAAAATTAATAAATTACAGTAAAAACCTTTATTTTTACTACTAATATCATTGAAATATAATTTCATTTCCATCAATATAATTCATAATATTAAAGAATCTGTATGTATATATTGTTATAAATACTTCAAAAGATTGGATCTTGATAATTCTTCTATATCATATTGTATTTCACATATCATGCTTATTATTGGCTAAAATTGAATATGGCGCTTTTTAATTTTTTTTAAAAATTCGAAATCAAAATCAATAAGCACATATAAGCAAAGATATTTCCTCTTTTTTTAGAAAAGGAGTGTGTCATTTTCAATAAAACGAATAATAGTACAGAATAAATTCACAAAAACAACAACAACAAAATTAAAGGGTATCAATATCAAGTAGCCTATTTAAACAAAAGAATATAAAATAAAGAAAAAAAATTAACTTTTAAAATAACCAGGTAATAATGAATAAAAATTATTAGTTGAAAAGAAATTTCAGAAAGAATGAAAAACAGAAAAAAATTGAATAATCAAGTATATATGGATATAAATGTTGAAGATGAATTAACCTGTCGACATGATGTTACTCTTTCATTTATTTTACTTCCTAACATTTATAGTTTAAAACAACAAATGTATTTACTCTGTGTGTATATTTATTCATCTGTAGGTATGGGTATTATTTATTTAAGCAGGGATTTTCATGCAGACTCTACATTTACTGACATTATTTAAAACTGGCCCTTCAGCTGCTTTCATAACAAAACCTACTGGTTTTTCAAATTGTGTAATGTTTGGATTAAGAGCTCTTAAATAATAAACTTTTGCATCTGACCAATAATGGCACATTCCTACATTATTATTACATTCAATAACTGGTGAATAACGAAAATGTTCCATACAGCTTCCAGGTGAAGATAATTGTTGACCTCCACCATGAGCACCAGAAGTATGCTAGAAATAAATTTAAAGAGATGAAGTAAAAGCATAGTTAAACTATTTTTGGAGTATATTGCAAAGAATTATTGCAAATATTCATCTAATAAAAAGAACATATCACTTAGAACGAGAACGCCACACCCAAAACTGAATTACGGGTACACTAGTTTATGTTGGGTGATTTTTAGAAATGAAAATTCGAACATAGATCTAGTCAAGATTTAACAAACACCGGAAAAAACCAAGAAATGCTGGACAATTGCCACATTCTATTTTTGATCTTCCTCAGGAGTGAAAAAAATTTATTCCACATCAACGGTTGGAAAACATGGTTCTCACCGTAGTACTCAAAGCTATGAAGTTCAATCTCATATGAGGTTATGTTTACATATTAATAATTCAGGAAGTGGGAGAGACGGATATCCCTATTTTTCAATGGTCCGTTACCTGGTGTGACTCTGGACTATTGATAGAATATAAATTTTAACCAGTTTCTTCACTTTAACAGACAGGATTTTTACTGTGATCTTGGGTAGTTGGAGGTAGTCAATAGGAACTCCTGGACTTGGGTTTTGCGTTGACTAGTACTCGTCACTGAGGTTTATCTAAAACCTTAAGGAAATAGTGTTCCCTGTAAGATTTCAACCGAGGTTACCCATTTTCATAATCTGAGATTTTGCGACTGAGTTATTTGGATCAAGTGATGTTGAGTTATTCAGACTGGTGACCACCATTTGAGATGATCAGTAAAATTTGATCTGAACTAAGAACTTGATAAAAATGACATTTATCGACTTTAAAAAGTGATGATTGATTTCTATTGATTTCCTTTACCATCTTAGGAACTCCGAAAATATCAAATAACTTACAAGTATCAAACTAACACCTGTCCACAATTCAGTCCAAGTATTCGGACATGGTTGTAGTGTTTCACCTTGACTGTGGAAAGCAAACACATGTGCAGGAGCTTCACAGACTACACATCTAGCAATTTGATCAGCCGTTTGATCTACTGGGATCGGTTGTTCAGATCGAGGTACTAATGTGGCCAACCAGTAGGATCGTTCATGTCTCATACTTGATTGACAGGTTGTATCTCTTTCACATTGAGTCATTGGTAATGAACTGAACTTCGACAAACATGAACTTGGTGTACCTAAATATGAATTTTGAAAAGTCTATATGAATAAAGAAATACGATTAACCAATTACTCAACTGTAAATGCTGTTTTTTGTTTAAAATAGTGAAGGCCAACTAATGGAGACAGCTGAGGACTCTTATTTTCATGTTTAACATGTGACCTAAAGAATATTAGTCCCATACTAAGATAGTATACATATTATACTACATTTTTAAATTAAAAAAAAAACTTGAAAGGGTTTTAATGGTCATTTTCCATTTTCGTTTTCATTTCAGTCTATATATTTCTAACTTTGACACGAGTAAGAAATGTTTCACCAAAGTAATTATACAACGAATAGAATGATACAATGAAACAGAGGTATGAGAAGTGTCAATATGGGAGAAGGAAATGACCGATTGATTGAAAAAAAACAGGCACACCACTAAGAAAGAAATTATTTTTGTGAAAAATCTCAGCCATAGAACTTTAAACGAATTCAGAGATTCCGTCGGCATTCCCGTCCAAGTTTTTTCATGGGAAATAATCAAATATCAAAATTGTCGACTATAAATACATGGTTCACATATTAACTGTATACTAAACGAATTGTCTAATAATGTAAACAATGACGATAATGAGATTTGTCACTGTGTGTATGAGTCAGTTGCTGTGAAGAAATTGTGTGTGGATCTGATGTGAGAAACTTCATTGAGTCTAAAGCATCCCAGTTTGATGGATGTTGTCAATCAAATGTTGCAGCATGCAAAAAATTAAAATAAATAAACAATAAATGTAAGTTTGTGTCGTTGTATTAAACTAACTAGTTGTTCATTGTATGTTCAAGTAAATTAAATGATTAGAACAAATGAAAGTAATCATTCTTGTCCACATGATAAAAGATTAATTGAAAGAATTAAAATGTAAAACAAAATTCAGATTCTCTTATTAAGTAATAGTTATCATGGGATAGCTAATTATATTCTATCTCTCCTATTTTTATCACTTGAGTTTGCCCATGTATGTCAGACTTTAGCTGTCAATCTCTTTTCATACAATACAAAACATTTTTGAAAGACTCTTATGCTATTTAAATCAATTGGATGTTCAGAATCTATTGAATCCAATGATATCTATGACTTGTTTTCTGATGTTTGCTTTTGAAGTCACTATTGATTTCATCGTTGTCTTAACATTAATTAAATTACCCGTGTGGTATGAGCTACTTATATCCACATAAGTAGTGTATAACAATGGTCAGGAATAGAATATATTTCAGTGGAAGATCAAGAGGGAAAGAACGGCAACGGGGAGCAATCGGTATGAAAATGCAGGAACAATCAAATCTAAGACGATGGACTGATAATTGCAAGAGAAATAGTCAAATTTGAGACAATCGATTGAAATTTTACAAATTAACTATTTACTATATGATTCTCAGATTTTAGTGAGATGTACTTTAATGTCGTGCTCGAATACATTAGATTGTCCCCACTTGTGTTCTTGTTCACTACACCCTGTTGAACACATACTATAATATGAAATGAATATTTCCAACAACAATTAATGTTATTAACTACAAGAAATATACTTGAACACAGATTTATTTATGTTGGGAGAGATAAAAAGAACAACTAGTTTTCGCTGTTAAAGTACATAGTTTCTGAACTATAAGCCAATCGATTCTTAATATTTTTCCAATGTAAAGTGATTCGTAAAATCAACAATTATTGTCAATACACAAGTTGATTTCATTTATAAATTTAGAAAATATTACAATTTACAGAATATTATTATACCAGTTCAAATTCTCTAGGATGATAATATGCCTAGTTATTCTGAGCGCATATGAGAAACATACGCATATATAGCTTAAGAGTCTGACAGAGAAACAACTTTGTAAAAAATATTACAGAATGTACTTTATCTATGTGATTTGAATTACTTTACCTAAATCCATGCTGACTAAATCATCCACACCTCCTCCCATAACGTAGCTGTAACCAGTGAACAGTTTATTAGTTCCAGTTGGACATGTAAGGTCATCGACAAACGGTGTCTGATAATGACGAGCAAATAGTATAGATGAGTAATTTGTTTGACCTGGTTGTCCTTTCTCACCATTTTTACCTTTGGGGCCAACATCACCGAGAGGACCAGGAGGTCCAACTTCCCCAATATCCCCACGCTCCCCTACATCACCTACTTCACCTCTCTCACCTTCTAATAGTCCAGGTTGACCTTTCTCTCCTTTTTCACCAGTATCCCCATCATCTCCCACTTCACCATCAGGACCCGGGTCTCCTTGTTCTCCAAGAGCTCCATTTTCCCCGGGATCACCTATTTCACCAAGCTCCCCTCTTGTTGCAACTCCTTGAGCTCCCTTTGGACCCTGGATACCAGTTTCGCCCATTTCACCTTGATCACCAATTTGTCCACGATTTCCGGAAGGACCTTGATCTCCAGAAAACCCTTTTGGTCCCGCAATACCATCAATTCCATCTACTCCCGACGAACCTTGTGATCCCTGTATACCTTTTTCTCCATCGTACCCAGGAAGACCTTGTACACCTCCTACTCCCGGGTCCCCAATATCTCCTGGTATTCCTCGTTCTCCTTTCATTCCTGGCTCACCAGTAAGAGCGGCCAAACCTGAAGGGCCTTCAGGACCTTGATCACCTGGTTCTCCTGGAAGGTAATAAGATTAACGCTATCTTAATAATGTTATCAATAAATAATTACTTACTTCATTTAAAATAACAGTGAGATCTGGTGCTAAGAGCTATAGCTCAGTAGAACACAGCATATCATTCACCCTTGTCTACCGTTTATTTAATAAACTTATTTCTAATTTCAGTATAATGAGCTGAAATTACTATCACTTATAAAACAGGCTTTCATATCACCACTGTTACTCAATCTTAAAAGCAAAATAATTCAAATGACTGAGTATTTTAACCAAATTCACAAAGAATTAGAGAGATCAATGTATTTATAGTTATCCTGTAAAGATCTATGGAGGTACAACACCTGATTAAAAGATCTCCTGCAGAACTCATTTCCCTATACATCCATAATGTAATATTAGGGGCATAAGTAAATAAGCATAAAAAATAGATCTTCAATACCTGCTTCTCCAGGTAAACCGATGTGTCCAGTATCACCAAGTTCTCCTGGTGCTCCAATTACTCCAACCCCTGGTGGACCATCTTTACCACGTAACCCAGGTAGTCCTTTTTAAAGAATAAAAGAACATTGTTATTTTAAAATAATCCACATACTCTACAACTGAAAGCACATTGGTAATTATTAAAACTAAATTAACGAACCCAGAGGAATACTAAAAATACTCGAATGCCTAGCAATTATCATTTTTCATGCTAAAAGATATATACTTAATGACAGTGAATTCATCATCGTTCGTATATTACCATAACTGTTAATGTGGAACAAGTGACATCGACTGTACTTTGACATCGTAATCTTTGGGTGCCAGTAACTTTTATATATGGTAGGGATAGAAAGGGATCATATTCGTAGTATACTCGTTTTCTTCATTTTATAAATGGTAAGTATCATAACGAGATAGAACGATTTTCCATTTCAAACTAAGTACTGAATAGTTTACCAGAAAGCCCAAAATTAGCCCTCTACTACACTAACGAAGACCATCAGGATCAACTAGAAAAACCAAGCTTATATGTTCGAAGCAGACATATCCAGTTACCTTGTTTGATCTAGCGAACAACAGTATTATAACAGTACTTAGGCAGAAATTTATAAACACTAACAATTAATCTCTTCTACGTTTAATTCTCTCGAACCCTCTTCCTATGAAAGTACCAGGCAATTTTTCTTTAGTTCATATGGGATCGTTATATCTATTATCATATTAACTACAACATGCCATTTCTCAGTTTTGGACTATATTCATACAACTTTACTCACTAGCTTAATGTTATTACCTATTGTGATGCAAAATTTCAACTTTACTAATGACTGATTTTGTAGATATTTAAGTCTTAAGCAATACACAAACTATTATTTTCAATATATAAAGCCAAGCAAAAATTAATTATGAAGTTCCTTTGTAAATATGCTAACGTTTTTCTGTTTGATGTCTCTGTTTTTCAAAAGAAGCGGTTCGGTGTTAGACGGGATGGAATAACAGCTAAAAAATGTGGTAGTGGTGAATTTCAGATGTTTTTAGTTGATCAACATTGAGAGTCAATCAGCTGTTATTACCAAATTAATATATATATTCCTAAAATTCTACAAACCTTGATCACCAGGTGGTCCCTGTGGTCCAGGTAACCCCGGTGGACCTAGTCGACCTTGTTCACCTTTCGGTCCGATGGAACAGTTTTTGGCGGCTTCACCTGAATCACCTCTAAGACCTGGTTCACCTTTTTCTCCCTCTGGTCCATATACTCCTATCATGCCAACATCTCCTTCCGAACCTTGCTCTCCGATTGGACCTTAAATATAGTGAGTAGAAAGCAGAAAACGCCATGACCAAATACTTGTAAAAACAAAGCACAGTTACTAAAGATATATTTTTTTGTTACTGGTAATGCATAATAGCTATATATTTTCAGATAACTCTGATAAATAATTTGATTAATTTAAATGAAATTAAGTGAAGTCAAAAAGTTATATTCAACATAATGGATGAACGGTATAATTCAAATGAATAAGCTAAAGCCTTGTCAGGAATAGTTTTTCATATGATTAATTTGATAATAAGTGAAAATGTTTCAATATATGATGACGTAACTTAAATAAAATAATTTATCTCTCCACATCTTGTAAAATGTACGTCAACTAGTGTCTTTTTTACTAATTACTTACTTACACCTGTTACTCACAATGGAGCATAAGCTGCCGACCAGCATTCTCCAACCCACTCTGTCTTGGGCCTTCTTTTCTAGTTCCATCCAATTCTTGTTCATTCTTCTCATATCTGTTTCTATTTCTCGCCGTAATGTGTTCTTTGGTCTTCCTCTTCTCCTTTATCTAGCCTTGAGGATTCCATGTGAGGGCTTGTCTTGTGACACAGTTGGGTGCTTTCTTCAATGTGCATCCTATCCACTTCCAGAGCTTCTTCCTGATTTCTTCCTCCTCTGAAATCTGGTTTGTTCTCTCCCACAGTAGGTTGTTGCTGATAGTGTCTGGCCGACGGATCCGGAATATTTTGCATAGACAACTGTTAATAAACACTTGTATCTTCTGGATGATGGCTTTTGTAGTTCTCCAGGTTTCCACCCCACACAACAGACTTGTCTTGACATTTGTATTAAAAATGCTGACTTTGGTGTTTATTGAGAGTTGTTTTGAGTTCCAGATGTTCTTCAGTTGTAAATATGCTTCTCTTGCTTTGCCGATCCGCGCCTTTTTTCTTACTAATGCTTTTGTTTTAAAATGATCGTATGCTTTGATGGAAAATTTCGAGTGCTATCTCTTGTACAAAATTTTCCTAATCTAAAAAGTTCAACGTTTTAGAAAGTTTAGCAAATTAAATCCTTGGAGTAATAGTGAAGATTTTATATGTATTGTTACTATCATAAGCTTAAGTATGTATTACAGAGTCTGGATCACGATGAATATAAACAGGTAACACAGAATACATCACTTGGCTTCCATGGCGGATAGACTGTATGATTAAGCATATTCATGAGTATGATAAACAAGTATGAAACAGATGATCATTCCTATCATTTAATAATAAATAGTATGAGCAAGAAATTCTCCTTAAAGAATATGACTAATAAGTAAAGTCACTTGACCTTAAACCGGTAGATCGCGAGTTTGAGCTCTGTCTCATATAATCCGATCTCGACAGTTGCATTGTATGGTCATCCCTCATACAAAATATTTGGCTTAGAGCTAAGATACATAGATAAATAATTTCAGATATTCAGTTAATTAAATACTGTATTTATCTGTTGAATTACATTACCTTCGTTTCCTTCAGGTCCTATATCACCTTCTAAACCAGGTGTTCCGATTTCCCCAGTCTCACCAGTTGGTCCTTCATCACCTTGATCACCTTCTTCACCGGGTATACCTTGAAATTTCAAACATATTATAATATTTTTAAAATATGGAATTAGTAATAAATGATTATTCAGTTTGCCAAATCAAATGAAGTAACCTTGAGTAAATAAAAAAGACAACTGACTAATAATGTATGTTAAATTGTTAAAAATAGACTATTTACCCTGTCAATAACAATGTAACACCATTGAATATATTCTCAATAAACTACCATTTATAGTATTGTTTTGATTTATAATGAATAGTATGAGAGATAGAACTAGTAACTTATACTTTAGAGTTTAAAACAGCTAATACAAGCTTTCAAATTTATAACCACAGAAATGAGAATTTTAACAGTATTTTTTAGAATTACTGGAAGTAAGATAAACTCGAACACCTTAGTTGATTTATATGATTATACGGTTTGGATATAAACTAGTATAACTGAATGATCAAATTAACATGTCAGTCCACTCGAAATTAATGAGTTACATAGACAATATTTGTGTTTGTTTCAATGTGGAAAATTGTCCGTTCCTACCCAATTTACTATACTCATATATAGCTTAAGAACGGACAAATAAGTACTAAAGGCTTTAAATCTAAAATACGAGTCCTATTGTCTAGGAGAAGGTTATGAGCAAAAAAATGGTCTATAAGATTAGGACAAATAATGATTAGAACTTTTTTATCTTTTAGAGACTTTCCAGAAAATGTTATTCAACATAAAAACTGGTATTACATTGTTAACCAGACTAAAAATGATCACGAAAGTGGAACAGGCAAAGAATTTCAGTTTGAGGAAAGTAAAGCATACTTCATTAACTCCATAGATCACAATCAAGACTAATTAAACGTAGCACATATTGTTCGATTTCATGGATCATTATATTTTAATAAAGACTGAAATATATGAACATTGATTATTGTAATTTCTAGGCATAATTATCCAAAAAATGAATACTTATTTTAAATAAACGATGTCAATATGGAACATAACCATCAATTTTAGTTCTACAGACCTGATTCTCCCTGTTCCCCTGAGTCACCAACTTGACCTTCTACTCCTTGAGGTCCTTCCAGTCCCTCCCTGCCTTTGAGTCCAGCAGTCGTATTACCAGGAGAACCAACATCACCTGCTTCTCCCCTGTCCCCTTTTTCACCGTCTGGACCCAGATCACCCTCAGAACCAACGTTTCCTTTGGCTCCTCTACTACCCTCTGCACCAACATTCCCAACTTTACCGCGTGGACCACGTGAACCCTGAAGTGAAAAAACCCTTGGTTAGTAGCTAATCTGTCGGTTGTTAAATTTATCGTATATTTTTAAAACACTATTTTTTAAATTAAAATATCTTATAAGTTACTTGACTTTTTAGACCCAATATACTGTTAAAACAAACTACTTGATTGGTTTAAAACTATAAAATATCCTCACAATTATATCGTTCTCAATAAGGAAAAGTAACAAATGGTTTTACTTAAAAAAAAATCTCTACCTTTGATCCAGGCTCCCCCATTAAACCTTCATCACCTTTTAAACCAGGTTCTCCATCGTTACCATCTAGCCCAGGTTCACCTAACTGACCATCTTCACCAGGTTGTCCAGGTTCCCCTTTGATACCGGGTAGAGTTTCAGCGGTAGGACCTGGTTCACCAACTTCTCCAGGTGTACCAGGTTCACCCTTCTCACCTTGTTCTCCTTGAGTTCCATCTGGTCCAATATCTCCTCGTTCACCTTCCACAAACTCCCCAGTGGACCCAGGATCACCAGTTGGACCCTGAGAACCATCCGCACCCTGTGGGCCTACAATACAATAGTCCAAATGAATGATCAACGTACATTATATGCAGATAAATTGACTTTACAGCACAATTTTGAAGTGATTCATTAAAAACCAGTGGATGAAACCCATGTGAAAATTACATGGCAATTCAATTGTATATATACTAACTAGAGTATCAAGATTTTGTTGGTGTCAAACAGTACTTAAAAATCTTTGGAAACTAGGTGATTGATTTTCACTGTGGTTATCTATGTAGGGAAGCTTGCAAATAATATGCTACTATTGTAATTACTTCTAATTTGTAAACAGTGATTCATCTTAGGATACATAACTACCCTTCATTTACGGGAATGTTGTTATTGACGTTAATTGATTTTTATTAACGTAATATTCCAAAAGTTTTTACTGGATTGAATAAACAGAAAAGGTTTTCACTTCGTACCCTAAAAGTAGGTAACCTGTAAAGATTTCATAAAAATTCATACAATAATAAATCTTGAATTAGTTTGTGATTTTTATTGAAATCATGAATCGATTTCAGTTAGACCACCATTGAAAAGCTGGAAGTATTGAACGGACGTTTCATCCCAATGTGTAATCCTCAACAGTGAGTACCCACGATCCCGTAATAGAGCCCAAACTTAAATTGGTTCATGATTTCAATGAAATTAGACAATTTCTATAACCATATACTGAAACTAAATTATGAATATTGATGTATATAGAAGACAAATATTTGAACGATAGTTAAAATCAAATCAATGACCTTCAAGCTATAGATACTTAATACTTAGGCATTCAAAATAATATTATTATTCTATGAGCTTTAGTTATATTAACTACTTCTGTTAACCATTTACATTTTTCGTAACGAAATCGTTCGTTAATTTTACAAACTATACAAGATCCTTTAAAATAAAACCAAGTGTTCTTGTTTTAGAATGGTAAAAAAGTCATACAGTAATGAAAATGAAAATCGTTATGCAAACTTGACTTTACCTTGTGCACCAATATCTCCAGTTTCACCCTCTGGACCAGGAGAACCCTTTTCACCCACATCACCCATACTACCTGGTTCACCTTTTTCTCCAGTAATTCCTCGAATACCTTCTATTCCCGTATCGCCAATCTCACCACGTTCTCCTAAAAATCGACACACAAAGAAAAAAAAACAGTGTTATTTGACACAAAAAAGTGTGTATGTAAATACGATCTACTATCTGTATTACCGATTAATTAATATTTCTGATTTTTTTCTTTCTGAAGCTGATATTACTATACATTCCACAGTATTCAAAGTGTAAAAAGACTAATTATTTTCAATTTTCTTACTATCTATTCAATTAAATCATCTTTTATTTCATTTCTATTTATTTTACACTTAACTTATTAACTACATTTATAGTTTTATCTAGTTCGTAAGATAAACAATCGTCTTTTCTTTTATAAAAAAAAGAAAAGAAAGTTAAATTTATTTGAACTACATATTGTGATTGATTTTCTTTTGTTATCGAAAGCGTATGGTGAAATTTGTACATTTTGTTTAGCATGATAAGTTTCCAAGTGAATAAATATCAAACCAATTACATAATTTATATATAATTCATTCAATTCACTTAATCAGATTTTCAAACATCTCATCAACTTTGGAAAAACGTTTTTAGTATTCCTATAATGTGTAAACTGTTTGTTTGAATGTCTCTATAACATTTAAGCATATTTGATCAATATAGTTAAGATATAAAGTCGAACAACTCAATTGAAACACATGCCTACATCTAATGTAAAACTATTGAATGCCAAACAACTTCATGAAAGTTATCTACACATTTATTAAGTCGACTTTGATGATAAACAACATTTGTAGTGAACAAGAACACAAGTGGGGACAATCTAATGTATTCGAGCACGACATTAAAGTACATCTCACTAAAATCTGAGGATCATATAATAAATAGTTAATTTGTAAAATTTCAATCGATTGTCTCAAATTTGACTATTTCTCTTGCAATTATCAGTCCATCGTCTTAGATTTGATTGTTCCTGCATTTTCATACCGATTGCTCCCCGTTGCCGTTCTTTCCCTCTTGATCTTCCACTGAAATATATTCTATTCCTGACCATCGTTATACACTTCTTATGTGGATATAAGTAGCTCACATCACATATTGACTAAATGTAGATCTTTCCAAAGATTTTAATAAAATTCAATATTTACTAAAAATTTCCAGTTGAAATAATCTGAACGGGTTTTTTGTATTACATAAGTAGGAATGCATAAATACAATTTTGACTGATTTTATTGGAAAATTCTATCTAAAGCATAAAAAGGTGTCCTTGATAATCTTGACATTCAAATGATGACGATTATTTGTATTTAGACTACTATAATATAATTAACCTAAAGTGAATTAGCTTTTGTGTTAACATGGTCGTAAGATTACCGAAAATCGCTCCATATCATCTGAATCAACTGAATTCGAGAAAAAATTGGTTAGGTTAACTTTTATTTCCGTAGTTCAGGAGTTAAATAGAATATATCAAGTCAGCACTAATTACTTACCTTGAACGTTATCTGATTCTGTATATATTTCTGTCAAAAATCAAATGATTACAAGGTTTTTAAAAAAAGTTATAAAAGTAATTAGTGATTTTATTTCCTTCGTAAACACTTAAATGCTGAATTCCTGGAACTGGTTAGACAAAGTCGCACGTAGTACCTATACTTTCATTAGTTTCACATTTTCATCCAATAGTTATGATAACTATCAAAAATATGAATTAATTGACTTAATCACAGATCAACAAAATTGTTTACAAAGACTCATCAAACTGGATTATACTTTTTTACGTCTGAAAATTATACAATAAAATAAACAAAATGTGAGATGTCCAAGATTACCATTAAAAGGAGATAGAACTCGAACATTATTAAAACTAAATCAATCCGAAAGTTGATTTACTATTTCCTTGTGAGAGAGAGATAGAGGGAGCAACAGTAAAAGTGAACTAGCCGACTTAGTAGTTGCACGAGTGAAAATTTCACATTTAAACATTAAGAGAAAAAAACAATAAACAAGAACGATAAAATCTATGGGAAAAATATGCTATAATGACGTTATGAGACGTCAAGAGTGACCTTTAATCAAACCGACTAAACACTGTCCAATCAGATTACAGGTTTTGTGAGCTTCATGTTGTAAAACAAAATGACAAACTTACAAAAGATTTATGGTTTTAGCACGATTAATGAACCTAATAGGTCTCTATGTCTATAATCACGCTAGAAATCATAATATCCTTAATCCTAACTCATAACCCTAACACTTTATTGGGCAAGAGAATCATCATACAATCCATCCGAAATCTAATCAAAAAGATGATATAAATAATTAATAAAAAATATCCGCAACGATGCTTTAAATTTGCACCAATCTTTCATATCATCTAACTTAATTTCGTAGGTCATTTAAGGCCGTCAGACTAGTATACTTTTACCTTTAGCAGGTCACTCATTAATCGATTGATTTATGGGCTTGTAGATAAGCACACAATAAGAAAGACTAAGTGTAATGATCTGTTACAGGTCCAATAAAATGATGTAAAAGTTTTTTGTTAAACTTGATGGAAATGTGTCAGTTTCATATTAGGAAAAATGAATTTCAAACTAATCACTGTACATTGTTACCATTCTAATCATTGTACTTTATGATGCAAAGTAGACGTGTGAAGGACTTAACTCTGATTAACTAGTAATCGAAAGAGATATCACGGTGTTCCAAAGTACACTGTGACTCAACATGTATAGTTCTCATGGGAGCTAATAAAACTTTTCTATATCTTACTGTAAGTGGATGTTTGACTAAGATTATTCGGTAGTGTATTCTACAAAATTCAACCATATCCAAAAAACCCTATGATAATTTGAAATAAAAAACTGAATAAAAGTTCATTGGTCTAGAGGTTGAGCGCTCGCTGTGCGACCCGAAAGTCTTAGGATCAATCCCTTGTAAGGTTTCGGATGCTTACTGGTATGTTCCGTACTAGGACGACACGGACGTTTAGTGTTTTTTGGTTTCTAACGGATGTCTAACTAAAATTAGTGCCATTATTTTTATGATATATTTTCGACTAGTCATAATACGCAGACTAAACAATATATTAAGAAATTGATTTAACTCACCATCAGGACCCTGTTCTCCTTCCGGTCCAACATCACCATCTTCTCCTTGTTCTCCATCATCACCCGGATTGCCAATTGTTCCCATTGCTCCATCAGGCCCAGGATCTCCGAGTAAACCGGCTTCATTGCATTCAGCAACGTCACCAACACCACCCTTTTCTCCTTCTGATCCCATTAAACCAGGTTCGCCCTTAGGACCTTGATCGCCCGACTCCATATCTGAACTGGGTTCTCCTTTAGGGCCAGGTAGACCTTTAGGTCCAGAATCTCCCTTTTCTCCAGGGCTACCAGTTTCTCCTTGTTGACCGGCTTGAAATGATAATATTTACAGTTAGTTCGGCCTTCATGCATATTAATCACTGATGCAACTAATCAGAAAATATTCTTAACACTTTGAGTGCGTACCTTCAGCCCCAGGCTCTCCTTTTTGTCCAGGAATACCTGGTTCTCCTTCGTCACCTTCAGTTCCAGGTTCACCGGCAGGTCCAGGTTCACCTTTAGTACGTTCTGGTGAATCACCACTATCACCTACATCGCCTTCTTCCCCTGTAAGAAAGTTATTAAAGAAGAGTTATAATATTTTCTGTAACTGCAATGTATTCTTAAATAAAATCTCACTGGTAAAATCGCTCTACTTCATACCTCTGATTATGTATTTTCTTACTGGAACCCTAAAACAGGCCATTCTAGGTTACGAGAAGCAAGAGTTTTGAGTCAAATCTTTCAAAAACATGTAACAAGAAGAAATATATTAATATTGTTCATATTTATTGGTCTAATTAAATTACCACTCTTTCTTGAATCCACTTTAAGACGAGAAATATAGAAAGAGTTACTTATTGGAAATAATATATACCTTTTGAAAATATTGTCGATTTTAAACCTACTAGTCTATAACAAACCAGATTTGAAATTTGTGATATGATGAAATACTATACTCACCCTTAAATCCTTTTGGGCCTTCAGGACCTTGCTCACCGATATCTCCTTCGATCCCATCAATCACTTGACCCGGATCTCCTTGAAGTCCTTGAGGACCTTCAATACCTAGATTAAATATATAATGGGCAGTTTAATGGAATGATGGTCTGGATTTCCAAATGCAAGAATTTTATTGATAAAATCATGTGAATCCTACCTGGTGGACCCGGATCTCCTTTTTCCCCATCAGGACCTGGAAAACCAGTTTCACCTCGTTCAGATGGTGCTGCCGTTTGACCTATTTCACCTTTTCGTCCATCAATGCCTCGGGAACCTTTTTCACCAACCTCACCATCATCTCCTTTCTCCCCACGATCGCCAATCAATTCTGAATAAATTCCAAAACAAAGTAAACGTATACATAAATCTCAACTGTTATTGTTTATCATGTGATAATTTAGAATTTTATAGAACATAATATTTAAACTTACAAACATGAAATCTGTTACAAAATTGGACAGAACTTATTTTCAACCAACTCACTTACAACGGAAAATGAAATCTTTTAGTAGACAGTGATGCTTTACGATTATTCGTGAACAGTAACTAAAAATTTGAATGAATAAAATTATAGATTTCTTAATCCTATGACTAATCTAATGGAATAAAATAAGTGATAATGTCGAAATAGGCTATGTGATAAGGAGTACAAGAAAGAGTATAGTTGAAGTGAACATAAATAAATAAAACGTCTAAAATTCTTATTCAACTGTTTTGTTACAATACATATATGTCGGCAACTAAGTAAAAGATCTAAAACACTAAACGTTTCAAATCATAATACCATCTATCAAGACGTTTAGTTCAACTGAAATAATGTCCAACTGTAATGATTAAAATAATTCCTCAAATCTCTCACCACTCTAAAATAAAATATGATTTTAATCATTCAAGTAAGTTAGGTTTTCATTTTAGAAAAAATTGCTGGAATTAGGAGGGAATATTTTGCATGAAACTATGGTAGGCAATTATCACTACTTGAAACTTATTATTGAGTGAAGTAGGCTTATAACTAACCGTATCTATGTATCCATAAGTTTGTACATGTTCAAATTAACTATACCTCTTAATTAACCTACTCATCTTACGGACATTTTTAGTCCGTAATAATTCACCCATACTTCTATATATATATATATATATATATATATATATATATATATATATATATATATATATATATATATATGATTGTAGAAGTGACTATGTATGATCGAATGCATGGGTGTCAGCCAACACTTTTATCTATCTGACCAGCTAGAACATTGACTGCTTTGGATGTTCAATAACTTATTCACTCTTATATACATATTCGCTTGCTAAGTAGTATTCATTAATTCGCTCACTTTCTTTTTGCGTCACTTGAACGTTCCAAATAAACTGTTTCTAACACACTTCATCTCGACTTCTGAATATCTTGCGCTATTAGTCGATTAATGTGTCAGCAGTTATTTAGTCGAAGTGCATGCGAAGTTAAGAATGGGAACTCAACCTTTCCGCAACAGACTACAATGTACAATTGTATTCTTGTAGAATAAATGTTTTGGTGCTTTAGTCCAATAAATATTAGTACAAATATAATACAGAAATCATATGAATAGTTTTACATTTATTCACTAGCTAAGTATAAAGAACTTTGTGGTTGATTTTTGGCATGGCAAATCACTTGATTAACAGACAGCATGTAGTTGAATTGGGAGAAGAGGTAAATCTGGAATTCAAAGATTATTGTTTAGGAATCACTTAATATTGAACTATTTCATTTCGTCCCTCATACACAAGATAAATTTGGCTTTTAGATTCTATATTAAGATTAGTATATTTACTGCAGTTGAAGGGAACTCTAACTCTGGACAGAATCGTAACTAGTAGTCAAGAAATAATAGGTTCCGTTCTGTATAAGCTGATCATTTTACACATTTTGGAAGTCTCATCAGTCCTGACAAGCTGGCGGTTAACAAGATCTCAACATGAACACAAAAAGCTTGCCCAGATTTTGCTAATTTTCTTAATTTCTGGTGTAGGCAGGGTGTTTGTTGCCCCCTCACTCAAAAGAGTGAATGTACTGTTCATCAGTACTCTTTACTTTATCTTATGATTATGTAGCATGACCTTCGAATGTTCAACAAATGAATAAGTTGTAAAGACTGATCCATAAGCATAATCAAACTATTGATCATGTACGAGTGGTTAATGCTGCAATCAGGAGATGGTAGCTGGGTAGAGATAATAGCTAGATTGGTGATACTATTGAATTTCATTAATTTAGATGGCTAGGACATGTACAATGACGATCTACTTAGACCTAATATATTGAATGGTATAGTAGTAAGTTGGAAGATGTTCACTGATGGCCAAACTAAGACATATAATTGCTTGAAGTTACTGACTTTCGGATGGAGTTGTGTCAGGAGGTGAAGATTACTTGACTGTGGTCTGCGTGATAATCTTAATTGAGGGATAGTGAGCGTAAATGGAATAACTCAAAATCAATTTTAGTTGAGGAAATATATTCATTCTTTGTCGTCCACTGAATAGTGAATTTCAACACTATCTCATAGTTTTTATTATTCGATTATGCCCATTCTTATCAGACTACATTATTTAGGGCTGATTCGAAGTGTAACGACTTTAAGTTGATGAATTTTTATGTCATATCTTAACTTGTTTATTGTTAACTGACTTTTGGCTTCAAGGATAACTGAATTTAGGGCATTAATGAACTATTTTTCGAGAATAAACTAGAATTAATATGAACCACTGTTAACGTTTTAAATTAATAACTTTTCATTGATAACTATAAGCGTAAACAGTTTAGATAGGATGTCTTATTTTATTGTTAGTTTCTATAATTACAGTAAATGCAATAAATATACTTGTTGGAGGAAAACTGGAAAACTATGTTTGTTTTTTTTATTGCATAAAGGTAGAGTAAAATGTAAGGATCTTAGATTGAAACACCATATGGCCAATATTCTAATCAGATTACATTAATAGATTTTTATTTACTTGAAACAATGTTATTAAAAAACACAGTTAAAATCTCAATTTGTCTATAAATTACAGATGTATTTAAAAATTGCAATAGTTTTTTTCTATTACCAGATTCATTTTTTGCTACCAATTGTCTCCAATCAATTGTACAGTTGGTCATCATTCCAGCTATTCCTTTTTCACCTTTCTCACCGACTGAACCCTCATCACCCCTTTCACCCAGTTCACCAACCATACCTTTGACATCGATACCATTTTCACCTGTTTCACCATCGTCACCATCATCACCAACTTCACCAATAGGTCCTTGTTCACCATCTGTACCCTGTAATGATTTTATAGAAAATAATGGTTATTATACTACAGTCTTAAAGTAATTATTGGAGCTAAATTAATTACCAAATTTTCGAATGAGACATGAAAACTATGTCAATATACAGAACATAAAAAACAACTTGAAAACCGATCTACAACTGTAAACAGATTGTAAAATACAACGATTAAGATGTGAAAAAATTTGATTAGTGCTATTTCTTAAGAAAGAAGTTTACAGATAAGGGTGATTCTGTCACAAACTGAAATTGGCATGAAAATAACTGAATACCGATAACCAGTGAATGGGTGTCTTTATTGTATTTTGATACTCTTTAATAGTGGGGAAGTTAATAAGGGTATAAAACATTTGAATCAAATGCAACAAAGTGTTACTGTTATTTGGTTTGATGAATTAAAAAGTACATCCTTTTTTTCGTGATGGCTGGTGATACGACGAGTTCGCCCAAATCAAAAAAGAATAGGCAGAGTTTAGATCTGAGACCAGTTGGTCAAAAGTCGGGAGTTCTGGTCAATAAGTCAATTTTTCCTCATATAGACATTGATCACTTTTATTAAAAGCTGATACACATTTATCAATAATGTTTTACTCAAACTACCGTCTCTTTTTGCTAAACGCTTATTCCGGGACACAATAAAGTACGTTACACTTCACATTTATATATGGTAGCAGTTAGATCGAAAATCAGGTTTCATTCTTCTTGGAGCACATAAGTTAACAGTACCTAACTACCAGGTGGTACCCAAGGTATTCTACCTATCTATTCGAAACCATATCATTTTGAGATCTTAGACTTTATTTACCAACTGATTAAATTAGTACTAGTTCAAACCTACCTCAAATTGACCATTTCTAAACAAAACTGACGATATTTTGCTGACATACCAACCCGTGATACAGATATCCAAGAATTTTATAAGAACGTATTTTTGTGAGATATATGCTCGATCACAGTTTTAGTATGATATTTAATTTTCGTTTTTATAGCTAAGATTATCAGATCACAATCAAACACTTCAATGTGAACTATTCAACTTTAAATATGTCTTCCAATAATATGAATCATTTTTCGGAAATTGTTACAAAGTGCATTAAAAGTTTACAATATTTATTAAAGTGAAGATAAATAATTTTTCATTTTTGATCACTCTATTGAGAAGTGATTATTACCAGCAATATTAGTTCATTATATCATCATAATCTAAACAATTTATTTAGTAAATTAACTGAAGAGAAGGTTTCTTACTTGTTGTCCTTTAAGACCCTCATCACCAACAGGACCAGGTTCTCCTTCATCGCCTCTATCGCCAATATCACCAATACTACCTTCATGACCTTCATCACCTTCATCGCCTGGGATAACATTTTCTACAACCCGAGATACAATAGCAGATTCTCCAGGTTCACCGGGATCACCATTAAAACCATCTTCACCAATACGACCCTACAATTTCATACGTGAATATTTGTAAAAATCAAATAATTTTTACCCATCAAATCTAAATTTATTACATGAAACTATATTCAATACAGTTGGATGATGTGTTTTCTCTCATTTGCCTCCATAATCCAGATACACTTGATCAACAAGAGTTAATCGGTTCAAAATCTGTGTCCAGATGTTCTCCTCAGTCACTTTCAATCACTATATTAGGTCACTTAACTTAGTATCGACTTTGCATTTTACTTTCATCAGAGGAACTCAGTATGCAACACTAAAGGACTAAATAATACAACTTATATATTTAACCGTCAATTCTAGAAAACAAAGCATGCGAGAAAACATAAAATGTAGGTCAACATTTTTATACCGTTTACTTCTAATCACTTAAAATCTATTTGTATGTGCTCAAAATGACCAAACATGTAGTCAGTTTGGGCATGTACCACATCGTTCTTTTGACGAATATGATCTTTTAGTATGTATCTTAGTCAATCAGACTAATCTTTCAAGTAGATCTGCCAGAAGTAATATGAACACTACCATAAATGAACGAATACCATTCCACTCGGTAAAAGGTAAGATAAGTGCAGAAATTATTGCTTCAAACAATGTAATTGTATGTAGTTTCTAATACACGATTTTATAATATGTAAGGAAAAGGTCAATAAAAGCTGATTAATGATATGTCTATTATGACTCATCTATAATAATGAATGCTATTCATTCACATAATAGTTGAATAAGTGAATATATTTGTACATTATAGATATCATGTATTGTAAAACAAGTTTGTTTATCTACAGAAATTCAATCCTACTGTTTAGCAGTTTGTGTGGGATTGAAAAGATACACTTTTACAGTAGTTACGGCCATGACAAACTAGAATTATTCCTGAATTCATACTAAGTACATGCAAAATGCTTGCGTCATTTAACAAATTAAAATGGAAAACTAAACTGATATCTATAATTTACATTTAGGACTGATTGAAGTTGGACAGGTATTGAAAACTAGGAAGTAATGAGAAGTTATTTCCTCTTGATATGCGATTTATCAGACGTTGGCACGCATGAACCAGCACTTAATCTCTAGATAGCTAAATAAGGTTGAAGAAGCATCATCATTGTTCAGAATCGGCACATAACTTATAAGACCAGCAAGATCTCATTGAACCATAGTCGAATTGAATATCAACCTGAACCTTTTCTACTCTACATGACAGATCATTGATCATCGCCAAGGTCATGAATGACTAACGAGGATCAATCAATAGCAACCCACGGGATGGTTCTCGTGGTAATGATCATACTCTGTATTTCTCTAATCTGCTCGTATAAATACAGTTATCCATTAATATCGAGAACAAAGATTGGTGCAGAATAATATGAATTCATTTCATTTCGTTAGGTTCTCATCAGCTGCTTACAACCTAAATATTTGAAAACCAACGTTATTACAGATATTGACATGCTTACACATAAGAGGGTTATTAAGGATGAATATATGTATCATGATGTACCAAAGATTCCGTTAGAGTTTATGAGGTCATGAAATTTTGTTTCGAATATATAGAGTTTGGGAAGGAAGGTTCCATAACATAGAAATAGTGATTAGAACTCATGGAATTAAAACACATTAGATGAAATAACTGAAAATAGATTAATGGTAGCAGAGATATGAATTGAAATTGGTCAGCTATGAATGATGTAATTATAACATTCAGAAAGAGTTGAAATGACGTAATGAGTAAAAGGGGGCGATTGAAATTTAAAATAATTCCAACGTTCCATCCATCTAACCTTGAAGAAGTCCAGACAAGTTAGTTGGACGAAACGTTGGAATTATTTTAAATTTCAATCGCTGAGATTATTTCAAATATAATTTTCACATATAATGACTTCTCTATACTTGGCACCCAATTTCTGTCAAACTATTCTTTCTAATCTTGACGAATATTCGTATACTTCTATTTGTTTTATTATAAATGTTTTTCATCATCATGATTATTATTGCAGTAGGTAATCTGATTGACAAAACTATCATTACATCTATCTAATCGTGATTGTAAATTATGAATTTCTTCTCCTTGTTCAAAATAACAGTGAATCATTTCAATCTATTACTATTTTGTTTTCCTGTTTTTTTTAAATAAAACGATGGTGAATTACATGTAATTATGACAATTAATTAAAGAAGAAAACAACACATTTCATGTTCCAGTTTTCTTTGTTTTCTTAAGAGTAATAAATAATGTTTTCTTTTACTGTGAGAAAGGATTAGTTTCATTTTTACAATTGCATTCATAACATTGAAATAATATAATGTGATTTGTTGTAATTGCTCTTTTTTGTGAATTATGCTGTTATCGATCGTCATAAGGGGGTCTAGTCAATAATTTAATAGCTCAACAACAACTCTGACGCTGGGTGATATACACCCTCTCAGGAGGAGGAGCACCACTTCATGTTATGAATGACGTAGCACTTTAGCACTGAGTTCTAATCAACAAAATATATGGATCCAGGCCTTATAGTAGATTTGTGGTGAACAAAAGACCAGTGGGGAGCAACCGAATATAACTGACACGAAATTACAGAGCATCTCACTAAAATCTAAGAAGCATATAGTGAATAGTTAATTTGTAAAATATCAATCCACCGTTTCAAACTTGACTGTTACTTTTGCAAATATCAGTCCATTATCTCATATTTCATTGTTCATGCCTTTTCATATCAATTGCGTTCCGTTTCCGTTCTTTCCTTACCGATCTACTGCTGAATTACATTCTATGCCTGATCACCGTCATATACTATTTATGTGGATATAAGTAACCCACATCACAGATTTCATTCAACCACCCAACATTTTACTAGATATATTATAATATAAAATAGATCAAACTGATGTTCGTGATGTTATAACATTACAGAGGAGTCAGTTGGTGTAAACAAATAACTTACTTTTTCACCTTTGGTTCCCGGTAGACCGATTAAACCATCTTCACCTAGTCGACCTGTATCACCTCTATCACCTGGCATACCATCACTTCCCTTTTCACCATTTTCACCTGGATCCCCTATTTCTCCACGTGGACCAGCATCACCATCTTTACACAAAGGGCAAACAGTTAAAGGTTCACCTAGAAGAAAAGAAGTAAAATGAGATTATCATTATTATCAACTTATTTGAACAGATAATTATAATATCATCAGTCTACCAATATGATGTGAATTCTATGTTTCCTTTAAAGATTAAGTAGATAATTAAGTGTATGGTTTGAATAATTATTCTGACTTCTAAACAATTCTGCCTTATGTATCTATCTCTTTTGCTTATTTATACATCTGCTTCCTTGTATAAAATTTAAATTATTAAACTTGTTATGAAAATAGTTCATCCAAAAAACGCTAAATAAAATATGCAGAACTCCTTGAAAGTAGGTGAATGTTGTGGTACTTTAAACTTATCAACAAAGCGTATTTTCATTCATGAGGTTATTGGTATTACTGTGACCGAGTCGCTTAGTATGACGGTATTTATAATTGAGCCAAACGGAAAACGAGTGACTTTTGAGATATTCACTAAGCAAAAACCGAACACATGTTGTTTAACCATCAGTGGTGATCGAACTTTTTAACCAGGTTTTCATAAATGATTAGGTTCAAAAACTCGAAATTCTTGGTGAACTTTGAAAGGAAAAGTAAGTTTATCTTGTACTGTTAGTCCTTTGTACTGAACGTCAAAATTACATTATTGTCTATCATACCTCTTCGTGATTTCCTTAAAAGAATATCTCCTTCAAATTACCTCTCGGTTCATCTGTTTTCTATGATTTAGCGCCAAAGTTCTTGGTGAATGATGTTAAATTTAAGATAATTAATAACCGAACATGATCAATACTAATTGAGTGCTATAATTCATGTTGATTTTCCGTAGTTCTATTAAATTATGTAGAGTCTATCAAATCAAGAGTAAAATAATCGTTCACCGTTGAAACTGAATAAAGATATCGCTGTATCGCAGCTAACAGAATTTGGAAATGTAGACCGGTGGATTTCTACTCATTTATTGAATGTTGCTATATGTTCACACCTATTTGAACTAATAAACTAGGATAATACAATTATATAGTACTTCTTGGTTTTTGACTATTCTCTAATTTATTTGAAATTTGTAATTTAGGTCACTTTCAGATTATGCTTCTATACAATCAATATTGATATCAACTTTTTAGAATAATCTTTGAAAAAGAACAATTGTTCAATTCATTTTACAACGTGATTTGACGAATGTTCTGTATTCCTCTACTAATAAGCAACTTTCAGGATAAACATAAATCATAAAGTATACCTTTTGGACCTGGAGGTCCAGGTTCCCCGTGTTTTCCAGGTTCTCCATCACTTCCATCATCACCAGGTTCACCACGTGGACCAACTGGACCGATATTACTATCTCCACCAAATCCTTTTTCGCCAGGCTCACCTTCTTCACCAGACTCACCTTAGTAGCACAATAATAATTATGTAATAAGATCAACAAGACAAATTCATTACATTGTCACGAAACATTACCCTAAATGGCTGAGCAAGGGACAAAGTAGAACAATAAAATAATTTTTTATCAAACATCTAGTTGACAGAGGCTGCTAAATTAATGCCAATATAGCATTCAGAATAGTATATCGAATCACATCCAACTTCTTTTATGTTTCTAAGTGTCGCCACCTATATACATCAGAGGCCATTGGAATTCGCTTAGATAAACTTGACCTTGATCTTTGCAGGATCTATAAATTTGTCCTGACCATCAAACTATGTTCAAACGAACTCCCTTCATTTTCATTTTATCACTAGACAACCATTTCTGGTAATTAACAAGTGATTAATCTCAAACTTATGCTTACATCCTTTTTTCATTTTCCCATCTTTATCCTTATGTAATCACCTTGAGTAATTAATCGATTTGTAAAGGCAACTTTATATTCCTCAGTCTCTACTCTTAATCAATCATTGGAAATAACTAACTGACCCTTAATACTAAAATTATACTACATGTACATTAATAATACTATTATCTTAAATGGAAAGAATTCGACGGAACTTTATAGAACACTTTATACAAATTTCAAAAAGTTACGTATTATTTCAAATAAAATTGTCAAATATTATCAACAAGAATTTCAGTAATCCTATCAAGCAAGAACTCTGATTTGAAGCTTAGATGACTTCAATGAAGACAGAGGTTTTAAAGAATAATTAAAACGTTACTCTTTAGTAAATACTTCTTGTAATGACTTTATTTTTCACTCACCTTTAATACCACGTAAACCTTCCACACCGACCTCACCAATTTCACCTAAATGACCAAAACCATCATCTCCAGGTAACCCTCTTTGGCCTGGTTGTCCTGGATCTCCATCAATTCCAGGTTCTCCTTGTGCTCCATTTTTTCCTGTAAAATAAAGAGTTTATGATTATCATAGCTTACAGTAGGCATATAATTCAATAACATTTATGATGAATAACTTAACATTAAGTAAAGCTGTACATAGAAATTTACAGAATTTACATTGACGAATTTACAAGATTAACTTACCATACCAACCCTTAACACCTACAGGACCTTGTGGACCAGGTTCACAAATTTTACCTTGGCTTCCTCTTACCCCTTTTGGACCTTCATCACCTGGGACACCTTTTTCTCCCTGATCACCTGGTAAGCCAGGTTCTCCTTGAGTTCCCTTATCACCAGGATGACCTGGCAGACCTTTTTCACCTTTTGGAAAAAATTCGATTGGACAAGTAGCTTTCTTAAAAAAAGGAAATAAACGGATACACAATTGAAAAACAATCAATTTAAATGAACAAAGAAATTGGAGGAGAAACAGTTCACTGATCAACTTATCAAAAACTGATTGATAAAAGTACAGAGAAATAAATTATTGGATTCTTTTAGAATAACAATTTATGTATTCAAATTTCAAATAATGTTCTACATTTGCTTTACTTCAATATGCACCTAATAATTCACCTGATCCATTGGAGTAAAGTGTAATGATTGAACATAAGATCTGTTTTTAAAACATAATTCTTGGGTACATACCTATTTTTATATGGGTTCACAAATGAAATGTCTCACAACTCGAATCTGAATTATTTTGAACAGCAGATTAATCTGGAAGTAAATTTGATATTATGTTTCTTGTTTGTGCATACTTTGTGAAAATTGTAAATCGTAAACTACGATTGACAGTCATTAACTATGTACAATAAATAAACACATGAATAATCATCTGAAATGATGAAGACTTAATTTTATAGCAAAATTGTTAAGCTGAAGACTACTTTACAGAAACTAGGACGATTAAGACAGGAAGGTCTCTTACATTTGTGTATTTCATGTTTAAACCACTAGTTTCTCAATTATGGCTGAACATGTCATAGTAAGTAACCAATCAAGTCATAGGCTTGATAGTTTAAGTACCGAAATAAATTGTCGTAGAACGACGAAGCAGTCTTTATTAGACATTATTCACCTGTTAAGTTTAGAATGTACATAGGCTTAGGCTTGTATACATACATGTTAATTTTATGAAAATTTCAAATCACGATGGTTCCCCAGTGGATTCCAGTCGAAAATCCAAAACTGTCTTCAGATCAAACAAATCATCACAAACACCAAGTTAAATTTCAAGTTACCAACACTATAGCAAGTGTTAATTCTTTAATTACTTTGCTTCATCTAAGCTTAATAATGATTATTTTAAATATAACATATATGTATTTGAAGACTAATTCAAGCCTAACCTATGAGTATATAATAGTATTTCCAATTCCTCATTTTGCTATAATATTAACCTCCCTTTCTGTCTACCACAACCTATCAAGTGGACAATTATTTTCACTTCAATATTTTTTCCATTAGCCAGTTATTAAGTAACTTCCTTTCAATATCTGGTTTTTGCAAGCGATTCGTTACATGACACCACATCAAGTTATTTTACCATTGGAAAATAATTTAACTGTGAATACGATTGTTCAGCTTATGTAAATGAAATTATCAAAAATAAAATTTTTTTCGTTGAATCGTTTTTGTTCTTCTTCGATGACACAATGGGTCACTTTCAATATTTATGAATCAGTATATTAACAACTGTAGTGTACCCACATACTTGACATAACTAAATATTCTAGGAAGAAAGTAACTGAAAACAATTGTTTTCTCAAACACAACTTGCTTCCGACTTTTGATTGAGAATTATTTTACGGGTTTATTCAAATTTATTTGTTTTATTGATATTACGAGGATAAAAATAATTACCATATATCAATTTAGTTAATCATAAATATAAAAGTAATCAAATAATCCAAGAACATACCCCAGGGATTCCAGCTTGGCCTGGATCACCTTGTAAACCATCACGACCATGTGGACCTCGATCACCCTTTTCACCAATCGTACCTTCTGGTCCAGGTGGACCATCAGAACCTAAATTGCCCTTTTTTCAAACAAGATCAAACAAAATAATGATGCAAAGAATAAAAATTTCAAATTATCACAATATAAAACAGAATGGATTTCGACAAACAATATGAAAATAAATGAAGTTACTGACAGACAAACTGTCTTTAGCTTGGATTCTTATCAATATCTGTTTAATTATATCTATTCCTTTGAGGTACTGTTTTATGACTGGCATCTGTCATAAGTATATCACGCTCTCCACTTTTTCACCGCGATAGTTACTGTGTCAGTTTATTTTTCATGTGCCAGATGTATTGCGAAAGTTATTCATAATGATATTATTATCATTGTTATCGGTACTTACTCTTTAATTTTGTTTACATTAACTCGGATATATTATACAGGGCTTAGGGGTAATTTTATACAGGAAATTATTCAACGAAACCAGGAAAACTTTTTTTCAGAAAAGTAAACAAAATCAAGTGGAGAATTAAAGATAACATATTGAATAGTGGTCAGATTCAAATCAACGATCAATACTGATAATATTACAAACTGATTTGATCTCAGTGTATTTTGATATTATCTGATGGTATAGTGAATAGGTGGATAAAAGGGTCAAATGACACACTTCTTTTTACATTCTCTAATGATAAGTGCTGAATTAACTAACTGACAATGAATCAATTTATCGTTTAAAGATCATCATATTAAAAGACTAATATTAGTCTTTTAATATGATGGGGATCTTCAAACGATTAAAATGTTGTGAACAACCCATTGCGTTGAAGGTGCTCAACGAGTTCCTGAAGTATAACGTAAAGTTCACTGAAACGAAAACTACTACTGAATCAGTTTATGTTATTTGTCGCTCAGGACAAATAGATCTAATGTTTGAAAGTTGGAAAATGGCGAATTACATATCCACAGAATCCTTGGTTAACTATTGTAATTCATATGCTTTTGTAGCCATTTAGATATACCTTTAGTCAGATGTATATGTAAATCACAACTGCTCCTCCGCATGTATGCATCTCCACAAATAGTGAAGTTCTTAGAATCTTAAGATTAATGCCTAGTCAAGTTAAAAAGTTATATAAACAAGATGTAGTACAAAGTATTTTAACCATATACAATAGGAGGAATGCTATGCGTTAGTGGATTGTAATCAGTACAGTGAAAACGTGTGAATATAACGTAAAATTAGAAAATACCACTTCTAGTGAATAGTGATAATAGCAATAGTATCGTGGGAAGTAAGAAATTTATTATTTATTAAATATTTCATAGGAAGAGGGAGAAACTCCACAACTAAGCATAGAGTTAGAGTCGGTGTGCTATTCACACAATCCATATTCTAAAATCCTTATTTCGATGAACATTCGCATGAGTGGTTGGAGAAAATCAGTGGTCAGATCTCTAAAGAATGCCCATCTTTTACAATATGTAGTAATACAATTTAAAACTTTCCTTGTGTTTCTAAAGCATTTGAATAACTGAAAGTATCTACGATAAAATCTAAAAATATATTGTAGATAATTTTTTCTAACTGATACACAAATACACGTACTGGTTGTCCAATCGGTCCCACATCACCATCTTCTCCAGGATCACCCTTGTAACATAAAAGAAAGAATTGCCATGAAGGATTATCATAATACTATTTGATCATATATTATAAACAAAAAAGAAAAAAACATTCTCCATGTTATTCATTATGCTAATCATTTCCCTTAAGGGTAAGTAATGTTAAGATCTATAATTTTCAAATTGTGTTACTCAAATACTTAATATCTCTACTAAACGCTATGAGATCACATTGTATAATACTTGGTTATTTCTTTACTATGTTTAAGTTGTAGATATATACACGATGCTTTTATTAATCTTTAATAACATATTCATACATCACCAAAGAACAATCTTATTTCTTAAACCCATTTTTTCTTAACAAAACAAATAAAAACACTTCTGCTGAAATATTTATGATTGAATTTTCACAGGATCATAGATCTAGAAAACTCAAATGAACACAACTTTTTCGGTCTTGGGATAGTCATTTATAGAAGGACAATTTCAATTCAATAGTTTATGAATTTAGATTGTTGAAGAAAGCAATAAACAGTGGAATTTTTATAACTTTATGATGAAATAAGCTCTTCTAATGAATAAATCAACGATAAAAATTTCTTAGAACTTTTTTCATTTAATCAGTTTTGCTTAAAAACTTGGAATCAGTCGTTTTTTTTTCTAAGTTGTTTCGAAATTAAATCTTGTGTTAACTAGTGTTTGGGTACCAATGAACTAATAGTAATCTATTTAAAACATGACTTAAAGTCGATTGCTTACATAATCTGATCATTACATGTACACGACGATGTAGAACCATTTGGTTTAATATATGGGTGGTTCGCATCATCGACTGGTATTATTTGTGGTACAATTAAAAGTCAGTGAACTCTGGATTGCTGCTTCATCTTAATATTGGAATCAGTAATGAAGACTCAAAACTCCACTATGAATAAAACTAAAAACTTTCATGATCTTATGGTGTCCATCGAACCATTTCACCACTGTGTTAGAGTCAAATGGACCAAATATTCAACTTCAATACATTCGTGACCATCCGACGCCATTGATTATAACCGTCTTATTCTTGACATGGATGATACTTTCCTCACTCATGAAATAATTGGTATAAAGCAACAAATATTGTTATATTTTTGTTAATAATAATTTTCTCTCAAATAAATTAATAGTTCTAAATAAACTTACATCTAGTCCGGGTTCACCAGGTTCACCTTTTTCACCAATTGATCCTTCTTTACCTTGTAAACCCTATTTTATTTGTCATAGATAAATAAATAATGTAGTAAAAATATAAACCATTTTATAAATATGATAGAGTAATTCGAGAAACTCATTAATAAGTTATTTGTTAAAATGATGTGATCTATTCAAAATAAGATTCTAAAAAGACTACGGGGATGGTGACTAAAGTATCGATTTGATTCACTGAACCAATTCCTTGGAATAACTAGTTACCAATTATCTGAGTGAAAGGATCATGTAATATTTAAAGGAAATTCAGGTTATTAACTAGTTTGTTTGAAAGATGGATGACTACAGTTTACTCATCACTCAATAATCAACAAATAGGCAGGAATGATTATTCACTTTAGATCGTAGTAACAAGTGAGTCACGTTAGTTATTTACTCGAAATGATTCAGGTTCATACATCCTGTTCTTTATTCTGTTCTAAAAATACTGTGCAAATAAGTGACAAGAAAAGTAAATGAGACATTCTGCTCTAAATAATTTCTGGGTCTACCTTTTGAATCCTACAATTTGGACCATATTCTAAGGTTCTATTCAGTTGCTAAAATACTTGACTTAAATCGATCGTATTATTAGTATATTGGATTCATAAATTAAATTATAGGAAGAACTTTTTTAAATAATCGGTATATTCCCGATCATAATAGTGAAATGAGCTTACCAAATCACCCGTATCCCCTGGCTCTCCACTGTCACCTTTAGGTCCTGGTGGACCCTACATGAAAACAAACGTTAAAAATTATATAAATAGTTTTTATAGATATTTATAAATAATGAACATAATTAAGAAGTAGTAGTAGGCTCTATGCTAAGACTTCGAGACAGTCTGGATCTAAAGGAGAGCTGATGCTCTTTTCAGACATCGAGACTATAAATTATCAACCGTTTAGCTAATCAATTGTTTAGTTGTAGCATCTACTTTCAGTCAAGCCTACATCAATTATTCTGGGTTTTGAACAGACCAGTTAATTTTTCTTCTTTGTACATTACCAACACACATCCAGATCTTGTCAATCACTCACTCATAACCTTGGCTGTTTTTACATGAGTGTATACTTACTCTATCCATCACATGTCTTTAGTTTTCTGTACGACTATGTAATGAGTCACGCTTTGTCAAATGCAGTTGGCACAATCTACATCTCTTCTTTGTTTTGCTTTCCTACTTCTCATCTTACTGTCTGTATAGTTGAACGAATATCCAAGATTAATTCATCCAACTTAATCCGTATTTGACTTCTTATTACCATCTTCGCTCAAACGCCCTCAGTTTATGTGTAATACATAGAGTAAAACGGAAGATACGCTAATTTCTATTCATTTTTTTCACTATACTCACCCTCCATTCTCTATTTCTTCATAACCTCATTTTTATTGTGTGGTGCATATATATTTGGTAATCACCTTGTACCAATCTTCATATATTTAAGTAAATCAATACACTAACAGAACAAATTCTGGAACACTTAGACAATAAAATACTATCCATCACTGACTCCCCCCAAAAAAAATTGAGCACAAATAAATTTTGTATTTTAAAACTGAAGTTTTTTAGTGTTTGTATTACCCAACTTTTGGTATCCAAGATCAAAATTTAATTATTTTTTGTTGATATATGTGCATCCTAAGAGAATGCCATGATATTTGTTTCCTGTTACATGTTTTAACATACATTTGGATTGTGGCTAGCAATCCCATTCAGAATGTGTATTTTGCCCAATTTGAGACTCATCAGCTGGATGTACCTGGACCTCTAAAGGTGTTCAAACCTTTCAAAATTTTATTAAATTACTTTGTTTTTGTAAATAAACAGTAACAAGTGCTCCACATGTGGAATTTACTGTAACGGAAACTTTGAAAAACTAGAATGCCACCTTGTAAGTAAAACAATATAACCTTACTTTCAGTCATTAGTTATTGTCTTATAAATAAAAGAATTAGAGAGAAACTAATTGAAATAAAACGTGCTACAGAAACTAGCCACTAAGCCTTATTAGAGTCATTACTTTGCAACCCATATGTGCCTAGTATTTGACTGACTTACTATGTCTCCAGCTTGACCTCTTGTAAAACTGATAAGTTCTTCTTCCGTATATTCACGGTCCATATCTTCACATGGTTGACCATCTTGTCCTCGAGGACCTGGTTCACCACGATCTCCAGGAATTATATTCGTATAATTGTATACTCCACTTTCACCTTTAGGACCGATGTCTCCCATCAAACCTACAGCTCCCTATAACATAAAATATAATAAATATGAACTTTTGCATTTATACTTTATCCTTATAGTGAAAATGGATGTATAATATTTTAATGTTCGGTATAAGGCTGTGAAATTGACAAATTTGTGAATGAACTGATGAATAACTGATAAATATGTATTTGTAGCGGTCGAGAATTTATACAAGATGGAGTTCAAGATAGCCTCTCACAAAGACTGACATCACCTAAGGAGGAATCGGAAGCCATTATCATGAGTGCTCATTATTGAGGAATCACAAATGTAGATATATCTATTACTACCTGATTTCAGCCGTACTCAAACGGTAAGAAAAGCTACCTTCCAACTGAACCTAACTCAATGGATCACCAATCTAAAGAGATATTGTTAAACAATTTAAATGCAAATGGTTGTATTTATGATGAGAAACAAAATTCGGTTAAAGAGCATGATCAATGGTAATTCCTAGCACAGAAAATCTAAGTACTTAGTACACAATACGAACTGATAATTGAAATTTTTATGCATTTAAATGAATCGGCATTTCGAATCATTAACTCTACCTCATTAAGACATCAAATATGAAATGTGAGGCTAAATTATATTCCCAATAAACGTTAGCTGGTAGAAATTATCTTCAAATTATAATGAGTTATTAAATAACCACTTAATTAAAATACATTGTATGCAGTTTTTAGTTATATGGGTATTATGTCCCGAGAAGCATGATGAATGGTAACTTTGGGATCCATTTATGGACCAATACTATACGTATATTTTTATCATAACATTGTTAAATAACTAAACTGTTCATATTCATGTCCCTCTTATCATGAGTTTTATTTTGACCTATGAACTGTTATTATACGATTTACCATTCTTGAGTTATGCCGTGTCTATCGATTACTACCTCCCACATCCATAGCCACATTTAGTTAAATCTTGTACAATTGTTGTTTCCTATCTTATGGTACGATGTGGTCTGTCTGGTTGGTATATAAAGCGAGTATGTTTGAAGTAAATGATTCATATCGCAGAGGCTGAGATTGGTGTTCTGGGCTTAACTGGCTGGGCTAGGCGGAAAGCAGGACCAATAAGGACTCTAGTAACTGGTCCGATTGGTAATTCACCGCTCTCTAATTGGAGGTATCATTACGTCATACATTAGCACGGCACTCAGGCCACAAGTTATAACAATAGGTTAGGATTTTGGTTAGACTTAACAACGTATTGCCTTACAGTTGGGTAGATCTGTCCAATTATTAGCATAATACAATTTTTTTAAAGTTAAAATATCGATTTGTGGAAATCATAAATCTATGGAAAGAATGGAAATGTGGTCAGAAAAGTAATGAAGAACAAAAATATGGTATACATCAAGTCGAGGAAGGAAATTTATAAATGTAATACGAAAATCTTACCAATACTTACAATAATGATATAAAATGAATGTATTTCTACCACTATAACTTCTTTTCAACAATATCGTCTAGACATTTTCAACAGAGCCCATTTATGAAACTCATATTTCCTTCAACTAACCATTAGTGACTTAATCGATGAATGTTTTACTTGAGTTTAATAACATATTTGCTTTTCTCCTACTCTTCTGAGTCTAGGTGGAATACGATGCAAATTCAGCACAACATTTAAATGCTACACTGAAGAATGATAGTGTACGATTTAAGTGAATGAATTTCTCTACGTGTAACATCGCTATTGTTAATTTCGTTGTCAAGATACCAGTTGTCATAGTTATAAAATAGAGTGCTACCTCTTTTCGCTCAATTTATTTTGCGCTAAACAAATGGTTCTTTGAATGTACTCAAAACAATCCTAAATACTGTAAAGATTTCAGCTGAAGATAATTCAGCCAGTGATTTATAAAAATACATACACAACCATACAATAATTCATTTTTTCTTCCGAAAAGTGTTATTGAAATGAATAATACAAAGAGCTTATACGAGATAAAGACTGTATTATTAGTTTTGGGATAGAGTTTTGGTAAGTGTAATATGATTGTATAAGATATTAAGTAAAGAAAATCATCTTAACTAAACCATGTTGTCAAATACTGATATATGTCAATGGAATAAGATGAAGGGATAATCTTATTTTCATGACTAATGGTTGTACAGTACATACTTTGATTTATTAATACAAAATATGAACAAGTATATGTATTGTCATGTCAAGTTAGCACATGTCAATTCAAACAACAGACAAGGACAGATAAGGGTAAAAGAGCCTTTCAGAAAAACATTTACATCATTTTTAGAAAGAAACCATAATATAAGTGATATTATTTCAATGATTACTATATTCTTATCATTTTTGTTTATTCCATATGAAACGTGTATAAGAAACAAGTGAATAATAGAAATTTTGTGATAAGATTATAAACATATGGTTAATCTGAAGACTGTTTACTTTATAACTGTTATTAATCAAGGCTAGTTTACTTAATATTTGGTTTGTTGGTTTTCATCTTGATGATAATGTGAATAACTTTATCCAGAAACTCAGTTCCTGGATAGTATCATGTTTGTTTAAAGACATGAATGATGTGGATTGATTCTCATATAAGGTTGTTCGTACATCGTTGGTAAATCCTCATTTACTGTTGCATAATGCTTAATCAGTTTTATTCAGAAGTGCCAATAAAATCGATTAATCAGAAACAACAATTTATAGATTAGCGAAAAAAGATGAAAGTATGAAAATATACTTGGTAATGAGAAAAATGAAATAAAATGGAATGAAATCCATGAGTAACTGCAAAAAATGGGTTTTTTTATATGCACTGGTTACGTACAAAATAGATGGTAATTCAAAGTGATGTTTTAGGGAAAATGCTGTCGTGTTAATAGTATTTACTTACGTATACACGTCTAACTAATGATCTGTGTTTTAATTACCATTTCTTATAAATACTTACAGATTCTCCTTGAGGTCCACGTGGACCAGGAAGTCCATCTTCCCCATTAAGTCCTGGCAAACCCTGAATGAGAAAACAAAAATAAATGATATTGTAGATGAATGTAAAATCTAGAAGACATTACAGATGACGTATAATTCGTTAAAAATGTATTTCATTCAATATCAGTTATTAACCAAAATGACTGATTAACTCCTGTTAGTATCTTTGTAATAAAAGGTGATTTATGAATATCAGATGCGTTGCTATTACTATTATATACTGTAAACAAATACGAATGTAATTTTTAAACATTTACTTGGTTCTTATTGACATTTATGTATCAAATGTATTTTTCAGATTGTCAATAACTGAAATACAACCACGTCAAGAATTGTTTAATGTCAAATAGCTTTTAATTTTAGATAGGAATAGATAGAAATAAGTTTATCAGCAAGTTATACTAATTTCAAAACTATCAAAAGGTGAGATTTTATTCTTCTTTTAACTAAACCTATATACTGTTTAGTAAGGAATAATGTAAAGTAAACTAGGTTTCTGTTTAATTGTTAGAATATCTGTGATGTATTATTAATTTAGGACAGTAAGAGAAATAGCAAAACGCTCATTTATTAAGATACCAATCACTTAAGAATAATAGCAGATGAAAAATAAATGGATGGAGGGAATCGTTTTTTCATCCTAGTTGATTTAATTATGGGCAGATTAACTTGGATATGAAATTAACCAACGTAAAAAAAGGTAGAAACTTTTATCTGAAGTGTGCTGATGAGGCCGTTCAGAAGAACGACAAAAGCTCCACAACCAAACCATCCAGCTCAGAGAACAAAACTCCAGCAAAATCATCCATCTGAGTTACTGATCTTCTATACCATCTCAGTGTCACTATGAATTTATTTTAAACATATAGAGTTAAATCTAACCGAGCAGGCCCCCAAGCCTGAGAGTGTATGTACGAAGTCAGATCTTTAATCATCAGGTAGAGATGAATGTAACGGAACCTTAGTACATTTTATCAAAGATTTAAATTTGATGAAATTGATGACCTATTTTCCAGTGGATCATGCAAACATATGGAAATTTTAATTAATAGTGAGGATTAATGTATGACACTGATTCCCATTGGTTACATAATTCGTACAGGTAGCAATCTACAATTTTGTAATTAATTACCCATGAATAAGAAAGCAGTCTGAACAAACTGTCCTATCAGTTGTATATTTATATTTATTTAATGTTTCTTTATAACAATTAGTGTCAGATTTGATATATCATTTCATTAAATCTTGAAAGACAATTTTCATAGAAGGATGAAACCTTAAACACAACCTGTACTAAATCAAGATTTATTATCTTTAAAAACAGTGAGCATATAAATTATTATTCGAGACTAGAACTGTCCAGTTAATTATTATTTATTTTCAAACTAATTAGTACTTGGGATTAATCTGGCACAGATGACATAGATGACAGTTTGAAGTTAATTTAGAGAACCAATCAATAAATTCTGCATTGCTATGACGTTAATCCTATCTTGTATGTAGTTATTATTATTATTTATTATTTGAACACATAAACATTGGTGCAAGAAGGCATCAAATATATATGCGCCACACAAATCAAGTGATTTGTGTATAGGCTGTGATACTGCCCAGGTGCCAAAACTGAAGCAGATGGCTCTCGTAGGGAGCCACACCCCAAGTCTTTGACCTAAAGGTCTAATCCATAAGGCAGTGGAGCAACATCAGGAGATTTAGTCCCATGGTAGCCGGTAATCAACAATCGGTTTATATGCTATTTGTTTCCTTAGGATCATAGAATCCATGTGCACCATTGGTTCGGAATCAGTGTTTTCCAACTAACTCCCCTAAGTGGATCCTCTGTGTTCACCAACCTGGTTAGCGAGTCGGACATTTGTTTTTCATCGTCTGGATTCCGTAAACAACACCCGTGCCACGAGAAGGCATTGAGTAGAACTTCTCTGACAGTGGTTGTATGCACGTGGCCATGTGATAGCATTTCGAGAGAGTGGACTCTCCCCACTCTCCACCGTACCAGGGCATTTGAGGGCTATATTGTATGTAAAATTATTTATGAATTATTTACTAACACTTTACATTGATGAAGAAGACAATAACTTACATAAATTGTCAGAAAAATCAAAAAGTAATTGGCAATACGATACCGTTAAATCTTGATTATATGCGGTGGTAACTAACTGTTGAAATTAATACACATATCGCTCAATTTAAGCTCATTAATCCCATATACATTCATTCATGTTGATGTTTTACATAAGACTTAAACTCGACACCCAATGCTTTAAAATATTGATCATTACTCATTACATTTGAGAGTTACTATAAGTATCTCTTAGTTTCAATGATGAAATCGTTCTTCATGATACAGATATATCTCAATGGCGAGTTCTAAATAAGATAGGGTATCTGTCGTAGGTCTTGTTATTATAATGTTTTATCACAACTAATATCATGATATCAATACATTAAGGCGATATTACAAGAGGCGTTGGTTTACTTAACATCAAACAATTGAAGAGCGATCCAACTCAGAGAATGTAATAGTAACTTACATCTTCTCCAGGTTGACCAATTTCACCTGGATCTCCCTATAAATAAGCATGAAAAAGTATTTAATTATATTTGTATATGTATATATTTACTAATAACGATAAATAAACATGGTTATTGTATTTGATGTTCGATAGTGCGAATTGTGAGAATGCTTCGCTACTTTACATTTGAAAGCGAACCAAAAAGATAGGACAGGGTAGTCTGTTTTTTCACAAACAGAATGATGTTGAATTTTTATCAAGGAAAATCAATAAGAAACCGTTTAACATATTTGTACTACTTATTAACATGTACCAAAAAGTTGTATCTGTAGCTTTAGAAACATTGAATCTGTTCTTGAGACTTTGTAGGTTTTTAACTTTCATCAGTCGAGAAAGGGATAGAGCCATCAGTTTGTCAATCCTCAGTGTCCGAACAGAATGAGTTTTCTTGCGTAGAGTCGAATTGAACCTTAGGCTCCGCTCTTGGTGGTAACTTTCAGTCGACTACTCTAAGTCCCAGAATGTGACAATACTCCTTTCGGCACCCGAAGACTTGAGAGTTTACCTGACACAGCCCGCGAAGAAAATTATAGAGCTAACGCAGATATTCAAGTGAAATCATTTATGATGAAGATTACAAAGATATTCAATCGCTTTTGAAAATTTGGCTTTCACTACTGATCAGTGAGAACACACTTAGGAACTTCCCCCACTAGGATTCATCTGGTGGCGCTCCCAGCATTTCATAGCTAATATTCCCATACAAACTCCGTCTCTCTCTTACCCATTACTTTTAGTTCAAAAACCAGTATTTCATGATTCCATACAAAAACGTTCAGGTTCATAAGCCTTCTCTGAGCACCCATATTTGTTGAAAGCAAAGATCCTGACCTTTCACGATACTCGTTTTAATGTGTCCGGAAGCACTGATGAATTAACTTTCCTTCATACTTAAGCAAATAAACAGTTTACTGTAGATTCCTAATCACCTAGTCGGGGTTCCTGTTTTAAAATAGATGAAAAAAATATTACAATAAATTCCTGGGTTAAATTTCGAGAACATTTTACGACTTACTTTCGTATATAATTTACATTATTTATTTATTTATTTTAACACATAGATATTGGTACAAGGAGGCACCAAATACATATGCGCTACACAGGTCTCATTTGATATTTGTGGGGGCTGTGATACTGCCCGGGTGCCTAAACCGAAGCAGGTGGTTTTCTTAGGGGGCCACACCCCGAGCCTTCGACCTGAAGATCTGATCCACAAGACAGTGGAGCATCGTAAGGAGATGCAATCCCATGGTAGCCGGTGACCAACGATTGGTTCATACGCCATTTGTTCCCTCAGGATGCTGGAGCCCATGTGCACCATTGGTTTGGAATCCGGTTAAAGTGCCGGACGTTCGCTTTTCGTCCTCTCATTTTCGTAAACAACACTCCTGCCACGAGAAGGCAGTGAGTAGGACTTCCCTGGCAGAGGCTATATACGCGTGGCCGTGTGAGAGCATTTGGAGAGGGAGAGCGGACTCTCCCCATTCTCGGCCGTGCCAGGGCATTTGGGGGTGCTTGCTACCTGTGTGGTTGCGCCACAGGATTGAGCTACACTATTCAAACTGTAGCGTTAAAGTTTATACGGTGTCTGGCTCTCCTGTTAAAAGGGGTTGGACTGTACTGTTTGGGTTGTCACGTGAAAGTCTAGACGGTGTCTGGTTCTCCTGAAAACCGATGTAAAATTACCCTGGCCCACAAGGGTATATTATATATAATTTATAAGTTGCTCAAATTAAAGACCTAATTTGATTAAACAGAGTAAGAACAACAAGGTTTGCTGAATATTCTTTTTCACGGTTTCTCAAAAGACCCATGATATGATTTCAGGAAGAATTGATAGGAGAGTCAAAGCGGAGTTAAACAGAACCTTTCCCACTGCTCACTTAGTTTCACTATACAACATCAAATGTTCTTTATACCATTCAAAGGTAGATCAATACCCTTCTAACGTCACCTCCATTTGCATCTATGAATTTACATGTACCTGCCATAGCAAGTACATAGGAAGGACGGAAAGAAGAGCCTCTACAAGGTTTTCTCAACACTTTCCTAGAAACCTACGGCTGAAAGGGAGTAAAGGCTTCACAAGTGCAATTCTCAGACATCTTGATAGTAGACACAAATTGAACGCAGTGATGCATTTAAAATAATCAACAGACAAAAACACCTATCTTACTCCGTTTTGCAGGGGCGATCGCTTTCAAACCTTTGCCAACCTAACCTTTGTAAACAGAAGGACAGTTCGATTAGTCTTTCCCTGCCATGATGATCGGATGTTTGTCTGCTAACCCTTGTTAATCTCGATTTTTTCGGCCCTGTACCAAACCATTTATTATTATTCTAATATTTCTCTCTTACATAATCTCACTAATGTTCACATATTTGTCTATTTTATCATGTTGAGTGATTGCCTAATCACTTCTTAATTTCATCACCCTTACATAACCTCTTAGTTGTTGCCTCCCAACATATATAAATACAAATCGATCTTGACAATGTTTATTCATACACTTTATATGTCTATTCTTCTGACTATTATGATTCTGATTACATGCCGAACATTTATCTAAACTACACAAACAAAATAATTGTTATTTTAGGTTGTATGCAGCTCATGAGAAACTGTCAAATAGAATGAATTCATTTTATTCTGCAAACCTTTTTGTTCTTGCTCTGTTTAAATTTATCAAGGGATCTGGTTGTATAAAATTCTCCCAGTTATTAATTCAATCTTAATTTTAGAAGTACTGACACGTAGAACATAATCACTTGTTGATGCGATGCAAAAATTTATTAGTTAGTGAAATTTTATTTTAAAAATAGTTTTATAGAATACAGAATGTTAAAGATAACCGGAAAATGTGAATGAATTACCTTCTCACCCATTAATCCTTGTCTTGAGCCTCCAGTGTATCCTTTAGGACCTTTAGTTCCTGGTTCACCAGGTGTGCCTATCATCCCTGGGGCACCAGGTTCACCTTGTTCACCATTATCTCCCTAAACGAAAAAAAGATAAATAAGTAGTATACTTTCTTTGGAACTGGGTTCATCAATAATCTGTCGTATTAAAGAGTATTTCTATCAGATTGAGCTAATTAGTTTATCAGAATTCAATAAATAATAATTAGAACAAAATTATGGAAAATGTAAAAAATATATTTTTATGTGTCTTACCGATTCACCATCACATCCACTATCTCCTTTTTCCCCTTTCTCTCCTCCCATACCAGGATGACCCTTTAAAAAGTATAACATTTAATTTAACTAGACACTTACTGGATCACCATCGTTACCGGGATGACCCGGTTGGCCAGGTAAACCCTGTATAATTGAAAGAATTCTGTAGAAGTTATGAGGTAAAATATGGAGATCTTTTATTCAGCAAACAGACTTGAAATAATTCGTGAATAACACATTAGCCAACTTCAGACCATAACAACTTCATTATTTAATGTTCATTAAATATTGTTTGGTCAGCTACAGCTGGATACCTTACAGTTTCCGTTTACAGGTGCATGAATTTTCTGCTTTAATATCGACTTACTTAAGATTTAAATTACCCAGACCAATGTTATTTGTCGACTTTTTCAAAATTAAATAATCGCATACACCAATTCCAAAGAAGAGTACTCTGTTGACTCTAAAGACTGTTAATTATTCGAAAAACAAGATATCTAATAAGAATTAGTTATTTCAAGTTTCTCATGTAACAAGTATAAAGTTATAAATAGCAAGATTCCTCATCATTTAAAGAATAAATATAATATGTATATGCAAACCTTTTCACCTCTTGGACCCAATACACCGGGAATTCCTTGTTCACCTTTCTCACCTGGTGATCCACGAAGTCCAATAAGACCTACATCACCTGGAGGCCCTTCCGAACCTCGTACACCTATCGGACCAGGTTGCCCCTGTTCAAAGTTATACATTTGTAGAATAATTAATCATTTATTAGTTCTGATTTAGGTAAGGATAATAGTAATAATAACATCCAATGAATATTTTCGACTTTAATTTCCATAAATGCCTGGACGTTATTAGGACAGGTTTATAAAAATAGTGACCGTAATTGTTCTAATATATACTACTGGACGAAAAAACTGAAAACTAAAGACACTTTCAATATGATTTATCGAGTAGATGGAAACGACCTGAGAAAGTATCACTTCACTTATTTAGAAAGAAGGTCATCTAATCAACTCATTATTAATACTTATGGGAATAACTTGTTTAGAATTCTTATTTAAATCCATTCCATGAACCAAACAATCTATATTTGAAATACTTATAATTGCTGTTCTTCATTTCGAGGGCAATCAGTAGGACGTCAAAAACTTTCTTTATGTTGCGACTGACACTTATCAATAGCTTGTTACTTAAATCTTGAAAAAATTAAAGTTTTTCCAGAGATTCAGAACTGTATCACTTATCAGTCAGCGATATTCTTATATATGCTGATCGAATTCCGTCAATCATATACAGTGATATTTTAGTTTTTTCGGTAGCACAATTTTAACCTACTGTCATAAATAACAAAATTCGCTGATCACAATTGAATAACCACACATTTTCTTCTGTGCAGTAGAGTACGAAAGATGCATTCAATATATCAGACTATACCTTCAGTAGTATCTAACGGACAAATAAAAACATTGGAATAACTAAAATTAATTAAATATCTAACAGATGAGTCTGGTGTTTAGGTATCAATGCCAAGGTTGAACTTGATAGTTTCAAGTAAATTGAGGATTAAGTAAAAGGTTAATAATAAATATGTTTTTAATCAGAGAGGGATCTTGTGGATATTATAATAATTTAGTAGACGAATTCATCAGTCAATTGAAGCTAGACCACCATGGAAAACCTGGAAGCACTGGACGGCCCTTTCGTCATACTGTGAAACTCCTCAATAATGCACATCCACGATCCCACCTCGCGAGATTCGAGCCCAGGACCTATCGAATATTTATTTACTCTGAAGAAGTGTCTTACATCAAGTCATGAAATGTCAGAAATATAATCTTCTTCTACTCATTGGGATATAAAAAAATATATGTATTGTTAGATGATTTCGGTGTTAATCTGGTATGAAATCTACCATTTAACTTCTGATTTAATGTCTATAGAAAATAATAATATGGATAGAAATGTCATTTAATGGATACGATGATGAAATAAAATCTTAATAGCTCTAAACAATTTTACAAACTTTATTAAAAAGTTTATAGTTGATCAAATAAATTATTAAACAAAATTATGTCTAAGTAGATAAAGATTTACCTGTATTCCCTGTGGACCGACACATTGACATTTTTCTGGAGCACAAACTATTGCACATCGATCTAGATCAGACTGCTAACAAAAGAAAAGAAAGTTAAAGAATTAAATATCTTTCATATGTAATAGCAGAGATTATGAGAGTGAGTTATCAAGTCACAACTAAACTAATAACATATTACAGACATTACAGCATAATATGTTATAAATTAATAATAATAATAGTAATAATAATAATAACCCCCCGAATTCCCTGATATGGTCAAGAGTAGCGAAAGTCAGCTCTCCCTCTCGAAATGCTATCACATGGCCACGTGCATACAACCACTGTCAGAGAAGTTCTACTCAATGCCTTCTCGTGGCACGGGTGTTGTTTACGGAATCCAGACGATGAAAAACAAATGTCCGACTCGCTAACCAGGTTGGTGAACACAGAGGATCCACTTAGGGGAGTTAGTTGGAAAACACTGATTCCGAACCAATGGTGCACATGGATTCTATGATCCTAAGGAAACAAATAGCATATAAACCGATTGTTGATTACCGGCTACCATGGGACTAAATCTCCTGATGTTGCTCCACTGCCTTATGGATTAGACCTTTAGGTCAAAGACTTGGGGTGTGGCTCCCTACGAGAGCCATCTGCTTCAGTTTTGGCACCTGGGCAGTATCACAGCCTATACACAAATCACTTGATTTGTGTGGCGCATATATATTTGATGCCTTCTTGCACCAATGTTTATGTGTTCAAATAAATAGATAAATAAAATAATGATCGATGTGAGTTATTTTTTGTATTATTGGAAAATATTCTCCTGACAATAAAAAGAATTCCAAGAAATCATGCAGCTGAAAATTAAATCCCTGTGATAATAGAAGCTATTGAATGGTACTTACATGTTGTAACATAATATAGTGAAAATAATTTACTCATCAGTAAAGCTACCAATATATATGTAAACAAATTAATTAATTCGTTGATTCTATTCGGGCTACATATAAAAAGTATGTAGGAGATCATTCATCTTAGTCTAGAAGAACTTCAATAGGGAAACTATTCAAGATCCACAAAGTTTACATTTAAATTTTGTGTATACACATATTTACTTCCGTCTTATGTATCATTAAAGTTATAAATGCACTTATAGGTTTGCAGTCCAATTTTTTTGTGAAACTTTCTGTTTTTCTAAAATATTAAATTAGGAATCTTTTTGTGAAATCATTTTTCCGAACCATAATCGTTTCATGTCTAATTTAGTATTTTTTTCTGATCGAATTTTTGTATTTCAAATATTTTTACTTCGATTTCATTGATCTTTTATTCAAAATGAAGTTTTGTTTACGGTGTACTGTATTTTCTAAAAAAAAATTTCATTTATTTAATTGTTTCGACACATAAATATTGGTACAAAGGGCCACCAAATACATATGAGCCACACAAGTCATTTGATTTGTGCGTGGGCCGTGATACTGCACGGGTGCATAAAACAGAAACAGGTGGTTTTCTTAGGAGGCCACACCCAGAGTCATCGACCTAAAGGTCTGGTCCACAAGTCATTGAAACAACGTTAAGAAATGCAGTCCCATGGTAGCTGGTAACCAACGATTGGCTCATACTCCATTTATTCCTTCAGGATCCTGGAGCCCATGTTCACCACTGGTTTAGAATCAGGGTTTTCAACTAACTCCCCTAGGTAGACTCTCCGTGTCCACCAACCCAGTTAAAACATCGAACATTCGCTCTTCATTGTCTCAATTTCGTAAACAAGAAGGCTGTATACATAATGAAACCTATAATTTATTCTGTAACTGATTTTTATATGCAAATCACTGGAAATTTAGTTTACGAAAATATTATGCATACAATTATGAATAGTAAAAACTTGCTGTACATGAAACCATTCAAAATAAGTTAAATCACTGAATTTCTTCTTATTTTATAAATGTGTAATTTCAAATGTATTGTATTCATTTCAATCTTACTAGTATACTTAACATAATAACTATACATTGTTTATATTATGCCTAAAGGTCAGAACATGAAACATTGTTAAATCAACTTTGAAAATGTTCACTCTACTTATTAACTGATAGTAATCTTTTAAAAAAGATAAATTTAACTGATTACTTTTCGATAATGCAATGAGAAGACGAAGTTCATCAGAATTATTACTTGGGTTAACAAGTATATGTGTGATCAGATTGTTCGAATTGCATTACGCAAATATATCACATTATTCTGATAAACTTGGTCTTTTCATTGCATTATCGAAATTTATCAAAGAGATTAACTGATTATATTATTTACAAAATATTTAATTTTGCACATATATTTACACATTGTTTATAATCAGAGAGGGGTTTTGTGGATATTATTGGTAATTAAATAGTTGAATTCATGAATCAATCAAAACTAGACCACCATGGAAAACCAGGAGGTACTGGAGGGACGTTTCATCCTAGCATAGGACTCCTCAACAGTGTGCATCCACGATCCCACCTCACGGGATTCAACTCAGGACGGTTTCTCATGATTTTCCATGGTGGTTTAGCTTCAATTGACTCATGAATTCAACTATTACATTATTTATGGTTTAAGAATGTACATTTCCAACTGTATTAGTAAATTATTACTATTATTACTTTTCATTCATTTTTCCAAATACCTTTTGACTAAAGATGATACCATATTACGATATCTTTTAATAAAAATCGCTTATTGTTCATATATTAAATTAATTTGATTATCTAATATCTAAATGTAGATTAATAGAGTTTAACACAGTTAATAGACATTGATGTCATGTTACCACATATATGTAAACTTTTGAATGATAGACTCTATTGTTGTTATCTTAACGTCAGTCTTGTTTCAAGACTTAGTTTACACAATATATAAGCTTACTTTAGTTTAAATAATCCATTACGTCAATATTATATAAAAGTTACTTATTTATTCGATTTACAACATAATGTCAAGGTCATGTGCCTTGACACTTAAAAATAGCACTAAATTCAACCATTCCTTATTTACAAGAGAAAAAGTTAACCTTTTTCTTCAATACTTTTTCTTTGTTAAAATAATATTTCGAGTTTTCAACTTGATAAGAATAACAGTCAATGGTTTACATTGAAAAATATAAACTCTAACAATCATGACATTTAAATGTATTCACTATAAGTAAGAAGTTAAACAAACGTATATTTATTTTGAATTGTATTCCTGTCTGTGTGTGTATGTAATTGCTTCAGAATTATAACATGTAATGATATGCAATGTTTTTTACAAAGCGTCTTCTACTAACAAAACAATGCTAAAATGTTAACTATGTTGACAATTTCAATTACCCCACATCATTAGTGAATGGATTTCCTGGGGTTCTGTGACCAGTAGAATTCAACAGTATCTGGTGTGAGGAAGGTTGTGCAATATCGTGGATTGGTTGAAGTTAAACATCAACACCGATGGATGCCGGCTCAGTGGTCTAAAGGTTAGGCGTTTGCGTGCGAGACCGAAGGTCCTGGGTCCGAGTCCCGTATGCGAGATTGTGGATGCTTACTACTGAGTAATGTTATACTAGAAAACGGTCGTCCATTGCTTCCGGACTCTCAATGATAGTCTAGCATTGATTCATTAAAGATCTGAATCAAAAACTAAACAATCTTTACAACCCTATACTAAAAATTAAATTATAACGTAAAACGATAAAAATTTCAAATTATCAGGTTTCATCTAACATGGTATTGAGCGAAATGAATCAATGTACAACTAGAAGTCAAACGAGAGGAGGAACGATTTTTACTTAAGCTAGATGATACCAATAGTTATTTTATAAACACGTGAAGTTTCTGGTTGATTGAATGCTTGAACAGATGTCGGGAATCTATCATCTGAGTAGAATGGATTATAGATACAACAAAGTTTTATGAGCTTTATTATTTGCTATATGACGAATAAGCACAATCAAATATCTTTACTATTTAAAAGTACCATATGTTAACATTCTAAGAAAACTTAATTTTATCATTGTGAACTGTTTATAAAAAGTTTTCAGCGAACATTTGTAAATTGACGATAAAGTTCATGAAAGATCTTTTCGTTTTGGAAATGATTGTAAATTCATATTAGTGGTTTGAGGCATAAATTATTACCAGACGAGCATTTACTAAAAATCGTAGAATGATTGTTATTAATGTTGCTGATTTATAATTAATCAATGTTCCTCATTCTCCTAATTTATCTTGGAAATAATTCTATAACACTTCAAAGTCCTGAGTTAATTACTTTTCCAATCATTTATATTTACTATAATATTTTACATTTTTGACTACAATTGACTGAATGTTATCACTAATTTATTTCTAATTATTATTATAAGTCACCTTATAACATCCAGCTACTCCGAAAATGGGTTACTTATGAAAAATTGAAATAATCAGCGGCAAGACTAATTTATGGACGAACCAATCAGGTATAAGATAACACGTCTCGGATTTTGGCGCGAAATTCATTCATCAACTTGGCAAAATAGAGTTTTGGCATTATAGCCGATGTGAGTTAGTGATGAAAACTAAATATTATCCCTAAGCTGTACGTCAACTGTAAATCACAATTCGAAGTCCTGTGATAAGTTTATAACCCTCATTTGGTCCTAGTTATTAGGTGGACACTCTCAAGGTCACTTTAGCGTCGCTCAAAGGTCGTCCATAAATTATAGTTTCACCTCCAGTTCTTATACAACCGTAGGTTCAGTAGGTAAAATTAAGAAATATTCAATTCAATAAAATTCAAACTTCAATATTAAGTAATCACAATCATTTTAAACCTCTAAATTGTGAAACTGCATAAGATGTTTCAGCTAATTTACACATTTTGATGGAAATGATTTGTTACATAATAGAGCAAGGATCAAAAGTAATCAATGCTGCCTGTTACTGAATTGAGTGATCTTAACATTAATTACATACTGTTGAAAACAATTAAACATAAAGTGTCGTAAAACTAAATTATTTGAGATAATAATAATAGTAATAATAATAATGTATCTTCAACTAAGAATTTTTTCGACATTTAGAATATTCTTTTCTTTTTCTGATTTCGTTTCTTCTGTAGCATCAAAAACAATAGCATTCGTTAACTTTAAAACGTTACCAATACAATAAACGAACCTATTGCATTAAAAAAGACCGATTTTCTCACTAAAGAATAATGCTATCACCTGAACATGTGTGCATGATTATTAGTAAAGAGGTTTGTGTAAATAGTGGAATTTTATAGTTTACATCAGAGTAAACTTGATTAAACAATTGCTTAAAACTATGGTCCACTAGAGATTCGTTTCATTTTAGTGATAGGAGTCTGAATCCACAACTCCATCGGATATAGAACGCAGAGCTTATAAGTTACATGCAGGGCACATAACCACTTAACCACCATCGAACTGCCTATATTTCTATTTTCAGTCAATAAGTTATGCTTTGCAACTACCTTTAACTTCTATTAATAAGTAACTCGCTCACACTAAACATAGTTAAATTCAACCTGACATGTATTCTAAATACAATAAACCTTCCAGAATTATTTCTAGAAATTAGTTCCTAATAAGCATACAGGTTTATGAAGATTATTAAATACTATAGTTTACATCACAGACAAGTCGTAGTTAATTGTATAATCAATTTATATCATTTTCAGAATTCAACAATCAGAAATATTATCTCTAAAATTATTGTGGTAACAAAATTATACTGAACCTGAAATATAATTGCAATCATTTATGTACTTGATTTATTTTGTACTTAACCTATAATGTAATTTCCATGATTTAAATGAAACCTCAATGACAATTATTTAGACGATAATATATGAAATGAAATTTAAATATTTCAATAACAAATAATACAGATACTATACATTTGATTTACATGAAGTCATAATGATGACAGTATTAATTTTATACATTCATCAATTATTCTAGACCACCAAGCCGGCATCCAACAGTGTTAATGTCTAACTTCCACAAATCCACGATATCTCCAGAGTATATATTGTATGCTGAAGAAAAAAACATGAGCTCATAAAGAGTTATTAGTGTAAACATGACCAAATACGACAGAATGAAGTCTTCTCTCTCTCTCTCTTTGTACTAAAACTACTGTGTTTTTTTAGTGAACTCTTAAAAGAATTAACGTTGATTTTGCGAATAAATCAGTGAACTGTCAAAATTGGTACAAATGAAAGCAACCATTTGAGAAAATATGGAAACATTGTTTGAATGACATTGAATCCATAAAGTTGTGACAGAAGAAAAGTTTGTTTTTTCTCCGGTCTAATTCAAAGAGTTTTTGTTATTTCTGAAAATGATGGAACTGGATTTTTTCCCCATAACTTCTTTTTTTGCATGAATCAGTTTTGCAACCATGTTTCTTATGAGGTAGTCTAATATCCACTTGAAAAACAAGACCCGATTTTAAAAAATCTTCAATAAATACAAAAGGTTCTTGCTTATATCATTAATATCAAAAGTAATAAATAATACTTTATTTATGACAAACAGAAACTTACAGATCTCACCAACTGAACAATTACTACAAGATATAATCCAACTAAATATAACAATCGTTGTAATGTGTTTCTGAAAGTAGACAAGAAAAAAAGTGAAGTAATAAGTGTGTGTGCAAACGCAGTTACCGAAAATATTATACGAAAATTGGATATCCGCTGTTCAATATATTTCATATATAAGAAACCAAGAAACGTATTTAATGAAATGGACAATAGTGGGCTAACATAAATTAAAATGTGCAGCTTTTCAATGGGTTTAAAAAATAAGGTATAGACTGGAATTGAACTGATATTTGAAGCATTAAAATCTTGACATTCGATCTTTTAATCATTCGCCCTTGTAGTTATAGAAAGGGTAGAAAAATTATTCAGAGTACTTTTGTAACAAGTATTCATTATAATACACCGGTACTGATGAGCAGCATAAACTAATCATATGTCAGAAAAAGTTTATGTATCAAGCTACAGATGCTATTAAACTGAAATTTTAAACATCTCAAATATTGTTGAATACACCTTCAACTGTTAAATGGTAACAATGCAAAGATTGTAAAATGGCCGTTAAGTGTAATCCACATCAGTGAATTGAAACGTGAAGCTTCAAATATTCAGTGTAGTAACACTACCCCCTAGGCGATTAATCTTTACGAAAAATAATTAAACCGAAATCAAACTGCTATTCTTTACTTTTTGCTCTTTAATTGACACCAGTTACTGATGTAATTTAACTTTACAATATACAAAATCTTTAAAAGACTATTTAATTCAGATACTTTGCTACAAACTGTACACCTTTCAGGTGGTTAACAAGAGAGTTATCACTTTTAAGATTTAATTTAAACAGTCAAATTGTAAGTATAATTCAAATCATTGTAATCTACATAAGACCTTCTAACAAGTTTAAATTTTGTAGTCTAAAAATAGTAAATTAGTTAACTAATTATTTAATGATGACGAACAGATCATACACATATTACATAATTTGAACAATTGGTATTTCAGTTAATTATTTGTACCATTTGTACCACTAATGTTCCCTAAAATTACCTTGTGTTTATCGTAATGAGTTACAAATGGAAACAATCTACTTTTATGTATCTACAGATTTGCGAATTTACATTGTTATCTAAGGGAGAAAATCTAAATGGTTTATTTTTATTTTTTTAAATATGGCACATATTATCATATTAAATAATGACAGTAACTGAATGAAATACGGATGATTTATTCATCAATTAGACTATTAACTGTCAAATGCCTAGAATATTTGTTCTGCCCATTGTCATGACCTTGACATTTTAGCTATTACTTCTTCATTATCACAGTGAAATCAAATAAATTTAAGATGATAAATACACATCGTTGATCAATATAACAAGAGCATAGCATTCATTGAATACTTTATATTGATTTTCTTTAAAAATTGAAGGCATTTAACTGAGAAGTCCCACACTAGGACGAAACGGCGATCCAGTGTTTCCATGTTTTCCATGGTGGTCTAGCTTCAATTGACTCATGATTTCAATTATTGAGATTTCTGAAATCTCCACAAAACCCCTTCTGATTTAACTTTCTATCTAATAAACGAAATGTGCTATATATATATATATATATATATATATATATATATATATATATATATATATATATATATATATATACTCGAGAAAATTCATGGATAGAAATAATGCAATAGAAGATTTATATTCAAATTAATTTGCGAAATCGACTTACACTTTGGACAGTACATGGAATTTGAACATTATCCTTCATATGACCACAGAATAATTGAATTTATTGTCTCACAGATGATATTCAATGACTAAACAAAAGTGAAATATAACAATATATGTGTAATATTGACTCCAAGATTGAATTTTCTATATTTGTGTATGTAAATTATTATACCGACAGAAATAATTCTGGAGTGCTTTTAAACTATGAAATTGATAATCAGTTAAAATTAGATGTCACTGTTTTTCTAGTTTTGTGTCACATATATCCTGATAAATAATCGATTTAACTTTTTATCCCCATGACCTGATCGTTAATATACTGTGAAAATGGTAATCACATTTGCATGCATGTACTTATACTATATATATATATGCATATCTTTATGTATTATCTAGTGTATTTGTAGTAGTATATTTCTGTACGTTTGTGTGTCAACTTACACATATGTACAATTTACATTCATCTACAGCTGTGCCCATTTGCGTTAGTTGACCTAGAAACATATGTATGTTTGTATTTCCCTATCTCCTTTTGCTGCTACATCGAATAGGCCATCACATAGGTTAGATGTAACACTACTCACCTAAGTTTCATGGAGAATTTCACTTAGAAATTTGATGCTGTAAAATGTCACAACTGCAAAAATAAATATAAACGTAGATGTATATTCGAAATACCTACGGTTTATGATTCACTGTTTATTACTTTGTGTAATATCCTATACGGAACAACATTGGAATAGACAGAGAGAAAAGAGAAAAGTGCTACAATTGTGCCTGTCTAGTATACAACATAAAATAAATTTTATAGCCCTACCAATCATTAGGGATTTTATGTCCTCTCCTCATCTGTCTAATCCATAGCCCATTGTGTGAGTGTACACAAAAACAACAGTAATAATAATGATAATAATGATGACGACCACCTAATTCAGTTGCTTTGTCTGACCTCATATGCCTACACATTATGCGATAGTTCTGTATAGGCTTATAGTGTATTGAAAATAAGGCAAAATGTAATCGGAAACACTTCTATCGGTAAACATAATAAGACTGATTTCAAGGTGAACAATAATAAATATTGTTTGTTTAAATAGCATGAAAATACCCGAAAACATCTCTTTCTTTAAACACATGTACTACTAGCTTATTTAAGTCAAGTAGTATAAATTCATAGGTATAGGTTGATTTCCAATCGTACGGAAAACAGCAGTAACAGTACTTTACCTTAAATATTTTCATTTCAAACAAAAAAACAGTAGCAGATAATAATTGACATCCCTAAAACGAATATAATAGTTTTATGCAATATCTACGGTAAAAATGCATAAATTCAAAGCAAATTATATTTAGAACTGTTTGTGTGGTTAGTTTACTATTATATCACATTTACCATAAGCCCATTATTCTACATTTATTTTTTACACTTTCAGATTGATCTCATAACATTTTCGTTCTTTTAAACTTGGATAAATATCATAAGTATATGTAGCATATGTACAATAATTTGATGTTTGATGAGAAAAACTCATAATATCCCGATCTTCGGAGATGATGCACAGGTATTACCTTACTCGTATCTAGATCAGGTATCAAGATTTGCAGGATCATATACATATATATATATATATATATATATATATATATATACAAAGCAAATTGTGAGTTATTCTGATCACCGTATAATTACAGTAGATGTTAGTTGCCTAATATATATTAATCGAATAATTTTTTGGGGTGCCTTATCGTCAAAAAATCAAAACACTCTAAATAAGCTTGATATGATGAGAGGAAATTTTGGCTCGACGTATTCACAACATGTTGAATAACATTGCTACTTATGACTAACAGGAAATATTTCGTGATCAATTTTATCCAAATCCATTGCAGCTCACGTTCTTAGTTGATGACTATCATATTTTCGTCTTTTTCCTCTGAACTGAATGCACTTAAGTCAGGAATGAATTCTTACTTGATTCACAACATTACAGACTAAATTTATGTACTGTGATTAGTTCTAGTGATTACAGTCCTCAAAATTAACTATTCGAATCATAATGGAGCCATTTGAAAGTAGAAGGCGTCTGATATAATCTCCTAAAGCTGTAAATCTGTATGAGAATTACTAATTACATTGTTATTCGATAAGATATTTAATTTATGAGGCTTTTATGCTATACGTCACAATGTTTGAAGCTGATGGCTTGGTTCCATATAACAATGTTATTAATACTATAGTTAATTAGCTGAAAAAGTACCCAGATGTGATCAGTAATAATGTGAAACATGTAAATAACTTTAACACTATGTTAGTTGATGGTCTACATTTTTACAAGGTTCTCATTACTTATTGAAGCAAAATATAACTGTTATGAAACTAACTGGCTGTTTATCACATTCATTATCAAAAAATAAAAACAATACAAACTAAATTTTGAAACTTGTAACCACATATGTGTTCAACAAACTAAATAGTAATTTAAAAATATGAAATAGAGTTTCAGGGGATAGAAAACATGTCCTTGAATTTGCAGCTCATCTGTTTCTTAATGTGTGTGCAATATCAAGCATTTTTCTGTCCATTTAATGAGTGGACTCTGCATTTAAGAGCATGGGTTTCACTTGTGATTTCATTTCAAGCTGTAAAGTTCACTTTATTTGTTTGTTTTTTTCCATCCGGCAAATCAGAATGAACTACAGTAGCGCGTTCATAGACGCCGTATGTAGATAACTTTACATAATCAATATCATGTTCTAAGCGAAAATTACATTCTTATATGCTCCACTGAACCATTAAACGGACAGAATAATGCTCAAAAATTCTAGATATTGCACTGTTATATATTTTTAAAAAAAGCTATTTGTTATAGCAACTACTGTTTTTACAGGGTTTGTTACTTATTCCCTTAGTAAAATCTTTTACTCAGTCTCTTTCATTAAATTACATAATAATGAACACAATTAATCGCTTATCACAAATGATTAGAAATTGATCAGAATTTAAAGATCCATTTAATAAAATACGTGATTTTAGTCTACAATTTTAGACCATCTATTAATTCTACCTTATAAGTAAGTAAAACTTATAGTTCAATCTTTCGGTTTTGTTTTTACTATTTGTAACTAGTATTGTCATTGACATTTATAAAAAGAAACTCTTCCAAATCTTTGTTTAGCAAATTAGGTTGAATAGATGATATTCCTTCATTTATGAGAAAATAACATGTTTACACCTTACTTGAACATGTCAGTAGAAAAAATTCACAACAGTAAACAAAATAAAAAGAGAAAAACCAGAATTGAATAATCCAGTTGATTGAAAGAGAAAATAAAACGATAGTTGATGTACTCTCTGAACATGAAGATATGATGTGAAGAATGAAACAAAAGAAAACCAACTGAACACTTCGAAAGCTATAAAAATAAGCAAACAAAAAGATCTGATTTCATAGAATTTTAAAATAAACGTACAAGTGATACTGGGAGACTTTGTTTACGATGGTAAACCGACTTTATTCAATCATAGTTTTCAAAAGCCAATATATAGATATTATTTATCAGCTTTGTAGGGAGCTAGCTATATGCGTGTAATATGTAATTTAATTACTGTTCATTTGAATTTGTTAACCCAGTAGTTTTTAATGTATCAATACAACTCAATTCAAACATGATTGGTGCGTTCACTAACCGTAATGTCCTGGGTATGAGTTACTTTAAGAAGTACACCATCAAAATAAAACCTATGTGTACATGAAACTCATTGATATTTTCTAAGAGGTCGGAAATTAAGAAAGAAAATTATATTTGTAAAAATCTCACCGATTGAAATTTAAGCAAATCCAACATTTCAATTGGCAATCTGGTCCAAGGTTTTCCAATGAAATATAACCAAATATCAAAATTATCGATGATACATGGATAGTTCACCGGTGAACTTTGTGCCAAACAAGTGGTCCAACAACGTTAACAATGTTGAAAGTGAAATTTGTTATAATGTGTATGAGGCATTCGGTGTATGTAAACATTACGCGAGAAAATGATTAATTATATGTCATCTCTGTGTAAGCGTTTTCGGATAAACCAAAAAATTTGATAGATGTCTTAAGTAGAGAACGTTGTTGCCTGGCAACGGAATCCAGAATGAGTGTCTTGTCCTGTTTGGAACTCGTCACCTAGATGTACCTGTATCCCAGAGATGATTTTCATTCTGGTACTCAAGCCCACAGTTTTGCTTCAGACCCCGCCACGTTACCCACTTAGCTAATGAGCGCAATGAAGCACTGGCTTGTGCAATGGGATAAATTTCAATTCATATATATTGGTTGCTTGAATCTTACCATTGATGTTTAGGACTCTGAGTGATCAATCACTTTTGGCATCTGTGTATTCTGTGGAGGTTGCTTCGATATACTGACAAGAATTTCAAACAGAGATGATGAATCAAACGTCACGACATGCATAAAATGATGATAAGTAGGCAAATAGATCTCAATCAAAAAAATAGATTTTTATTTTATCGTATTGACCAAGATGGTTATTTATTGTATATTCAGTAACCTAACTGATTAGAACAGGTGAAAGTAATCATTGTTGTCCACATAATAATGAATAGATTAAATGAAGTAAAATATAATGAGTCCAGATTTACTTATTAATCATTAGTCGTTATGAGACAGCTAATTGCATTTCATCTCTGCTATTAGCATTGTTTGGATTTGATCGTGTATGTAGGACTTCAACTACTATTCTCTCTTTGTAAGAACTAAAACCTTTTGTAGGATTCTTATGCCATTGAAATCAATGGTATGGTCCGACCCTATTGCATATAGTACTATCATTGACTTGTTTTCTAGTTTTTTCACATATTCTGAAAATTCAGAAATGTGTTTCAAGAAAAGTTTGTATCCCTTCACTCGCACATTCATCTCCCGTGATATCTTACCCACATACATTACATTCACAACATTTAATCTAATATTCACTATTTTATTGTTCTCTCTTTGTTAATGTGTCTATCTCTCTTAGTAATTTAGTGTTTAGAGTATTGTTTATTCAGAAGAATAGTCTTATATTGTGATTATTTGGGACCCTTCTGGAAATGTCCTGAAGTTCCTTTGGAATATAAGATCACCACCGTGTTCACCTGTTCTTTTGATGTATCTTTTCTCCGATCTATTTGATTTCCTTTCTCTGTATAAAGTTTTTAAAATAAACATTCATCATCAAAGTGGACACAACTTGATGTATTTTAGTTTCTTTATCACTAAATTCAATGACAAACTATTGAACTCTGTTTTTCAAATTCTTCGAAACTGTCACCCGTGTAGAAATAGCATGTGCTGAGTTGCAATTCAGATGTTTTACAGAATATATTAATTTCCAAACAATCATTATGTTTTTATTTCAACCGCACAATCCAGAAAAAACTATTTGTGTTCAGTGGATTCCATCTCTTCAGTGAATTCGATGCTATCTAATATTCTGTGGACAATTTCCAAGGAGTTTATCTAACTCAATTCTTTTCGTAAGAATAAAATTGTCACCTACGTACATCAACTAGATTTTTGTTGGATGAGCTTATTTCAGAAACCAGTTGTTCTCCTGTATTCATTCCAATAAAAATAACAAAGAGAATAAAAAGGAATGTATTAAATACATATAACATTTTATTGATGAAATTACATAATGGTTTTTTTTTACGTCTAAACAGTTACCATGTCAAAGTTTCTCCTATTTACATAGCTAAAATTCATCTGTATTAAATCATAGATTTTTTCAAATAATTAAAGTACCAATCCAATGAAAAGATTTACTGTTCACTAATAAGTTCCATTTGCAATCTTTTTTTAAATCTCTGTTCGCATAAGCATAATAACTTTTCAATTTAAAGTTGAAAAATACTAAATCACATTTACCATTTTATGCTACTTGATACAATGATTACTGATACTACTACTATTACTACTACTACTAGTAATAATAATAATAATAATAATAACAATAATAATTAGAAATTGTCGAGAAACAGAATTAAACAGTTGGCAATGTTCAAATTGAGATTATGGTAAGGTTTATTTGAACATTTGAAGGGAAGCGGAAAAGAGGAAGGCCAAAGAACACATTACGTCGGGAAATGGAATCAGATATGAAAAGGATGAATAACAACTGGAAAGAGCTGGAAAAGATTGCCAAAGACAGGGTTGGCTGGAGAATGCTGGTGAGCGGTCTATGCTCCTTCACGAGGTGTAACAGGCGTAAGTAAGTAAGTAGTAAGTTATTTGAACATGTTATTAAACGTATGGTTCAACTAATTAATTGTCTGTTAATTTGTGTCAACATTAGATCTCTCTAATAAATACGTCAAAAGTAATTTAGATCAGGAATGATGTAAATAGTGCTACTCGAACTCTTTTGTGATATTATTACCAATATAAATTTTATTAGTCATAAATATTTAATCATAACTGGAGTTTATACAAAATTATCCATGTTTATAATGTTGGGCAATAATGAATTAGTAATCTTAGATAGTTAGCTGTGTAGTTGATAATCTTTGGCAATCAAATAGAATGTTATTTGAATTTTTTAAAATTATTTACCAATCTTTTTCATAGAACAGTATCAGAGAATATATCATTTTTGTTGTATTCATTATACATAAATTGAAAATATTCCCCTTATTATACTGTAATAAAGAGGTTAGTAACAGTTTTAAAACCACTCCACAAACATCTAGTGAAGCATAGCATTAAGGATGTATTCCAATTCGTTGACAAGATTATAAACATAAACACGAAAGGTCAAACGATGATGTCCTTTGACGTAACGTCATTGTTTACAAATGTCCCACTCAGAGAAACTGTAGAGTGTATTTGTGAACAACTTAGAGAACAAGAAGTAGAAACTACAATCCCTGTGGAGATCATCAAAGAATTAATACTAAAATGTACTATGAATGTACATTTAAAATCCAATGGTGAAATCTATAGATAAATAGATGATGTCACGATGGGTTCACCACTAAGTCCCATATTGGTTGACATTTTCCTCTCTAAACTAGAAAACGGCCCACAGGCACAAGAGATCGACAAGTTTTCATTCTACTGCCGATATATGGATGATACGTTTATCCTTTGTAACAACCATACGGACATCATAGAAACACTCGAGCGTTCCAATACAGTTCACCCGTCCATAAAATTCACATGTGAGAAGGAAAATGGGGTGTAAAATAGCCTTTCTAGATGTTCTGCTTACAAAGAGGAAGGACGGGTCGCTAAGAAGAAACATAAACAGGAAAGTTACCTGGACGGGTCAATATACAAACTTCCTTAGTTTTGTTCCTCTACAATACAAAAGGAATCTTATTAAGACACTGCATCATAGAATCAAGACTATATGCTCTGTGGATACTATTGAATATGAAACAAAGGGATTATACACAACCCTGAAGGAAAATGAATATACTGAGAAATTTATGAATAAAAACATAGCCAATAAGAGAGCATAGAGAATGCCCAACTGTAAATAAAAAGCCTCTGTATATACGCTTACAATTCAGAGGCGATGCACAGAGTGAAATGCTGAGACTGAAGTTAAGCAGACCAATCCAAAGAACTTTCAATGCAGTTAAACTACAGTTAATGTCTTCCACACGTTCACAGATCACTCCGTGGTTGAAAGATAAATTGCCTAGACTAGCCACCTCTTTCTGTATCTATCAATTCAACTGCTCCTGTGGAACAAGTTATATTGACAGATGTTCTAGGAATTAGTATTTTCGGACTCGTGAGTACCTCCATGTGTGGTTAAGCAAAGGTGTGATCAAGACGGTTAACAGCTTCATTTTAGCTCATTTAATTCAAACGGGACATACAGCCAACATGGAGCAACATTCGCAATAATATGTCGGGTTAACAACAGTCTACCCAATTCCGTCAGACTGAGAATCTTGCAGATGGCTGAAGCAACTGCTATTCGGATCAAAAAGCCAGAGCTTTGCATCCAGAAGAAATATGTTCAGCCACTACTTTTACTTAATTTTATAATATGGTGATGTAATGTGATTAATGTTCTTTCTTATGTCCCAAACTTATTATTATCTCTACCATTATTATTATTATCTTTATCATTGTTATTATTATTATTACACTTGACAAACTTTTGAGAAATTTATTCAGCATCCAACCCTATGTACTATATCTGACCTAATTCATATTATTCTACGTATTAAGTAACTTCTGATTTTTATCCCATCATTTTCTCTCTCTCACCCCATGTTGACCATATTTATTCTGATCATTTATCTCACAATTTCATTTCACTTATAAATTGATTCAGGTTAACACTTCACATTAACGATTTGATATGATTTGATATGACAAACAGCAATTCTTGATTTACATATTACAATTTTAAATGATGTTCTCTCTGCCTTAAATCTGGCTAATTTTATGAATTATTAATTTGGCCTTACAATTGTAGAGCCTGATGAGCAATTCATTGGAAAGAATCTTCATCGTTCATATTAAACCCCTGTGTTAATATTCTCAATATAGCTAGTAGTAATTTATACTGCTTAGTGTTTCCATCGATATTTGGAAACTATCCTTTATAATCTGTTATTTGAAAATGTATAATATTCTAGGTTTTGACACAAAATAACTGTTTACGCAACATATACTGAATACATTATGTTTTTATTCTTTCAAAGGAAATTTAGATAAGTTTAACGATTGAATATTATTCTGAATCATTCATAATATTAGAGGACTAAACAATTCTTCAAGTAACAGAAATAATCTAACCTATCATTGAAGAAGAAATAGTTAGTTCATTGAAGAGAACGTTCCTTTCGATGACAAAGCTATACAATTGTATTTACATTTATTTCTTAAAGTTATGAGTCTAAACAACAAATTAATGGAAATTATCATTTCTTTCGGAGTAAATAATTGAACATTTGTCAGTAAAATGTTTCAAATGGTATATTTCACTAGATAATGATACATCATTTACTGTTAGGTTTAAATTATAATCTCTAGAAATAGATTGATCTTTTATCAATAAAAACAATAAAAAGCAAGCGATACATCTTCGTGAATTTGTTGAAGTTAGACATTAACACCGCTGGATACTGGCTCAGTGGTCTAGAGGTTAAGCGCTCGCGCGCAAGACTGTTAGGTCTTGGGTTCGAAGCTCGCGGGGAGCGGGATCGTGGATGCGTACTGTTGAGCAGTCCCACAGATGGACAAAACAGCCGCCCAGTGCTTCAAGGTTTTCCATGGTAATCTAGCTTCAATTGACTCATGAATTTAACTATTAAATTACATTTTTTATTTGTTTATGTACATGTTAGACAAATTAATTTTATACCCTTGAAATAAATCATTAATACAGAAGAATATAACTGTTATGTAAATCAAATTGACTACATTTTCTAATGTACATTTTTGTTCTGGTTTGAATGTTATTACTTTTAAATCTTTGTCTAGGGGTGAGAAGCTTATCAATAATAATAATAAAAATAATAATAATAATAATAATAATAGGAAACTTTCACACATATTGATATGGATGTATATATATGTGAAAGGGATATTTTTCCCATATGTCAAAATTCATTTTAAGTAGAACTTACCTCACAAGAAGTAGAATTATTATTTTCAATGAATTATTCAACACATGTTTAGTTGTTCTCTTTTCTTTTTTCTTCTTCAATGAATTATGATTCTATACACAGTTAGATAGATCTATTCTCATATATTTGCATAATTTGTCTTGAAAAGTAAACTTTCTCGGATGAAATATTATTGTTTTGTAATAATTTGAAGAAGAAGAAAAAGAAGGAATTACAAAAAGTACACTTAGTTATCTTTCCCACTTTATTCTTTACTTCATACTATTCTTAATACTTTCATTGTCATTCCTTCTAATCTTCTTTATATATTTACTTGCTATATGATATTTATTCCAATCTCCAGTTGTTTACTTATTTCATATTTAACTTTTTTTCTTTCTTTTCAATAAGAAATATATATTTGCATATAAAGTAGAAAGAAAAAAGAAAAAAGAAAGAAGATTGAAATATTCAATTTACTCTGTCCTTGATATTGGACTAAATATTAAAATCCATTTGTTTGACAGTTCAATGATTATTTCGATGAATAAATAGAAAGACAAAAGAAAAACAATGTTATATCATTGAAAAATAGCCAATATTATCATTCTTCATTTATGTATAAGATAGTGAATTTGACACATTAGAGCTATGTATATGCAAATGTCAATTATATAGAGAAATAAAATATCTCATAGATTTTGTTGTTGTTGCTGTTGTTGATTAATTCTTTCAATGTTTTGATTAGATTTTGTTACATCTATGTATAAATCTTTTTACCTTGTTTTGCTACCTCTAATATAGACTTCGTATTCATTCATTCATTCATTCATTGATCAATTCAGTGGGGTTTTTTTTTCTGGGAAATTTTAAAATTCAAAAGTAGATATCACTTTTTTTTATTCACAATTTTGTTTTAAGTCAACAATATTTAAATTCGAAAGAAAGTTCGTATGTTTTGTTGCTGTTGTTGTCGCTGCTGTTGAAAGTAACTTGGTTTCCACTGAAAAACATCAACCGTTAATAGTTTTTAGTTATTTGTGATATATTTTTATCATAAAGTATGAATGAATAATTTGAACAAACGGTTATATTAGGCATCAATATTATTTCATTCCAAATGAACAAATCAATAAACACTATGTAACAATCCGAAAATAAGAAATATAACTATAATTAAACATTTGTAGAACAATTTAAGGTGAAACAAATAATATAAAGAGGTAAATGAAGAAAAAGAAGAAGGGAGATCAGTGGGAGAGGAACAATAACTAAAAAGAAAGTAAAATGTAAAGGGAAATGAATTGATAAGTGAATCCTGATGGATAAATATACATACGAATAGTTCAAATATATTCATCATTAGTTGGGTTTTTTTTTACAATTGTATACATATTAACTAATCTTCGTTTGTGGATATGTATGTATAATTGGGCATGAATAGATGGATTTACATAAAATTATACACTTATAAGTATAACATGAAGATTTTCGCTTAACGAAGTTTTACCATTCATACCTATACATAGTAATGAATAACAGTGTTTTTATTTGTAATATTCTTTATGATTGGTTACATTTCATTAAGTACTGTCATTCGAGGTTGATGGATTCGGCACTGATAACTGATTAGAAAAGTTTACTATTCATAATTCGGTTTGGATTTGAAAACGCTCTTTTGAAATATGAATCTTTAGTAACTTTACCAAAAGAATTCTTTTTATTATTCAAAATACGTGTGATCAAGAAGGATATGTGTTTAGAAATTGATTTAGAAGTTATATAATTTTATAATGTTCTTTGTTTATTAAAATCATTGCAAACTCAAACGATATGTTATCCACCTTGCTATTGATAGCTAAGTGGTGCTTCTCTAGTTGTTATATATTAGGCGAAGCTGAATGTGTGATACACGAGTTTAACACACATAAATCTTCTTTGATTTCTGATGTTAAATGGACTATACATAGTGTAAAGTCAAAATCTGTATGCGAAAAAAACATTTTATCGTTTCTTTAATCGAAATGATCATTTTATTTAATGCTTTTGTATTTTCATCTCATTTTCATCTCTAAATTTCATTAATAATTATTCCCATGAATCTATAACATTTTCAACCAACAAACATAAACGTTGTTGATTTGTCCTAGTGTTATTGATAATTTTCTTCTTTCAATCAAAAATTATTCTCCTTTACAGTTACCTTAGTTTTCCTATTTCAAAAGTCACACCATAACTTTTCAATATTTAATATCGTTTACTTTCATGTGCTTATGCTTAGTACATTTCGAATATCATAAAATAGAACTAATTTACAATGTTATATAATTACTCCTTAAATGATGATCTCATGTCAAGGATAATTGCTAACAAACAATCGATTTTTTTTAGATCACATGAATTCTGGTCAAGGTCTTAATAAATAAAATATGTATACCTATAACTCAAATAGTTTACATTTAGGGTATATTTCAAAAATTTTTTATTACCATATCAAAATTGTTATATTTATTGTTGATTGTTGATGTTCATATACATTCTTGTAGAAAATAATATTTTATAGGAAAAAAAACTGGAGGCTGATAGTCAAATTCGAAATTCCTTAGTAATTTATGAAAGATAATAGTTATTATTACAACGAGTACAAAATCCGATATGTCATAGATTTAAAAACATATTTCCAAGTCCTCTGATGTAGCTTAAATTAACTCAAATAGACTATGTTAACAGTTCATTGTCTCCGCAAACTAGACACAATAATTTTTGTCACAGGGTGTTAATCCCTGAAACATCACAATGATGATTGAAGTTCAGCATTCACCATACCATCACGATTTTGGAATTTCTAATGAATTCGTAATACAGATAAATGTTAACCAAATGAAATTATTTTATTAGTAAGGACTACTTAATAATAAGTTATGCACAAGTTATGCCATAGGAACGTCTCATTATTATTATTGCTAAATGATGCTGATTTATTGTAATTCCTTCACTAATACTATTTGTTTTTCAGTAATTCTGAAGGCAGTAATCGTACTTTATGCAAGGTAGATAACTTTAATATGTATATATACCCAAGATTCGGTACGTCGGATTATATTGATTATGACTAGTAACTAGGCTTCTTTAAAGCAGCTATAATTTTCATAACTCACTGATCATTGTCCGACATTATTCTTCTCATCAAAAAGGAATATTAAACCTAACTAGTTTCCGTAAAATTTGTATTGGCACGACGTGATTAACTATTACTTGTGAAAATGGGCAACAGTAAGACTTTACTGAGAATAAAGTGACGTTGAAAATGTGGACCATTGAATTTCAACTCTATAGAATACAAGAAAATCACTCGGTGGCCAGAAATCTTAAATTTCAACCCTTAATCAAGTTGCACATGGACCCTGTTGAAAGAATAGTGTACAAGACGAAACATCTTCCTAATGTTTCCTAGTTTCCAGCAGTTGCTTCGTTAAGGTCATTTCGGGAGTTTATCTTTAATTGAATTAAGAAATAGATAAAAACACCCTTTTGTTGTTTTCTGTTTAGATATATTCCTAAGATAAAAACTAAATATTCCTGAAAATGTGTTTGGAGATTATATTTAAGGTAGACAATATCAATTAATCATTAGGAAAATCATTCACTTCCGAATGTAAACTCATATATTATCAAGTTGGGTTACTCTGATTCGTATTTCACAGAGAACATCAGTTTTTGCAAGACTCAAAGTATGCTTTTCTGATGTGTATCAACTGGTAAAAAATCTAGCTTCAGAATTTTCTGTTGACTACCTCCACACACCTATAAATCTCTAGATATAATACCTGAAGAAATAAAAGAAAATTCTCCCTTTGATTATTTCAAAGTCATGGACGATTTATTATAAGTGTAATAACATTGACTAGAAAATCATTAAACTGTCATGCATTAAATTAAGTTCTTTCACAGAATTTTTCATTTCTGTCAAGTATGTTCATGTATCATCATCATCATCATCATCATCATCATCATCATCATCATCATCATCATCATCATCATCATCATCATCATCATCATCAGCAGCAGCAGCAGCATCATCATCATCTTAATCAATTTAATTTTTGGAACATTTATCAAAAACTTTCCTGTAAAATTAGGTAGTTGATTGACACTTATATCCTCTATATCTATTCCTTTAAATTAAACTTGATATTATTCTATATATATTTTTTCAACGATCTTATATTTTTGAATAAATATGTACTGGAATAATGGAATGATAAAACAAAGAAAAAAATATCTAAGATATTTTTTTACAGTTACATAGAGATGACGAATATTGTAATTTGAAAAATAGCACAATTGAAAGACAAAATATTTCTGGTGCCATTTCTCTGTTTATTTTATCAGCATATTGAAGATAACTAGTATAATTTATAATATATATATAATATTTTATTCTTTAGATTTTAAAACCAGTTCATGATAACAAAAGGTCTAATAGTAAAAGATTATGAAATCTACATTTTTTGTCATTTGAACAAATATAGGCTTAAATAACTTTTGCCAAGGATATTTCACTACCCATTATTGTTTATCTAGTTACTAAGTTGAAAATGTTATGGTGGTATTCTGTTAAGATTGAATAAATCTTAATGTTAAGGTGTACTGAAATACTCGGTTTAATAATAAATAACACCTAAAGAAAGGTAGTAAATAGATTTATTAATTCCAGTGAATAAGTTTCATGTTGATTATTCAGATGTGATCAACACTAATTAAATTGGGTTTTCATCACAGATTATTATAGATTGATGAACTATTAAAATGAGGAAACATTAAATAGCTGCTTTATTGTATCGTTGACTCAACAATAAGTTAAGCGAACCAATTCACATAAGATAGAATCTCGGCCATATGACAAAAAAAACACTAAGTTGAAATTTCAGTCAGTTTAAAATTTGGTGCAATTTTCATCTACTATTAAGTCACTGTTTTCTTTCAGATTTGGTTCATTCCACAAACTGTTCTTTGGTAAATACTTTCATTAAATATTAATTTTTAATATTAATTGAAAAAACGAAGATGATGTGAAAACAAAATATTACACATTGACAAATGTTACCATACACACTAAATAAAACGTTTGAAATTAGATTTCCACATTAAATTATAATTTAGTGTATCATAATTAATAGATGAAATTCCATATCTATGAGAAACATACTTCCGACATAAGGGTAAAGTAGCAAATTGTGATAAGTCACAAAAGCAGATGATTCCATAGGCGTTCTCAGAATTTTCATTATATTTTAAGTGTTACGTAGTCTGGTTGCAACAATGCAAGCATGTTCGGCATGCGATTTTCTCTCACGAAATGCAAGATGTTGCTTCAGGATTGGATTGCATCGACACCCGAATTAATGATAGGGAGTGAAGTAGTTGAGCGTGTCGACCGCTGCACCTATCTTGGAAGTCTCATCAGCCCTTGTGGTCTGGTGTGTGACGAAATCTCAGCACGGATACAAAAGCCTCGACTAGCTTTTGCCAACTTGCATCATTTGTGCCGTAGGCGAGATATCCGTCTACCAACCGAATGACGGATTTACTGAACAGAAGTTCGTCCCATCCTACTTTATGGCAGTGAAACATGGCCGGCAAGAGTAGAGGATATTCGTAGGTTACTAGTATTTGATCATAGATGTCTTCGAAACATTGCTCGTATATCCTGGGACCACCGAGTAAGTAATGCAGTTGTTAGGAAACGGGTACTATGTAAGAATGGCAAATCAAATGATGAAGTAGTGAAACTTCATCAGTTGGGATGGCTGGGACATGTGTTACGAATGCCCGACCACTGACTACCTCGACGTGCGATGTTCAGTGGTATAGGAGTAGGTTGGAAGAAAACTAGGGGCAGCCAGACCAAAACATGGCACAAATCCATGAAATCACTGACAAGTGGATTGAGCCATGTTGGTAGATGCAGACTACTTGGTTGGGGACCGCGAGATGATAACAACCGATGGTTAGGGACCTTAAATGACATGTCTCAGACTCGTTTGCAATGGCGCAGATGCATCCACTCTTTGTGTTCTCCCAAATTCTAATCTTCTGAATTCTTCATGTCCGTTCCTTTTCTTCCTCTTTCCAAATTTATTTCATTGGATTATAGTCCTAGAATGACATCTTCAAACCCTAATTTTCCGATTACTCCTTATACTATTGCTACCTCTACCACTATGGGATTTGGATTGACAACTGCATCTGGTATGGCCACTCGAACTGATGTACGTCCGTACGAAGTTCCACGTTGTTACTGACTGACTGGTTGTTGTTACTTCTGTTTATAATGCAATACTCATTTCTTAATGAAAATCATTTACATTGATTGTTCATTGAATACCAATAAATGTCATATTTATCGAGGCCTTATTACTGATAGGATTCTATTGACCACTAGTCTAAGTGATATGATATCGCACGAACGTTGTTCTGTTTTTAGGTAGTTGGAGGCAATCGATAAGCTTCTTGCTAACCAAAAAACTTTTGTACCACTAATAAAATAAATCAGTTTCCGTGGGTCGAATATGTTTGAATAAAATACTTTGAAGACTGAAAAATGAATTTTATAGATTTTCGCAATTCTCAATTGTTGACTTATAAAGATTGATAGTTTTTCCTATAAGTTTTTATTAAACATTTAGTTATGCCAAAAATACCGAGAAATAGTTAACGAAGTAACAATGCAACATTGGTTTCAATAAAAATATCATATAGCTTAATCCAAATAGTCAATACAGTCTCTGAATTCCTACTAAAATGTCATTATTGGTTTTATATTTCTTTTCTGGTTGATAGTTCAGAAAGACTAGACTAGTATTAACCACACACTGTCAAAGTAAAATGGCTTTCCATACCAGTAAAAAACATGCCAGTTGACTAAAGTGATGTGATTGACAAGAAATTTGGAATTAGCTTCATCATAAAATGATATCAACTAAAAGAACACTGGAAATCAAAAGGTATCGAATACTTCTAATATTCGAGTTCTGAACTCCATGATAATGCTCGCTTACCAGTAAGCCGTCGACTAAACACAATTCCTTCTAGTTTATTGCAGGATACTACACTATTCAGTGTTCCGTATTTCCATATTCACATTCTTTATTATGAAGAGCGATTTTGTAACACTATCATTGGAGAGTTGGTGGTTTACTTTCAATTTAATTTACTCTTATTACTATAGCTTCTTATCAGAAGTTCAAGAAATGGGTCTCGAAGCCAGCAGTAACCTAATGAATTGTTATAGCTTAGTTGGACAATTTGTTAAGATTATTTGTACTGAAAGTTAGTTACAAGCTAATTGAAGAACTATTTAAAATAATGGATCACTGGTTAGCTTATTTTCATACACTGGGTTAATGATTCTACCATTTTGAAAAATATTATCTTTAGTTTTACAGCTAATAATAAAACTGTTTAATTACAGATGTAAGGAATTACTACATTTATTCAACAATCTTTTAAGTAATTAGTTTTATATATTTCGTCATCTGTTACAATTATCTCTCGATATTCACAAAATCTAATGGACGATATTAATTACAACTGCTGAAATTACAAGCTGAAGTGTTCTTCGTATTACCCTTTAACTTAAACTAGATAGGACACCAATCTCGGATAATTGTATTTTTCAATAATCATTATATATATATATATATATATATATATATATATATATATATATATATATATATATATATATATATATATATATATATATATAATGGATTATTGAAAGCATACTTACTGCAGAGGGGAAAGACTTCAAAATTTGCTTCAACCTATAACTGACGAAAAATTAGTTTTATAATTTTAGAAATATCAAGCAGATAGTCGAGTATACAATAAATAATTGAATGTGTCTTTCAAACTGCCATCATTTATATAAATCATCGACAAAGCTTTAAACTGAGAACGGAAAACTTTTGAGAATAGTATATTATTTACATTTTGCTCATATGAAAACTTTAATAAATGTCTTTCTAAGTAAGTAGCATTCCTGTTACATGTATGATAATCGTATGACGTTGTTTGTAATTCATTAATTTCTGTGATGGAGAAGCTTGTATATCTGCTCATAAGTAAACATCAGACACCACGTTTATACTATCGCCATTTTACTATTCATAAATAAATCAACATTCACAATAGAATGATATCAGCTGGAGAAGTCAGTAAACAGATTTATTCAGTATCCCATTCAACCTAATTGTATGAACACAACTGGGAAGAAATGAAATAACAGAATCATTATATTTGTCAAATAATTCACTTAAATCTATTTATTTGCATAAAATTACACAAAGACTATAATCTGTAACTGAATAGATAAATCTGTACCTTTAATTACTATAACATTACATAAGAATGAAATCTAGAAATTCAAATAACAAATATTACTGTTTATTACATTGTTCTATTACTGAAATTCAACCATGTACCATAAACGATGTTAGATACATTTGATCACCATAATATTATTGCAATTAATTAATATTAATTCATTACTATATATAATAATACCTATAAATATTAATGGTATCAATAGTTTAATGGTATTAATGGTTAGTAGTATAATTCATTTAACCTTAATAAAAAAACGAATAATAATATTTATCTGATAAAAATAAGAAAACATTCCAATCTTAAAAAGTACACTTTTTTTCTCTTGCCAAAATAGAAGTACACCGGATAATTGACCTTTAAATTACTAACCGTTTTATGTTTATTTTACCTGTATAATACAATATAAAGCATAAAGTGAAATGTAACTAAGTAATTTTTAATAATACATTTTCGATTAGTTTATTTCACTAATAAAAGTTTATAAACGGAATAGGATATTTTTTCTGGTATATCTCTCAACAACACTCTACCTTCGATTCTCATTTAACAAATAGTTTTATTAGTTTCATGTGAAAGGATTCTTGACAAGAATAATCCGTTTATAAATTAATACATGATAACCATAATCATAATCATCATAAAAATATTAACTATACAATTGTTGACCTACATAATTGTATATACCTTAATATTTAAAACCAAATGCTAATCAATGAATTTGTTAAGATGAATGATATTTTAAAAAAGTGTTACCTAGATACCTAGATATCTAAGTATTATATATATCATACTTCACTTTACACTTTTCTTTGTTTGATGAAATGCTTTTAAAAAGAATAGAGTTAAACATTATTAATTGTCTTTGAGGTTCATTGACCTTATTTTGTAAAAAAACAAAAAAATCAACGTAATAGCAGCATGATGTTTTCTTGCTTATGAAAGGAAATGTTCTATACAAAAGAAAAACAAATGGTAAATTGTTTTTTTTCTTCTTTAAATATTTTCAATAATCTTTTAAAGTATAAAGTTGCAGTTGTAATATGTTTGTAAACTTTCGAAAACATACGAAGTGACTTTATATGACGTGATATATTTCTTTGGACTATTTAACATTAGTTAAGGTCATGACTTAATGCTTATATCGAGACAATCTTCATAGTATGTAAATACAATAACGTAGACTGATCAAATTTAGTCACGAGTAGCAACTACTGGATTATACAGTTCATTACAGATTAAATTAAAATTCAAACCCCTTGAAGAGGTTAGTAGTTTTCTGGACTCAGTAGCTCAGTCCATAATGCATTGAACCTATAAGGCTAAAGGTTCTAGGTTCAAGTCCCAGTACAGACAGTGACATTGAGAAGTAGGTACATCCAGATGATAAGTTTCCAATAAGATGAAAAGTGCATCCTGAATTCCACGACCAATGACACTCCATCTACTTCATAAAATCTCATCAAACTTTAGTTTTCTTATCTACGAGGTAAATATAATAACAATCCTATAAGTATATAGAAAATTTAAAAAAATGGTCATTTTAAATTGTTGATCTCCTTGATGCAATATATATTATGAAGATACATCATTCGAATCCTACGGAGCGAGATCGTGGGTGCGCACTTATGAGGAGTCCCATACTAGGACGAAACAACCATTCAGTGCTTCCAAGTTTTCCATGTTGGTTTAGCTTCAATTTGCTCAGGAACTCAACTACTAAATTACTATAATATCCATAAAATCCATAGGGTTGTTCTGTCCACGCTATCAAATGCTTTTTCGTAGTCGATGAAGTTGATATAGAGTGATGAATTCCATTCAATTGATTGTTCCACAATGATCCGTAGGGTTGCGATTTGGTCTGTGCACGATCTATCCTTACGGAATCCTGCCTGTTGGTCTCGAAGTTGGGCGTCTACGGAGTCCTTCATCCTGTTTAACAATATCCTGTTGAAGACTTTTCCTGGTATTGAAAGAAGAGTGATTCCCCTGTAGTTGTCACAGTTGCTGAGATCGCCTTTCTTTGGTATTTTGACTAGAAGTCCTTCTTTCCAGTCTTTTGGTACCTGTTCCTCATCTCAGATCTTTCTGAAGAGAATGTGGAGTATCCTTGCAGTTGCCGCTACGTCTGCTTTTAGTGCCTCTGCTGGAATGCTGTCTAGTCCTGCTGCTTTGCCACTCTTGATTTGTCTGATAGCCATGCTGATTTCTTCAATTGTCGGTGCGTCAACATCAATTGGGAGGTCCGTGAGTGCTACTTCGATGTTGGGTGAGTTCAGTGGGGCTGGTCGATTCAAGAGTTCTTTGAAGTGTTCTACCCACCTGTTTCGTTGTTCTTCAATGTTGGTGATTATCTTGCCTTCCTTGCTTTTCACTGGTCGTTCTGGTTTATGGTGATTTCCAGAAAGTTTCTTTGTTGTGTCATACAGTTGTCTCATGTTTCCTCCGTCACTACTAAATCTTCCACATATTTACGTTTGTCAGTTCTGATGCTCCTTTTCACTTGCTTGTTTACTTCTGTGTATTCAGCCTGTGCCTTGACTTTTTCTGCTCTTGTTTGACTGGTATTGATTGCTGCTTTCTTGTTCCTCCTTTCTTGAATCTTATCCAGTGTATCGACCGTGATCCAATCCTTGTGATGGTGCTTCTTTTGGCCCAGAACCTCATGACATGTTGAAGTGATTGCCTCTTTTATCTCTTTCCAGTTTCTCTCCATAGTAGTTCCTTCTCCATTGAGTAGATCATGAAAGGCTTGGAACTTATTGCTGAGGGTGATCACAGGATTACCAAGTGTAAAACATAAGTATTTGTGACAATAATCAGTCCGCCAACAAATATGCATTAATTCTATCTTTAAAATATGAAAATGAGAAATCGCAACTTAGATCAATAACTAGTATGTTTAAAGCAAGATGGTAATGTTTTGTTTTTGGGAAAAACGCTGATATATTGGCATTTACGTTCATTTAAGTCATAAATTTCAAATGAGTTAAAACTTACAACTTGAATTTCACCTGAAACTTTCGTATATATGTATTAACATTCATAAGCCCTGGTTATTACTTATCATCACTTTTTAAAAATATTTAGGGCTTATTTTGTTGTTATGATCATAATTTATTATATAATGTTTATTTACACTTTAATAAAAGTATTATACACCTTTAATATTATTATTGTTATCTTTTAACACATTGAATCCAATTCACTTGTGATTCGATATCTTTCTCTGTTATCTTTATTTCTTTAATAAATCATCATGATTTTTGTCAAAAGATTTTCTCTTCTCTCTCTCTCTCTCTCTCTTTCTCTCTAATATTGGTATTTAAATAATCAATACGAATACTACTATTAATAATTGAACATTCACTCCACACTTTGTGTTTATACCAAAAATGTCAAACTATTTAATCTAAAATAAACATCTCGAAGTAAATTAAGTAGATTCTGTAGATATTAATGTTGAGATTTTAGTTGGATGTATCTGATTATCTTAGGACTTTGATATTGTCACTAAGATTGGAGCATAGAATTCATCTATTTAAGGATCAAAGCATTTACATACTAAACTACATTATTGATAATGCTCAATCGATACTCACTTCATAGTTCGTTTGTAGCATTATGGGACAATTAATTAACTGAGTAAAATGAATATACATTTATAAATAAAAAGTATTTATTGAAATATAGTGATTCAACAGCTTGAGTTCCAAGCAATCGATAAGTCCAATTTCCGGTTAGATTAACAACAGATCTCTAATCAAAAATCATTCATCTATATTTGAACCTTTGCAGTTACGAGTGTGTGTGTGTAGCTTAGTTTAATATTACTGAACTGTACTTACCCACTACACTTGGAAATTCAGGTCATTGAAGAAGTAAGATACCATTCATAAACTATGACGTATATTCTCAAGTTTATTTAACTTGTAACACTTCACAATTTTCATTAAATATCATTGGTGTGTTACTATTTCACGTTCGATTCATTTAATTACAAATCTCACCACTTCTCATTACAAATTCGAGTAATCAATCACAAGTTTAATCACTAGTATGGATGCATCAGTGATATTTTTTTGAATATTCTAAGGAAAAATTCTGTCTAATTTAAAGATAATTATCAGAAGAGATTTGTTAATATTATAGTAATTTAATAGTTGAATTCACGAGTCAATTAAAGCTACACCACCATGGAAAACCCGGAAGCACCCAGTATGGAGCTCTTCAGCATTGTGCACCTACGATCCCACTCACAAGACTCGAACCCGAGACCTTCACTCTCGCGTGCGAACACTTAACCTCTAGACCACTGAACCACCACCACCTTCAACCAATCCACCATGTTAGTCTAGCTTTAATTGATTCATGAATTCAACTATTAAAATAAAGATAATTACCATTAGTATTAAACTCTCCATTCAACTATTTGGAATAAAATAAATGACTATTTGTGTTCATTCGATTTTTTTTTTTGCATATTCCACACATATTTCAGTAATTTTATAAATAATTTCTTTATTTTCGACTTGGCCATGATCCAGAAAAGTTTTTTTAAAAAAAAAAAGAGACAAAACAAAACTGATAGATAAACTGATAACAATTCAATAGATACATAAATTCTATTTAAATCATATTCAATAATCACTTTCTAATACTTTTAGGAAAGAATTTGGCTAAGAATTAAATGAAGTTAATTTTATTTCATTTTTGTTGTTGTTGTTGTTCATATCTAAACAACATGTTGTTATGATAGATTCATCGACTTATTTCATTTATAATAACAATCATAATAGTTATTTTGACCTCAGTTATATTTTCATTTCTACTATATTTTTTTCTTCAATGTTTACTTTTCAATTTTATTAATATAAACAAATCATATGTAAGTGATTCATCAGTTTTATTCTTAGATATATATAGATATATAGTCAATAAATTTTGTAACTATTAGATAAAGAATAAATAATTAGGTGAAGATAATGTAAGCTAAGAATTGACTGGGTTTACTTTTTTTTCTTTTTTCTTTCTTTTCTTAAATCAACATTGTTACTATTCAGAATAGATCCAAGATAACAAATTGTTGTTATTCACTTGATAGTGTTTTACTTGAATCTTCCCATTGATGTTTAGGACTGCAATTGATCAGTCTCTTATTGGCATATGTGCAGTCCTAAACATCAATGGGAAGATTCAAGTAAAACAATATCAAGTGAATTAAACTTCACCCCATCGTACAAACAAGTGGCTATCAGAACTCAGTAGCTAAGTGAATAACGCGATGGCGTTTGAAGCGGACGGTACTGGGTTCGAGTACTGGAGTGAACATCAACTCTGAGATGCAGGTACATCCAGCTGACGAGTACCAAATAGGACGAAACGCGAGTCCTGGATTCTACTGCTAGCCACTATCCATCTTTGCTAATAAAAGTTGTTGTTATGTTTCAATTATGAAATACGTATATAAGAAGAGTTTCTTAAATTCTATCTTTTATACAAATAAAATGATTCAAGTTAAAAGAATATCTGAATGGTAACAAAATTGTCGAATCAATTGACATCATATTATTGATTTGATATCATATCAATTTATTAAAAAAGATGTAACTACTGTTATATTACTGATTGAATTCAATCCCAAATAAATACTATTGTTTGATGTTTATATAAGAAACTATTTCACTTTTAACTGGTTTTATTTCAAATTCAATTAGTCAACGATTTATTATTCATAGGATTACTTAACAAATTAACTTTGTACATGAAGGTTAGAAGTTTCACTAAAATTGCTAAACAAATAAAGTAAATACTAATACATACTAAATTTCTCCCAGATAGGTATATTTTTTTAATCCTATGTTCTGTTTCAATTAGATGGTTCTGTGAAAATATATGTTCAGGTCAATATAGGATTACTTCATTTACAATACAAGAAGGATCACCCGCTGATAATATATTATAGAAGATATTTATGTATTAAGTAAATAATTTAATCCATTGTATTGTGGAAGGTTTCGTAATAGCAGTTATGTACATAACATTGAAAAATTTATACTGATTTACGTTTAAAAGTTGGAAGTGTTAAATGCTTGTAAGTAATCACAAAAAAACCCTGAACCTAGGCTTCGTCCTTGATAACACTTATCCCCAATGAGTATGTGCAATTTCCATGGGAACTGATAGGTTACTATCGAACCCGAACATATCCCGCCCAGCATAACGGTCAAAGAAGTTGATATTAAAATATTTGAATGGTGACTGACCTACCAAAGAATTTAGATAAATCAATAAAACATTTTTAAAAGTATATTTTATTATCTGAATAATATCGTGGGCTTTACAAGGTGAGATCATTTGAGTGTGATTACAAAAGTAGTTGATGAAGTTTCTTTTATTTACAAAATTTCTAAAAATGTTATAATACTTTGTTACTGGAAAACTAAAATTCATATTTCAGTATACGTTGTAGAACTATAACATCTGTCGCGATAAGCAACACTGTATTCCTTACGGTGTAGTCTCCGGTACTAATTGCAGTCTGTAGTCTACTGTGAAAAAATATTTAATTCACAAAGTAACTTGTTAACCAGTTAGTTAAAATCAACTACATACCTGAAACATTCAAGAATTTGATCATAAACAAATAACTAGTTTAATAGATGAATTCATGAGTCCATTAAAACTAGACTACCATGGAAAACCTGGAAGCACTGGAAGGCCTTGTTCGTGATTGGCTTCAAAATGTATTTCCTCGAGTTCTAGTGAAAAGTCATGACCAGTGGATTTTAACCGTGTCAGTCACTGAAGACAATGATGAACGGTGGTGCGATTTCGTAGATTGGTTGAAGGTAGAAATTAACATAGTTGGATGCCAGCCCAGTGGTCTGAATTTTAAGCGTTAGCGCACGAGATCGAAGGTTCTGGGTTCGAGTCTCGTGTAGGGGATCGTGGATGCACACTAGGGCGAAAAGGCCGTCGAGTGCTTCCAGGTTTTCCATGGTGGTCTGGCTTTGAGCAACTCATTAATTCAACTATTAAAGTACTAAAATCTCCACAAAACCCCCTTTCTAAAAATAATTAGTTAGTTACGTCCTCAACAGTAATGGCTAGTTGTGTATTTTAAAATATGTAAACTAAGTTTATTTGAAATAAGTTGATTATCAAGGCCAATCTCATTACAAATAAGCTGTCCAGAAAATGAAAGAAGTCGGCAACCGTAATTTGATTAATTTCTAGTTGCCTTGCGGACACTATTGATCTTTATAAGTGGTTATGCACTTCATTTTCATTTAATATTACGAACCCTACAGTTCCGAATGTAGAAGATTTTTGTTAATTTTGAAAAGAAACATGAATTTATATTAAGTATCATTAAGTGAACATTTTAGTTTAAGTATTCTCTAGCAATTTTTTCCTAGTCGTCTATTACAATTTAAGTAATAAATTATTTTTATATGCATTTTTTTCATTATGTTTCATGGAAAAAAAATAGTATTTTGTACTACTCAAATATACCTAACTTAAAAATGTATTTTTCTCACGAATAGAAAAATATGTATTGCGAAGAAAGTGCGTTAAGCATAGGAGAGATTTTTTCTATTCTATCAATTGAACAGACTGAATATCTAACTTAATCTTGCTTGAATATAGGAGCTACCTGTTCCTGCCACCTAGATATTTCAACAAGTTATTTGTTTTCTTGTGTGTTTTAACAGATCATTATGTCGATTAATTGCATAACCTATTCAGGTACGTTTATGAAATGTTTACAACCATTCACTGTACACGTTACAAAAGAGCAAAATCAGAGACATCCTGGTTGCTGGCAATATGTATCGAAAAGAATATACATTATCCAGATATCAATTCCTGAAAGGATAATATCTAACTGGCAGTCACTCAATATTTACCATCAATATCGATCAAGAAATATGAAACGGAAACTTGTTGAAATACTTTGTGCTGAGAATTCTATATTGTACCAAAAATATAATATTGAATATAGCCACTAATAATAATAATAATAGTAAAATTGTATCCCCTTAAAATATAGTGTATTAACTCTTTATGATTACAATCAATCTTGTATTCATAAATACTGATACTGACAGAAGCACATTGAAGTTCATTTTAAATCTAGGTCTCTTAAGTTAATCAATTCAATAAGGTCCAGTTTCAATAAGATTTATTTTCTTTTAACGGAAAAAAAAATAGAAGTAAAACTTTTTATCTTTACTCTTCCATCAATTTTAGTTTTACTAAGCCTATTAGATTATTTGTCTTCATATATTTATGTCTATTTTCTTGATTCATTATAGTGAATGAAAAAAAAGAAACGACAAATAGATAATTGCATAATTAATCAGTTAAAATTAAATAAAAATAGTGTATTACCTATTAACAAATACTTTATCAGTATACTTTATCATCAATTATGAATTTTTTTATCTTCTCTTGTGCACACACACAAACACCCACATCCACCCACTCTCTCTGTCCGTTCCTCCCTCTCTCTTTCTCTCATTGTTCAACTCTCGTATTGTTTACATGACAAAATAAAGATGAAATTCTATTGATTTCAGTTACAATTACACTAAAAGAGAGACGTTCTACAAAACAGTGATAAAAATGTTAAGAAATAAAAACAGAGTATAAAGAAGAGGTGGGAAATCAGATGGGGGAGAGAAAATGAGATATGGAATTTAAAGGTCGGGAAATAATTTTATTTGTTCAGTGAATCCTAATAATTTTAGTCTGTTGTTTTATTTCACTTTAAAAAAGAATGAATTATTGAAAGAAAATTTTGACGTAGTTTGGATCTTAATACTTGAATTAATGAGTCGACGTAAGCTAGATCACCGTTGAAAACCTGGAAGCACTAAACGGCCGTTTCATTCTAGTATGGAACTCTTCAGAAGTGCACATTCATGATCTTATATGCGGGATTTAAACCCAGGACCTTCGGTCTCGCGCACGGACGCTTAATTTCTAAAGTATCAAAATTACTACAACCTCCACAAACCTCCATTCTGATATTAGTTCAAATTTTCAAGATTAAATTATTTAAGCATAAAAGTATTGTATACATTACATTGGTAGAATGTAGCCAGTAGGATGTTCTAAATAGTGGCAATAACATATCTTAAAAACTACAGGGATTTACAATCTATCAGAAATTCATTATATGAGATTTAGAATTTTTCTTCATTGCTTAGTCGGTAAAGTTTCCCGATGCGGTTATACAGAATGATAAGGTAGAACAGCATATTTTGGCTTGGGTTATCACAGTTTTAAATAGTGGGGAAAGATAAAATTAACAAAAGAAAAGATGGAATCCAGAATAAAACTTTTCAAAAAGCGTCTGATCGATTAGTATATTGGAAATCTATTTCCCTAACTAGTGCTGAAGTTCCTGATTGATTTCCCGAAGTCTTAAAGAGAAGTCATGACCGACAGAGTTTCACTTCAATGGGAGTATGACTGTGCTGGATGGATGTTGCACTATTTCACTGAGGGATTAAAGCTGAAAATCCAGATAACTGCTTCAAAATTATTATATTAGAGATGGGACCATTATTGATCCTAATGTTACGAAAAAACAAACGTCAAAGGTTTCATGGTTATTTTTATTTCTCCAGGTGATATCAATCCATAACTGTGGTACAATGTCAGTCATCTAACATAATTAAAAACTAAGAATCTATAGAATATATAGTGGGTTAAATAAGTAGTCAACGGCTAGGAAATGAATAGAAATGCGGGTATGTACATATAAACCTAATTATTTCATTAAAAAAAAATAATTTTAAAGAGAGTAAGAACAAATATTAGTGCAGAATAATATATGAATTCGTCTTATTTCGTTAGGTTCTCATCAGCTGCTTACAACCTAAAATACTTGAAATTCAACGTTATTACATATACTGACATATTTATACATAAGAGGGTTATTAAGGATGAATATATGTATCATGATGTACCAAAAATTCCGTTAGAGTTAATGAGGTCATAAAATCTTTGTTTCAAATAAATAAAGTTTGGGAGGGAAAGTTCTAGAACATTGAGATAGTGATTAGAACTCATGGAATTAAAACACATTAGATTATTATGTAATGAAGTAACTGAAAATAGATTAATGGTAATAAAGAGAGATATGAATTGAAATTGGTCAGTTATGAATGATGTAATTATAAAATTTAGAAAGAGTTGGAATAGTGAATGACGTAATAAATAAATAGAAGGGGGAGGGGTAATGTTACCAGGGCAAAGAAAGATTTATTACTGTTTCTTTTTGTATACATAGATCTGGTTTTACACGTTTGATTGCTATCGCTTCGGCAAATTTCAAAAGGTTTGAGTTTGATTGTTCGTTAATCAGCTTGAAGGACTTCAGTGTATCGACTTCATGTCCTGTGTCAAGGAGATGTCTTGAGATAGCGCTGTTGAATGCTTTTAGTCCGTTTCGTCTTAAACCCTTCGGAATATATTCTTTGAATCGGACGTAGGCTCTCCTTTCTGTTCTACCAATGTTACTGCTTTGGCAGATACATGTAAATTTGTATACGCAGTTGGTGGTAACATGAAAGGGATACCTGTCGACCTTTGATTGTGTCAAAGAACATGTTGTTTTGAACAGGACAATCAATTTAGCTGCAGGATAAGTTCTTGTCAATGCAGTTTTTAGTCTCATATTGATTGGCCCTATGACATTATCACCTTTGAATTTGAGTTGCATAAAACTAGGGATCCTCGAAATAACGCAAATTAAACCAAACACAACTAGGTGAGTACAAAGGGACGTATTGTATTTGGAATTCCAAATCACGCACACATCAAATACGAAAGATTTATTAGTTCACACAAACACCACAGTCAATCTTTATAATTCTCTTCTATTTAATCTAACTCATCATAAATAGATGTCTGTACTCCGCTTCGGGTTACAATCTTCATGCAAGGACAAATGACGTAACTCTGCTGCGGAAACCGAAGTAGGTGAAGCATGTCTGGAACATTCAGTTATACGATTATAGGTTAAACTAATTAGTTACTGCATTATATTTTAACCTAAATTTAATATCACCAAGATTACTTACTAGGTAACAATTACGTTGACTACTGATAAAATCGAATAGCAACATACGGTGTATTATATCTTCAAAATTTAATTATGTCTCTATACCATATGTTTTATTGTATAATCTCAGTAAATGAGTGTTTACAAATAAGAAATCGAAATCTCTACTTCTAGACTATCAGAAAATAACACTTCATTCTCATAAATTGAATACGATGATTTTTTTTTTTTTTTGGTAAATCCAAAAATTAGGATAGACGTTTATCACAAAGAAGAAAATATCTGCAAATACACGTGGTCACAATGATATGAAGCGTCATTTTCATTTACTTTATTGTTTGAAGCCCAAGCTGTTATGTTGTAATACATATGGTGTTTTTGAAATTTACCAGAAATAGCCCAACTAATGATTTGCATTCACATCATTATCTCTATGACCGAAATACAAGGTGGATTTGTAAATCTAAGCTGGTTATCTTGAACGTTCAATTTGGACTCATTTATAAATGATATACCTGTTAAAAGCATAGTCCCAACAAATGTATTATCAAGAATAGATGTGTGTGTTTTAGTATTTCACGACCAAAAGTTATCCTACGTAAACAACCAATTTCAATTTAATAAATAAAGCCTGAACTGTATGTACAGTAAAAAAAATAGGATATTTTTATGGACCATTTGCCAACCTGAATATACTACATCAATCACTTCCATTAGTATCAAACTATGGGCGATTAATGGACATCTGTTCAATTGGAACATAGTTTTTACCATGAAATGATATTAGTTACACGAACATTAATGAAAAATATGGAGCACTGAATAGCCGCACGGGTTTGAGACTTTTACGAAGTATGGAGATAACATCTCACCAGAGATTATACAGTGGATATAAGTTGTCAATTACCCTTTTACTTGTATTTTTTGTTCCCGTTTCATAGTCTTTTTTTATGAAATGATCATAGTTATTAACTAGTTTTCTTTAGTCTCGTCTTATTTGCTTCGTGTTTGAGCCGTAGGCAATTGCTTCCCACACTTTCTAATTTAAATGTCTTCAAAACTATTTAATGTGCTTTTCAGTGACCGATTTCAAAAGGATTTCTGAAGTTCTTGTGAGGAACTGTAAATAGTAAACCATATCTATGTCAATGATAATGGATGACCGTCGATCGACATTGAGGACCGACTGAAGTTGAAATTATAAACCATTGGATGCGGGTCTTTCTATGAAGCCTGATGGTTCTATGTTCAAGTCCTGATTGAATTCTAGGTGTTTACCACTGAGTAATCAATTACTGAGACGGCATAACCATCATTGATTTGTACCAATTATCCAGATTCAATCAGTTTTGAATAGAAATTACATTGTTAAATTTAATTCTTGATAACCTAACATTCATCGTCCCCTTGTTTACTAAGAGATTCATCAGTGTTTTTAAAGTAGAATCTGATAAAACATCAATTACATTACAAACTTCCATAATTTTCAGTCTTCTGGATAATATAAGAAAGTTATTTGATACCCTTATTATTTACTCTACAATCTATATAAAAAGACCCTATTACTGCAATCAATGTATACATGTCTGCTTTAAAAAAAAACAAACTTAGTTCATTAACAATGTCTATTTATAGATGGAGACATTTGTAGACAATAATTGAATGTTAATCTTAACCACATGGAGTTTTAATGATTCTCATTTTGTTCAACAATAAAAGGTGAATTTTCGAATATAGAAATACTTCTTTTTATTCAAATATAAATTAAGGTTTTCTTATGATAATAATAATAACCAGTATTGTTAAGAAATTACAAATGCATAGATTTCGTTCTTCTTAGAAGACGATATGAACAAAAATTCAAGTAAATGGAAAAGAAAAACTCAACAACAAACGTATGTGTGTACTGGATAAAAGAGAATTCATCTACAAAAAAGAACAAAAACTGTGTAGAAAAAAATTTCTAAAAATAGAAAATCATCATATGAAAAATTATTGAAATTGATACTTCCACATTATTAATAGACGGTTATTTTAAAGAAAGAAAGAAAAACAAACAAACAAACAAGGAACTAGAACTAGATTATCAATTAAATTGAGCACATCTGTTTATAGTTTCTATGATGTAAAAACGAAAAAAATCAGTTATCCAATAGAATAAATAAAAAAATATAAAGTTCAAATAGAATCAAATGTAACATTGAAGAAGATATAAATATGGAACAGACAAAAATATCATTCAACAAATAAAGATAGATTCATTTTAAAATAACAGTATGAGCTTAATTTAGTTAGTATTAAATAATATATCATTTGGTAATAAAGTGAAGTAATGAAAATTGTAAATCATTCACATCAACCGGTATATATATGTTATGTAATTCTTTTCTTTTTCAAATAAATCATAGTAATAAATTTCATATGTAGAATTCGTTCAATGTAAAGTTTATAACGTCTAATTATTAATTTATGAATTATTTTTATCTTCACAAATTATTTTTTATTGAAACATATAAACGTTGGTAGAAGGAAGCACCAAATATTTATCTGCGCCACACAAATCACTTGAATCGTGTGAGAGCTGAAATACCACCTAGGTACCCAAACCGAAGCAAGTGGTTCTCCTAGAGGGGGGGACACCCAGAGTATTTGATCTAAAGGTTTAATCCACAAGGCAATGGAGCAACACTAGGAAATACAGTTCCATGGTAGCCGGTAACCAACAATAGGTTTATGTGCTATTTATTTCTTCAGGACCCTGGAGTCCATGTCCACCATTTGTTTGGAATCAGGGCTTTCCAACTAGCTCCCCTAGGTGGATCCTCCGTGTTCACCAACCCGTAAGCAACACCCCTGGTGCGAGAAGTCAGTGAGTAAGACTTCCTTGATATTGGCTGTATAGGTGTAACCATGTGAGAGCATTTAAAGGGGGAGAGCTGACACTCCCCACCCTCGACCATACCAGGGTGTTTGTGGGCTGTCCTCAAAAAAACTTGGGAGTGGTGCCAAAATTATCAAACATGTAATATGTTTCATCATTTATATGTGACAAATGAAGCTAAGAATATTATTAAAAAATTATTCCATGCTTCAGAGATTTCATTTTAAGAGAGTACAGAAATTTTCAAGTGCTTAGTTGATAGGAACGGTAGATCTATATACAAACGTAAATATAAGTTAATAAAACTAGTGTCATCTTAGATTATATGTAAATTATCATATTCGGAATATTCTACTCGAAGAAAGAATACTTCAGTCGCATTTTTTTCATAGAAGAGCTATAACGAATCAAAATTACTGTACTCGATTTAATTTACAGACTTTATAGATCATAAAAAAAAGTTTATTCTTCTTTCCATAAGTACCATCGTAGAAACAATCATTGAGTAAAAATAAGCTGATTTAGTGTATGTAGCATTAAGTGTTGCTAGCTACTATGTATTAGTTTATATCATGTTGACGAACATCTAAAGTAAAATCACGATCTCTGTAATACTTAGGAACACATATGAATGAACGACTTACTGTAAAATACATATATGTATGTGAATATGCTCTATAGTGTAATAACATTATACAAGAGTTAAATTCGTCATTATCGACACAATGATTTTGAATTCTACAATGAATATCAGCTTCAATTTCACTACATTTATTAAGTTTTTGAAAAGTTACTTCCATCTTATTAGCAACATTTATTCTATTGCCAATAGGTGTCCAGTTTTAACCGATGATTCTAAATTAAGACGTGGTATTTATATACTGCGTAGTATTATTAATCTTTAAAGCAAGTAACCTATAAATAATCTTTAAGATTATGTAATTAGTTTTGCAGATGTGTTGAATACAGGTCGGAAATAATTCATGCATTTTATTTTAGAGACTGTTTATCCAAGTTTTCTTGTCCCTACTACCACACCTGCCTCCTTACTATCGATTTTTACCTATGATGTGTCGTTATGCAATCTAGTTCATTGTGACTAATGACTCATAAGAGGCCTTGATTGATTTCATATTTTCATACAAATATTCATGTATATATTAAAGTAAAGCCTGTTGATGATTTAATTGAAAACAGTATTTTTATGATTGGGAATTTGTAGAGATTGTAGTAATTTTAATAATCGAGTTCATGGAACTCATCAGTAGTGCTCATCCACGATCTCACACGCAGGATTCGCTTATATGTGCCGCTATCATTTATTGGTTTTCGTCTTATGATTGTATTCGATCACGATAATATATATGACGAAACATGTGCCCCCGATACTACGATTCTCTAATTTCAATAAATTTGTTTGCTTAAAGTAATAAGAGTGTATGAAATGACCATTATAGTTAAACCTATTATTTTTACGTTGAGAAAATGTTTCTTCAATGATTACTGAAAAGAAATAATAAGTTAATCGTGTTGAAACAATAGCCCTCCGTTACATCCTAGTGTAGATTAAATTATAGATAATTTATGAGAACGATTAATAGACTAATATTATATATATTTCTATTGTGTATATCTATATTTCTCTTATTATACGCTTCATTTTGACCTATAGATTATTATTACACGATTTGCTGTTCTTATGCCCAGTTTATTGAATACAGCCTCCCATGTTCACAGCCACATTTAGGCTTGATCTTGTATAAATTTTATTTCCTATCTTATGTTGTGATGCGGTCTGTTTGGCTGCTATATAAACCAAATATGTTTGAAATAAATGATTTGCATAGTGGAAAATATTATTAGCGTTCTGGACTCAAGTGGACAGGCTAGGCGTTAAGGGACCAATAAGGACGTTAGACTGCTCATACCGGTCGTACGTCATTGGTCTAGCACAGTACTAAGATTGTTCAAACCGTATTTCGATTGACGAATAAATCACATGATAATTAACTGGGCTTAAAGTCATAATACCCTCTAAAATTATACCTTCATGAATTTTCAATTAACATCTTTTTTTACTCGTTGTAACGTTAATTCTACTATATTTTAATTGATTTGTAGTTAAATTTAAAGAAAATTGAACATATAACACAAATCAGAAGGGGTTTCGTGGAGATTTTAGAAATTTTAATAGTTGAAATCATGAGTTAATCGAAGCTAGACTACCATGGAAAACCTGGAAGCACTGGATGTCCGTTTCATCCTGGTATGGAACTCAGCGGTGCGCATCCACGATCCCGTCCTTCGCGAGATTCGAATCCAGGACTTATCAGTCTAGCGCGCGAGCGCCCAATCAATAGACCACTGAGAATTTAAGTAATCTAGTGTAATAAATACTTTATAAAATTGTTTTAATTATTATTACAGACAATCAATTTATCAGTAGAATCTGTTATAACACATGTTAAATATACACTATAATTGTTATTTGAAATGTAAACTTTTATTATTCCCTGTTGCAACTAAATAGATAATAATAATAATAATAATTCCATTATCCAATAAGTGAATTTTCATGTAGTTTATTTTGTTTACGATTATGAATACAATGAAGTAAATAGTAAATAAATATTACATTAAATTGTATTCCTTCTTTAAAAAGAAAAGCAAAACAACTGTTGATTCATTTATTTATATAATACTGCAATAGTAATAATAATGATAATAATAATAAAAGTACAATGAATAATCATAGATTGACTTTCATTTATTATCATAGTAACTACTTTGCTTAAGATGAAATCATAGTGTACCGATCTGAAATTCATTATAAAGAATGTAATACTTAGAAAGAATTTAAGAAACTTTCAAATATGAAATGTTTGATAATCGAGAAATTTTGAATGCATAAATCAAATGAAAGTATTATTATCAGAAAGGGTTTTGTGGATATTTTAGTAATTTTAATAGTTGAGATCATGAGCCTATTGAAGCTAGACCATCATAGAAAACTCGGAAGCACTGAACGGCCGTTTTGTACTACTATGGGACTATGGGACGAAACGGAAGTCCAGTGCTTCTAGGTTTTCCATGGTGGTCTAGCTTCAATTGACTCATGAATGTATTATTGTTTTCTTTCGTTTTTTTGTTTCTTGTTTCTTTTTGCTTATTATCATGCCTATCAGTGATTTTTATTGCATAATTATAAATCTTGATTTTGAGAAATGTTGGTTTCCAAGGGGAAAATCATGTTAATATTTATTGTAAGCATATAATCTATTCGACTGGAATTTATCATAAACTCTCAGAATCTATTAACCATAACTTTAACAGTTCAAGGACTCTAACGAAGCATTTAAATTCCAACAGTATCTGATTAGTATATAGAGGTGACAGAAATAGCATGTAAATAAGATGTTCCTGTTATCATATAATGTGTTTTTAGCAGTACATTTCAAAAAGTTAAACTTTTTTCTTGGCTACCATAATTAGTCAAGATAAACATTTTAATTTTCCAGGAAATATTGAACATTTGTGCAGTGAGTCAAATCTGTACTTCTTTTTTAGGTTCTATAGTGAAGAATTTGTTGTTGTATTAATCCAAATATTTGTAAAATGCCAAATTTCTATGATGATATGCATTAATTTACCTAAATTAATTACTTGTTTGATTTTTACATCAAAACATTATATTTTCATTTTCATTTCCTATGAAAAATATAAATTAATTTATTCAACGGTAAATTGGATGCATCTTATTTTATACACATAGTAATAGGGCATGAAAAGTATGTTTCCCTATTCAATCGCTAAAAACTTTAATGTTAAAGGAATGTTAGGTTATTGTCTAGTTGGCTAATACAATTTTCCATAGTTTCACCTTTATAAACAAGTATAATTTTTTCAATTAATTACAAACTTTAATAGTTGAATTTAGGAGCCAATTAAAACTAAACCACGATGTAAAACCTGGAAGCACTCAAAAGCCGTTTCGTCCTAGTATGAGACTAATCAACAGTGCTCATCCACGATCCCGCCTTGCGGGACTCGAACCCGGGACCTTCGGTCTCGCGCGATAATGCTTAACCTCTAGACCACTAGGCTTGCATCCAACGTTTGTAATATCTAACTTCAACCAATCCATGAATTTGAGCCACCGTCCATCATTGTCTTCAGTGAGTAACTGCTTCACAACATACACGGTTGAACTCCACTGGTCACGAATTCTCACTAGAACTCGAGGAAATACATCTTGAAAACAGTCATTAGTGATCAGATGATGGTTATTATCAGAAAGGGGTTTTGTGAAGATTTTAGTAATTTAACAGTGATTAAATCATACATCTTGTTGAAATGTAGTAAAGATTTACATGGATATAAAGTAGTCTTTATGAAGATGATTATGAAAAGAATAATTGTAATCAAATGCAGTTTTCACAATGACTTGACATTATATAAATAATTAATCAGAAATGCGAAGTAAATAATATTTCTTCCATTCCATTTTTCAGATTATTCACTACTGTCTATATTATCACATTTCATATTATGCTTTTGTTATTCCACACATAAAAAAGTAATTGACAACTCTTGGTTCCAATGATATTTGTTGTCGATTGTTAATGTTTACTATTTAGAATGCTTGTTTTCGATTTTATTGTGTATTCCCGTCCTGTTTTTATAAATAATTGTCTACACAAGATACTCAATGTCTGTTGACCAGACACCATCAACGACAACTGACTGTGGGAGAGAACAAATCAACTTCCAACTGAAGAGAAAGTTAGGGAAAGACACTAGAAGTGGATAGGACAAACATTGAGGAAATCACAAACTACATCACTAGACAAGCTGTAACTTGGAATGTTGAAGGGAAACGGGAAATCAGAATACCAAATAACACATTGTTTCAGGTATTGAAGCAGACATGAAAAGAATGAATAGCAACTGGAAAGAACTGTGGATGATTTCGTAGGATAGAGTTGGATGGAGAATATTGGTGGGTGGCCTATGCGTGCGTAAGAAGAAGAAGAATGTTCGGTTTCACTATCCCTTTTACTATTCAGTGTTAATTCAATCTTATCTTTAAATCGTTTCTGATGATCACACTATTATTTTGAAAATGTTTTTATTCATATCATTTTGTGCAACTCCTCATTCAATATCAACATTTTTCCCTACAATGTGTACTTCCTTTACTAATCTAAAAACTCACCCTTCATACTAATTTTTAGGATTAGTCTGTATTAAAATATGAATGGCAGTCGGAATTACTTATGTTATATATTTTGGATAAATTCGTGTAAATTAATCCACCATTAATTAACTTAGTTACAACACGACAATTTTGAGTTAAAAGAAAACTAAATTCGATTGTTAAAAGTTATTTAACTTGCAGTTTACATCAGACGCTATCCCATCTGATAATAATAATAATAATAATCTTTTTTTGTGTCAATTATAAGTACATAAGGCAGGTAACTTGTCAATCTTTTAGTAAAATCATACAACTTATACTTAAAGTTTACAAATGATTCTCTAAGTTACAGTTATTATTATTGTTATTATCACAGAAAAATTGAGTCGATGATTCACTATACTTTCTGAATTTCTTTAATGAACTAACATAGCCTCACACCCTATCTAACCCAACAGAACTTTAGTCTAATAAACCGTATCGGAATGGTACGTATTACTGTTTTCAGTTATTAGTCTAAAGTTGTTGTGTTCACGGTTAGAAATAAGAGCTATGAGTTCTTACTTAAGTTGAGTCGTCTCAGTTGAATGGTGTCATCATGAATCTTTCTTGTCTGTTTACACAACAATATTATTACAAAATCAAAATAGAAGTGAGCTATCTAAATCCTTCACCATCATAAAGTTTCGAATTTGTTGCGAGATGGAGCCGTGGTTGTACATTCTTGAATATTGACAAAACAGGTGTTCTTCTTTTCACAATGGTTCTTCACTTAGTTGTTTTGCAAACTTCTTATATTGTAGAACATACGATGCTGCATATATATTGTTATTATGGTTTTCCAACCCAAATAGTAATTTAATATGTACATAGTAACTCATTTTCTAATAAGCAATCATAAAGATAATCAGTATTTTATCTACTAATGACGTCAATGAATTTTTTTTCTAAAAGACGAAAACAAAAATGATGTAACCAAAGCAAATGTAGAGAAAATTTTTATGAATATTTTCTATACTGTAATTTGTATTATTTTGTTCACAAGTACACTATATTATAAACAATAATGAATTATGAGTTTAAATGTCTTCATTTCCCCAAACAAACAACAACAAAACACTATAATACATATCTATGTAAATGCAGTTACCCTACTATATATTTTATCTATTTATCTAATTACTATTCTGATAGAAATGATGTATTTAATAAGTATGTCTGATATACCTTTTATTCTCGAATATATTCATTCTCAAATAACTTGGAAAATATCATTCTAGAAGCTAATTAATGATTTAACTTAAGATCCTACGGATCCACAGTTTCACTTTAAGGTTGTTCATATGATTTGTTCAAATCTACCTGGATTCCTTTGTATCCAACTCTTAAAAATAGCCTAAGCTCTTACTATTCATGAACTCAAACCAGAACTATGCGTACAAAAGAAGTGCGTCTTATCGTCATCGTTACCTTGGCCTTAATTATTATTATTAGTACTGAATTCCTCTTTAATTATGCCTTATATTCTCATTATTTTATTCATAAATACTCATCACACCAGAGATGGATAGTGGCTAGCAGTTGCATCCAGGACGCGCGTTTCGTCCTATTTAGGACGGTAACGCGATGGCGTTTGAAGCGAACTGTACTGGGTTCGAGTCCAGAGGTGAACATCAACTCTAAGATGCAGTTACATCCAGCTGACGAGTTCCAAATAGGACGAAACGCGCGTCCTGGATTCTACTGCTAGCCACTATCCATCTTTGCTTAGAAAGCTTGTGACTTACAGCTATATCGAGGCACTCCGCACAGGATGCACATATGCCAACATGAGCCTGATCAATTGCAGTCCTAAATAACAATGTGAACATACAAATAAAACAACACCAAGTGAACTCATCACATCACCTTACTAATTTGTACACCTCTATGACCTTTAATTGTTGTAACAAAAACATTTTAATCATTTTATTACATTCACTATATCTATTGTTATTATCCGTATTACGTAATCTAGTATTATCATCTTTTTATTACGTCATCTCAGTTATTCGTGTTCACGTTTCCTCTCGGAATCAGTACTTTAACAAAAAAACTTCATATATATACGATTGTACAGCTAGATAATAAACTCGTTGGAAAGAGCTCCCTTTGCTGAACTTCGTGTTTTAAGATTTAATCGTCAATGCAAATTTACATTGATAGTATTTTGTTGGGGGGGGGATGCAAGGAATTTGTGATTATAATGTCATAATAATATTCCCATAATGACATTATTGTAATATTCGAAATTATTCGATGATATTAATGATTTACTTTATTTTCTCTATGATGTCATAAAAAAGTGAATGTCATCTTAGAAAAATCTCTCCTTTTTTCACATTAAAGATAAGAAAGTAAATACATTAGGATCGACACTAAATTTTATATCATAAATTAATTAAACGTAAAAAAAGTCTGAAAAAAAGATTGGGAATTTGTTATGGTTAGAATAATGGCACCATGGGATCTCAACTCAATAGTCTGATAAACACTAAAAAAAGCAAAGGGCCTAAAAGACTACCTTGCATTATACCACTTCCAACAGGGACAGCGTTAGATAATGAAGAGTTAATTTTAACTATTTGTAATGAAAATCATCTCTAAAAGAAAAATGGTAATAAAAACATATACGAATATTCGATAGACTGCTTTAAAAATTTTTTTTTCTAGAGAAATGACAATTTATCTTGGATTTCTAACAAGTAAATACAAACGGAACACTGATATACATAACTGATAAGTAGATATGTGATATGATACCTTTTAAAAGCAGCTTAATTATGTAGTCACACTAAATACACTAACACCTGTCACTTAACCAATATGATTTTCATGTGTACAGTTAATCTAATAATTCATCCACATACTTCGATGGCACACAAATTCAATTATATATAAATGTACTTAGTGGCCTTTCTCAGTTAACGCTGTGTATGTTCTACATTGAGAGAACCGGTGCTTTCAACGTGGTATGGTACGGCCGAGAGTGGGGAGAGTCCGCTCTCCCTCTCGAAATGCTCTCACATGGCCACGCGTACATAGCCCCTGCCAGGGAAGTCCTACTCACTGCCTTCACGTGGCGGGGGTGTTATTTACGAAAATGAGAGGACGAAAAGCGAACGTCCGGCGCTTTAACCGGACCCCAAACCAATGGTGCACATGGGCTCCAGTATCCTGAAGGAACAAATGGCGTATGAACCAATCGTTGGTCACCGGCTACCATGGGACTGCATCTCCTCACGATGCTCCACTGCCTTGTGGGTCAGACGTTCAGGTCAAAGGCTCGGGGTGTGGCCCCCTAAGAAAACCACCTGCTTCGGTTTGGGCACCCGAGCAGTATCACAGCCCTCACACAAATCAATTGAGATTCGTGTGGCGCATATGTATTTGGTGCCTCCTTGTACCAATACCTGTGTGTTAAAATAAAAAAATAAATAAATGTTCTACATTGACCATTAGTGATGTCTTGTATTTGGTCTCTAAATGGAAATTAATCAATCAGTTTTCTGGAGTGAAAGAAAAGCTAAATAATAATATTTTCAGAACAAGAAGTCTATTAGCGACGAACAACTTATGGCTTGGCACACATGTTCAAAGGACTATGTTACCAAGACATCAAAATGCGGTGACAAAATTAGTGATTAGTGATAGTAAAAACGATTGAACATAAAATATGATGAGAGAAGAAAACATGAATTGTTGGGATAAAAGTTATGAAGTGATTTTAAAACTAGAAATCCAAAGGAATATAAAAACTGAATTCAGCTGCACCATCTCGAACGGCTCTGGGATATGTCACTCAAAACCTCCAGCTAAATATCGCCGTTATCTTCCCAACCCTAACCAAGTGGTCTGCACCTACCTAAATTACTCAGATCAGTAGTCAATTAGTGCGTGGACTGATTTAGCCGTTCCTAGCTTGCTTTCAACCTAACTTTACATCAGCAAACAGTGCCTGTTAATGTAAGTGGTATAATTCATGTGTAAAACGTGTCCTAACCACCTCAGTTGATGAAGATCAACAACCTTATCAACCGATTGTCTGAACTCACTCATTGGTTTCACAAAAACGCGAGCAATACTTCGAAGGCACCTATGATCAAATACCTCTTTTCTACAAATATTCCACAACTATAGAGCATTAGGTAGCGTATGACCGCTCAGTTAACTCGTAGCTTGTTTGAGAGACGGATATCTCAGCCCCAAGTTGGCAGTACTAACCTTAAATTGGTAATGCGAAATTGTTCACGGCTGTTGATTAAATAAGAATCAGATTTTACCTTTACAAAAATATTACCAAGATACCAATCTACGGAAACGAACACCAATCCAAACTATACTTGAAATAAACAAACAAAAAATATTACTAAACAACTATCCCCTAGATTAGTGTTATCTAAATCTGTACTGCACATTTCATAATTTTAAAAAGCCTATTTTAATCTTTCACGTAGAAAAAAATTATGCTCCCCCCATAAAATTTTTATCTTTGCTTCATCTTTCTTCTATTTTTACAATCACACACACACATTCGTACCCACTCATCTAGCAAACGGACAATCGGATAAGATATCCTGCTATCCTTTGCAATATTTATCCAACCTAGTTAAAAGACAATCAAGACAATTTATACAGATTTTAATCTAGATTGTATTTTATTCACGTGTATAAACTGACCCCGGTAATTGATTATTAAACGGAACAAGCATACAAACGAATATATATATATATATAGTACTATATGCTCATACATGTAGACGCAAACAAGCTATATGTATACACTCGCGCACAAAATTTATCCCGATGTAGGTACAGTTATCCATTCAGTCAATACACTAAACTTGTACCTAAGGTATATATATATATATATGGAGAGAGAGAGAGAGAGAGGTGTGCATGTTTATCAAATAAAGTAGTCATAATAAACTGTGACATTTTAGTTTGAAGAAAAAAATATATTAAAATAACAGAAAATTACTTCTTATTCAGTTGTCTTTTATTCCGAATAACTTATTACTATTAGCATCAATTAACTTCTTCTTTTTAAGAGAAAAAAGGAAAACAAAGGGAAATAAACTGATGTAATTTGTATGTAATAAGTAATTACAATTATAACTAGATTTTGTTTTGAAAAAAAATTTTATCAAATGGAATGACAGCAGGTTACTTTTGTGGATAATTACAACTAATATGGTGAAAATAACTTTCTTTTTTAACGAAAAGAATGGCTGGACATTAAATAACCAGTAATAAATCGCCTGTCAGTCAGTCAGTTAGTCAATAACGACGTAGAACTTCGTACGTACGTACATCAGTTCGAGTTGCCATACCAGATTAGCACAGAGATGCAGTTGTCAATCCAAATCCCATAGTGGTAGAGGTAGCAAAAGTATAAGGAGTAATCGGAAAATTAGGGTTTGAAGATGTCATTCAAGGACTACAATCCAATGAAATAAATTTGGAAAGAGGAAGAAAAGGAACGGACATGAAGAATTCAGAAGATTAGAATTTGGGAGAACACAAAGAGTGGATGCATCTGCGCCATTGCAAACGAGTCTGAGACATGTCATTTAAGGTCCCTAACCATCGGTTGTTATCATCTCGCGGTCCCCAACCAAGTAGTCTGCATCTACCAACATGGCTCAATCCACTTGTCAGTGATTTCATGGATTTGTGCCATGTTTTGGTCTGGCTGCCCCTAGTTTTCTTCCAACCTACTCCTATACCACTGAACATCGCACGTCGAGGTAGTCAGTGGTCGGGCATTCGTAACACATGTCCCAGCCATCCCAACTGATGAAGTTTCACTACTTCATCATTTGATTTGCCATTCTTACATAGTACCCGTTTCCTAACAACTGCATTACTTACTCGGTGGTCCCAGGATATACGAGCAATGTTTCGAAGACATCTATGATCAAATACTAGTAACCTACGAATATCCTCTACTCTTGCCGGCCATGTTTCACTGCCATAAAGTAGGATGGGACGAACTTCTGTTCAGTAAATCCGTCATTCGGTTGGTAGACGGATATCTCGCCTACGGCACAAATGATGCAAGTCGGCAAAAGCTAGTCGAGGCTTTTGTATCCGTGCTGAGATTTCGTCACACACCAGACCACAAGGGCTGATGAGACTTCCAAGATAGGTGCAGAGGTCGACACGCTCAACTACTTCACTCCCTATCATTAATTCGGGTGTCGATGCAACCCAATCTTCAAGTAACTTTAGCATTTTTTCAGCGTCTTTACCAAATAGAACTATGTCATCAGCATATTCTAAGTCGAAAAGTGAATCTCCTGGTAGAAGTTCAACCCCTGGAAATTTAGATGAGCAATATGTCATCTCTAAAAGCACGTCAACGAAAAATTAAACAAGAATGGCGAGAGTGGACAGCCCTGATGAACACCACTTGAGGTAATGAATTCTGATGACAGTTAGCCATAAGCTCTCACTCGACCACTTGTTTTCGAGTAGAGAGCCTTTATAAGGTTAATGTACTTCTTTGGTACTCCTTCCAGTGACAAACACTGGCACAGAACCTCGCGATCAACAGATTTAAATGCCACCTTAAGGTCTAGAAATACTATGATTGTGGGGCGTCTGGATGTGTGTCTATGTTCTGGGACCTGACGTAGTGTAAATATCTGGTCTATACAGACACCTCCAGGTCGAAAACTAGCCTGGTGTTCTCTATTCTGCTCTTCACGAGCTTTGGTGAGGCGTCGAAGTATTATTGAAGCTAATATTTTAGACACCATAATAGTCAAACTGATTCCTCTGTGATTGCCACTAGAGGAATTTTTTCGTTTCTTATGGACTGGCACAATCAGTGATTGAAACCAGTTTTAGATCCTACCTAAGACAGTCAATCTCTCTGCTAATACTGGACCATCTGTAAGTATGATTAAAGCCATTGAGTTTGAAATAATAATTATGTGCACAGGTTTTCACATTTTTATTTCTCGATATTAATACGATAATTTATTAACTAGGATTACACCATAAGCATAACTGGTGGGAATGTATGAAACAACTGAAATACTAGAAAGTAATGTGAGATTATCTCCATTTAAAACCAATCTAGAGTTGTTACCGAACCCAAGTCCGAATAAAGGAGAGCTAGATTTAGGGATAGTAACCAGACTGCTGTAATAAGTGTTACAAAAACCCTAGCCAGAACAAATCATTTACACCATTTTAACTCTGCTCAGGGAGTTGAAGGCTCTTCATATAGAAACGTCATGACACTTTATGATAAAAACTGAGATTATTTGGAAGCCGCCAGACCAAAACCCCTTCTGACAACTAGAGCAACAATTAATGTCAATGCATGGAATATTCGGACAATGAACGAGACAGTGAGGGTCACTCGAATAGCAACACAGATGAAAATATTCTAATTGACCGTGCTTGGGACAAGTAAAAATAATTGCACGCAATTTGGACCAAATAAACCAACTTCACGTGCTCTTATTATAATCTGGTCACGAAGAACAAAGTGCCCCCCCCCCCAGCACGTAGAGTTACAATGATCCTGTCCAAGGAAGCACGAAAATCACTTATGAAATGCGGAACTCGTGGTTCCGAAGTCATCAACATATCCTTTAGAACAGAGAATACGAGGATTACAACAAATGTCATCCAGTGCTACCCATTCACAAGTGATAGCAGCGAAGATAATGAACATCAGTTTTATGAGGTTGGGGTCTATTGTAGAGAAATGGCCAAGAAAATACCTAATGATTCTAATTAAGGACCTTATCACCAAGTTCGAGATGGGTAAAACTTGTTGTTATGTCTAAATGAAGAATAAATGAGTGGTAACTTCCAGGGCTTATCTTTAGACCATTATTATATATGTATACTTATCGTTTAATTATTAGATAATTATATATATATATATATATATATATATATATATATATATATATATAATTGGTTACTATCCTACGATTTTTCATTCTTAATTTATTCCCGATCTATTAGTTACAGTCTCCTGTACACACAGTCATTTTTGGCTTGATCTAGCATAATTATTATTTTTTATTTTATGGTGTGATACATTCTGGTCTGTTTGTATATAAACCACGTATGTCTGAAATATACGATTCATATACTGGAGGCTGGTATTTGTGTTCTGGACTGAATGAGTTGGATTAGGCGAGAAGTTAAAATACAAAGGACAAATAAGGATTCAGAGTTTACTCAAGGCGGTCTGTGCTGGTTGACATATCAACAGTTTGGCATAGCAACACGGTCATAGAAGTCGGTATTCTGATTGGCGATTTTGTCACTTTATATTTGACGGACAATAGGACACAATACTTGGCATGGATGCATTATGGTGCGACCAATCAAGAGAAAAGGAGGAAAACAGACTATTGAGGTTCAAGAGCATCAGAACAGGCGCGTAAATCAGCTTAAATAGCTCTTTAATCAACCAACCTAATTGTATCTACAGAACATTAAAGCAGCACATGCACATACCCCCCCCCTGAAGATGTTACTTCAACAACAATCGAACAAATGACCAAAACCATCAGGTGAATCAAGAGTGGAAAAGTAGCAGGACCAAACAACACATCAGCTGAAACATTGAAGTCAGACATAGATGTAACTGCAACGATATTTAACGAAGAACAAGAGGGACGTCTTATCAAGAGTCTAAAGAAATGAGATCCAATTAAGCATACGAATACAGAAGGATCATACTACTGTCAGCAACAGACAAGGTTTTCAAGTGCTGCTGAACCGAATGAAAGATTCTATAGAGGCTTAACTTGGAGGTTAATAAACTGGCTTTCGTAAGGACTGACCATTTATCAAACGAATGGCGACATTGAAGATCACTGTTGAACAGTCATTTGAATGGAACACATTGCTACACATTAGATTATAAGAAAGCATTCAACAGTGTGGATAGAAAAACCTTATGAGATCTTTCCAAAACTATGTGGTACCTTAGATCATCATCATCATATGAAACTCCTATGAGGGACTGAATCCTAAAGTCATGTATGGAGAGAAGCCCACGAATCTACTCCACATAACTTTCGTCTTTTTGCTGACTGTTGACTAGATTATAGAGATCTGAACATCTCAGGGTAAGCACGGAATACAGTGGATACCTTGGAAACAGATGGCTGATTTGGAATTGGTATGACTACGTACCCAGACAGAGTTATCAATAAACAAGGAGGATTTGATGCAGGGTTCAATGCACAAATTGACAAAGCGAGGGCAGAATAGGTGGTTTGACATATTTTCTCCTCGATATAGACGGTTGTGGAGACTGCTGTTTTCTGTGGATTGTCACTTTCTACAATCCTTCATATTAAGAGTCAAACATGTTCCTTCTAATGACTAAATTAGGAAGATGATTTCCAAATTTATACTGAGAAAACATGGGAAGTAGATGTACAGCAAACAGAATGAGGTTAGCATTGGAATCCATGATGCATGTTTTGTCCTGTTCGGGACTCGTCAAGTAGATCACTGGAGTTTACTCATGTCGAGAGTGAGATAAAATTCACCTACTGTTAACAAATGATGATCAACCAATATTGCGAATTGACTGAAGTTACAAATGTGCACTATTGTACGCCAAATCAGTGATCTAAATGTTAGGGACTCGTCAAGACGACTGAAGGTCCTGGAATAGACCGCAGGTAAGGTCTTCGAACTACACTTACGAGTCCCAAACTGGGTCACGACACGTTTCTAGTGCTTTCTGGGTTTTGATATCTATCCATGATTTAAGATCACAAAGTACTGTCAGTCATTCAAAAGAAACTAAATAAATGGAATAAATCACCACATTTACTTACTTAGTAGATTACTTAGATGTTATTTGTAGTGTGCTTTTACTTTTCTTGAGTTGTGAGGAATTTAACTAAAAGATGGACGAGTACGCGAGGTTTCTTTTCATAATTTTAATTTCTATAGGAAATCACAGAAAAGAATATTATGGAAAATGTAGTCCAGGTATTCATGTATTATAAGATAATTAATTATTAAGTCCTCTTACCCCTCTCCATGAAAAATCATAGGCCACCCACCAGTATTCTCCATCCAACTCTATCCTACGAAATCATCCACAGTTCTTTCCAGTTGCTATTCATTCTTTTCATGTCTGCTTCAATACCTGAAACAATGTGTTATTTGGTATTCTGATTTCCCGTTTCCCTTCAACATTCCAAGTTACAGCTTGTCTAGTGATGTAGTTTGTGATTTCCTCAATGTTTGTCCTATCCACTTCTAGTGTCTTTCCCTAACTTTCTCTTCAGTTGGAAGTTGATTTGTTCTCTCCCACAGTCAGTTGTCGTTGATGGTGTCTGGTCAACAGACATTGAGTATCTTGTGCAGACAATTGTTAATAATTACTTGTACATTTTTGATGATGGTTGCAGTAGTTCTCGACGTTTCAGCTCTGTACAGCAGAACTGTCTTCACGTTCTCAATGAAGATTTTGACTAGGACATCGGTTGATAGTTCTTTTTAGTCCCATATGTACTTCAAATGCACGGCCGATTCTTGCAGAATCCGGCTTGTTGACCTCGTAGTTTGGCGCCTACTGAGTCTATCATCCTGTTCGTCAATACTCAGCTGAAGACCTTTCCTGGTACTGATAGCAGTGTTGTGCCTTTTTAGTTGTCACATTTACTCTGATCTCCTTTCTTTGGTATCTTGATGGGATATGCTTCTTTCCATTTTGTCAATGGCACTTGTCCTTCCTTCTAAATCTTCCTGAATAGAACATAGATTCGCTCATCCATAGGATAGTTAGATGGATCATCCTATGTCATTGGAATTTTAACCAAAGAACAAGACCACATCCTACGGTGAAATTGGTTTTTCAAGCTCAGTTGTCAGCACTTACTGGTTGTTAACCGATTAAAGAGATGTGCTTTAAATGGATCATATGCTTAATAAATAATGGGTTGCACAAGTACATGTAATTGAGTTGTCTGAATACATTTCTTATAAATCAACAATCTTTACATAATTACGAATTTCGAACAAATGCTTCAACTGTTTTATATTATAACAATTCTAATCGGAATATTAAGCATAAGAAACAGACTGAAGAGATCATTTTAATAAAAAGCTTTTAAAGTATATTTGAGTGTATGACTGAACAAATGTTATGATAAAATGTGAACAATATTAGTTAATATCAAAAGTTGTCATACCGATTTACTTACTTTGTAGAGTAACGTACATATTAGAAAAGAAAATCATATAAATTACTGACTAGCAATGAGTACCTGTTAATTTTTTTTCTTTTTACATTTCTAATTGACTTCGATATTTCAGACATAATCCTGAAATCAACTGTAAAGTTGTTTACAGAATTCACTTAAGTATCATATGGTCTCATTTTCAATCTAATAAAACTTTTGTATAACCAAGTGATATATTTATTATGTAATTTAATTTTGATTACAATTTATCCTACAAACTTTAAATAATAATTGCAAATATCAGAAGGGGTTTTATGGAGATTGTAGTAATTTCAATAGTTGAGATCATGAGTCAATTGAAGCTAGACTACCATGGAAAACCTGGAAGCACTCAACGGCTGTTTCGTTCTAGTATAAGACTCTTCAGTAGTGAATATCCACGATCCTGCTAGAACGAAACAGCCGTCCAGCGCTTTCAGGTTTTCCATGGTGGTCTCAACCATTGAAATTATTTATTGTGAAAATTTGACAATCATTGATATACAATTATTTTAGATTATATTTGCATAAAACTAAGCAAATAACATCTACATTTTATTGAAGTTGTTTATTTTTATGATAATAAAATTTTGACAAGATTAGGACAAATAGTTTGACAGTAATTGGGCATCGAGTATAGAGAAGACACTTTATGTGAACATTATATTCGAACTAATCTCAGCAATTGAAATTTAAAATGATTCCAATGTTTCGTCCAGTTAACTTGTCCGGACTTCTTCAGGGTAATAATCAAAATAGTATAGATTTGATTTGATCTGACTGTTACAACGCTATATATTTTTTTGATGATTTTGATTATTACCCTGAAGAAGTTCAGGTAAGTTAATTGGACGAAACTTTAGGATTATTTTAAATTTCAGTTGCTGAGATTATTTCAAATATAATTTCTACATAAAATATTGATCACATAGCTTATAACATTTTATAAATGAACTTTTCTTATAATAAATTCCTACAGATTCTTAAATGGTAGTTTATAACAACGAGATTGAACGTTACAAGATTCTAGCAAGTTTCCAGGGTTATTTTTATTATTATTTATTTGGAGATATTTTATAATTTAATTAAATTTAACTATCGTGTCAAAAAATGTGCACAGTGTTTAGTTTCAAAAAGCAGATATTTCTTTATTATATAGGATAATCAGAATTACAAAATGATCTATGTTCGTTCAATTATAAATCAATGAACGCTAAAATATGACCTTCTAAACACCGGTATCTAGTGTTGGACCCATAAGCATTTGATTGGTAGACTAACCGGCCGGCCGGCCGGTTTAGATTTACGACAGGCCAATAAGGAAAATCGATACTTTGTACCGAATTATCATTAAAGATAACCAGTTAAAAGTTGAAGTATTTTACACAAGTTTTCCAAAATTATTAGACGGACCAACAGGAGAACTCAACAAACCATTTTATTCTTCTGATCGTGGTAATTTTAAACATTTCCCCCTGATATTTTTACTTTATCTTCAATCAGTTTTATGTTAAAACACAGGTTTGAATCAAATACTCAGTGTGTATAATTAGGAAGGCATGTAAAAGTAGGCACAGAAATAGATTTACATACTGATTATGATGGGATACTATTGGAGTTTTCTAGCACAAACATACATTCAAATAAGGCAAGCACATATTTACACAAATGTATATATATACATGTCATTTGTGCGCATGTCTATTTATCCTATAAAAATAAAGAGACACCTTGAACATACACCGACTGTGTGTCAGTTAGTAATGCCGGTAATAGAAAACTGCCTGAAGAAGAATAAGGTTATCGTTTATCAAGCATAAATTTACCAGAATAATTTTAATCGATCCATAAACATACAAAAAAAAACAGTGAACGAACATTACGAAAAAAAGTTATTTTCAATTTTAAAACAATAAACTATAGTGAAAGTTAAACATTAATTTACACTTATTTCTGTTCTATTTTACTTCTATCATAGAAAATTATATTCAATAAAATTTCACATCACTTTGTATTCTATTGAAGATTATGAAGCCTCATGATAACAATCAATTTATAAATAAGTATCATACATATGGATTTATTCTCATATCTATTTTTATATTATCTAATATATGCGTAACATATACAAATGGAGCAGCGGTAAGTGAAATGCTTTACTCAACTTTCTTTCTTTAAATCTATTTGTTTGGTCTAAATGTCTATGGAATATTTGACTGACTAATGTTATGCAGAAACAGCATTTGTCAAATGAATAAATTAAACTGAAATAAGGTTAATATTAAGTTGTAGTAAATAAGCTGAAAGAATATAAGATTAATAATTTGAAAATTGTTGATTTGAATCAAGTAATCAGGTAGACTATGGTTCAATTTCAGTAATTGTTATGATACTTTATATATTCCATACAGATATATTGAATAATTAGTTTAGTACTTCTATCACTTCAGTAAGCTTTTTCGTTATGTATTCTATAATTAGTTCATCACATTGAAAGTGCACTACATAAACTTTCATATTCTAAATGTATAAAAGAGTCATTTATGAGATTGTCTATTTCTTTTTTTTTGTATTGTTCCAACTATTACAGACGTGCATACCATCGCCGAACTGCACAGAATGCACTTGTATGGGAATTCCGGGGCCAAAGGTACGCATTATATATATATATATATATATATATATATATATATATATATATATATATATATATTACATTATCGATTTCTTTGTGTAAACTACTGTTGACAATGTGTGGTTCAGGTTTTACATATATTCGTTGACAAATTTATTTGATTATTTGCTTGGTTGGCTGTAGAGATTAATTCAGTTTCAAGATATGTTTTGTCAGAGAATAATTTAAGCTGGTGAATTTGTGAAAACTAGACAGTAATTTACTAGAATTATTCATTTGATTGATTCTTTCATCTGAAAAGACATTGTTTTTTGATGAAAGTGTCGACATTTATATAATAGTTAACAGATAAATTTCTTTCTTGTTGTAAATCAAGTATTAGAATAACTTGGCCTAAATTAGGAAGTGATATTAATAGAAACAGTGTATAAACAAAGTGTACAACATGTAATTAATTGTTTGCGAACATTACAATCCAAAACGAAACAACACTACTCGTGTGTGTGTGCGTGTGTGCTTTCAAATATATTCCTACCAAAATTCATAAGTACACATATGATCAATCTAAAAAAACATACTTTTTAAAATTTTTATTTTATCAAAATTGTACCACTTTCATTGTCTTTATGAATCTTTCTTAAGGCATATTTGAAAAAGAATTGATTCCATACTAGGAAGAAACGGCCGTTCAGTGCTTCCAGGTTTTCCATGATAGTTTAGCTTCAATTGACTCATAAAATCGACTATTAAAATCTGTATTAATTTAAGAAAATAACATAACCATTTAAGGGAAAGAATCTGTTAAGTTTGCATATTTCTAGAGAATTTCATCTAAAACGATCTATTATGTTTATTGGAAAATAATGAACAGAGGACGGAATTTTTGATTAGTAGATGTAAATGTCTTGTTTTTTCTTTTTTCAAAAAAAAGTTCATACCTATTGTGTTTATGATCAATAAAACTGAATTATAACTTCTGATCTATCCTTTTGGCTAATGCATGACATGCTAAAAATAAAAAAATATAGACCAATATTGATTTATGAGTCAATTGTATTCATTATATCAATTATAGCCTTACTTCCGCAAAATGTTCTATTCTATATTCTATTAGACAAAGACTGAATTCCTTAAGAATAATTTATTGTTTTATGGGATTTAATTCCATATATATATATATATATATATATATATATATATATATATATATATATATATATATATATATATATATATATATATATATATACTGCTTTCAGTATACGTGTCATTAATTATTTAACTGCATATGAAGACGTTTCAGTAAGGGGAAGAATAGTTTTGATGTCGATATCTCTTCTAATTGATAAACGTGTTAAGTACTGAAAGAACAAAAATAATCTCTAGATATTTAAAATATTGTGTAGGTGATGATATAACATATAAAGTAAGAACAATACTTAAAAAGATTGCATCAACTTTGTATATGCATTAGTGTGTGTGTATGTGTGCCAGTGACATCAGACTATGTAATCCACTATACAAATAAATAGATGTAGATATGTGAATTAAATTTACTCACAATAATTCAAAACAATAAATTATACTATTAAATTCAACAGTCTGATATCAATGACGTGATATGAAAACACCAGATTCTATAAGGTAAACAATGAAATATTAGTCGATATTAGCTTGTCTTTTTTCTTCTACAGTACAGTACAATTTCTTTCTCTAACTGTCCCAACCGTGTTTTCTAACATTATCTAACTGATGTAAAATGAATTTGATTGATTGGAATTATTTGTATATCCAAGGAAAAAGAGAAAAAAATTGAATCATATTTGGTTAAATGGTTATAATATCTTTTCATATGCCCTTTCTATTTCATAACAAGAAAATAATACAAAATTATTGGTCACAAGAAGTAATTTAATAGTGATCAAATTATATACTTATTTCATTTAACATTATCACATGGATATTCAGTCTGTACTACAATGACAATAGAAATAAAACATTAATAATGATAATAATAATATTATTATTATTATCGTTAGTGTGTCCAGTTTAACATTTTACTTCACAAACCACAGAAATTTGACAGAATTACCCTTGAAACATACAAAAACATATGGATATAAAGAATGTTTTGACTTGACAAGTTTCGTAGTTGTGTAATATGATTATGTATAAATAGGATTTATAATTCACGTCATTTGATCATCTACTTATTGGTTTATATTTACATCTGTACTTCAAAGGTCACTTGGTTTGGGTATATTGATAACTTAACTTAATCTATTAAAATATGTACAGTTTTTTGCCATCATGTTCATATTGTTTAGGTTATCAATTGACCAAACTGACTTCAGACTAAGTATTAATATATTCATTAAAAAATGAGATAAAATAATCGATTTTGCACATTTTTATGACTGTTTTTTAAAAATCTCATTCTGCTACTCATTTTTGTGATAAAAAAGGGTGATGTTGGAGCTCGTGGACATGTTGGTAGACCAGGTCCTGTTGGACAACGTGGATTGCCTGGTCCACCTGGTCCAGAAGGTGAACGGGGTATACCTGGTATACCAGGTGATCCTGGACCCAAAGGAATTATGGTAAGTTAAGTTATTACTATCATTTAATAGCCGTTATATATTTGTTTGACTATTTGACTAGAAGATCTGTGATCATAATAACTGATTCACTTATAAAAAATGATACGCATATTGGCCAACACCACCATAGAGTAGTTTGGGTTACATAATTTGCGTATACAATTTTGTCTACGTACAAATATATTTGAAGTAATTGACAGGTATTATCGAAATATACATGTCTAGCAAACAAGATCATGTAAGCTATGGAAATTATTGAACTAAAGCACTTTGTTGGGACTTCTGTAGAAAGTGAACCCCATAGTTCACTCATTTTTTATCATTTTCAGATTGTTTTTTTTTCGACAGAATATCCAGTAAACTTGATCAGCAATAAAGACTGGTGTGTATTTTTTAATGTAACACCGTAACCAAATAAAAATTTGTATCTTAAAATTTGAGTTACACTTAGTAAATGGTTGAAGTTTAAATACTGTGAGCCATTATTGCAAGCCTAGAATGTGTACAGTTGACTACCTGTCGATATCTAATTAGTTTAATTAACCTAACTATGTAAATTATCAGTCTTGATAAAGAAAGGTGATCATTGACTAAGGGAAAATTTTGAAACAAAATCACTTTCTTTAACACTCTCAGAAGCACTTATATGTTTATCTACTCTGATGAAGTGGCTCATATTAAGTCACTAAAAGTCAGAAACACAATTTTCTACTTATCACAAAAAATATATTTGTTATATATGTTGAGTGATGACAAACTAAATATTGAAGTTCAAAGGAGCTTATCGACTGTGTGTCCAACTAACAAATATCAAATATCTTACGAATTTACAATGGCTCCCAAATGCCTTGGTACAGCCGAGGGTGAGGAGAGTTAGCTCAGCCTCTCCAAATGCTCTCACATGGCCACGCCTATACAGCCACTGTCCGGGAAGTCCTACTCACTGCTTTTTCGCACCAGGGGTGTTGTTTACGAAAGTGAGAGAACGAAAAGCGAATGTCTGGCGATTTAACCGGGTCGGTGGATACGGAAGATCCATATAGGGGAAAGCCCTGATTCCAAACCAATGGTCATATGGACTCCAGTATCCTGAGGGAACAAATGGCGTATGAACCAATTATTGTTCACTGGTTACCATGGAAGTGTATCTCCTAATGTTGCTTCACTGCCTTGTGGATCAGACTTTTAGATCGGGCGTGGCCACCTGAGATAACCACCTGCTTCAGTTCGGACACCCGGGCAGTATCACAGCCCGCACTCACAAATCAAGTGAATTGTGTGGCGGATATATATTCAAAGCCCCTTTGTACCAATATTTATGTGTTAGAATAAATAAAAACAAATTTACATTTCTATTTTCCGAGAAGTATTTATATAAACTTATACTTCTTTTTACTCATTACAAACACATTTCTAGTAACTTATCTATTAATTTAATAAATATCGGGATCATGGATGCGCACTGCTAAATAGTTCCATACTAGGATGAAATGGTCGTTCAGTGCTTCTAGGTTTTCCATAGTAGTCTAGCTTCAATTAACTCATGAATTCAATAAATAAAAGATCTAAATGTTTTAAATGATTCATTTATAGAATTATATTATAGACAATTATACATTAAGATAATATGACTAACTTAGGTGATATTTCTTTATTTAATATAATGTGTGGTATAATATCGGTCAATTTGATAAAATCGCCGAGTTTTGCCTACTGTGAATTTTTTTTCTAGAAAAAAAAGAAACTATTATGAAAAGAAATGAGTTAATTTTTCATCTTGAATAATTTACAAGTATTATTGTGTTGTATAAGCCTACGTTGTTATTATTACTGTTCGGTTAGTCAATATTCAAAAACACAAGCATTGTTACAAGAAGGCATCAAATAGATATACACTATACAAATCATTCGATTTGTGCGAAAGCTAGGATACTGCCCGGGTGCCCAAACCGAAGTAGTCAATAAACATATATTTATAGTAGAATAATTATCAGTATTGTGTATTTATGTATATTATTAATAACTAAAATAATCTTGTTTGGTTCTTACTATTTAAACTTATGATTATTTGACTGGGGATAAACTTCATATTTTCAAGTCATTTAAGTGTATCGTAGTTAGTAATTGTAGTTAAGCCTTCGTTTATTTAGTTTGTTATTTGTAAATATTTTGGAATATTTTCTACTACAGAATTAATTAGAGGTAGACTTCTGTTATGTTATGATCATTCTTCTGTTCTGACTATATGTCTCACACTTGACACATCTGTAGCATGATGAAATGGTATTTTTGTTGTAAAAAAACTTTACATTCTTCATCTCATTCAGCAAAAATGACAGAGAACGAAACATACCCTTTGTCATGGATTACGATAGTCTAAATAATGATTCCGGCTTCATTTTGGTAGGTTGCTAGTTGCGATGTCGAAATTGCGTACGGAGTAGAGTTTACCTCCACCCGATTATTTTATTTGGTGTTGCCTGGAAGTTAGGCATCCGCGCGCAAATTTAAAGGTCCCGGGTTCGATTCCAGCATTCGAGGTTGTGGATCCGCACTGCTGACGAGCCATATAATAGGACGAAATGGCGGTCCAGTACTTCTAGGTTTTCAGCAGAGGCCTGGCTATGATCAGTACATGATTTCAAAGGTGATGTTAAGTAGTTGAAAGTGACATGTAAACGGACAAGGATATGAGATTTCATGTTGTTTGGGACTAGCTGGTGAAGTATATCCTCAGTCTCTGTAAGAAACCATATTTTTCAACTGAGTCGAACCTACTTAACCAGGGTAGTAGTTTATCACGTTGCCACGTTATTCAACTATGATCTTCTTGAATTTAAATGCGATTAATTGACGTTTATCTTTTGTAGTTAAGATTGGGATTAACAGACGTTGTTTGATTATTTTCAATTGTAGGGGGATAAAGGTGTTTTGGGTGTACCGGGTGTTGATGGTCTTAAAGTAAGTAACAGTTATTTATTAAAAAAATGGAGTATTAATTGTTTATTTTGATTTGTTTCATTTACATTTTACAAGCGTATCACTATTTGTTATTTTGCTGTTATCATACATAACATTAATGAATAAAAGCTACTGGTAAGCCAAAATAAACACCAAGATACTTAGAATGATTTCCTCTGACCAGTTTTATTAATATATTCGTGACAAAAGAATTGTAGGAGTGCCTAGTTATGGAAAAAAAACTTGCCCATTCAAAATGACGATTCCCAATAGAGCCTTATGCGGATGAACTGACTTCAGAGGTATAACATATTTTCAAAAATATGTACATAGTCAGAGGCAATGCATTTTGTACTTAACCATCATTTGTATAGTTGAAAAGAAATCTTTTTAGATGATTTACTGCTTTGAGTAAACAAAAGCAATAAGTGAAGTACTCAAAATTTCGACTGGGTGAAGACGTTATTAGTAGATAGATTTATACAAATTCATTAATTGAGGATTAATTTCAGTAGATTTCAAGTATATTTTGAGTTAAGATTGCCTGTACAAAATGCTTCATTGATATTATCATCTGTAATCTTTGGTGGAACCACATATTCAATATTTTATTAGAATGAATTGAAGAAAGCTGCTTTTTTGCTATAAAATTAAGATCCATGTACACCTAACTGAGTCACATACATTAAATATTGTAATTAATATCACAATTAAAAAAGTACATTACTATGCAGAGTTTGAATTAAATGTTTATGTTCTAATTTTTATACGTTGAGGCCTAAAATACGGAATGTAGCAGATCCTGCTAGCACGAGACCAGATAAAACTCGACTAGATAGTTCGGAGACAATTAAGGAACAGTATTTCAAGGATGACAACTTCATATGAATAGAATATAGGAGACGTAACACTAGAAATCAGCTTTTATGTGTCAAGAGAGAACGAGATGAGTAAGTATTGCAGCACACAGAGTGTTTTACAGCTAATTGTAACCAATAAGAATCAGTGTTAATAATGCGATTTTATCACGTCACAATAATATTTAAGCGTGAAAGATCATAATGATAATTGTTATTAAGATAATCTCAAGAAGTCATGATATGATTAATTTAGATCAACAACAGGTAGCCAATACATTTTGTTTAATAATTAAATGCATTAAAAGTAAATTTTAATTATAACAGATAATCATGATTCATGTAGCTTCTGGCTCTATTGTGGATTGACACAATTTGCCACAGTAAATTACCACTGTGTAATGCATATCAAATTAATCTGAATTAGCAGTAGTATTTACGACTATAAAATAGCTTTAATAAAGAGCATATGACATTAATAAAATAAATAGATTCGGGAATTGAAAAAACATGAAGTAACATTAAAACTGAGGATGTATGCAATAGCGATTGATTTTGACACACTACCCATGAATGTTATATGATTCACTACATAAATAAATAAGTGTTATATTGATCGAATGACAAGTTAATATTCTCTCATTAAGGATAATGATAATAGTTACAACCTAGCCAAATAGATTTTTTTGACAATAAGAGTTAAATATCACCGTTGATTCAATATGTAACCGATTAGTTAATTTTTTATATATAATAGTTTTATGTGGCTGGTTAAGGCAAGTTCTGAAATAAAGAAAAGAGTAGTATACTGTGTTGTAGTTACTGTTCTATATATATATATATATATATATATATATATATATATATATATATATATATATATATATATATATAATTAGTGAAACCTCGAATTGTTCAAACTGATGAATGTTGCATCATAGATAACTAACTGATAATAACCAACAGTTCAATGAATTTTGTGGTATATTTTGCATTCTTAGATAAATTTTATTTAAAACACAATCATTTATGTCTCTGTATTCAAAAAGGAAAATTTTACACAGGTATTCCTTAGTACCTTTATATAACAGGAAAGCTAATGAAAACTGTAAATGAAATGTCAGTTGAGCATTAGCAAGTAAAAACCAAATTGTTCACATTAAAACAATTCAGTTCATTAGACAATATATAGTAATGAGAGCAAGAGTAAAAGACAACAATCATATTTGTGAAAATTATATTTGAAATAATCTTAGCGATTGAAACGTAAAGAATTTCAACGTTTTATCCAGCAAACTTGTCTAAACTTCTTCAGGGCAATAATTGAAATCAGAATTATCAAAGAATATATAATGTTTAACAATCAAATCATATCTACACTGTGCTGATCCAATTATATTCAGATGTTAACTTTAGTCGGAATAACGGTGCATATCAAATAAACAGGTTGGATAGAGATAGGGTCTAATTACTCATTAATGGTCATTTGCCAAACTCTTTGTGAAGTATTCCGGTCCTTTCAAATTTGATCTTCTATCCCGTTTCTAATGCATTTAACTTTATCGCCCACCTATTCTCAAGTTTCTTCAGTTAGGTCGAGGATTTTGGAATATTTTCCAAATATTGTTTATGTTCCTTCGACCTAATATTCAATTGTCTAGATGTTTCTCTCACATAATCTGGATTATAGTAATAAAAATTGATCTCAGACAACATTCAGTTGTTCTTTTTAGGAAACGTATACCTAACTTTCACTCACCCCGATTATATGGTATTACTGACCCGAAAATACAATCTTAGATTATGTTTGTTTAAAATCCCCTTAATTCATTCCGATGTTTATCTTATACCGTAAACAAACATCAGAATAAATTAAGGGGATTTTAAACAAACATAATCTAAGATTGTATTTTCGGGTCAGTAATACCATAAAATCGGGGTGAGTGAAAGTCGACGATAGGCTTCCAAAGGAAGAACGGTATATAGCATAATACGAATATCATAAATTAAAGAAATATTTACCAGTGTATAAAGCTCTAGAAGTAGGTACAAGAAAGATCTGTTAGCAGTAGAGCTTTCACAGTGTATAAATATAATACTTCTAAAAGATTATATATAATAATAATAAACTTATATAAACACTAAGAAACTTAAACAACATACCTATGTTTAAATCTGCTGATATTTTTATTAAAACCTCATTCAATAAATGAGCACTAAATAAGACGAAACGTTCATTCTAGATTTCACTAGTAACACCTATTTATCTATTATAAAAACCAAGTTTATCTTGTTTAAAATAGTTTATAGTCATTTTTAATTCACGTCATATATCATGTATACAACTGAATTTTTTATTAATTAGATGTTCAATCTATTTATTCTTTTAAAAAAAATAATATTTAACTAAGCAAAGATGGATAGTGGCTAGAAGGGGAATCGAGGACGCACGTTTCGTCCTATTTGGGACTCGTCAGTTGGATGTACCTGCTTATTTAATTACTTTAGACTTATAATTTGATATCAGTTAGTGAGAATCATTAATATTACGTTAATAATTCTGTTTCACTATGTACTGTAAATTATAGTTGTTCATATAGAAACTTTCAACGAAATGTCTACAATAAAATTTCAAAAAACATTGTAAATATAATTTTAAAAACAATTTTTGTCTAGTAAAAATATTTAATGATTTGCAGCAATTTAGATGACTATCCCGGTCTATTTATTATTTATTTATTTATTTGAACACATAAATATTGGTACAGAGGGGCACCAAATATATATGCGCCACACAAAACAATGATAATTTGAAGAGAAGGAGGAAAGAGAAAAAAAAAAAGGTAATGAACGTGGGGAATTATAAATAAATAAAAAGAGAGAGAGAGAACAATGATGGGGAAAACGGAAAGGTACAATCATAAGAAATCTTTCAGTTAAGGAAGATACAACCACTTTTTATGAAGAAAGTAAAAGAAGGTTACAGCACGATCGCCACTGGCTTCTAATCTGAGCCATATCTGATAACGTCTCTAGCCACTGCGTTACACCGTCTCTCGGACCCCAACCAGGGAATCGTGAATGACCAACAGAAGCTAGCCCTTTGCAGCTTTCTTTCATGCCACGACACCATGTCATATATTGACCACCTCTCCGCTTTTTCCAACCAGTCCCAGAGTCGGCAAATAATGCACGACGAGGAATTCTCTGGGACGACATTCGTAGAACATATCCAAGCCACCGAAGTCGGTGTTTCAAGATGGTGACACCAATTTCATTATCGTCTCTGTGACCGAACACTCGATGCCGAACCTCTGCATTACTGACATGGTGTTGCCACTGGATGCCAGCAATCCTTCGGAGACAACGATGATCGAACACAGAGAGTCGTCTAACATCCTCAACTCGGAGAGGCCAGGTTTCACAAGCATAGAGCAAAACTGCTCTCACCGTCGCGTTGTAGATCCGACCTTTTACAGCCAGACTAACATCACGAAGGCGCCAAAGGTGGCCCAGATTGGCATAAGCCGCTCTGGCTTTCACTATACGAGCATTGATCTCATTACTCACACCACCACCAGCACTTATGCAGCTACCTAGATACACGAACTTCTCGACTACTTCAATCTGCTCACCATCCAGAGTGAGTACAGGATTAGAATCCTGCCAGTCTTGTAGAAGTACTTTGCACTTCGAAGGTGCAAAGCACATACCATACCTACGGACATTGATTGCCAACTGATTAAGTGCGGATTGTATGGCTTGAACATTCTCGCACAGTAAGACAATATCATCCGCATACTCAAGGTCGAGAAGTCTTTCTCCAGGCAACAGATCCACACCACCATTACTTACATCCATCAGAGCTGTTTCCAGAATGTCATCGATGGCAAAGTTGAAGAGGAATGGTGAGATTGGGCAACCCTGTCTAACCCCACTGCTCGAATGGAATAACGGAGAAAGGTGGTTGTATGCCCTCACTCTGCCTGAGGTGTTTGTGTATAGGGCTTTTAGGATGTTAATAAACTTCTCAGGCACACCCTTCTTCAATAGACAATCCCAGAGAACAGTTCTGTCCAACGAATCGAAGGCAGCCCTGATATCAAGAAACACTACGATTGTTGGCCTTTGATAAGTATGGCGGTGTTCTAACACATGGCGGAGGGTGAAGATATGATCAATACATCCTCGACCAGAACGAAACCCAGCCTGCTCCTCGCGAGTCAATCCTTCTCGGGTCCTGAACAACCTACGAAGTATGACGGAAGCCAATAGCTTGGACGCAATCGGAAGTAGACTTATACCCCGATAGTTGTTACAGGAACAACGTGAACCCTTTTTAAAGATAGGGACAACTATCGACTCATTCCATGACGTTGGTACACTCTCTAGTTCCCAGATCTTTGTAAACAACGTCGTCAGTCCTTTAGTCAAAAAGTCACCACCATCTTTAAAAAGAGCCGGAGGTAAGTCGTCTGGGCCCGGTGATTTGTAACGTTTCAAGAGTTGGAGTTCCTTGCGGACTTCCGCCTCATTTGGTGGATCAGTCGTCACCGGCCATGGAGGGCAGGACAGTCTGACCGATGTTGCCGGAGCAGCAGGCCAGTTGAACTGCCCCGGTCTCCCGCATTGTATGATCATCCCATGTACCTACATTAATAGTTACTCTGATTGTTAGAAGAGCATCAGCCTCGTGACTTCCGAAGGAACTCGGTTTTCACCATGGGGCGTAATAACTTTTCTAAATGAAGACCTCCTAACTCCCAGGACAGAGTTTAAATGGTTTGAGTTATTTCTTCTTCTTGGCGTTTTTTTAGCGAATTAGTTTTCTACGGGATGGGGTCACTAACCCCATGCCCAACCATCCTCCTTTATCCGGGCTTGGGACCGGAAGTAGCCCCAGAGAGGCCCCAGGCGGAGCCATGATAAAATTGATTTTTTTTCTAATTAGTGAATATACAATTTTTTTATTTTCAACAGGGTGCAATTGGTATTAAAGGTCCAAAAGGTTTCCCAGGTGAAGAAGGCTGTTGTGGTGCTAAAGTAAAATATTTTTTTATCTAACTTTTTTTTAGTTTAAAAATTATGTGATCTATTATATTTGAGTATTCATTGGTGAGTTAGTATTAGATTGGATTCTATTTGTTAAGTCTCTAGTCGTCAACTACGGTTGAATGATCTATCTGTAAGTAAGTAGAAAGCGATGATACTAAATACAAATTTCCTTATGAACTGAAATCAACTGGGAAACCACTGAAAGCTGTTATATCCTAGCACATGCATCAGCCTATTTATGTTAGGCCTCCGGAGACAATTAGTTAGAAACTATGGACCTTGGTTTTATGCTAGTCGGTACCCGCCAGGGAGGTATACCTGAATCCGTTTGGGAACTGGTGCACTTTTTGGTATTTGAACCTTCATCACCCAACTTCACAGTTACTGTTGAGCTATATGGGTCTGCTACCGACCTTCTTTTGGATTGAACTATTTACATTAGTTGACCAGTGAGTAATGACTAGTGTCATGTTTGTCTAGTTTATATATGAGCCTTCGTGCAAAGTTTAGATATTCAGGTCTTGAGGTTAGTACTATATACTTGGACAATAGAGGGGTTTCAGGGTTTCACATTTTCAGCTTCAGTCAACTCAAAATACCAGAAATGATATCTGATCTCATTTGAAACAATGAAAATTAGCTGATTTTGATCTCTCACTGAAATCTGGAAACATCTGTCTTGATGCTATTCGTCAGTAGACACACGACTATCTATTTATCTTGAGTGATTTTTAGAGCATAGTTCAAACTGAAATTCGTTTTGTCATAAACTGAACTATTGTTCACTCAACTAAAAATGTTAAACTTTTGTAGACATTCTTTACTTAATTAACCTGTATATTTTCGAGGAATGATTAAAAAACGTTTGTGTCCATTGTGTTTTTCTACAGCGCTAACCGTAAGCTTTCTTTCGACTTTTAGTTGCTGCTATGTTTCTGAACGTTTAAATATAAAAGTTAGACAAAAATTACTCACCTATATTTTACTTGGGCATCAACTGTGATTTATAAACTACTATACGTAGTGATCTTATACCATATCTATATAACTTCATGAGTCATAAATATAAAATGTTAGTAACTAGCGTTTTGTTTCCCTACCTCAAGTTGTATTTTGATTGGAGGTTTAAAAGAGAAGGGAAATTCTGCGTTGTATTGAATCTGTAAAAAGTAATACAGTAGGTAAAATGAAAAAGTTATTGTTAGTGGGCGTAGGAAACAGTAACACCAACGACATACCATTTAAACTTAGATTGACATAATGAATTTTTTATGATCACGTCACCATTTTATTTTTCTGTCAACCTATAATCACGAATTTCACAAGTTTTTGATTGCATTCTGTTAAATACCATATTCGATCGAGAGGTGTTTGGAGACCACTTTGGTACTGGTCAATCAAATCTGGAAAACTACTAATGTTAAAAATGTGGTCCTAGATTTGACCTATGGCCAATTTACGATAGCTCAGTCTATTTTAACTCTTCACGAAATATTTATTTTAAATAAATGTATCCATGATGGTGGTTAAAGGTAGTCAACAGGAAACCGTGAACCTAGGTTTCCTGCTACTTGGCACCTAGACTGGTTGCCAATGACAAATGTCATATGCAACTTGAACCTATATAGATTACTGTGATAAACAAATAATGAAATGGCTGAACTATATGAATTTACTAATTGATTAAATGTGGCGTAATCCACTTACATCAGAGAAAACATAGAAATCATGTTTCACACTTAAAATCTAATTTATGTACGTATGCACATATGCACATATGCCAATAACAGACTGATCAATCGCAGTCTTAAACCTCAATGGGAAGATACAAGCCAAACAATACCAAGTGAATCTAATTTAGCTGATTAAAAAAATTTATATTGATTAAGATTGATTGTTTTTCATCTAGAATGTTCATTCTTAATAAGTAACATTTGATAAAATTACTGATAATATGAATTGAGGAGTCCTACAATAAAACGAAACGGCCATCTAGTGGTTCCAGGTTTTCCATCGTGGTCTAGCTTCAATTGGCTCATGATCTCAACTATTAAAATTGATAATTTATCGTTAAAAAACGTATATAAATATGTCTAGTTGTATAAAATAGATTCACGTTACCTTTAAAGATAAATGTTTAATAGAAGATGTCAGTTCATTATACACTCACCTATAACCTATCTGAAGTTGTTGCTAATGATGTCGTTCGGAAGAACGATGAAAACTTCACGACCAAACCATCCAGCTCAGAGAACAAAACCCCATCAAAATAATTTTGGGGATCATAACAGACAAGCAGAATAGTTTAAATTAATGTTTATATCAAATGCATTTATCGTAAATCAATTAATATGATGTACAATTTTTAGTGAAATATTTTTTTTTTGCTTTTTATATTTCAACTTGTATTTAAACAATAGGGGCCTAAAGGTTTGAAAGGTGCTCAGGGTAGTTATGGATTCGATGGACTTGCTGGTGAAAGAGGTTTAAAAGGTCCAAAGGTAAAAGTTTCTTTTTTTCAACATAAAACATTTGTATTCTTTTGGCACAAATATTTATGAAAGATTATGAATGGATAATATTAATAAGTATAATGAATTTCATTGCATAACTGAGTGTATGTATGTACAAAACAAGAGAACATAACAGGACACTTATGTACATAGTTTAGCGGTCTTTTTACATCTATTATATCTGAAAGAGTGCCATCATCAGAAGTTATATCAATCTGATTCTTACAACATTTGATAAAGATAATCCCATAATGACCGGTATTTTCCTTACTTTTCCTCTTGTAGTTAACTACGTTTAGTAATCATTAATAACCTATTGGGAAATATTACATTTCCCCTTATTGATTTTGACACTGCATTTATTTACTAATTCAAGTAATTTTTAATAAATTATAAATAATTATTTCAGGGTGATAAAGGGGAACCAGCTGTTGTTGAAGGTGTCGATGGTGTTGGAGAAATGGGACCTAAAGGTGAGAAAGGTGAACTTGGTCCGAAAGGTATTCGTGGCCGAGATGGAGCTAAAGGACAACCTGGTATAGCTGGTCCAAAAGGTTATCAAGTGAGTTGATGAATTGTATTTGAATTGATCACATGAGGTTAGTCTTTAAAGACTAAACAATTTTCTAATTTTGATAGGGAAAATCACTCTCAGTATGAGATTTTACAAACAACTATAAACGCTTATACCTATTCAATTTATAGAACTAAATCTATCTGATGTTTCGAGATTGTGTGTATTTAAATTTGAAGATGATACAAATTTTATCTGTATTCCTCACAGTTGATTAATCTTTTTCCAAAAAAACTCCAAACACGAAATCGCCTAATGAAGGTTGCAGATAAAATCGGATCCATAAAATAGTCCCACAGATGAAGAAACAACTATACTACTGAAAGAAGTTGACTCTAATCTGATCAAAATTTCATTATCAGTATTCTATTCACCTTAGTCATATAATTCCATTTAGATAGTTTCAGCTTATCTGCTCTCATGATGATATTATGGAAAAATGTCCAATTTTAACTGAATACTGAAATGTAGCAATATTCAACAATGATTATTCTATTATAGATGTTTGATTATCTTGATTGGCAAATCTCCCCTACTTATAAATAATAATTGTAAATTTATATATATATATATATATATATATATATATATATATATATATATATATAAACTTTTTTTCTTAGTATCAGACTATGCCAGTAATGTTCGCATTTTAGTGATTATAAATGACAAAATTGTGCATTTGTTAGCATTGTTTTGAAATTTTCTTAACGTTGATTTTCTTTTAATTATTTGATTTTCTAAAGGGAATAAAAGGAGATCGTGGTGAACCAGGTTTAAAAGGTGAAAAAGGGGATACTCCTTCACCAATTTCTTTACCATATGTAAGTATGTATAAGAAAATAAAACATATTTTCTCGTTACTTATAAGCACACATTTACACTGAAATAAATAGTTATATCCTTCACTCCATTTGTGTTATGATTTCTAAATGTCACTAAATTTTCCTAACCTGGGAAATGAATGACATTCTAGAACCTGGGAAAAGCAGTGTTTAATATTCACTGTAATTTATGTTATAATTTACTGTCATTGGGTGAATAGTCAGAAAAATATTTTTTAATTTTATACTACCTATAAATTTTCAGTAACATAATATGTAAAGTGAAATCCATCCTCTCTCCGTATCCAAATGAATAACTCATTTTCTGTAATTTCAGGCAGAGCCGGGTGAAAAAGGATTCAAAGGTGAAAAAGGGACGTCTTATGATGAATCACCTTTAATCAAAGGACAGAGGTTAGTACCTGTTTTCACTACAATGTACTGGACAGGAAGTGTTTTGAAATTTTAAATACTATTCATTTATATGACATAAGTATCAGATTTAAAAGTGATCATATCAACTAATGAACATATTGTTCATTTGCTATCAAGCTCATTATGGATGAATCTCGAGTGATTCATTTTAGATGAAGGAATAATTCAAGCCAGTTCACTAGGTTGGGAATTACAGAACTTGGTGAAAATATGTTACGAAATTTCTGTGCTGTTAGCTTGTGAAATAAAAATATTCATTATGAGACGTCAAACATCTTTAGTTAAAAACTGATTTAATGATATTTCAAATAAACTTAATATAACTACGAACATTTTTTGTTTTATTTTTTGATAAAGAATTGGGGTTAAGGGTTTAAAAGGGCTTCCTGGCCCACGCGGTGATCCAGGTGATGAAGGTCCTCCAGGTCCACGAGTAAGTTTTCTACACATACTTTCGCACAGATATATTCATAATTGTTGTACTTTGGATGTATATTTTATACACTTACATACTGATAAACTTAACTGTCTGTGAACTGTTTGCTTTTTATACTTTCTACCTTTGAAACTAGTAAATAGTGATAAAATGCAAATGATTTACGACTCCATATTAAGCTACACGAATGCAAAATGAAACAGGAGTTAGTTTTTCCAAAAGTAAGCGGTAAAAATAACTTTCCCATTTAGAAAAACGAAACTGGGTAAAATACGCGTCATTTTTATGTAACGTTTAAAGAATTCATTCATTATAATATAATATTAAGAACAAACGTTAACGTCCTTGGTTTAATCCTTTAAAGAGTGGTAGGTCTGCATTTTTGAATTTCATTATTAGGAAGTAACTGATTATCTAGTCAAACCAGCTCATAGTTTGATCAGTCTACTGACTGCTCAGTAATAATAGAAGCGTTATCAGTAAGAACGGTGAGAACTTAAATATTAAGCCAAAAGATATTAATGAAGAAAATCACTAGTATGTAGTCTCGTCAACTATTTTACAAAGTAATGCTGATCAATATCTAACGAATAATCATATATTAAACAAATATAAACGTTAGTGTTCAAGACAAAATATTTACTGTAAATCATTTCTATTCTTTATTTTTTTGTTAGGGCAGTCCAGGAATAAATGGCGTGCCTGGAACTCCAGGTCCTGTTGGTGATGAAGGTGCAATGGTAAGTGTTTTTTCTTTTGAATAAGAAAGATTTCAAGTTTTTTCCCTTTTTTTCAGTCAATAATCATCAGTGAAAGTGTCATTCAAGGTCTTATTAGGATAAATCGTGAGTAACATTAAGAATCTGACACTAATCGGGTGTCTACACAAGCGGTTACAAAGGCAAGTCAGCCAAATTAAAGGATTAATGTATCAATGAGACTTTAAGATCAAATCCTATTGATAGTTCAACTTAAATTGAAAACTTTGGTTAGACTAATCCAAACGGAAGGTTTGCTAAAACATTTAAGATTATGATTTGTGGTTGCGTAACGTTTGAATTGAAAATGGAGAAATGCTATCTATTAGAGTATCCAAACAACTATTGAATTTTAACACTTCAGTTAGTTTTTATTGAGCAAAAGTATCATGTTGCTTGTGATAAACGTGCTGAGATTACTCATCTATGGATAAAGATAAATCTATAAAGGCACACGATCCTATAGCTACACGATATGAGACGATAACAAGCTATATTGATTAAATCTATACTCAGTTATAGAAACCCAACAATCACAATGTTTCGACGTAACTTGTAATAGGCTTTATAATCTACATTAATATAACTTTAATTGAAATAAAATTGTTACGGATATTCCGGCGTTTTAAAATGTGATTTATCATGTTAAAATTTGATTAATTATAAATAAACTACCATCCATGTCAGATTAAACCAGGAAACAAGCAAATAGCACTTATAAAACACAAAATGACTATTGAAATCTGCAAAATAAACTATTGCAACTGTGAGAAACACTACGTTTGACAAAGCAGGTGCTCTCTTGATCTTCGTCTGTATGAACGACAACTAGTTGTCAAGCATCATAATTTGTTCATTTCAATTGTGGACACACATTCGACAAGAAAAATAGTGGGGGTTTTGACAGAAGTAATATGAAGATCAGAGAGATTTTAGTAGTTTGATATTATGGTTAATCAACAAACAATAAACACGTCGAAATCTATTCAAATGATCAAATAATTAGACAAGTAATGAACAAATACAGAATCAGGAATCAGGTTAGAGAGATATAGAGTTTGAGACAATTAAGATAAATATCTAGATAATGACAGAATTAGTCAACAATAACCAATCAGGATCAGTGTTGATAGGTCAAGGTGTCAATCCTATGTGAAGAAATTCAAATAACTTACCTCTACCTGATATTTGTGTTAATAACGTTGTTCACTATAACATTGAAAACTTGATCGCTTAAACATCCAGCTGAGAGAATGAAACTTCGCTAAAAGCAAAGGAAGAGCATTTGTAAAACTTTAGATGAGTGTTGGAATTTAATAAATTCTACTCTAGGTATTTATAAATAATCAACAATATTTGAAAGTGATTCAGAGTTTCTCATGGTTTCGAGATAATTTCTGTGAAAATTTTTGTGAGAAATCAGTAATACGTGGGGCCATCCCAATTTTACGAAGATGAGCAATCACTAATAGCATAAAATGAGGATAGTGCCATTTAAAAAATTGATTTTATTCAAAATGTGGACACTGGATTTAGATTCCCTGGGGAAACTGGAGGTCATGACCTCATACTTTTATGAAGGTGTAGATATACATTAGTGAGTAATCCCAAATGTAGCAAACGCCAGTTAAGCAGTCTTTTGCTATATTTTTTCTTTCGCCTGACATTAGTCAGTGACGAAAATTTTCTGTAAGTTATAATTATTTCTAAAAAAACATCTTAGTAAATTACATGTATACACAAATACAAATCAATGACAACCAGATTTTCCAGAAAATAATTGTTTAGAATCCAGAGATAGTTTATTAAATAATGTATTATCTTTTAATGCAGGGGAAATTTGGAAAGCCTGGCGCACCTGGTATACCTGGACCACCTGGAAGATTAGGCCAAGATGGCCTACCTGGACCTCCTGGACCAGCTGGTTTTCCTGGACCTAAAGGCGACAAAGGATATCCAGGTACTCAGGGACCTAAAGGTGAAAAGGTTGGTAGCAAGTTATTCCATATCATTTAATGCATAAATATAAGTTGGTTTTGCATTTTGTGAAATTATTATTATTATCAAATAAGTTTCCATGCAGAGAAACTCAAATGTTTGGTCAGCAATCCTATGTTTGATCTAGTTTACTGTACCATGGAAAAATTGAGATAAGCATATTAAATACCCAACTTAATATACATTTCTCTAATTCAGTGATGTGATTGATACTTGTGAGCTTACGTAGCCAGTATGTCTAGTGAATGTATTAAAATGAGTAAAACAGTTTCATAACTTGATGAAATATTGTTCTAAATCATTCAAGTAACAAGTATATGTGCATACAGTTTTTACATATTGTGACTTTAATAAAAACACATTCATATTTGATAATGTTTCCGATCTGTACATACTAACTGATACACGAATGAGTAAAATATCTGATAAACACATTAAAATAAATCTAAATTATTTTTTTAACTTGAACTAACGTAATTTTAGGGTGTAAAAGGTGAAACAACTGATGTGGATGCAATGCCTGGACCAGATGGAGACATTGGTGAACCAGGAGTAAAAGGTGATCGTGGTGATCCAGGTAGGAAATTTTCATTGAAACAATATTTATCAGATCATATATGAGTAATCAAACTCAAATAATTCTGTAATTATCGGGACTAGCTAACAAATATTCTGCAATTTCACATACACAAATTAGTATTGTTAATCTAAGTAAATCAAAATTTATGAAACGTCATTGAAATCATGAACCAAAAATAGTTACGTCACCACTAGAAACCTGGATGCACTAGGCGACCATTTCGTCATAGGACAGTGTGAGCCAATGATCTCACACACGGGACCCGTCCCAAGGACCATCGGCATAGCGCGCGAATACTTAACCCCAAGGCCACCGGGCAGCAATCCATCTGTGTTAATGTCTAATTTCAATCAGTCCATGACATTACCCAATTATTTTCCATTGTTATCAATGGGTAACTGTCTAACACCCGAAACACGTTAACACCACTGGTTACGGCTTCCCATCAGTACTCCGGAAAATCCATATAGAAGCTAGTCACTAGTGAGAACATCATAATTACTAGCACTGGGCTGTGGCGATTGTCGAATTTCATAGAAATCATGAACCGATCTATGTCAAACCAAACGACTTCTACTCAATGGTCTTAAGATTAGGCGTTCGCTCAAGTGATCAAAGATTCTAGGTTCGAATTCTACGCGTGAGGTCGTGTATGAGCATACCAGGATGAAATGACCGTCTAGTACTTTCAGATTTCCAATCATGGTTTAACTTAAATCGATTCATGATACCGAATTCAAAGTCAACGATCTCTAAAACCCAATACTAACATTCATGAAATAAATGTTCAGATTTTTAGATAAAATGTTTCGGTAATTAACTTTTCCGATTGCTCTTCTTTTTTTACAAACTGAAAAGACAATTATCTATTAACTTCAAATTATTAATTACATTTCACGAGGTATTCTTAAATAACACTAAGTAAGTGATCATGGTGTGCATTATAAATGGTATCAAATAATGGTAAACGATCATTAGAAAAACATCATATATATATATATATATATATATATATATATATATATATATATATATATATATATATACTTATCTCAGTATGGATTAATGATCATTTATTATTCTAATTAGCGTGTAAATTAAACTACTGTACTCCCTTATTATCAAAGACAATTATGTATAGAATTTTAATTAGGAACACTAAAAAGACTTGATTCGGATTTTCCATAATAATTACAGATTATGTTTCAAACATTGTTAATATGTAAATATTACAGAAAAGGATTATGAATGAAACCATGTTAAATCAAACACTCCTGGCATTTTATGTGTAGAATTTAACATTTAACTCTTTTAAGTAATAAAATTAAATATTATTTTTTATAAAAAATAGATTGGAACAAAGCGTTCTCTGTTAATTTCCAGTTTTCAGTTGTTGCATAATAAATAATAATTGATTTACATATCCAAGTATTATTTGTTCAACAATTGAATTCACCAGTCAATTTGAGCTAGACTAACATGGAAAACCTGGAAGCATTGAATGGTCGTTTCATTCAAGTATGGGACTCCTCAGTAGTGTGCATCCACGATCCCATCCCGCACCACGAAATCCCTTTCTGATAGTAAATATCATGTACTCACTAGTGACTGGCTTCAAGAGGTATTTCCTGGAGTTCTAGGGAGAAGCCGTGACCAATGGAGTTCAACCAGGTCTGTTGTGAGATAGTAACTCACTGAAGACTATGGTGAACGGTGGCTCAATTTCGTGGATTAGTTGAAGTTAGACATTAACACCGTTGGATTCCGGCTCAGTGGTCTGGAGGTTAAGCATTTGCTCACGAGACTGATAGGTCCTCGGTTTGAATCTCGCGGGGGGCGGGACCATGGATACGCACCGCTGAGGAATCCCGTACTAGGATGAAACGGCCGTCCAGTGCTTTCAGGTTTTCCAGGATGGTCTAACTTCAAAAGACTCATGAATTCAACTAATAAATTTCCATAATATCCATAAAAACCCCTCTTTGATTATTATTTATTCAGTAAACTTAAAGGATTTTATATTAAATTACAACTATTTAAGCATATTTTATACTTGATTATTCCAGTATTTTACAACCAGGCAACAATTTCAGAACCATACATATTAGTACTTCAATTCAATTTCAACATCGTAGGAAAAAGGGATTCAAATAATTTTAAATATGAAAGATTATGCAATTAATAAAAACGGTATTCAACTGAGAGAATTGAAAGTAAATAACTATTAATACTGACTTCCATGGATCATTACTTAATAGTTTATACTTTTGTGCTTTTACATTGTATTATATTATACACAGAAACTCAATCTTAACCATTTAGAAGTTTAGTGCTGTTTCGAAGACGAACACTTCAAAAAAGTGGGAAGAGTAATCCACAATCATTAAGCGACCGGCTATTAAAAATTTTTTTTTAATACATTTTTTTCACCCCTTTAAAAAAGTTTTTTTCGTCCCATTTTCCAAAATTTTTCACCACGTTTCATCCAATTAAATTGCTAGTTCTAAATTCGTTATAATTGGTTAGTTATGTCTTGAAATTGTTATAAAACGTCAGTACTTGTCGACAAAGTACATTTTAATCATAATTATGGAGGAGCTTAACGTGCCATGTACCAGAGCTGTTGTTTCTCACGTCGTCACAGAAACGGAGGACGTATTTTTGACTACATTACTTCTCGTTGTGTTCCAATCCGTTGGAGCGTTAATGTCCGCTATCAGGACTTACGAAAGATCTACGTACTGTCATTATGTGGTGAGCGATTCTCATTTTGGACAGAGATCAGAAATCGTATATTAAATTTGTATTTTGGAGAACTGGCCGTAGAAGATCTAGCGGTTCGTCACAGCCGATTAGACGGAGGTAATTTGATTAATGTTATTACATTTTTGCACGAAGGACTTCTATGAACACTCAATGTCTGACCTTCATCTTTTGTAAGTTTATTGAATGTTACTGGACTGTTGTACGTGGGAATGTGAGTCACAGTGACGAGTGCAATTCCCTGAGGTACGACAGTAATTCTTGGGTGCGCAGGTTAACGGAGGCAGAGTTTGAAACTGTGCAACCTATCCTGATATCTAGGACCGCAGCATTCGATATTAAGCACTTTGCTTACCATTCTTATGGAAAGCGTTTGAATGCTGAAGATATATTTAATATGCGGTACAAAGTGTACATTTTAGTAAATTTTAATATGAATATTTCAATATTGTGAAAATTGTCATATGGTCGTAAGGTCAATGAATAGAGGATTTCATTTATAAGTGGATATAATAAGATGATTAATGTGATTAAAGGTCATATAGGTGTAAAAAGAAATAAACATCCTATCCGTTTCATGAATACAAAAATAAAAATATTATATTCTTGCTTTATATTAAAAGTACCTGAAACCAGAATTATGCGTACATAGAAGTACGTCTTATCGTTACATTGGCTTTCATTATTATTCATAAATACTCATCAGAACACCTTATTTATTTTTACATCTTTCTTATTTTACCTTTAATTACTGTTACAAAGTCACAAATTTACTTATCACATTGAAATTAAACGTCATTATACCTAGATGTTGACCTAATTCATGTTCATCTGTATAATGCAAATAGAAATTTTTTTCGTCAGACGACGTAGGCCTATACATTTACACTTAATACAACCAATATTTCAAATGCTTGTTAAAAATGGCTTATATTCATAATGTACAGATATTTCAGCTTTCATATTACGAAGAACAATATTCACACATGACGAAAATGTACATACAGTTCTTTATTATTCCTCGATTATGTTTCCAAAAATTAGTTGATGATTATCAAATATCATTCCATACCTTATAAATAAGTAACGTTTGCAATGTCGTTGACATATGACATTTACTAACTCATGTAAACATTTTGCAAGACTGAACACTTATAAAAAATGGGCTATTGAAAGAACGTGAAAAATACCTAACGCGCACTTCCAAAGCCCAATAACAAATTTACATGACTGCTTAAACACACAAGTAGTCATTTTCATTATTATTTTAAAGGCTGAACTACAAAAAATATACAGGTAAAAGCAATTAAAGCTTTTAATGATTTAGCAAAATAACCCTATTGAAATCTAACGTTTTATTAACGAGACCGTTTATAAAGTGAAAGTAAACAGCTATTTTGTATTAAGAATTACTATTTAATAAATAACCCAATCATAATTACTAATTGCCTCTTTCTCAGAAATTATTACTTCTTTGAGATAACGTAAAAGTCGCTTCATAAACCGAAGGTTTACGAATCCTTCCACTGTTTTATACACGCCCTAATCAGTATTTTATCATTACGGTCTATTGATATGTGGATTTTTTTTAAAAAATTAACATACCGTGTGTTAAGAAAGAAGTTATGGATACAGGTGATAATTTCTTTATTAGTTGGGTATTAAACATTTGACTACCGACCTAATTCAGTAATCACTATTATCAAATATTCAAACCAGTTTTCATTTCTTTTTCCAAATACTTCCTTTTAATGAGATACATTTAATTAATCGTGTCAAGATAACTAACAACTTCCATTCAAGGTCTACTTGATCGGAAAACAAAAATATATCCCAATACACATTCGCCAACAGTAGTATTGCACGGTAGTGAAATTAAATTGGTGTATTTTTCTTCAAAAGTCTAAATTTTTTTCAAGAATATGATTACACAAAGACAATTATTCATTATTATTGAATTTCAACTGTAAAAATGCAAATTCTAACATTAAATGCACGGCCATTTTTTAAATTTTTTTTCGAGTGAAATTTTTTTCGTCCCATTCGAAAAAATTTTTCGTCCCCATCTTCCAATAATCTTCATTCTGTTCCGTCCAATCAAATAGCTAGTTTTGAGTTCCGATCTCTATGGAAATGAGAATCTCTCACCTGATAATGGCAGTACGTAGCTCTTTCATAAGTTCTAACGGCGCTCTTCAAGTGATTGAGACGCTACGAGATACAATGTGCTCAAGAATAGGTTATCGGTTTCTGTGACAACGTGAGGAACGACAGAGCTTTGCACCTTACTACCGCCCGTAATTGGAAGAAAATGTGCTCTGTCGTCAGGTCCTGACATTTTATATCAAGTTTAAGAAATAAACGACCAATTATAACGAACTCAAAACTAGCTATTTGATTGGACGGAACAGAATGAAGATTATTGGAAGATGGGGATGAAAAATTTTTTCGAATGGGACAAGAAAAAATTTCACTCAAAAAATTATATGGCCGTGCATTTAATGTTAACCCTCATCACTGGATAATAAGCTAATATTACCAGCGTAGGTTTAAGATGAGAACAAACTGTTATTGAATACACAAAGGGGGGTTGAATTTTCGTATGGCTATTGCTTCAATAAACCTTAGTATACACACTTTGGCACTTTTGTACAACACAATAAAAGTGCCAAAGTGTGTAGACTAAGGTTTATTGAAGCATTAGCCATACGAAAATTCAAACCCCCTTTGTGTATTCAATAACGGTTTGTTCTCATCTTAAACCTACGCTGGTAATATTAGCTTATTATCCTGTGATGAGGTTTCAAATTGTTTCCACATTACTTTCTTTATTATCCTTGTATCCATTTCTAGTCTAGTTCGAAATGTATTGCGCTAATATATCACATTGTTCTGATAATCTTCGTCTTCTTATTACACTATCGAACTTTAAAATTAATCTATTTTCAGTTTTTTTTGAGAAAATGTACTGATAAAAATTTATTTCCACTTTCATACTGGTAGTTAACAGTTGAATAAGAATGATGCTTTATTTCATATATATATTTGACTTAAACTTTATACTACTTATAGTTAACAAAAAATTTCAATAGTTGAGATCATGAGTCAATTGAAGCTAGACCACCATGGAAAACCTGGAAGCACTGGAAGGCCGTTTCGTCCTATTGTAGGACTCCTCGGTAGTGCTGGCAATGGTGGACGGTGGCGCAATTTCGTGAATTAGTTGAAGTTGGTTGCTGGCTCAGTGGTCCAGAGGTTAAGTGTTCGCGCGCGAGACTGGTAGATCCTGGGTTCAAATCTCGAGGGGCGGGATCGTGGGTGCGCACTGCTGAGATGTCCCATACTAGGACGAAACGGCTGTCCAGTGCTTCCAGGTAGTCTCGCTTCAATTGACTCATGATCTCAACTATTGAAATTATTACAATCTCCACAAAGCCCCTTCTGTTACAAAGAATTGTCATTACAATCTGACGTTATTTGAAAAAAATCATTAAAAACATAAGATCACTTACACAACTGTTTCTTTCTTGTTAATATATTATTTTAGATTATTTAATAGATCAATGTTTACATAATGATTACATGGTAGAGTTAAAATTATATCAGAGTAATATACAATGTGTAAATTAAAAATAGATTTATCACCAGGAGGTGAACTTACTACTCAATCTATAGAGTGACGATTATTGTCCTTAACTCATAATATATGTGAATTCAAGTGATCACGTGAAATATAATACATTTGTAAATATGCTAGTACCATTGCTATTCTAGACTTTTCAGTGTAAATTAGAGTCAGGTCTAGAATTTTTAAAATTACTGCGAATTGATAAATTACGTGACAATACGTGACAATAAAAATGTAAATACACTGAAAACTTAAACTGAAACATGCTTGAAAGTACAATAATTTTGATTGCTTTATGATTACTATATTTTTTGTTAAGAAAATGTTATTCTCATATTTATTTCATAGGCCCTTATGGACCAAGAGGCTTACCTGGTGGACGTGGACCACGAGGAGACCCTGGACCTAAAGGTGATCCAGGTCCTGGATATGCACAAGTTATTATAGGTGAACCAGGAAGGAAAGGGGAAAAGGGTAAGAAATCTGTGTCAGTCAAATACTATTGTTACGATAACTAAATTATTTTAGCTATTAAATTTTAAGCATAAACAGTCTGTTTTGTTTTATTGGACACCAATTATAACTAATTCATTTTATGAGTATTAACACATGTGTCGGTTCAACAATATAATCTGTATTATTGTGTATTTAAGTAGAATGTAGTATTTAGTTGTGGTGCTTTAATGGTCAAAAAGTATACTGTAATGTAGTTTCTTTTATATAATAATATTTCATTCGTTTAACAATATAAAGGATAATCGGCTAGTTTGTCAAATGAAGACATGATATATACATCTATTACAGTTTTATCTCAAGAGCACATTTATACATACTTTGAAGTGTATGTTAATTATTTGGATCATATTTACACGTATCTTAAATACTGTATCGAAATTGTAGCCCGTAATGGTAGTAAAAGTGTTAAAAAATCAAAATAAATTTGGTAAAAAGTCTTAATTGACGACAGATTTGCATTACGACGTTAAACCATTCTCACTACCTATATAGTATTACCCTAAATAGTTAGTTGTATGTTTCAGACTCAATAGCTTTATGTATAAATTATTTTAGGTCTCCCAGGATTAGATGGAAAACGTGGAAAGACGGGACGACCTGGAATTCCTGGAACGAAAGGCGAAAAAGGTTTCCCTGGTCGAGAGGTATACGGAAGGAAGGGCGAAAAGGGTTCACGTGGATTTCCAGGACCCATTGGACCACCTGGTTAGTTATTTAGATTCATGTTTTATACATGACATAAAGTTGGAAAACTGACTTTGTGAGTGTTTTTAACATGTTTTCAAATTAATTAATTTTCCTTCATCTTTTGTAGGTGATCGAGGAGCTACAGGTCTACCAGGTCCTATTGGTGACCAAGGGGAAATAGGTCCAAGTATTGACGGTCCTCCCGGGCCTAAAGGAGTTAAAGGTCAACCTGGTTTGCCAGGTATACGTGGACGTGAGGGTGATCCTGGTCCTGCTGGAGAAAAAGGGGACTGCATTGTGTGCCCAGATGGAAGACCTGGTTTACAAGGGCCGAAAGGTTTTCGAGGTCAACCTGGAATCCCTGGTGAACCAGGCTTGGATGGCTCTCCAGGACAAAAGGGATTACCTGGAGCTCAGGGACGAGATGGTCTTGTTGGGGTGCCTGGTCAAAAGGCATGTAATTTATTTTTGATGACATGAATTGGAATTTTCGTGTTTCTAATGAGTCAGCATGTGGTACATATTTGGTACATGATAAATATATCAAGATCAACTGACTGAGCTAATCTTATTGGTTGTTTAAAATATATGTTAGCTCAGTAAATTATTGATGCGAATGCATTTAAATAAAGTTTACATGTTTACCTGACTTACTAATACTTAATTGCGACACCGAGAAAGGATTCTCAGAGAACGTATTATTCACTTTAAGTAGTCTACTGTTTTGCTGATACATTATGACCATAATTGATCACATAATATTCTTGTTGTTCCGTTTTACTATTTAAACTTGGATTAATTTTGATTTGGTTAATTATTCTCTGAAGAAGTGGCTTACACGGAGTCACGAAACGTCAGAAAATTTAATTTTTTTATTCATTGGGATATTATAAATATATTAATTTATTTATAAGAATCTACCCAATGCTCAATTTATTAGAAATTATCAAGTAAAACCTTGGTAATGATGTAGTGAAATAAGACACCAGTGGGGACAATCCAACAAATTTGACAACCAATTACAGAACTAGTTGGTAAAATCAAACAACCATATATTAAAATCGTTAATTTGCAAATTGTTCATCAATTGTCTCAAATCACTCAGAATCCCCTTGTTCTTGCATTTTCATACAAATTGCCTTTTGTCTTCATTCTTTATTGTTCGATCTTCTTATCTCTCTGCCGCCAGACATTCTGTTCAGTGCTCACGTCATATACTACTTATGTCTACATAAGTAGCACACACCACAATGATACCTACATAATCATGAACTGTTTACAGTTATGGAAATTCATCTTATTCAGGAAGAGAATGAGGGAAAGAGTTCATCATGTAATCGACCAAAGATAATATTTCCAAACTATTGTTAAATGGAATAGAGAAAATGATTAAGATTTGTAGTAAATACAAAATAACAGTGAACTAGTGGTGAAGGTATGATAAACCTATAAAAAAGTAAAAACTTGGATGGCTATAGTTGGTGGAGGGGGGATTACATACTTTTGACATTATGTTGTGAATAATTAGATCATTTATAATAATTCGTATAAAACAGACGAGACAATGCAGCTAAGATAGATAATGGTGTCAATGTACTTAGGCGTAAGTCAATGTAGAGGATGAGGAATGTTTGTAAGTTTTATGAGTCAATAATAAACATTATTGTGAAGATTAAAGCATAATGTTCAATAACCAAAGTAGTGCTGAATGTGATAAAACCTCTTTTTGAAATGAATAATCATTTCTTTTTAAAAACTTACCTTTTTTCTATATGGCAATCACTTGGGAAGCTATATTTGGATATATTATATGTCCTGTACTTACGATGTTTCCGTCCATGACACTTTTAGGCAGCCTAAGTGTGATATATGTTACTTATGTCGACAGATATAAGTAGTGTGTAACACCAATTGGAAGTGGAAACCCTGGTAGCAGAAGGATAAGAAGATCAAGTTGAAAAGAAAACAGAAACGGAAACAGAAAGGAATTAAGACTTGGAAGAATTATGCAGAATGTAAAGGACAAGTGATGTAATTTTGCAAATGCAGTATTTAATGTATGATTCCCATATTTCGCCAAGAGATTCTGTAATTATGTGCTAATACGTATCTTGTCATCCTAAGTGTTCGGTCACTACATAAGGACACTAATCATCTAATTCCGTTGTGAAATTGAAGATTATGTATCTATGATGATTGATAATCACTGTTTTCTTTCCTGAAAATAGCACATTTACAAATCAGACATGAAATGTTTGTTAATATTTCTTCGAATTTGATAACTCGTTTTCATCTCGTTGGTTTTATGGATGCTCATTTAACGAAATCTGATTTAGAATGTCATTATAAATTTTAATTTATTTTAATAGGGTGAGAAAGGTGAACGTGGAAACGATGGTTCACGTGGACCCAAAGGCGAACCGGGTCCTGTTGAAATAGTAAATGTCACTGTACCAGAAGCACCGCGTGGCGATGTTGGTCGTCCTGGTCGTGCTGGAGTAGTCGGTGAACAAGGTCCGAAAGGTTTTCCTGGTCCTAAAGGCTTGCCTGGGCCAGAAGGTCCTAAGGTAAGGCACTATCGCTATAAAGCGTAGTCATGTGGCTTAGTTGTTTTAGATGCAAATGACCAAATTCGTGCTTACACTTCGTTGTTTTACTGTTAAGGGTTGTTCTATTCTTATGACTGTTTATTTATTACTAATACAAATCTGATTCAAAGAATAATGTAGTAAATTCTGGATCAAGTAAATGATTAATAATTCATCAAGTCTGATTTCAAACTGTTTATGATATGACATCTATGCTCAGAATATTCAGTGAAGTTGCCGAATATCTCCCAATGGAGCTTACAGTGCTTAAAATATCCTGAATGCAACTTTATAAAATACAAACATTCTACCACATTTATTACTTTAGGTCAAAACTGAGTTGTAGACTTTATACGAACATTAGTCAATATTTGAACCAAAAGCTTGACAGAAATCGGGAGCCAAGTATATAGAAGACATTTTTTCTGGAAATTATTTTTGAAATAATCTCGGCGATCAAAATTTAAACAATAATTGGATGAGCACTTAGTATAGATTTGATTTGGTTATTAAACATGATATATTCTTTGATAAATTTGCCCTAGATTATTACCTCGATGAAGTTCATACAAGTTTGCTCGACGAAACTTTGGAATTACTTTAATTCTAATCCCTGAGCTTATTTCAAACAAATACGGAAGAACACTTAAGAGAAATTCGAACACTTCACTTCTATCTGAAGTTTGTGCTGATGGTGTCGTTCAGAAGAACGATGAAAGCTCCACTACCAAACCATCCAGCTCAGAGAACAAAACTCCATCAAAATAACTTTCACAAATAGTGAATTGTAGACTGATAAGAAACATTTTTATCCAGATAACCACACTTGTTCATGTTGTAACTTTTGCCCGGTTAACGTGTTACGTGATAAGGTAACCAATTAGGACATGACATATACAATCTTCATACTGTCACAACACTAACGTGTTGACCAGTATAAGCAGCCTGACGTCCTTATTGATCCTCTCCCTGCCTAGGCCTGCCTGTTGAGTCTAGAACGCCAATAACAGCTTCAACTGTATGAGTTATATATTTCAAACATACCTGGTTTATATTACAAGCCAACCAAACAACATAATACCATAAAATAGAAAATAACAATTGTGCAAGATCAAACCAAAAAGTGGGACTGTAATTAATAAAAATGAGTATAACTTTAAAAAAGTGAATCGCATAATAATAGTCTATGGGTCAAAATAAAGCTTACAATAGGAGAAATATAAATATACATCATCTGATTACTCAGTAGTTATACTATATATATATATATATATATATATATATATATATATATATATATATATATATTAGTCTGTTAATAGCTCTCAGAAGTTACTCATAATTTAATCTTCGCTGGGATATAATAGTTCATACTGCATCATAGCATCTTAGTTGCAGATAATAATAAAGCAAATAATGTGAGAGGAGTGACTGATTAATTTCTAATTAGACTGTGTTTGGTCGCTGAAAATCAATGAAAAATTTACTACATAATTCTTTTACTCCGTAAATTTGAATTTGATTTATGAAGCTTAATCCATTATAGTCATTCACTATACTCATATGTATAATCAAAATTGATGTACTCAGGTGATTTTTTTAAACCATCAAAATCAATAACTTGTAATTCCTATCTTGAATATTTTGTTTATAAAGGGCGACAGTGGACTGCCAGGGTTACCTGGATTTAGTGGAACAGTAGGAAAGCCTGGAAGACGTGGTGAACCAGGTCGTGATGGAATTGTATTCGATGCACAAAAAGGAGCTCCGGGTATTCCCGGCAGAGATGGCATTAAGGGTGAGAAAGGAGAAAAAGGAGACAGAGGTAAGTAAATGTTAACGCACATGAATTAACCGATTCCCATGATATATATATATATATATATATATATATATATATATATATATATTCATTAGTCGGTTGGATCTTTTTCCATTACCAAGTAATAACTGTACATATTACCTTTAAAACGACAGTTTAGTTTATGAAATAATGAAGAAGGCTTTTAGCTCCAGTGAGTGCTTTTAGTGGTGTCGTATTTTGTTGGATAGATGGTTGAACTGGGAGGATTGTGTTGTTATTCCGAACAACATCATCAGCGTCTAATGAACCTGGAAACCAGTTTTATAATTAATCCACCAGTGCTAAATATCTCAGTTTCAGTAGCTTTGTTTGTGACTGATTGTCATCGCATGTTTTATAATCTTTATTTTATTTCACACTTTCATTGACTGTCTCATACATTTACCTCTAACTATACGAGTGATTAAACTTTTCAATATGGATTGACAAACCGCGTCAATGTAGACATGTTTATCGACAGACTATTGATGTGGCATTGATGGTATTGTTAGGATCTTCACTGTCCGAAATCTTGAAGTTAACCTAAACAACTTCTTGTCTGTTTTGAATGAGTACACTAAATATTATCTTGTTTCCCTGCTAATCTATGCCAACATTGTCCCATATAGTGTTTCTCCTAGTTGATACAATTTCTTTCGCAAATGATACTAAACTTCCTCATCTGATTTGTCCTTCGGGTTCCATAAGCTTTGTAACGATTTCAGAGATGTTTTTGACAGATTATATGACTTCCTGATTTCCCAGTATAGTCTAGATTAAGGTAAAGAAAAACCAAAATCAGTTTATAATAAAATGTCAAATTTTTATAAAAATATTATATCACATTCTTATTTGCATATTGTTCCTTTATTTAGGAATGGATAATATTGTTGATCAAATATTCGAGTATGTTAAAGGTGAAGTCGGTCCAAAAGGATACCCAGGGGATAAAGGATTATCAGGATTCCCAGGAGAAAAAGGTACTTCTTTCTTGACACAATTTTCAAATTGAATATTGATTCTGAGTTACGTAATCCTGTGATTGAGTTGTACATGTCAAATACTGGAATAATAATTTACTGCTATTAAGTAATCGTATACATGAGTTGATAGCTGAATAGTTTATTAATAAACCATTTACACAAATGCACAGTATTACACATCTCTCAGAGTAATGAATTGATTCATTGTTATATTTTAATCTCTATTACCGTTTGCTTACTAATTTCATACATTTAGCAACACAAAAATTTAGAAGAGAAGAATGAAACTGTTTCCTTAATGAACGTATAACCATAATGCCGAAGATATGCTTCACTTCACTTACTAATAACCATACAACTAACTACAATATTTATCACATAATACATATGCTGAACGATCAATGTTAAAATTTTATTCCTCTTTATATTGTGAACTTCATTGACATTACCTCATTGTCTTATAACACAATAAGTCGTATCATTACTACTATTTTTAGAATAACAATCTTTTTACTCATTACTAAATGTTTAGCATTGATGTGATTCTGTATGCCAACAATAAGTTTAAATGCTTGATTTTTATGTTTAATTGTATACCATTACGTAAGTTTGTTAATTAGTGCATACTTTCAAATGTGTCATTGAAACAAAAATGCTAAACTAACCACGATTGTGTAATAGTTCTGACCAATCAGTTTGTAATTTGTGAGTACATTTCAAACAATGTGGTTTTGACATAAAATGATCAGAAAATTGACTTTTATCAATCATGTATATTAACAAAGTTTTGTCATTTTCTAGAAATTGGAACAGCCAATAATAATAATTGACTTAAAAGTGCAGAAGACAATCATTTACGATGAATATCATTGACTATATAGAGATAATTTGTAAATTAACTGGGAATATATGTAGATACAAACGAATTTATATTGAAGAACCCCAATGTGAACCTTATCCCCAACATGGAATATCTTGAATAGCATACTCAATAGAGTTGAGCTTGTAATTCGGAACGAATAAGGAAGTGTTTTGAATACTCTCTTATAAAAACTAGGTCCCAAATGAATACATAGAATAAGGGTGTTACTACTAACTGTACGTTAGTAATGCCTTAAACTTCAATCAGATATTTGTAAGTACATAGATACACAATATTGCTTCTGATCTAGCTTATTCGTTTTTGAAAAACACCATTTGATAGTTAGTTACAATAAGTTAGTTTTAATTTGCGATAACGAGAATCAGTACTTCAAACTATCAAGATTAAATGTGATAGTTTTTATTAAAACTGATCCCTAAAATCATAAAATGAATCTTGTGCAATGACTTAAATGTAACTCTCAGCTTTTTATTAATTTATCCTAACTGATAGTTTTAACTGAACTCATGCCAACACTGATTCTACTTTCAAAAAACTTCAGTGACTAAAAAAAGGATTCATTAGAAATGAATGTATTCCGTTAGATATCTAAGAGTTACAATAACAATGATATTTACTCAGTGTCATACAGATGTTTGAAACCGTTCTGATGTTGCAAGTGAATTTGAACATAAGCATTATTATTGTGTTTACGAGGAAAAAAAGGTGTACATTAGGTCACCTAATAATGATAAGAGAAAAATTATAAGGATCATATTTGTATGTTACTACAGTAACTTAAGTGTGATCTTTAAAATATTTCGTACCTTGTTTTTATTTTCTAGGCAGAGAAGGTGAGAAAGGAATTGCTGGAATACCTGGAAAACAGGGGAAACCAGGTTTTCCTGGTCTACCAGGAGCTGCAGGCGAACGGGGCGATAAAGGTTTTATGGGTCCCAAAGGACCGAGAGGTATTCCAGGTCCAGCAGGAGAGCCAGGAAGAAAGGGAATAAAAGGTCTAGTCGGGCCAAAAGGTCTTCCTGGAACTGCTGGTGATATAGGTGAACGAGGTCCATCTGGTCTACCCGGTTCCTCAGCGATCGGAGAAAAAGGTGAGGAAGGTGCACAAGGATTCCCTGGTCCTCCAGGTAGAAAAGGAGTTCCGGGTATTAAAGGTGAAAAAGGAGACAGGGGAGTTGATGGATTACCAGGATTGAATGGTCCAAAAGGTGAAATAGGTGATCGAGGACCTAAGGGAGAAACTGGCGAGCCAGGTGAGGTCTATCAAGGAATGAAAGGGCCAAAAGGTATAAAAGGTGAAACTGGTCTCCCTGGTGTCGATGGCCCTAAAGGAGATCCAGGAGAAGACAGATTCCCTACAATTGCAATGAAAGGCCTTCCTGGTCCACCAGGACCTCGTGGACCTGAAGGGCCGAAAGGTTTACCTGGAAATACAGGGTTACCTGGAAAAGTTGGTCCTAGTGGACCTAGCGGAGCACCTGGGTCTCCTGGTGAAAAAGGTGATGCTGGCCAACCTGGAACATTTGGCCCCAAAGGGTTGCTTGGAGAACCTGGAGATGATGGTGTAGAAGGGCCGAGGGGTGAAACTGGTGATGAGGGACCAAGAGGTCTTCCTGGATCACCAGGACCTAAAGGATTACCTGGTTTAATGGGTCCTAAAGGACTTCCAGGAGAACCGGGAGGTAGAGGAGTTGGAATTAAAGGACAAAAAGGTTTACCAGGACTCAAAGGCAAGTAATTATTGCTTTCGAAAAACAGTGTATCTAGTATATTTTGTCATTTGTTTCGAAGTATTTTTAGTAATATAGTATGAAATGATTTGTGTAATAAGGAGAGGAATGTTTAAGAACTACAACCTTTTTACTGACGCGAAACGATAAAATGAAAACAAAATCATAATTTTTTTATATGTGTATACTTAACTTTTGGTCGATTTTAACAAAAATGTGGCGATAAATCGTTATTGAAATGAAGGTATCAACTTACTGAATATCGAACTATAATAATTGTGAGGATTTTTAAAAAAACAAAAAAGAGTAAATTCAATATACTATTGGAACTCAAAGTGAATTTATAACGATTTATTCTAAATTATATCAATTATAGTCAAGTTATCATATAATATTCCCCTGTATTCTGAAATATTTTACTAATTTCAACCAAAGATGGATAGTGGCTAGCAGTGGAATCCAGGACGCGCGTTTCGTCCTACTTGGGAGCCGTCAGCTAGATGTACCTGCATCTCAGAGTCGATGTTCACCTCTGGACTCGAACCCAGTACCGTCCTCTTTAAACGCCATCGCGTTATTCACTTAGCTACCGAGTCCTGATAGCCATCTGATTGTGAAATGGGGTGAAGTTATATTCACTTGGTGTTGTTTACTTGTATCTTCCCATTGTTATTTAGGACTGTAATTGATCAGTCTCTTGTTGGCATATGTGCATCCTGTGGGAACTGCTTCGATATTGCCTGAAGTCACAAGCAAAGATGGATTATATTGCATGTGCGAAATTGAACTAATTTATTTTTTTTTTGATCATTTAATTTAGACATGATTATATGTACTATAGGTTAATAACAGTGAACAGTTGACTAACTTTTAATGATATCCGATATAAAAGGTTTAAAACAACAGAAATACAACATGAATTAACTGACTTGAATAGTAAAGCATCTGATTCATAATTTTATAAGAAGTTGTTCATTTTGTTTCATGGTTTAGTCAACTAATTAGGTGATATAGCTAAGCGGATGTAATACTATAAGTAAAATAGATTTGTACTGAAAGTAGACGAATTGACAGCAAATATAATTGTCTTCCCCCTCCCCCAGAACCTTATGTATCACCTATCTACAAAATAACAGTAAGCACAGTTCAACCTGTGATTGAGAAGAATTAATATTTAGGAAAAATATTACCTTCTAGGAACATTTTAAAGTAATGTAAAACTGCGATGAGAAAGTGGTAAAACGGATTATGACGATTAGTTCAATAGATGAATGAACTGTATGACAAAAGTATCTGAACCACGTAACAGCACGATTTAAAATCTAAAATAGAAAAATTAGTAAAACCATTCTTTAGCGACTAATAAATCAGACAACATGACTTCAATTTTTTGCACGAAATTTAAAACAAGGTGATAGCTTGCTTGTACTTTATTAAGAGTTGAGTAAAACTTACAAATATTAAGTTCTTAAGAGACTTAAAATTGGTATCCATATCTGTTGTTCAACTATACAATCAACATGAAGTGGTGAGAAAGCTAAATTACAAGTAACACCTGTCCCTGAATAAACAATCATACAGTGAGCATATTTTAAGGCATTTAGGGTTTATCCAATGGTGCATATAGGGCGTTGTTCAAGATACATCGTACAAAAAGACATCATTGATATATAAACCCGACTTTATTCTTCTGAAATGTTTCTGATTATTTATAATAAATAATCCATGCATTTAACATTTCATAATGTCAGATAACTCGGTGAAATTTCACAGTCTTTTAAAGTTGCTGGTAAAGTATATTTTCACGAAAAAAATTCTACCACTCTGGCAATTGACCTAAAGTGTTTTTTTTATATTTAGTTGCTTCAGGTACTTTGAACATTTACTTTCATATCATTATAGGCATAAAAGGTTTCCCAGGTGAACCAGGAGATGATGGAATACCTGGGAATAAAGGTCTTCCAGGTCTAGCCGGAATAGCCGAAAAAGGTGAGAAAGGTGAAAAAGGATTAAAAGGTGCTCAGGGACTACCAGGAATAAAGGGTAAACCAGGTCAAATGGGTCCATTGGGAGAGGTAGGTGACCCTGGTCCAACTGGCCCCATTGGTGAAAAAGGAGATCATGGAGTGCCTGGTCCAGCTGGTCGTCCTGGTCGAAATGGCATAGTCGGTGAGCCTGGTGATTTAGGACCAAGAGGACTACCAGGGCTGCCTGGACCATTGGTAAGATATTCTGATTTATTATCTTGTTATCCCTACAGTATCTTGTTTATCATTCGGCCAATTTCTATGTCCTGATATGTACTGACCAATTGATTGTTGGATCAATGAAATACAAGTTATTTCTGCTTACATTTGATTTTAGGTCACATTTTTATATATTAACTATTTTCAAGTTGGTTATAGAGGCATAATGAGAATTTTTATGCAGACATTCACATTTTTCAGTAAAAGGAGTATGATTGAATCACTTATTAGTCAGGATTTCTGTTTCATGTGAGTCCAGATATGTGAAAAAAGTCTAAAAGATAATTTGGATCCTCTCTTTGAGGCAAAAAACAAACACTTGGCAACAAACAATTTATTGATTTCTAGAAAATGCGATTCACTCGTAAATATTACAAGAAATCATTCATTGGTTTTAACTAAAAATAAGATTAAGGGAGACTTACTTGTTTACAGGTATCATACCTTAATTTATTGAATTTCAGATTTCATTGATTTGGTTACACTTTTTTTACATCAGAAATATGATTGTTTTATAATACACAAAACCTTATGCTCTTTATATTGAATCATAAAATGAATGCAAAATTTTCTTTTTTCTAGAACATTAAAAAGTCACTTTTAAAGCTAGATTTTAATTAGCACAAGTTTATTTTATCCGACTCTTCAATTGCTTTAGTTTTCACCATGAATTTTCATTGTATAGACAAGTGGTTTATTAACTATGATTAGATTATTTCTATTTTATAATAACTCAATCTCACGATGATAATAAAAGTTTTTACTAGACATTGACTATGTACATCATAAAAGTATAGATGATGTTTTCAAATATTAACATTAATGTTTTTGCTTTTTAATATAGTACGAATTATTAAATTACTGAGAATACATTTGGTTCATAAGATATTGTTATTTACTTTACATATTTTAGGGCGATAAAGGTGAAAAGGGCTTACGCGGTACAACTGATCGATTAGCAGATGTTGGATCAAAAGGTGAAAAAGGTCAACCCGGTGTAGTAGGTCCACCTGGACCTAAAGGTTTACAAGGTCCAAAAGGTGATCAGGGAGTTCAAGGGATATCTGGCAAAGATGGACTACCCGGTCAACCAGGACCTATGGGTCCGAAGGGAGAAAAAGGTGTACCCGGACCACCAGGACCAAGAGGAACTGAGGGACAACCAGGTCTAAAAGGTCCTAAAGGATTTGTCGGTCCTAAAGGATTTCCGGGATCAGTTGGTAAGTTTAAGAAATATAATGGTCAAAATTTCAGTTCGCTGAATGTATGTGACTAATGTCTAAATTCTTTTCATTGTGCTCCATCTTATAATAAACACGGAAAAATATCTTCTATTAATCTTCCGAAAACATTTTCGTTTAATTTTGTTTTCATTAGGTCCTCCCGGAGAACGTGGTCCAACCGGAGACCGAGGTGAATTATCAAGATCCCCAGTCGGACAAAAAGGTGAACGTGGTTTACTTGGACCACCTGGGTCGGTGGGTCGCAAAGGTGAGCCCGGGGAACCCGGAATGAGAGGAGCTCCAGGTGAAGTGGGTGAACCTGGTCCAGATTTACTTGGAGCACCTGGGGAGAAGGGAAGTCCTGGGCCTACAGGTAGGCCTGGGGTCCCCGGGATGAGAGGACCTAAAGGAATCAAAGGTGTTTCACCTCGAGAGCCTGGTGAACCTGGTCCAAGAGGTGCTGATGGACCCCCAGGTATTAAAGGAGAACGTGGCCCTAAAGGGTTTGATGGGTCAGTTGGTAGAAAAGTAAGTTAAGAAGGGATTAATTCTTTTACGTCGGTGTAACTTGGTGAGATTTTTGTCTCACACGTCCAGCTTAACACGATTTGTGTATATATTTAATTAACATTTTAGCTAAATATCTACAAGTTTTTATACTATAAATTATCCTAACACCCAAAGTCTAGTCAGTTTATGTTATTACATTTAATAAAATCCAAAAAACACTTATGGAGTACAGTTTCCCATTCAGGTTCGTTAATATTAACCGAAATCCAAAACGTCAGTTAGAAAATAACTTCTGCAATTCCCAAGACAGTTTTGTTCGTAAATATTTAATTCGAACAGGATACGGTAGCAGAGATGCTGAATGGCAGAATTTCTAGCTCCCAGAAAAGAACTTTTCATTTAACAGAACTCTTAATCATTTTCCCCATTAAGCACCTCATTCTGTGAAGTGTAGAGGATAGATTTCCACTTTAGGCCACCTAATTATCCACTTGTCAATTTATTTATTCCTGTGTAACAAACTATACTGGCTTACAAAATGTTCACCTGCCAAACGAATATCCAAAACACTATAGACTACTATATTCATTATTTATGAATGTGTTGACTATCACTGATAACAATACATCACTACTTTATAATTAAATATTACCATATTCAAAATTAAATATAGATACGATTCTAAAGTTTAAGAAAATGTTACCGTGGAAAAGAACACTTTCTTTACTGAGCTGTATTGCTTTCAATAAAATATCTATTTCAGCTTTTAAGAATATATAACTATTAATATAACTCATGAATAATGAAAGCATTGAAATTTTTTAATATTCTAATATTTAATTTACATGTATGAAACATATAGTGACTTTAAAACCACGAACTAAATTTTCCTATTCAACTAATACTTTGTGTTTTTGAAGGGAGAAGAATATTTCCTCAATATAATAATTAATGTATCGCAAAATTTGTAATAAACACCTATTTTAAAATTATTTCTCATATTTCCTTTGTTCAGTTGTATAAATAGTTAAATTATGAAGTTAAAAGGTGTAATTGCATAACACTATCTTTTAAAAAGGGATTACCAGGTTTAAAAGGTGAACAGGGTACTAAAGGATTCCCAGGTCAAACAGGTAGACCAGGTGAAGTCGGCGAGAAAGGTGACAGAGGACCTACAGGACTTCCGGGGGATAAAGGCAGTAAAGGAATAAAGGGTGAAATAGGCCGGCCGGGACTACAAGGTCCTAAAGGAGATACTGCGATCTCTGTTTTGGGGCTAAAAGGCGAAAAAGGGATACGAGGAGATGATGGCTTTATGGGTCCTAAAGGTTTACCAGGAATCGATGGAGCTCCTGGAGCTCCCGGTCCAAGAGGTGAACCCGGTGATGTTGGAGAACCATCAGCAGTAGGTCCAAAAGGTTACCCAGGTCCCACTGGTGAGAAGGGCTTTATGGGTCCAGAAGGACCAAAAGGTGATGTCGGTCCAGTTGGAGAGCAAGGAGCGCCAGGAGGCATTGGAGACACACGTGGTAACACAGGACACTTATTCACTGTGTAAGTTAAAACGTACTATTTTGTGTTTTATGTGTTTTTAAACTAAAGTAATACGTTGATCAATATTTATAACAATCATGAAACTGTTATTAGCAGCAGCCGAAGATATTCTTATATGAGGGATAGCTTCGGGTGTTCTAAAAATACGCGTTTCCAAGATTATTAAAAAGATATACGAAACACTGACCAGTAGACGATGTTCAATGAAATAGTGTGTCCAACTGATAACTGCTCAGAAGACCGAGTTATTTACTCAAAGTCCCAAGTGAACTGGCATCAAAGGCTAAAACAATTAGCTATCAATTTATATTTTTTACTACAATGAAATGGTACATTTATATTCAAAACATTAAGTATAAATGTATGTTTTGATATCACCTAAGAAGTAAACGATTAGAAGATATGGATTTGATAGGGTACTTACACACTGATGAAATCGAGACCATGCTACTAAACAATCATTCCAAATTCAGTATCATTAGATGATGATTGCGCCCGTCAATTTCTTTTATTCCATCAGAGATCAACATGGTGGCTTAATTTTTAATTCTAGTCATCCATTTCAACAGACGAATTCAATTTTCTCTCTCTAATCATATCACCTGCAAATTGATATGATGACCAGTTCACTGTAAACATCGAACACACAATGGAAGCATGAACACTGCAATCAAAATATTATCATTTCTTGTCAACTGCATAGAAAAATATGTGTGTACACACATATATTCTTGGTTCGATCCCTGCTGGAATGATGTGCTTTTCTGAGTTTCATACTAGGACAAAACAGCTATCGATTGCTTCTTGGTTTTTTATGTACCTCGTCAGATGACAATGCATGATGAAAATAATGTTCAAGGCATAGTAGGATAAACTCTAATCTAAAATATATAGATTACAATAACAAAATACAAGTCAATACTAGTAAACAAGGATTATTGGTAAACGCACATATATTACTACCATGAAAACCAAAGTCGTAGTTGCAGATTTGTATCTATACAATGAGACATGAAATGAAGTTTATTTACACAATAAATAAATAAATAAATAAATAAATAAAATATCATGTATGTTATTATATCTAAAGATAATCATTAGAATTAGGATGACTCGTTCAAATGTGTATCTAATGTTTTATGAATACCTGACTTGTATAAACTCGTTTCAATTGATTACACAAAAATTACTCATTATGTTTATGATCCACTACAGCTACTACTATAGTTGTTATAATTCTACAAACAAACAAGTTCATGGTATCGACTGAGTTGTTCCTCTTGGGACTTGAGTCTGTAGCAAACTGTGTCGTATTGAGACATGATCGATAAAAATAAATAATATATTTGTAATATCCCAATGAGTAGAAAAATGAGATTTTCTGACGTTTCGTGAATTAGTGACAGTCACTTCTTCATAGAATAAATAAACAAATTAAGATTAATCCAAGTTTGTTATTTATTCTCTGAAAAAGTGGCTTACACTAAGTCACGAAACGTCAGAAAATCTCATTTTTCTACTCATTGGGATATTACAGATATATTACTTTTATTTATAACAATTTACCCGATGCTCAATTTATTCGAATTTATCAAATGATCGATAAAAATTTAGAAATTCCTTACAGTAGATTTCAATGTTTGAATAAATATTAAACTAATTAGTGAAACTTAATTTTAAATTTCAGTCATAGTCAGACTACACGCATCCCATCATGTCCATCATCAACTCGTAAATTATGGGATGGTTATTCATTTTTAAGTATGACTGGATCGGATCGTGCTCATGTCAATGATCTGGCCAGTCCTGGTTCATGTCTACAATTATTTAATCCAATACCATTTATGTTTTGCGAAAAACAAGAAAATTGTTATTATGCTCAACGAAATGATCGAAGCTATTGGTTAAGTACAGAAGAAGAACCAATGATGTGGAATCCAGTTCCTGCAAATGAAACTCAAAGACACATAAGTCGATGTGCAGTTTGTGAAGCTCCTAGTAAAGTGAGTTATGCTCAACAACATATATTACTATCTCTGCTTTGTTCTAATATAATTTTATCTCTGTTTTGTACGTTGAAATTCAGGTTCTTGTTTTATTTTCAAAATTTGTTTAGTGTGATACTTAATGCTTCTAAACAATTTTTTAAAAAAATACTTGATGAGGAATAGTTTTTCCAGATAGCTGAATCGAACTAGTAACATCCTAGCTGAATGTTAAACTAGCATCGTATGCTTTTCATTCCAGACAACAGACTATTACATAATAGCTCTGGACAATCTAAACCCAGATTACTCTATCTTAGATTATGTTATTAATGGACCAAATAAATCAGATGTGTTGCATATTTCAGTTTTTGTTTGGGTTGTAAATTTTGCTGTGTATATTTTTATATATTGTAAATGTTCTCATATCATAAGTCTAAATGACAAGTCAATGGATTAGTATGTCCTATAAAAAAATAAATAAAGTAAAAGTATTTTTGGAATTTTATTTCAATCTTTTAATCAGTATAGAAGTTGTGGAGATTATTAGGTTTTTGATTGAGATCATGAACCAATTGATGTTAGACCACCATCGAAAACCTGGAAGCACTGGATGGGATGGTGGGTGTGCACTGCTGAGGAGTCCCACAATAGGACGAAACGGCCGTCCAGTGCTTCCACGTTCTCAATGGTGGTCTAACATCAATCGGTTCATGATTTCAATCAAAAACTTAATTCTTTTTGCCTATGAAGTATAGTTTTTTCTCCATATATACTACGTTTTCAATTCCTTTTCTATTCAGTTCTGTACTGTATTAACCATTTACTGTTAAATTACTTTTAATCACTAAACTCTTAGGACAATCTAAGGTATTCATTACAAATTATTTTTGCTTATATGTGTTTGATCCTTTTAAAAATTCAAACTGAATATACATTTACTTTATCTAAAAAATTACTTCCTTTTAGCTTTATGCTTTTCATTCGCAAACATTGGAGATTCCTAGATGTCCTGATGGTTGGTCCACTCTATGGCCGGGAAGTAGTTTCCTTATGGTGAGTTTTCTGAACATGAAATTGAATAATTCGTTTCTAATAATGTTTTCATTCTTTTTTGTGATAGTATTCAACCTAACCAAAATATATCTTATTTCACATCGTATCAGTAAAATTCAGAATAACATAGTCTAATGTTACAATAGTATAAGTACGGTACTAAAATAAAGTTGTTTTACAGTTCTTAATCAAATTTACTTATTAAAACCTAGATGTCAGAGATTAATACCAGTAATGTGTTCTGAAAATTTGAATTAAGAATGAAATAAGTTTTTCATTAGTTTATACTCAAAAATAACCATGCAGACTATTTTTGAATAAATAGTTTTAAGTCTGTTTTCTTCTAAGTATGCTTTCATTCTTTCAAAGTCCAAATAAATAGATAAATTAATTTGCTGATGCTAAAATTTCAAATGATATAATGAACACTATTTGTGAAAGTTATTTTGATGGAGTATTGTTCTCTAATCTGGGTGGTTTAGTCGTGGAGCTTTCATCGTTCTTCTAAACGACAGCATCAGAACAAACTTCAGGTAGAAGTGAAATGTTCGAATTTCTCCATATATGGTTCACAGCTTGTCCTGTAGACCTCAACGTTGATGGGTTTTTGTTGACCTTAAACCTATCATTGTTTACTTCTTTGTTTCAGTTGTATCTCCTATTGATTTCATTTTTGGTCTTATATTTGTCCATAAATTGGGTCGATTTCAATGTGCTTGTTGATTGCTAATTGACCTGGGTGCCAAGCTTCTAAGAATTCTGTGGTGTTTTTGGAATTGCCTATATCCAAGATTTCCACATTTTTCCAGTCGAATGTGTGTCCGCAGTTGTCCACCTGCTTTGATATATGTGAGGACATATCATGGCGTCTGACCGCTAATTGGTGTTCATGCAGGCGAAGATTAAGAGGGTTCCACTTTGTCCTATGTAGTGTGAATCATACGTGGAGAAATTCTAACGTTTCACTTCTACCTAACGTTTGTGCTGATAACGTCATTCAGAAGAACGATGAAAGCTCCACGACTAAACTATCCAGCTCAAAGAACAAAACATCACCTAAATCATCCACCTGAGCTACAAATCTCCTCCGTCTCAAACTCATTAATTTCCATATGACCTTCATTTTAAACCTTCTCTATTCATTTTCTGTCTCAAGCCTCATAATTAAAATCTTCAGTTCCTTAATTGATATTCAGTCAGCTGCCCAATGGTTCCAGTTACTGAAATCAATCCTACTTGATTTTTAGGATCTGTTTTGTGAGAAACCCACCAGTTACTTCGACATGTTTGTAATAAAGAGAAAATTATTCAAGATATCTTTTATAAAATCGTATTTGATTATTAACTGTTACGTTGAATGAATCAAAGGGAAAGATTAGGAATTTTCCACAAAACTTTTAATTGTCATGAAAAGGATTTTCAGGGTTTCACCTGTTAACCCTCACACATTTTATACAGATATGTTGTCTATCTTCCTATTGCAACTTGAAACATTAAAGATAAGGTTATATTATTCTAGTAAGTATTAAGAGACCAGTAAACTCTTCAATCGTACAGAAAGTAATTTGAAATTCAAACAACTCAGCTAGTACTATAATTGTCTAAAGTGTAAAATCAACTATCTTCAATCAACTTATATATCTATTAAATAGTTCTTTTCATAAAATATTCCTGAATTTACACTGTATACTAAGTAATAAATAAAAATGCATTTACTATAAATAATTTTGTAATTATTTTAGAATACCGGTTATGGAGCACAAGGGGGAGGACAACAGCTAGCATCTCCAGGTAGTTGTTTACCACAATTTCGATCACATATGTTTATTGAATGTACTGCAAAAGGTTTATGTGGATTTTTTGAAGAACATAAAAATTTCTGGTTACGTGTTATGCCTAGTTCTATGGATGAACATATGTTTGGTATGGTAATGGGTACTGTAATTAAAGTACGTAATAGTCAAGATTCAGTTAGTAAATGTGTTGTATGTATGAGAACACAACCATTGTCAACATTATTTTATTTAAATTAATTATGCTTTTAATGTTTGTTTTTTTTTCTTCTTTTCTTTGAGCATTTCACATAATAATCTTTACTCTTTCCTTTGTTTATTAAAACAAACAAACAAAAAATTGTCAAAATTAAAATATCAGAATTAATTTTTAAATTTAAAATAACCATGTTATTTTATTTTTGAAAATAAAAGTAAAACAAACAAAAACAAACTGTTTCTAAAATGTATTTTATTTTCATGTTGGGATAAATTTTGTTTGGTTTATTTATAATAATTAAAAGAGGTTCAAAGATCTAGAATAATAAAATCAATAATAGTTGCATTAATTAAAACAAATATTACCGCTTTCAATGCTTAAATATATACAAAAATCAAATCAAATTTTATTGAACAATTCAAAGTTAAATATTGTTTCTATATTAGTTCAAGTAAAAATTTCAACAAATTCAAGATTATTTTACATCTATTCTAAAAGAGGTTTATACCGTTATATAATATTATTATGTTAAAAACTGTTTTTTCTTTTTTTTTAAAAAAAAGCAAAATACAACATAATTTACCTAATTACCAATTTTAAAAAAATAGCAATTTTTTTAATTTAACTTTATTCTAAATATATTCTCCAATTTTATTATAATAAATGTTATAGTTAAATATTTCTCAGACTATGTTTTGCTAGCTATTATTGAGTGTTTAGGTATGCCTGCCCCTCAAGTTAGTCAATAATATATATGGAGGGGGGAGTTTGCATATTCATACTATAACATATTTGTGTTAGGCTGCTTTTGAATATATTTCTTCAACTATTTAGGAGTTTATTGGATTGATGAATATTTTGAGCATAAATATACGTGTTAATCATTGCTTCTTTATTAAAGAAATTTTATTTTTCAGTGTTTATTGTAATAAGAAGATATACATATTGTAAAATTTTGAAAGTTTAGTGTATTTTGTCATTTAATTAATGTTACTGTTCTTTTCTAGTTTGAAATTGTTCTTTTTTTTCAAAATGTGAAAACATAAATAATAAATTTGATGAGTTGATTTTAATTCAAATTATTTTCTTCATTTTTGTTGATAATTCTAAGTGATGCTAGGTGACCAACAAGATAAATATTTTATCACAGAGCCATATAAACCGAGTTGTGTAGCACTGTGACATACCTAAAACGTCTAAATCTTATCTAGAATACTGTAATATATATATATATATATATATATATATATATATATATACCACCTATCAAGGAAAATAAGGTTTACTCAAAAAATCATCAGGATGATCACTGATACTACACCAGTGAGCCTCGGTGTATAAATAACCATTTGATTATTTATTATCTGAAGTGGCTTACACTAAGTCACGAAACGTCAGAAAATTTAATTTTTCTATTCATTGGGATATTATAAATATGTTAATTCATTTATAACAATCTACCCAATGCTCAATTTATTCGAAATTATCAAGTCAAACCTTAGTAATGATACCTACAATGAAACTAATGTTTACGCAAAAAATCATCAGGATAATCACTGTAACTATATCAGTAAGAAATGTGCAAATATACACTGTTTGATAACTAGCACGTGATGGACAGGAATATTTTCACTTGTCGTTATGCATAAACATTTCGCAACATTTTAGTCTGTTCGCTAATACATGAATCCACAACTGTTGAATTTTGTACCTAACAACCTGTTAGTGATTGAGAAAGGCAGATATTTGTGGAAAGTTAGAACTCTATCAGTGTGTTAGTTGCACGTGGAGATCAGAATTAGCTGTCTCATTGAAGCGGTTGGAAAATTGTTGTAAGATGCGAACTCTTTGAGATGTTCGAAACATCATGAGAATTTATTTTGGAACATCAAAATCTGTTGACTATATTCCTGATCAGACTATGAAGGGATTGTTTGTGTGTCTAATGTTGGAAGATGAGACTCGTTAGGTTCCTGAAATCACTTAGACAAGAGATATTGATTGGTTTCAAACTACATTTCATGAGATTCTAATACAAAGCGCCATGTTTCTTTTAAGGTATTCTTAATTTACATCACTTTAGTCCCGCTTTAACACATATTTTTAACTGATCTCGTTGGCATGTTTCCAAAATCGTTTGATCCTTGTAGACTATCTCGAAAAACTCAGTTATAATCAACCTGAGTTATCAGTTTCTAACTCTAAATGGTTATTCAAAAATCAGACTTGTATTTTCTATATAACCTGTCAAGCGGAAATTTCATATCTTTTCCAATGTTTTAACCTTTTAAAAGCTTCTCATTTAAATCTACCTATTCCTTCATTATTTTGCATCAAAATCTGTTGACTATATTCCTGATCAGACTGTGAAGGGATAGTTTATGCGTCTAGTGTTGGTAAATGAGCGTAGTTAAATTCTCTAAATCGATTAGGTAAAGAATTGAGATTAATTTCTGTAACCACTTCCTATTGAGTTAATTTAGTATACCGAAAATATTAGCAGCAAATTTAAATGAGAAAACCATTAGGTCGTTTTTATATTATTAATGAAAATCCCACATAGGATGTTTTCGATTTCAAAGAACACCACAATTTTTCACTGAAACTCGGAACTCTTTTCAGTAAGTTTAGAAAATATAGCCAAAAAACTTCAGTATGATGAAGTGCATCAGAGTATTTTGTTTCAGCAGTTCTGAGGGTTTTGGATTTTCATACAGGTGTTATTTTCGCCTATCTCTGATCAATTGAGTAGTAAATTTCAGCTTTATCAATCGTCACTTGTTACGTAACCTCATACACTTACTGTAAGAAAATTACTTGATTCCGTCAGTTTTACATAAAAAGATAAAATACTAGTGAATTTGTTTCACTTGTTGACAAAATCATTGGTTCTAATTATTCACTTTTAAAATGAGCTATTTACAAAGTAAATTCCTCATAAACCACTGACAACTGAATATGTGCAATGCAAGACTAAACGATTTCGTAAACCTAATAAAAGGATTAAGAGCATTTCTAATAATGAACAAAGAAATAAAGCTATAACCGAAGTTGAATTCTTTTTTTGATTCATCTCTATTAAGTATTAATGTACTTATCTTTATTGAGTTACTTAGAGCAGTAACCATATCGTAACTTAATCAATCAGTACAAAAGGACTAGACAAACAAGACATTGGTCACTGTCCAGTGATTAATCAATTACAACGTCAGAGTAGCCGAGCGGTCTGAGTTAGGCTCAAGTGTTCCGGTCCACGATGTGGACGTCGGTTTGAATGCCACCCCGATACGCAGCCCCCAAATGACCTGGTACGGCGGAGGGTGGGAAGAGTCCGCTATCCCTCTCCAAATGCTCTCACATGGCCGAGTATACAGCCACTGTCAGGGAACTCCTACTTACTGCCTTCTCGCAGCAGGGATCTTCACGAAATTCAAGGGACGAAAGGCGATTGTCCGGGGCATTAATCGGGTTGGTGTATACGGAAGATCCATATAGGGGAGTTGGGAAACCCTGATTCCAAACCAATGGTCACATGGGCTCCAGTATCCTGAAGGAACAAATGGCATATGGTCGCCGGCTACCATGGGACTGCATCTCCTTACGTTGATCCACTGTCTTGTGGACTGGACCTCCAGGTTGAAGGCCCGGGGTGTGGACCCCCTAAGAAAACTATCGGCTTCGGTTTGGGCACCCGGGAAGTGTCCTAGACCTCACACAAATCGAATGATTTGTGTGACGCATATCTATTTGGTGTTTTCTTGTACCTATGTTTATGTGTTTAAAGAAATAAAAAATACAACAGAGCCTTATACAAACAAAATCTTATTTCAGCTATTATTATTAATATGATAGTGGAAGTCAGAAAACTACAGCTACTTTTATTTTTTGCTGCAAACAAGAAAATGGATTAGAAGTTTTAAAATGGAAACGAACAAATAAAAATCTGCACTGCAAGTTATCTTATTACAGGATTCAGTGGTAGTAACAATCAAAAGACAAAAGCCGGGAGTAAAACAGAATAAAACTAATCATTTTGATTTAAACAATTTACTATTGCCTAAAACAATTAGTTCCTTTGATAAATTCGGATAATACGATGAGAAGACGAAGGCTATTAGAATTATGTAGTATCTTTGCGCAACACATTTCCGACAATCTGATCACAAATGTACTTAAAAACTATGTATTGCGCAAGTATATCACATAATTCTGATAATCATCTTATAGCACCATCAAAATTTACCGTTGTCTGCTGTTTTTATTGTGGAGCATTATTTAAATCTACTCAATATAAAGATTAGTTTATATGCATTGTGTATGTTTTATTTAAAAATGACAAGATGGATGTGTTTATTTTTCCCAAAGGTTTGTTTTGAAGTGATAAATGTTATTTATATGAGAGAACAGAAGAGAGAGTAGGCCTCGTACACACGAACATAATCGTATGAAAAAAATCAATAACCATAAAAGAAGAATCAGTGTGTACAAAATGTCTGTCAGGAAAACAACACGAGTGGATATAAGAAGGTCAGAAAAGTACCAGAAATGTTTTTTGGGAGGGATGGGAAATAAGAATGAATTTCCCATACATGCGCATCTCCACTTGTATATTTACTATACATGTTTATAAAACTGCAAAACAGAAATAAGATAACCAAAGAAAATCACATAGTTGGTAGCAAAAGTAGTAGTAATAGCACTACACAAACGTGTATGCACATAAAATTGTTTTATTTTTGATCTATTTTGCAGTGTAGATTGATATTAGCAGGTGGGAAAGGATTAAAAAGCATATATTTGGAATAAAACTATGCATTTTCTACTCCTTGTAGTAATGATTCTTTATCTTGACTTTTCGGATAAGTTTTCATTGGAATATTTAATTTACGCTTCGACTGGGATCTTTGTACTCGTGTCACTCCATCTGTTAAACCAGACTGAGACCATCTATGGAAGTAAGAGGGAAAATAATGAAACACATTTATAGGATTGCATGCACAGCCTATTATTAAACTAATCATTTTAAACAAAAGAAGTAACAAATAACAAGTCAAGTACATTTTCTTCTCATTTACAAAACTATTTATTTCTACTCAAGTCTGATCGACAATCGTCTAAATATAAGGACGTAGAGGTTAATATTTTCAAGTAAACAAGAAACTGAAATAATGAGTATTGCTTAAGAACTCTATATCTGCGAAATTTAATGGCATAGTTAATTAGGATATATCAAATATTATACCCGGGCACTATTTCAGTCCTCACACAAACCGAATAACGAATTGTGGCGTATATATATATATATATATATATATATATATATATATATATATATTTGGTGCCTCGTTGTACCGATATTTATATGTTTAAATAAATAAAGTATTACCCTACTACTAGTTGATAATATATGTTATATAAACGGATTTTAGTTAAAGCGAAAAAGCACACCAATAAAATCTTTATAACTGATAAACAACAGTATTTGTTAAAAGATGAAACACTTTTATTTTCTACCTGCTGCTAACTTGACATGATAAACGGGGTTGCCTATTGTGATGACCCAAACGAAGTATACTGGCTGGGCACTTGTTTCCTTAGATACTTGTCATGCTATGTAGGTCCGTTGGAGAATGATAAGATTGAAAGTAACAGATTAACGCCCGAGGGCAAAGTCTTACATTAAACTGTATTGAAGTCTGATGGCAGTCAGACATTTCCGTCAAACACCTAATAAATGCCGCAGTGGTGCCCTCTTACAATAGACGGAAGAAGTTAGAATACAACGACACAAAATGGCAAACCTCACCGAAATTTACGGATTCCTACCACCAGCTGTAAAGCATTCAAAGTGCGAAGCTAACATGTGCGACATGCCTTAAGCACTAGTCCATTGGCCTTTGTGGTCATGAACCCAGGTAGCCAAGACCACTATTAATCTAGTCGTTTCTAGGTACATTAAGAATAAGTATTGGCAAATCGGGAGTGTCAGCCGCTGACACACCTCTCATACTATCAAAAACACCTCGACTGACTGAATTGTATTTATACACATTGAATTGTCATAGTAAGAACTTGTGTGTTTACTAGAGCAGCTTATATATATATATATATATATATATATATATATATCTGTTAAATTCGAAGAGTCCTCATCAAAGACTAACAAAACGAACTCAAGATAACTCTCAAAGACTTGTTACAAGCCTTACAAGATCTACTGAAACAAGAAACTACTACGGAAGACAACTGGAAAAGGGTCAAAGAAGCACTAACTACAACGAGTCAGGAGGTGCTGGGCCGCAACAAGCATCATCATAAGGAATGCATCCCTATCGAAACCCTGGACAAGATTCGAAAACAGAAGAACAAGAAGACAGCAACTAACAACAGCCAAACAAGAACTGAGAAAGTCAAGGCACAAGCTGAATACTCTGCAGCAAACGAGCAAGTGGAAAGGAGTAGAAGAGCCAACAAGAATAAATACGTAGAAGATCTAGGAAATATCAGACCGAGACCGGAGGCCCTGGGTTCAAACCCCGCGAGCAGGATCGTGGATGCGCACTGCTAAGGAGTCCCGCAATAGGACGAAACGGCCATCCAGTGCTTGCAGGTTTTCAATGGTGGTCTAACATCAATCGGTCTAAGATCTCGATCAATAACTTAATAATCTCCACAACCCTATACTGAAAAGTCATCTTTTTACACATAAGTTTGACTTTTTGAAATTTATTACGGACATATAAGACTTCTGTTGATGATTTAGTAAGTTAACTAAGGTATAGACCGTATAGAATGCCTGATCAGATCTTGCAAAAATATACTAAAGAAAGAATCTGAAGTTTTAATGATTATCATCGAATAATTATTTGAAAGACAAAAAAGTTCAGCATTGATAAAACGTTTCATTTTGAAATTAATCATATTTACATATTCAAATTATTGTTACGTAAGAATAGGGATAATATTTGAAGCCAGCATGTGAATAATAAAAAGAAAATAAGTCACTGTAAATATAGTCCATTCAATGAATACATCTACCTCATTTTATGTAACTAAATCCTATCATCCATCTATGAAAGCGTAGAAAAAATATTAACATTTTGTTATTGTGTTCATCAGCAGATTAAACGTTACGTCTTTCCTTTCTAACCATTTCTATAATTTAACTAAAGTCTGTTCCAAAGAGGAGCAGACTCACAGTTTACGAATTGGTGTACCAGATCACGTCGGGTTCACCAGTAAAGATGCTACAAGTATTCGGAGTCTGAAAACGACTTTGCCAGTAACATCTTTATAAATGAAGTATATCAACCCAGTCAAATCAGAAGTGAAGATGTTCGAAGTTATATTTGAAAGGCTATCGATATCTCGAGAAGCGCCTGATCTAGCCTAACGGTTGTAGGAGATGCGTAGCACGGCGTACACGCTCGTGATCTGGTGAAGATGCGTGACAAAGTGCCTTCAGCTTGATGTGTCAATTAAAACCAATGAGGTCAGAATCAAATGTCGAAAGCTTACGGAACTATTTATTTTGGGGATTTCTTTACCGCTAAAAACCTTGTTGATGAATTAAGAATATTTTGATTTTTTATTTTCAATGAATTATTATTGGATAAAAAAACATGTGATTATAAAATGGTCAATACTGTAAGCAATAATTATTATATTTAATTAAATGACATAAGAATTTATTCTGTATGCAAAATAAGTATCAACCTTATATTTACACATGGTGTGAAAGGGAGGAAAATTCATTATTATTATTATTATTATTATTATTATTATTATTATTATTATTTAAGAAGCAAAATGTTAAGAGTAGTAGTAGCTAGCGGTGAAAAATCAGGATGGACATTTTTTATGATACTTATTCTGAACACGTCAAGTGGATACACTTAGAACCGTTTAATTAATCCTTGGATCTAAATACCAAGCTATTACTTGATGATGACCAATAACTTATTCAAAAAAAATAATATCCATTCTTAAAGAAATTAGAAATTAACAAGATAAGAAGCAAAAGAGAAGAAATGGATTTGAACTAAAATAGAACTTTAAACGAGAGAAATGTAATTCTGAAGGAGAAAGAATGGAATTAGAGATGAAAAAGTTAAGTCATAAAATTGTATACACAAACCAAAATAATACTACTTACATATCTTCCATTTGCATACGTTCCATAACAGTATCTTCATCGTCATCTTCATCAGAAACGAGCAAATAAGGATTATCATTAACTGGACGAAATTCATAACCAACTGAAATAAAGAAAATGAAAGTCACCGTCTCCTTGAATAATTCCACAAGCCATGAATACGAATAGACTACAGTGATTGTCATCAGGTAGACAATGACACGTGTAAAATACACGTAACAAATAACCTGTGAAATGAGAAACAGTAGGATATTAAAGATACTACTCAATTGTATTCATAATAGTTGAATAAAAAACAATATCCCTCAAGTCTAGTGTTTGTATTATCAACCTTTTCAGGGCTGTAAAGTGTAATTCCACACAATTTTATTACTTAGAATTCATTCCCTAGGTAATAAATTGTCTTATCCATGGGTTAATAAACTGTTAATAGAGTGTAAACTACTCTCCTTTATGTTAAAAGGTGCTGTACTTCGACAAATGAAGACTAGTCAAATAGAGACTCCTAGTTTAATATAGATGACTATTTATGCTAATATATCACCTGATCGTAATCAATACCATGTTTCTACTACTTGATGCTGACTAAATTTAATGAACCAATTTTGAAAAATATCTACTAAAAATCCCTGGACAAAGAAATATATGCTACTGAATCTTACCATTGGTAATTGAGGGCAAACCGTAAGCAAATAAAAACAAAGCATACGAATCATATAAACATAGATACTAATATAAAATTCATATAAGACAGTGGTACATAGATCGTAGAATTGTAAGTGATCACTACTACATCATTATAACAGAAGCTAATCTCTAAGCCGAGAATAAAGAACATATGTACTAGGAGTTAGTAGACAAGGCTAAAGCTTTCCGAAAATTTGTAAAACCATAATGCTTAATTCATACGAGTGTGCATAGAGCCATATGTAGAACAATACCACATTAACACGTGTAACAATGAGATCAATGTCCAACACTGTCAATGCTATTACGCAATGCATAGTAAATTTCATAGCTTAAATGGTCAAATACAGTTTTATTTGTTTGAACTTCTATGTGTGATAGTTAATTATTGATTAACCATGGCATAAAATCAAGTAGATAGGGCGAACTTCGAGAATCCAACTTAATGACTAAGAATCGAGTATTTTTACTATTAAGCCAACCAGTCGGTATCCACTATAGCTCAAGCACATATAGTATTCAACGATAATGAGTTTAAGTATACAATCCTACTGTACACTATCATAAAAGATATGATATAAATATAACTAATAATTTTAGAAACGATAAGAATTTTAAGTGACGAATGCATATTCAAATCCATGTTATAGAAGTGGATGATTAGTTGAGTATGAATTCTTAACAATCATAATAATTTAAATGAAACTAACATTTATAAACATTGTTTCTTTTAACAATAGTAGAAAAATAATATTTAGGATCTTATTAAGTACATGAAATTTGTAACTTAAACATTTCATGACTGTCAGTAAGTGAACAGGCATTCGAATTTACCAGAATGTAGAAATGACGGAATAACCGTAGATTACGCAGATTTATAGCTGCTTTACCATCTGTTTGAGAAGCTGCTTTTAAAAGTTTAATAGACCAGACAACAGGGAATAAAATTGCTCCACAACATGCTAAATCGACAAAAATGAAAATTTCTTTCCATGTAGCATAACGAGCTGCACCAGCTTCAGACTCTTCAATAATTATAGTAGCAATATTGGCTAAAACCTATGCAAAAGAATGAAAATAATGAAGAAATAGGTAGATTTAAATGAGAAGCTTTTAAAAGGTTAAAACATTGGAAAAGATATGAAATTTCCGCTTGACAGGTTATATAGAAAATACAAGTCTGATTTTTGAATAACCATTTAGAGTTAGAAACTGATAACTCAGGTTGATTATAACTGAGTTTTTCGAGATAGTCTACAAGGATCAAACGATTTTGGAAACATGCCAACGAGATCAGTTAAAAATATGTGTTAAAGCGGGACTAAAGTGATGTAAATTAAGAATACCTTAAAAGAAACATGGCGCTTTGTATTAGAATCTCATGAAATGTAGTTTGAAACCAATCAATATCTCTTGTCTAAGTGATTTCAGGAACCTAACGAGTCTCATCTTCCAACATTAGACACACAAACAATCCCTTCATAGTCTGATCAGGAATATAGTCAACAGATTTTGATGTTCCAAAATAAATTCTCATGATGTTTCGAACATCTCAAAGAGTTCGCATCTTACAACAATTTTCCAACCGCTTCAATGAGACAGCTAATTCTGATCTCCACGTGCAACTAACACACTGATAGAGTTCTAACTTTCCACAAATATCTGCCTTTCTCAATCACTAACAGGTTGTTAGGTACAAAATTCAACAGTTGTGGATTCATATATGTATTACGATAAGTGAAACGATTCTCGATAATCGCGTACTAGTTATGAAACAGTGTACATTCGCACTTATTTTACTGAGGTAGTAACAGTGATCATCCTGATGACTTTTTGAGTAAACATTAGTTTCATTGTTAGGTAATATATATTACAGTATTCTAGATAAGATTTAAGTTATACATGCGGATGTGTGCCCAGAATCGCTATTATCATTCAATGGTTATTTAATAGAAAACTTTTCCGAAATCTGAGGTTAGTGGATAAATCATAAACATTAACATGTCCCGTAGTGTGAAATAATTCAGTTCAATTAGACATAATGAAAAAGTTTAAAGATTCTAGTAAGAATGTAAGCATTATATGCTATGATTGGAAAATTTCGCTACTCTTATAATTAGACAAACAAAAGGAGTGACTCATATGTTTTTAATAATCGAAATGTTTGTTTTTCATTAGTTGATTACATAGAGTTTGATTAGCTAGTTTCCTATAAACATCAACCAACAAATTAAACTGACAGTTATTATTTTAATGGCATAAATAATGTAAGTACTTAATCATATATAGATTTCTTTCCCGAACACTCCATACTTTTGTCCTTTTGTTTAGCATCTAGGTTAATAACACTTTACAGATGAAATCACTTACTTACTTACGCCTGTTACTCCTCGTGAAGGAGCATAGGCCGCTCACCAGCATTCTCCATCCAACCCTGTCCTGGGCAATCCTTTCAAGCTCTTTCCAGTTCTTATTCATCTTTTTCATATCTGCTTCTATTTCCCGACGTAATGTGTTCTTTGGCCTTCCTCTTTTCCACTTCCCTTCAGGATTCCAAGTTAGCGCTTGCCTCGTAATGCAGTTTGATGATTTCCTCAATGTATGTCCTATCCATTTCCATCGTCTTTTCCTAATTTCCTCTTCCGCTGGAAGCTGGTTGGTTCTCTCCCACAAAAGGCTGTTGCTGATGGTATCCGGCCAATGGATGTTGAGTATCATGCGTAGACAGCTATTAATAAATACCTGTACCTTCTTGATGGTGGTTGTTGTAGTTCTCCAAGTTTCAGCTCCGTACAGTAGAACTGCGTTGACGTTCGTATTGAAGATTCTGACTTTGATATTGGTTAAAAGTTGTTTTGAGTTCCATATGTTCTTCAGTTGAAGGAATGCCGCTCTAGCTTTGCCGATCCTTGCCTTGACGTCTACATCTGAACCTCCTTGTTTATCGACGATGCTTCCCAGGTATGTGAAGGATTTCACGTCTTCCAGAGTTTCGCCATCAAGAGTGATTGCACTGCTGTTCTCCGTGTTGTGTTTGAGGACCTTGGTTTTCCCTTTATGTATGTTGAGGCCTACTGATGCAGAGACTGCTGCTACTCTGGCTGTCTTTATCTGCATTTGTTCGTGTGTATGTGATAGGAGGGCTAGGTCATCTGCGAAGTCCAAGTCGTCTAATTGGTTCTGAGCTGTCCATTGTATGTCGTGGTTTCCCTCAGATGTCGAGGTCTTCATAATCCAGTCGACCACCAGGAAAAACAGGAAGGGAGAGAGTAGACAGCCTTGTCTTACTCCGGTCCTTACTTGGAATGCGTCAGTCAGCTGTCCTCCATGCACTACTTTGCACTGTAGTCCATCGTATGAGTTCTGGATAATGTTGACAATCTTCTCAGGAACTCCATAGTGTCGAAGAAGTTTCCATAACGTCCTCCTATCTACACTGTTAAATGCCTTCTCATAATCAATGAAGCTGATGCAGAGTGACGAGTTCCACTCAATTGATTGTTCGACGATGATCCGTAGTGTCGCAATCTGGTCTGTGCACGACCGGTCCTTACGGAATCCAGCTTGTTGATCTCGAAGTTGAGCGTTTACTGCGTCTTTCATCCTGTTCAGTAACACTCTGTTGAAGACTTTACCTGGTATTGACAGTAGTGTAATGCCTCTGTAGTTTTCACACTTGCTCAGATCTCCTTTCTTTGGAATCTTGATGAGGTGTCCTTCTTTCCAATCCATCGGCACTTGTTCCTCCTCCCAAATCTTCTTGAATAGAAGATGAAGCATGCTTGTAGTTACTTCGATGTCTGACTTCAACGCTTCAGCTGGTATATTGTCAGGCCCTGCTGCTTTCCCGCTCTTGATTTGTCTGACGGCCATTCTGATTTCTTCCGTCGTTGGTGGATTGACATTTATAGGAAGATCTGTGTGTGCTGCTTCGATGTCCGGTGGATTCATTGGAGCCGGCCTGTTCAGGAGTTCCTCGAAGTACTCTGCCCATCTGTTCCGCTGTTGTTGAATCTCAGTGATCGGTCTTCCTTCTTTGTCTTTGACTGGTCTCTCTGGTTTACTGTATTTCCCTGCAAGCTTCTTCGTCGTATCGTAAAGCTGTCTCATATTTCCTTCTCTTGCAGCTTTTTCCGCCGTCGTTGCTAGTTCTTCCACGTATTTTTGCTTGTCAGCTCTAATGCTCTTCTTCACTTTCTTGTTTGCTTCTATGTACTCTGCTTGTGCTTGGACTTTCTCTGCTCTTGTTCGACTGTTGTTAATTGCTGTCTTCTTGTTCTTTCTTTCTTTGATCCTGTCCAGGGTTTCTGTAGAGATCCATTCCTTGTGATGATGCTTCTTGGGGCCCAGAACCTCATCACACGTTGAAGTTAATGTTTCTTTGATGCCTTTCCAGCTATCCTCCATAGTAGTTTCTTCTTCCTTCAGTAGGTCCTGTAAGGCTTGGAACCTGTTGTTGAGAGCTACCTTGAATTCATTGAGTTTGTCAGTATCTCGAAGGAAGGCTGTATTGAACCTTTGTGGTGCTGTTTGTCCAGTTGTCCAGTTCTTCTTTAGCTTCAGTTTCAATTTGGCCACAACCAGGTGGTGATCTGAAGCTATGTCCGCTCCTCTCCTGGTTTTCACATCTTCCATTGTCCTTCGGAACTTTTTATTGATGCAAATATGATCTATCTGGTTCTCTGTGGTGTGGTCCGGTGAGATCCATGTAGCTTTGTGTATACGTTTGTGTGGAAATATTGTACCGCCTATAACCAATTTATTGAATGCACACAGATTTGCAAATCTTTCCCCGTTTTCGTTTCTCTCTCCCAGTCCATGTAGTCCCATGATGTCTTCATATCCGGTGTTGTCCATTCCGACTTTGGCGTTTAGATCTCCCATCAGAATGGTGAGGTCCTTTCTTGGGCACTTCTCTGATTGATTGCAGCCTCTCATAGAATTGATCTTTAACGTCGTCGTTGCTATCATTGGTGGGTGCATAACATTGGATAATGTTCATTGTGATCCCCTCCTTCTTTGTTTTGAATGATGCTTTGATGATTCTGGATCCGTGAGATTCCCATCCTACAAGTGCATTTCGTGCTACTTTGGATAGCATTAGAGCAACTCCCTGAGTGTGTGGAGCATTTTCCCCTTCGTGACCGGAGTATAGCATCATCACTCTAGTATTTAGCCTTTGTTGTCCAGCTTGGGTCCAATGGGTTTCACTGATTCCCAGCACTGCCAAGTTGTATCTCCTCATTTCCGTTGCTATTTGACTGGTCTTCCCGGTCTCCCACATTGTCCGGACGTTCCATGTACCTATAAAAATTGTTGCTCTGGTTGTTAGAAGGGGCATCGGCCTCGTGGCTTCCGAAGGAACTCGGCTTTCACCATGAAGCGTCATATTACCTCTAACTCCCAGGGCAGAGTTTAAATGGTTTGAGTTATTTTTTCTGGTTAGCGTTTTTTTAGCGAGTTAGGTTTCTACGGGATGGGGACGCTAACCCCATGCCCAACCCTCCTCCTCTACCCGGGCTTGGGACCGGCAGTAACTCTGGAAGAGCTACAGGCAATAATTATTAATTCAACAACAAGAAAACCAATTCTCTATGTAAGTATAAGGAGTTTGTCGTGATTGTTGAATTTCATTGTTTACATCATCCACTGATTTCAGCTAGACAACAATTGAAAACCAGAAAGCACTAGGCAGCTATTCCATACAAGTACGAGACTAAGCAAGGGATCAAACTCAGGACCTTTAGCTCCTGTGATGAGCACTTAACCTTTAGATTAGTGGGTTCAATGGTTTTTAATGGCCTGGGTTCTGACTTCAGTAATACCGTATGAATGATTGTTAATGATAATATACCTATCTTCAATCTTCGTATATGATTATCAACTTAATCCGCGTTAGTAAATAACGGAATTAAATAAGTCAAATACGATGCTTGGCTAAAACCCTAGAATCTCGTACAATTGATGTATGCCGTGTCTCCGAAATACGCATACAGGATCCTAGTGTGGTCATTCACTTGACCTCACCTCGGCAAAACGGAGAGCCGACGAGATACACCCTCCGTGTATCTGGCGACCCAATAGCTAGTTCTCGTGGACTGGCAGGTGTAGGCATAGCACTAAGCATGAGGGCGGAACAAGCGCTATTAGAGTGGATCCCCGTTAACAGTCGTCTATGTGCTGTCCGGCTAAACGGCTCCGTAAGAACTCGGAAGGATAGGGACACACGTCGTTGCCTTTTCGTCGTTTCTGCCTACACTCCCACTGACTGCAGCTCGGATGAAGATAAAGATGAATTTTACAGAAAACTCTCTGAACTTCTTCAGAAAGCTAAACGTTCAGACATAGTACTCGTAGCAGGTGACTTTAATGCCCAGGTAGGCAGCTTAAACGAAACAGAAAGACATTTAGGTGGGTATTTTAGCATCCCGGCACAGAGAACAAATAATGGTGATCGTCTGCTGCAACTATGCTCAGACAATCGTTTATTTTTAGCAAACACAAATTTTAAGCATAAGGAGAGACATCGTCTAACATGGCGACCCCCTGCACCAAACCAACGATGGACTCAAATAGACCATATTGCCATCAGTCATCGTTGGAGAGGGTCAATAGAAGATTGTCGCTCATTCTGGAGTACCTGCTTGGACTCCGACCATGCCCTAGTACGAGCACGCATCTGTTTACGCCTCACTGGACGCAAAAGAGCCACACAAAAAAGACTCATTAGAACCGAATTGAGTAACGAGAAAACCAAAAGTAGGTTCCAAGAACAACTGAGGTCACACTTAGGTAGTTCTGAAAACAAGACTGACCCAGATGTTGCTTGGAAAGTTATACAAGCAGCTGTGGAAACAGCAGTGACATCTACTAGTGATTTAAACCAAATGGTTACAAAGAACCAATGGATTTCGTCAAGGTCTATTGCACTGATAGATTCTCGCAAACTCATCCCATCAGGTTTTGAATACGATGAAGAGCGTAAAGAAATCAAATCTAGATTAAGCAAAAGTCTAAGGAATGATCGTGAGCAGTGGTGGGCAACGAAAGCAAAAGAGATGGAAAAGGCGGCGGCTATAGGGAACACAAGACAACTCTACAGACTAATAAAACAAACTGGAATTAATAAATCAAGTGTAAGTCAGACCATTTCGGAAAAAGACGACACTCTCATCTGCTCCCAGTCCAGACGCTTAGAACGATGGGCGGAACACTTTAATGAGCAGTTTAGCTGGCCTTCAGCTACTCTACAACTACCCTCTATTCCCAGACAGTGTGAATGGAACATTGAAGTAGGTCCCCCAACTCTAGCTGAAGTTCAGAAGGCTATAGTTAATCTAAAACGAGGAAGGGCAGCTGGTCCAGATGGATTGGCCCCAGAGGTCTTTAAGGATGGTGGTCTAGTCTTGGCGATTAGGTTGACTAATATTTTAGCTAAAATCTGGGAGTTAGACGTCATCCCATCTAACTGGTCACAATCACTTATCGTCCCAATATTTAAGAAAGGATCAAAATCATCCTGTGACAACCACAGAGGGATTAGTTTGACTAATATAGTATCTAAAATACTAGCTTCGATAATTTTCGGACGCCTAACTAAGACTCGTGAACTGCAAACACGTGAAAATCAGGCTAGCTTCAGACCTGGTCGTGGCTGCATCGACCACATATTCACCATTTGTCAGGTTCTAGAACACAGGCATACTTATCGGCGTCCGACAATGGTGGTCTTCCTCGACTTAGAAGCAGCATTTGACTCTGTAGATGAGAGGTTTTGTGGCAGTGTCTGTCATTGGAAGGCGTACCTCAGAAGTACATAAACCTTATGAAGGCTCTTTACTCGAACACTACTAGTCGAGTGAGAGCTTATGGCGAACTGTCATCTGCTTTCCCAACCTCAAGTGGGGTCCGTCAAGGCTGTCCACTTTCTCCGTTTTTGTTCAACTTCATCAAAGATCTACTGATGGAAATAACGCTCTCATCGACTGAATTCTCAGGTATTGATCTCCTACCAGGAGGTCCACTTATCGACTTAGAATACGCAGATGACATAGTCCTGTTTGGTGAAGACGCTGATAAAATACAGAGTCTTTTGGTAGCACTGAGCAACAATGCCACAATGTTTGGGATGCGCTTCTCTCCCTCTAAATGCAAGTTGTTGCTTCAGGACTGGTCTGCGTCAACACCTGAGTTAAGGATAGGGAGTGAGGTAGTCGAACGTGTAGACAACTTCACTTATCTTGGAAGTCTGATCAGCCCTAATGGGTTGGTGTCTGACAAAATCTCAGCACGGATTCGAAAAGCTCGTTTGGCTTTCGCCAACTTACGTCACATATGGCAATGGCGAGATATCCGTCTATCAATTAAGGGACGAGTATACTGCGCGGCAGTTCGTTCCGTTCTACTATACGGCTGCGAAACATGGCCATTAAGAGTTGAAGATACTCGTAAGTTACTAGTATTTGACCACAGATGCCTTAGAAATAGTGCTGGTATCTGCTGGGATCACCGGGTAAGTAATAGTGAGGTTAGACGCAGGGTATTAGGGAATGATGGTAAATCAGTTGATGAGGTTATGAATCTTCATCGACTGAGATAGTTGGGCCACGTGTTACATATGCCTGAACACCGATTACCACGACGCGCAATGCTGACTAGTGTTAGGGATAATTGGAAGAAAGTTAGAGGCGGCCAAACCAAAACGTGGCATCAGTGTTTGAAGTCACTAACTTCCGGTTTGAGCCATGTTGGTAGATGCAGACTACTTGGTTGGGGTCCGCGTGACTATCGTAACCAATGGTTGGACACCCTGAGTGACACGGCTCAGAATCGATCACTATGGCGTCGGTGTATACACTCTGTCTTCCCTTAAACTAAGTGATTAAAATCGCTTCATGTCTTTCTTTCTATGAACTAATTCAATCTTCCTGTACTATCTCTTAATATGCAATCTTTCTTTTATATATTACCACCACTGAATTAACTACTTCTATGAATCCGGTGTTCATCTTGTTGTGCTAATGCGGTATGGCAACTTGGACGGATGCATATATGTGCCTGGTCCTACGTTGCAGCTGACTGACTGAAGTCAAATACGAGAATGGATTTTCGAATAAATATCTTTTGTATACTCGTTGGTCGGAACAGACAATCAGAGAATCACAGCGAATGAAGGGAAGTGAAACAAAAGAACGCGCACTGGAGAAAGCGTGTGAGCTAACTCCTTTCTACCAAGAGTTAATCAACACTTGTAGTCACATAAAAATAAGTTACAGATATGTGATGAGTAGGAGAACATGTACGCGCATATAAAAAGTCAGGGTTGATAAGTGATTAATTAACAAGGTCAAAACGTGACTCAAGAATAATGGATAAATTGGCCTGTCCAGAAGCTAGAATAAGTTAAATGGGCTTAACATAGTAACCGACATTACAGTTTGAATTTCAAACTTGAATCACTTTGCGACCGTCTTTGGTGAGGTTAAAAATGAACACTGTTGATGAGCCTCGAACTAGGACGAAAGGACTGTTCGGTATTTTCTATTTTTCAATGGTTATTGAAGTAAGGTCAATTCGTGATATAAACTACAAAATTCAGCAATCTCTACGGGCTCCTCGCACTAATAATAATAATCATGTACTCATTAGTAACTAATTTGGAGTTCTAATACGAAATCGTGATTGGCAATGTTCAATTATGTTGTATATGATCCAACTACACACTAACTGCATTAAAAAATAGTCGTGCAACATCTCTGATTTCCAGTAGTTGAGTTAATTTTCAATAAACTTAAATTGATCTATGCAATTATTTTTTTCATTATTAGTAAAAACACTGAAATAAAACTTACATAGGTACCTAAATATTCTACACAATAACAAACACATTTGTATAAGCAAAACCTTTCAGTGACAACAACAAATTTTCTTTGACATTAATTATAAGTGTTTGAAAGCTATAGGTCACACTCATTATGGGAACTGGTGCTGTCAATGGAATGTTAGTCTTGAGAGATGAAAGGAGGCTCTCACATTTAAAAGGATGTTTGAAGGTTTGTGTTCGAAACAGTGAGGCAGGTGTCTTAATTAGCGCAATATAACAGATACTTGATAAACTTTGTGTTGCACCTTCTCATGATGATATTATTACCTCAGGATGTAGAAACGCGAATCGATGCACTATTACGTTCACATAAGAGAACTAAGTGTAATTTGTTAATAATGGAAATGTGGAGATAAATTTTATGCAACATACATATGTAAAAAAATTATCCCTCTTGAAAACAATTTCGTAACAACGAACTCACTTGAAGAGGTACTACAATCAGGAACACATTACGTTCACGCGGTGTTAACATATGTTTGATAAAGGCCCAACCAGCACCAATCAGTAATATAGTGATAAATAGAAGTGCACCTCGAATACTAAAATGAAAGAAAACTACAATAACCGATAACTACCATAACTTAATGATCAGCAGAAAAAGTACAGTATTAGTTAAAATACGTTAAAAACGGATAAGAACATATATAATCACATAGCGTCAACCAATAATTCAAGATGACTTAATGTAGTTATATATATATATATATATATATATATATATATATATATATATATATATATATATATATATATATATATATATAGATAGATAGATAGATAGATAGATAGATAGATAGATAGATAGATAGATAGATAGATAGATAGATTTGAGTTGAATCAGCTTACATTGTATGATATTTGATTGCTTTTTAAGGAATATACAACTCAATAATCAGTATCCCCAACTTTTCCAAACTTATCTTCTCTGTCTGTATTCCACACCAAATACTAACGGTTTAAAATATAATTTTACAATCCTACTTGCCTATATACAGTGTGAAATGACTATGTCAGGAAGGGTGTATTCTGTCTTCTGAGGAACTAATGCTTTATTCATACAACTTATGAAATATCAGTGTACGATATTGGCTCATGAAGTAAGTAACCACTAACTTTAACAATGTAGAAAGGTACAGGATTTTTGGTTGTTGTTTGTGAGGTAATTTGAACTGATGCTTGGAATATTTAAATTATGTATTTTTCAAAATTTTTCCAGTGAGAGCAGATGTATTCATCCTTTGTTTCTCTCTCGATTTCTTACACCGTTATCCTATACATTTTATTGACCGAAAACGTTCGCCTCTCTTTCTTTTATTACATTTGTTTCGTTATTCATCTAGATAACTTCCTCTTTTGATGTAAAGTGTGGCAAGTGTCCCAGGTTCAACAAGTGATAATATTTCACCAATGAAATCTGTTCTTAGTTTTTTATTGAGTTAGAAAATTCAAAATATTTTCTAATATATTAATTTACCGTAAATTCGATAGGTAAGACTATAAATCCAACAATCTCCACAACTCAGTATACTAACAATTATTATGTGCTTACTAGTAACTGAATTCAAGAGTTTATTCTCAGAATTCTAGTGAGAAGTCGCGATCAGTGGATTTACAACCAAGTTGAACGTGAGACAGAAAGCATCAATGAAAATGGATGATGGTCACGTGATATTATGGACAAACTGAACTTAGAAATGTAAACCATTGGATGTCAACTCGGTGACCTGAATATACTAAGGTCGTGGATACGCATTGCTGAGAAATTTCATACAAAGAAATAGCTGTTTAGTGAATACTGATTTTTAGTGGTTGAGTAACTAAAGTCAGTTTGTAATGTAAAACTACAAATTTAACAAACGCCACAAACTGTCTATACTAAAAAATCTCAGTTGGTTGTTTCATATGAAAGATGTTTATTCAAATTAAAAAAAGGTATTATATACTGAATCTGCTTCAGTATCTATTATAGAAACTTATACTTGAGAATTAACTAGCTCGGTGAGATTATAAGTCATTTCAAGATGATGAAAATGCCACGCTGATGGGTGTAAACTTATATGAAACATATGTACATGGCTTCATGTCGATTGTTTCTAACCACATGACATAAAAACAAAGTGAATTACGATGTCGAGTCAGTTAGTTTAGCAGTCATATTGCGAATTGATCGGTAAAAAACGATCAAAAATAAAGATCAAACCACATGACATTGGTTATTATTAAGTGACCCATAGACGTCAATATTACAGCCATAGAATAGATGAGTTGCGATAGTACGATGAGAGTTCAATTCCCACCAAAAGTATCAGGATTACAGAAACTCCTCAATCATGAATCCTAACCAACAAAATACTCACTACTCAGAATAGTTTTGCTTAATACCTTGCTGCATAATAGCTGCAAATACCGGCAAACCAATAGTCACAACAGACAAGACCAATCAACTTTTAGTTAAATGACTGACTAATAGTAGATCACTAAAGTTACCAATAACTGCCTGGAATAACTTCCATAGTGTGGAAGACATTTTGTTGTTTTAAGGGGAAACAAAAAAATTTTACACTGGTAATACAAATAATTACACAAAAATAAAAACACATACATATGAGTAATATAATACATAACAGCCCAACTTTCTTCATGAGCACCATGTTTCCCGATCACATAATAATTTACCTAAAATTAAATAAAAGAAACAAAATAATAACAATATGCCATTATCACTTACAAATAAAACAAATAATCATTTTCTAAAAAGTGGTAAACAGTGATAAAATAGGTTGTCATTGATGAAAACTAGTGCTAATGACCTTATGTTAAGCAATTATGGTTATGTAAGTATTATGGATTTAATGAGTTCCATTCTATAAACAAATGATATGACATTTTTTAAAATGTCTTTTAGACATATTGTAGCTTAAATTTATTTTCTAGTGTATAGAACGTACAGAGTATATTGGAAGAAAATTAAGCAATAGAATTTTTCATATTCATTTGATAAATTCCTCATAAGTAAGAAAAGAAAGAGAATTTTATACGTGTTGTCGGGGTCCGACTTAGTGATCTGGGGTTAGTGACTAAGGCATTCAACTTTCATTGACTAGACTTGTTTTTTCACATCAACATAATTATTTTTATCATAACTATGCTATGAACCACATCTAAAATGAAGGTTAATGATCAAAATAATTTCTTGTTAAAATGTCAACAAGCAATATCTCTAGTTAAAACTAAAAAACAACTGTACAATAAACATGTTAAAATGTCCCTTGAAAAAAGAGTAAGTTTATTCTGAATAAAAAGTATTGTAAAACAAACTGGATTATGAATGTAGACTCGTTTGTTTTATAACTTACACTATGAAAGCCAAGTGAAATTGATTTGACAATAGTAACTGCTAACATGAGATAATGAATTCGATAAACCGAATTTCTAAACAAAAAAAAATTAATTAAATAACAAGTAAACAGAACGTGTAAGTGAAAAGGGAAAAAATCCCATGAAATCGTTTTATTGGGTTGAGTCATTTTTGGATAAATCAAGATTTATTTTCTGAATTAAGAGATACTTAGATTATTTACTCTACGATAGATATATATGTTTATATCATGGTAAAACAATGATTAACTGAGGAAATTCATGGAATTGTAAGATGATAAATAGTTATATTGATAATTCATTGATGTAAACGATTATCGGATTAAAATTGAATGAACTTGAGAGAACAAAATCAATGATCAAAGATCTCTATTAAGGAAATAAAGCTATTGTTTATGTTGAAAATAAAACATTGGATCAAGATGCTAAAATTAATTAATGAAAAGGATGTGCTACAATGAAAGCAACAATAAAATTAACCTTTCATTTTTGTTAAATAATCACATTAGAAAATATATTGTAATGATGAGAAATGAGACAAGCTCAAAACTGTGAAACTTTTCAATATGCATTAACCGAAATTATAAATAAACATTTCTTGATTAATGACAGGATAATGATTACTTCCAAAATCATACATAGATATTAACAAAAAACTGTACAATATAATAATGGACGAAAATAAGTGATTCTACAGCCACTTTTTGTGTACATAAATTTTAAAATTAATCCGCAAGAGTTTGTGTACAAAACATTAAAGTGATTTTGTTGACTAATCTGAGAAAAACTGCATTTACATCTTAGTGGTGTAATAAAATCCCATATAATAATAGGTCAATTAGTTAAAGTTTGTTGATTCAAAAAATAACTGCTTAAGATCAATTTCAATATTATTTTTGTAAGCAGATTTTAGTGCAGAAAATAGGAAGAAACCAGTGCTTACTTTGATTTGCGAAGGTAAACAAACCAGAAAATACTAAGGAACAAATAAGCCAAACAAGAAATTGCATAAAGCATAGGCAATGGTTGTTGACCAGAAGATAAATAACTGTTTACATTCTTCTCAACCATTTTTAACTACAAAAAGATACAAAACAGAAACTAAGTCATGAAAATAAAACATATTGTTATTAAATTTATGCAAACAAGATCAATTTTAGAAATGAGGAAAACACCCCTTTTTATGGGAATCACCATTCACGTTTGTGAACCAGTTACATAGGTGAATGTATACATTCTTCCTAAATATTAATTTAAATACTTACTGAGTAAGCATTAGTTCAAGTAAATGACACAACCTAACCTGGTATTTCGTTATTTTTAAAAATGAAATCCTCTCGTTTTACACTTCATAAAATGCAATTCGTATGGTGCCCCCAAATGCCCTGGCACGGCCGAGAATGGGGAGAGTCCGCTCTCCCTCTCCAAATGCTCTCACACGGCCACGCGTATACAGCCTCTACCAGGGAAGTCCTACTCACTGCCTTCTCGTGACAGGAGTGTTGTTTACGAAAGTGAGAGGACGAAAAGTGAATGTCCGGTGCTTTAACTGGATTCCAAACCAATGGTGCACATTGGCTCCAGTATCCTGAGGGAAAAAATGGCGTATGGACCAATCGTTGGTCACTGGCTACCATGGGACTGTATCTCCTTACGATGCTCCACTGCCTTGTGGATCAGATCTTCAGGTCGAAGGCTCGGAGTGTGGCCCCCTAAGAAAACCACCTGCTTCGGTTTAGGCACCCGGGCAGTATCACAGCCCCCACAAATATCAAATGAGATCTGTGTAGCGCATATGTATTTGGTGCCTCTTTGTACCAATATCTATGTGTTAAAATAGATAAATAATAAATAAATTCATATGGTATTAACCGACATAGAATGATAGTGATGTTGATGTTTTGAACGGATTTTCCACCTTCCAAGCGTAAAGTGTTACTTCAAAGTCAATCTGGTTGCATGTTTAGATTGAAAATAATGAATGAGTATATTAAATGTATTCACAATTATATCTATTTTGTGAATCATATTTCTTTCATGAGAACGCATGGGCAGAAATGAAACCCTTATTTGGATTCATCATTTTATGCTACCTGCAGCATAAGAAATGTACATCTTATCGTTTAATAAACAGTGAAGACACATTATGCATCAAGTCTCAACTATCACCGAACGGAACACGTAATCACAATCAATGAGAATCTAGAGAATTTGACTTTTCAAATACCACTTAAGTGTATAATCAATGAACGTTACTGAGTAGAATTACTTAAAAAACTCTATTAAAAAAGCTTTTTACATTATACACAGCAACTTAGCAAAATGATCACAGTGATTAAAGCACTTGACTTCCAACTAACAGATTGAACGTCTGAGCCCCGTCACACCTACTTTAGTTTGGACAGTCGATTAATAGCACTGCCTCTCACACAAACGGTATTTCACTAGCCCTAGTGTACAAATCTCTGCTTAGTGCATAGATCGCATCATTATCTTCAACAAAGTCAAAACTTACTGTTAAGTTAACTGAATGACGTTTACCAGATTCTACATTTAATTCAGCACAATTATGAAAGTATAGATGATATAAGCCTTCTTCAGATGTATTCAAGAAACGAACTGTAAACTAAACAGGGTAAAAGTTACTTTTTAGAACATACATTACAAGGTGAATACATTCAAAAATATTACGATGATTATATGATATGAACTTAAGAAATTCATATCAGATATTCTCAATTTTCTCCGAGTATCTCGGCTTAATAAGCTAACATAAAAATGATAACATGTGAAGTTGATTTAATAGCTTAAGAGGTTACAACCTTTAACATAATAGTTCAAGTATATATGATATTCATGAGTTCCAAATACTTCCACTGATTATAATAGGATAATAACAATAATAACGCTAATAAGAGATTATGAAACTAAATGCTCAAGAAAATAAAACAACAAGTTTTTTGTCATATGAAAAACCGATGCTTATTAAATAAACATATGCTTTGAATCATATTAATTAATATGAAGATTACATATACACTACTTCACAGTCCTAGCAGTGGAGTGAGTAGTAAAGCAGTAAATTATGATTAACTTTAATTGAGATCATGAACTGATCAATGTTAGACCATCATTGAAAACCTGGAAGCACTGGATGGTCGGTTCTTCCTAATCTGTAACTCCACACCAGTGCACATCCACGACCCCGCTCGCGGGATTCGAACCCGGGGTCTTTAGTTTCGCACGTGAACACTTAACCTCTAGACCTCAGAGACAACATCCAACGGTGTTAACGGTTAACTCCAATTCATCCACAATATTGCGCAACTGTCTTCCACTGTCTTCGGTGGGTAACTGCCTCACACCTGAGACAGTTGAACTCCACTGGTCATGGCTTCTCACCAGAACTCCGAGAATTACTTTTCGAAACTAGTCATTAGTGAGCACACGATAATCATCAGTATAGGGTTGTGGATATTGTTGAGGTTTGAGAGATTGAAGGTCCTGGGTTCGAATCCCGCACGCAGGATCATGGATGCGCACTACTGAGGAATCCCAGACTAGGGCGAAACAGCCATCCAGTGCTTCCAGGTTTCTAATGTTGGTCTAGCATTAATCGGTTCATGATCTCAATTAAAACTTAACAATATCTACAACCCTATACTGAGAATTACGATTAATTCTTATAAGCAACGATATGCCCATTTAAATATCTGACTTTGATAAATAAATAAAACCACTTAAATACGTAAGGAGTTTCCAAACACTTGTCAGCTAGAATAGGATAATAAAAAATTTATATTTTTTCTAAAAAAAATCACTCACATTAGCACTTATTACATTGTCTTTAACTTCGTACGGAATCCGCTGCAATGAACCTTATAAAGAAAAGGAATGAGAACAGTATTACTTCTTGCAATCTCACTAAAACAAATGATCTATCACATATTCGTTACAATTTCGCAAGACTAGCCCAATTATTAATGCTTTGTGTTGGTAATCACCAGTTTTTCTGTTGAGAAATAATGTACAAGTTGGATCTAGCTGACTGAATTGATCATGGAATGTTTAAAAACCTCAAACGAACACATTTGGAGTTGAGATTATTACGACTAAGTGATGACGGACCATACAGCTTGTCATACACTAACACAGGTTTTGGTTTCAAACGGTTTCGAATACAGTATTTTAGACGGATATTTTACATTTCAGAATGGCCGAATAATATCTTCCTTTACTTTTTAAATAATTGAAAGTTATGACAGTCCGCTGAAACGTATAAACTAACAGTTTACACAAAAAATATTTCTTTTCGCACACTTTTGGATTAAACAACCCAACTAAAACACATATGCCAAGCAAAGTAAGGTTAGATAAATTAGTCTACAGAAGTGTGGTGCAGTGTGTGAAATAATCCATTGGGTATAATTATAGAATGCAATCGGAATAAACAATTTAGTAAACATATAGAATAATATTTGATCATTATTAACATGATCAGATAGCACAAACTTAAGTGACCTGATAACTGAAGAAAATGTTTAAACCATTAAGTTCCTTGATTCGTTTGAAAAGTATGAAGTCTATTCTTAGTCTACACTTTTCCTTTCTCTCTCTCTTGAAACATTAGTTACGAAAGTGACGGAATAGCAACTAGAGTAGTTTCAATCAAAATTCTAACTCCTGAAAATAATAAAAACAGATTTTCGAATCAAATATTGCGATATTAATAGCTTAAGAGAGGAGTATAAAATAACAGACCTCCACAATGTGACCGCTAATACTTTTACGTTACTATTCCAGTGCAACCCAACCGACAATACTTTATAAACTTCATAACGACTCAATGTATACTAATTTTCCCTAACAAATGAAATAAGATTACTTTAGAAAACAAAATAAACTCAAATTAATTCTCAATTGTACTAGTTTTGATAACCGACACTTCAGTGGATTTAGTTTACAGCACGGACTAGCTTTATCTAGATACCCACTGAGAACTAGTAAGTCGATGTAAACCTGGTACAAATTGCCATACTATATCAGTAAAGCGAGATGACATTAACACGAGAAATACCAAAGTTGTAAAAGTAGAAGTATCAATGATAATAAGAAAGATAAAACAATGGAAAAGTTGGTTTCAAAAGAAAGGATAAGTTTAAAGGATAGAAGGTATGAAATAATTCTAAAACTCGGAATGTAAGAGAAGACAAGAAGTGAGCGCATCTAAGCCATTGAGACCGATTCTGAGCCATGTCACTTGATGTCTCCAACCACTATTTACGATAAATGCGAAGACCCCAACCAAGTAGTCTGTACCTAACAGCATGTTTTAGACTAACGGTAAATGACTTTATGAACTGGTGTCACACTTCATTTGGCAGAGCCTAGTTTTCTTCCAATCCATATCTAAGTCACTAAACATTGTGCGTCGAGGTAAGTAGTGGCTGTCCACATGTAATGTGAGTTTCAATCACTTTAGTCAAAGATTTAAAATATTGTCAACTAATTTATTTTATTTGTCTACTACCCTAAATTTAATCTCAACATTGCTCATTCGGTGATCCCAAATAACACAACTAATTTTGAATGGGATTATACTCAATACTCAGTTAGTCAGTCAGCTACAACGTAGGACCAAGCACATATATGCATCGGTCCGAGTTGCCACACCTCATTGGCACAAGATGAGTACCAAATTCAGAGTAGTAACCTATGAATGTTTTCTACCTTTGAGAGTCAAGTTTCACAGATAGTGAGCACTGAGAATAGTTTGTACTGACAGGGTATTACTCAGAAGCTTTTATGTGAAAAACAACAAACCATTTTTGTACTGACAAATAAACTTACCAAAAGGAGTAATTTGAGATAAGATAATTCGGAAAACCTTTTGTAACTGTGAATCATCACTTGGCTCAATATGATATTTAGCTTTACGGACTGGGAATTGTCGCTCTTCATTCTTAGTATTTTGTGAGTATTCAGCAACTTCACGTAGAAGTTGATAGACAAGATATTGTTGTCGATGAAGTTCTAATACATTCATAAATTTAACTTTTTCTATAAGTTTCGGTTCAGATAATATTATCTGGAAGAATTAAACAAAGAACAAGAAATAAGCGTATAAGATATTCATTACACTTGGAAAAAAGTTTAGATTAACACTATTTACAATAGCTACCCAGTCAATGAATAGCGAAATAGTGGATGTCTAAATAAATTTCATCTAGCAAATTTTTAAATCGACATCTAACAGACATTATGATATATTCTGTACAAAGATTAGGGTTTACAATGTTTGCTAAGTAGCAATGTGAACTATCGAAGTGTAAGATATTTTGTTTATCATCTTTCTTTGCAAATTCAATCTCTTCAGTTAGATAAGCAAATGTTGAGGTAGATGTTCAGTTTGTTGGATTAATTTAAGTTGGAATTATTTATAGGCAATGAGGAATTACATTAATTGGTCATTACGCAGACTTAATATATATATATATATATATATATATATATATATATATATATATATATATATATATATATATATATAATATGCAATTCTATAAGAAACTTACGGCATTTATTGCTTTAGCCAACGAGAGGCTTCGGTCAGTAACCAACCGCAAACAGGTAAGAGCGTATTGAATATTGTCAATCAAACCTATGGGTTTGATAGCAGGTTGACCATCCTCTTCCATTTCTAAAGAAGAGGCTTCAAAAATTACACCTTTATAATTTGGATCATAATTGTGTATCACCAGTGATCTATTTAAGCAAAAAGGTCAGAATATTACCAGCAAACCGCTAACTTAGATGGTTTGTCAAATGAGAGGTAAATAAATTTAAATGACTTATCCCAAAAACAAGAATTTGACTTGGATTCCTATAGAAGATGAGTAAGCAAGTTAATGAAGTTCGACGTACAATAAGTGGCGTTACTCCAGAATCCCCAGCTTTATCCAGAGTAAAAGTTATCTGTAAAGTAAAATAGATTACATGTCATACGACACAAGATCGAACTCATTATTTTTATTTTAATAAATACTTTGACGTACTTATCATAGAAATGTTAGAAGGCCTGTTGCCTCGAGAAATTCAAACAAAATAATGAGAAAACATGTGTATTAAACCATTTCAAATCAATCAACAATGTCTAATCAGTTGCTAACAGGCTATGGTACTATCGGTAATTGCCTGATGTACTTGGATTTTATGGAAGACAAGATTGAAGTTCAATCATATGCTTAAGTAATGGGTCCAGTAGGAATGGTTTCAGTTTCCGTTTCAGTTTGGAAAGGACAGGAGGCTTGATGGCCTGTGTTAGTCCTGGCAATTGTGTTCTCTCAGTTGATCCAACTTTCTTTTGAAAGAATATACGGATGGAGCTTCAACCACGTGTTGAGGTAATGAATTCCACTCGCTATTACGGGAATCAGCTTAGTTGCTGTTCTCTGGACCTTTTCCAAAAGCTCACTGTCTTTTTTTAAGCAGGGGCTAGCCGCTTGTATGCAGTACTCAAGTTTAGGACGTATGAACACTGTATACAAAGTCAAAAACGTTTGAGCGTCGACATGAGTAAAAGCCCTACGTATTGACCATAAAGTCCTAAAAGCTTTGGCGGCTATTGCACGGCAGTGTGCAGTAGTCTTCAGATCTTGGCTAACGATGACTCCTAAGTCATTATGTGTCTGCACAACAGGTAGCTCAGTGTTATTCATCGTGTATGTATCTGAACCTTGATGACCGATATGCATCACAACACACTTGGAAGTATTTATCGGCAGCTGCCATGTATGAGACCATTCGGATAATTTCTTCAGGTCATTTTGGAGTTCTGAACTATCACCCTTACATCGTATCGTTCTCCATATCTTGACATCGTCAGCATATAGCAAGACCGATGATGATAGTAAGCGAGGAAGGCCATTTACATACAGGAGGAATAGCACTGGCCCCAAAACTGTACCCTGGGGCACTCCACTAAGCACAGTTTCCCAGCTAGATAATTTTGAGTTTACCCGTACTCTTTGTTGGCGCCCAACAAGGAAGTCTTCTATCCACGTCAATAGATTGCCTCTAATTTCGACATTTTTTAGCTTAGATAACAGCCGGTTGTGCGGAACCTTGTCAAAAGCTTTGCTGAAATCAATGTAAGTCACGTCTACAGGTAACTTTTGGTCCTTAAAAGCGCACCAGCTTTCTCGAGTGACTAATAAGTTAATGTGACAAGAATAACCTATTCTGAAACCGTGCTGTTTCTCCGAGAGGATTCGGTTTACATCGAGGTATTTAAACAGCTCTTTCCGAATAATCTTTTCTAAGATTTTAACAACCACACTAGTTAGGCTAACGGGTCGGTAATTCTCAGGTTTATGTTTCGTACCTGTTTTGAAGACAGGACTTACTATGGCGTTCTTCCAGTCTTTTGGTAAACGACCCTGCGTAACGGATAGCTTAAGGCATATATTTAAAGGGTTCGCAACGAAGTTAGATAATTCCTTTAGTAGCCTAGGATGCAATTCATCGTGCCCCATGGATTTACCTATGTCAAGCTTATTTAGCAGATCAAAGACATAGAGTTCATTTATAGTCACGCTATCCAGTGTATGTATGGGGGGTTTGTATGCGCTGACGGGAAGGGTGCTTCTATGGTATATACATTGCTAAAGTAGTTTGAGAACATTTGAGCCTTACCAAAGTCATCTTCCACTAATGATGCGGCAGTACTGTCTCCCCATAGTGCAGGAATAATTCCTCTTCTTTTTGTCCTATGGTTTATATAGGAATACAGGCGTTTAGGACATTCTATGGATTCCTTAACAATTTTTTCTTCGTACAGCTTTCTAGACTTACGGAGGGTCGAGGCACAGGTATTTCTAGCTTTTCGGTACTGAGATTTCGTCTCATCAGTCCCCAGTAACCTAAATCTATCCCACATTTTTCTTCTTACGGAGAAGGATGCGGACCTCCCTATTGAACCATGGTGGGGAGTTTCTCGGCCCCCTTGGTATAGTCCAAGGAATGTGGGGTGCGGTAACTTTTAAGTATAAGTTTCGGAATGCATCTCAAGCCGTTTCAATTGAGGACTCTGGGTCTACTGTCCAATCTACTAATGATGCCGAGTGCATGATATCTGGTATGCTTGCTTTCCAGACGTTAGGTCTGGATTGAGTTGACGCTTGCTCGTGATTGACAGTTATATGGAAGTCAAAAGTTAAAACTGCATGATCACTTTTGCCTAGGGGTGGCATGTAAAGGAGGTTCGCAACGTCATCCTCATAGTGAGTTAATATAAGATCTAGTAAGGATGATTCAGTGTCCGGGTCGTACCTAGTCGCTTCTTTCACATGTTGCACTAAGGCATATGTTATAACCGCATCAACTAGTTCCTGCTCGAAGGAATTATCTGATGATTCGGTTCGCAGATTTCCCCAGTCTACCATAGGTGTACTGAAGTCCCCTAGGATTAGACATCGACCACTTCGCGACCAATTTTTGAGCCTGTTTAACAGGACACCATTTACCTCACAGCTTGGTCTGCGATAGACCAAACCAATTAGCAGCTCTTGCCCCTTGAATTTCAAGCGGCAACTAACCAATTCACACGTCCCACTATCATGGGATACACTATCAATAATGACAAACGGGATAGCATTCCTAATGAATAGAGCTACTCCCCCTCCTTTACGCTTATGTATCCTGTCGGTCCTTACTAAAGTAAAACCCTCAAAATCGAGTTCCATATTATCTATAGACTGTGTCAGCCAGATTTCTGTGACTGCGATTATGTCTGGCTTTGTCGAGCCAATCTGTTCACCTAGTTCCGATAGCTTATTGAGCAAGCTTCGGGCATTAGTGTAACAGATAATTTACAATTTTCAGGTCCTTTTCGCCAGAGTCTAACCTCATTTGTAGTTCCTTTCCGGTTTCCCGTCTTTTTACACGGTCTGCCAACGGCAAGTCCTTTCGGATAAAAACTCCCGAACCCTTTAATTTATGTCCGTTCTGCAAAATTAAGTCCCTTTCATTCGAAGATTTGAAAACTACTTTAAGCAGTCTATATTGATTAGGCTTCAAGTTCGCTAAACTACCTAGTCTATACACCTTTAGCAAGGTGACACCGGAGATATTTTGAGGCATGAGTTGATTAAGTAGCTGTTTTATCAGGACAATGCCATGCTCAAAACGAGTTTATTGGTTCGGAGCTTTCGCTCTCCTTGATCCTATGAAAAATGACTGATGTGTTACTGTGATCAGCCTTCGATTTTTCGACTTCTTTTGTGGGGGCAGGGTTCCCTTTTATATCGTTTTTCTGTTTCTTCCTCACAACCTGCACCGATTCGTCAACGTTGCTTGGAGAAGCAACCACAGTCGCGTCAAACATACTGTGGGATTCCGGAGGGTTTTCGATGACTTGGGAGGTCAGGTTTGGTGACCCTTTAGAAACTGATCGAGCCTTGCGGTTGCGGCCTCTATGTGTTTCTTTCTGGATACCATTTTGAGGACGTGGGACAGAAAAAACTTTTTTCCTTGAGTTTTTTGTGCGGACAGAACTCTTTGGGGACTGTTCTCCCTCCTTTGGTCGGTGCGAGTCATCTGTTTTCGAACTCACTTTAGTTTGCCTCACGCCGATTTGCGTGTCAACGGAGCGAGTACTTGATGATGTGTCGCGACCACTCTTGTCAAAACATTTTTTAGCAGCACTAACCAATGAGATGGCCTCGGTTAGCAAGCTGTTAGCATCCGAACAGCACTGTTGACAGAGCCATACGCAACCATTCCTACTGAACCGTCTGAAAGCTGCAGGCGTTAAATTTGTGCAAACTTCGTGGTATCATCCTTTGCACTCATCGCACTGCATGCCGCTTTCAACAGGATAACGACAGCCCAGGCGTTGGCAATTACTTTTTTTGCACTGTCCAGTCATTTAAACACGGATTTTTTTTACAAAGAACTAGATGCAAAAATACTCAGGGACAAAAAATAATCTATGACCAAAAAAAGTGGAAAACTGTGGATCGTTAGAACCAAAAGTACTAACAGATACTATAAAAAAACAGAGTACTCAAAAGTACTGACAACAAAACTACTTTAGGAACAAAAACGATAATCTAATCGAATACTTTAACTGAAAGAAACTCAATTAAAATGAAAAACAGTAGTTTTGATACGTATAAACGATCAAAACAATAGAATTTACTCAGCGAGGAAAAATACCACTGTCCTTTTTGAATAGCGCGCCTTGGAATACAAATCATAATAAATGATAATCAAGAAGGTTCCAAAGTTAAGAAGAGGAAATAAGAGTTATCAATCAAGAAACGGATTACAATCGAAGACGAAGCGATTTGGTTATTAATCGAATCCAAATTGAATACACAGCATGAACCGCAGCCAAGCATCAAACCAGACAGTTTGTGGTGTGATTTTAGTTCCTATACCTATGACTTCTAACATCTTGTTTTATTCAACTACCTGACAAGTACAGCGTTGCTTCATTGTGGTGACTGAACGCTCTATTATGAAGAAAAAGTGACATTAAGCTCAGTCCACTAATCTATAAATTTTTAGTAAAGCAAATGACCACTAACTAAATTCAAGTGTTATCACCATTTAGAAGCATTTGATCAACCTAAATATCTGTTGAACTTAAAAACGTTGATTTCTCTGAAAATATTGTTTTTCAGGAGCATACTTTGACAAAAGCCAGTATGTTACATACATAAGACTCATATGAATAAAGTGATAAGAGAGCAAATATGATGAATGATATGATCTGATATGTGTATTTACGATTGAAGGTAATGTAAGCTGTTCTTTTGAATTGTACATATCTAATCAAATGATGTATAAATAGGATGATGATTCAGATACATAAGTTCATCACTTGTAGTCAAATGCAAAATCAGTCCCTTAAAGCTACTAATACTAATTATTAGTTGCATTATCTAACGTAAAGATCAAGAACATGAAACAGGAAACTTGAATTGACCGACTTCAGGCTAGTTACTGGTATTTTCATTCCACACAGAATTCAGGTTCTTAAACTAATCTCAATCAAGCAGTTGACGAAAAGTGAAAAATCGTAGAGAAGACGGAATCTACATGAAGTGATACTTGAGGCGTTCTGACCATAGTTTTAACTACCCTGTTAGGCATTAGATAAGCTTTTTTTTAATGAACTTTGCTAACAGTTTTTAAACTTCCAGGATGGACTTTTCCAAATAACTGTATAGCTTTACCCATCGTCCTTACTTTTTTGCTTACGTTATCAAATATCACCCATGACCACGGTGTAGAATGTAGTAGCCTATATTTAAGTTGATTCCGTTCGTTGTTGTGCGTAAAGCAAAATGGAATGAGTTTTGGAGTGTCTGTGAGCTGAGTAAATACTAAAACCAGACATTTCCTAACATTCGTTTAGAATTTCCAAAACACTGAAAAACACGATACAATCGTTTCTCGGGTGGACTTACCCTTAATATTGAGTGTGCAAGTCACCTATTGTAATTACTCTATCTATGTATGCAAACTTTTGGAAGTCGGGGAGCCTAAAGTAAGAAATACAGAGTAAATTACCTGGACCGGAAAAAAAATGAAATGGCCAAACTTCTCATGTCTCGGGTCACGACAGTGGGAAGTGATAAAGAACAAAAGGATGACAAACGATATTGTCCATGACAGTTAACTATACTGATCAGACTTAGGATACAGTATTTCAGGTTTATGGAAAAATTAGAAGTATACTCCAAGGTGATACAAGTACCACGTCTAAATTTACAGTAAATGTGACATTTTAACATATAAATTTGGAAAGCTTGTTTTTCCGACGATTGCAAAAGTTCATTTACAACTAGAATGAAACCACGAAAAATCTGGTGTCATCATAGGTGGGAAACCACATGAGACGACCAAACTTACATATTGTAAATCACCTTCCAGTTTCTGGATAAAAACAGAGAGAAATGAATCCTTTGCAAACCCAAAATGACTGCATAAGACTGATTTACGACCATCGTTCTGAAATTCATATAAGATATTAAGCATTTGAAACCTTTAGATTAAGAATGTGTTTTCGACTAGCAAGAGGTTCACACAGAAGTACAACTACCCAGAACACACAGAGAGAGATATTCATCACGAAGGTAGCGCAAGTGTTAGTCAGCGCGCGTCGTAATACGGTACAAATGATTGTGGACGGTATAGAAGCTTTCACTTAACGGGCTTCCGTGTCTAGTAGTAATGAGTCACCAATACCTTCAGGCAGGAACCCTAGTGTACCAACGATAAAAAATGAAAAAGAAATTGGTAAATCATAGTAAGGTACCATCCTTAGTCCTTAAGTGTAGGTCAAGTTGCCTCTTAAAAAACTCTTGAGAAGTTGCTTGAACTAGCTCATCCGGCAGCGAATTCCAGCACTTGACAACTCTCAGAGAGTAGAAGTTGTGTCTACAGTTCGTTCTGATGTGTTTTGTTTCTAGTTTCTGGGTGTTACCTCTTAGGTTTGCGTTGAAGCTTAACTGAAGTATGTGTTTAAGGGGATGATCAAAAGTGCTAAGGTTACTGCAAGTCATTGGAAGGTCACTTCTAAGATGCCTATACTCTAATATGTAAAGGTTAAATGAATGGAGGCGTTCTTCATAAAGCTTGAATTTGAATCCCTGAATTGATTTCGAGGCTCGTCTTTAAATATGCTCCAGAGTTTATTTATTTATTTATTAGAACACATAAATATTTGTACAAGAGGACACCAAATATATATGCGCCGTCCAAAACAATGATAATGGTAAGAGAAAAAAAGAAGGTAAGGAGCGTAAAAGAAAAAAAGAGGAGCAATAACAACCACGAATTAGTGTAAGGTAGTGTATCCATAGTAATGGAGGAAATGGAAAGGTACAACCAAAAGAATTCTTTCAGTTAAGGAAGATACAACCACTTTTTATGAAGAAAGTAAAAGAAGGTTACAGCAGGATCGCCACTGGCTTCTACTCTGAGCAATATGTGGTAACGTCTCTAGCCACTGTGTTGCACTATCCCTCGGACCCCAGCCAAGGAGTCGTGAAGGACCAACAGAAGCCAGCCCTTTGCAGCTTTCTTTCATACCACAACACCATATCATACACTAACCAACTCTCCGTTTTTTTCAATTTCTGCATTGCTGACATGTTGCTGCCACTGAATGTCAGCAATCCTTCGGAGACAGCAATGATCAATCACAGAGTCGTCTAACATCCTCAACTCGGAGAGGCCAGGTTTCACAAACATAGAGCAAAACTGCTCTCACGGCCAGACTAACATCACGAAGGCGCCAAAGGTGGCCCAGATTGGCATAAGCCGCTCTGGCTTTCACTATACGTGCATTGGTCTCATCACTCACACCACCACCAGCACTTATGCAGCTACCTAGATACACGAACTTCTCGACTACTTCAATCTGCTCACCATCCAGAGTGAGTACAGGATTAGAATCCTGCCAGTCTTGTAGAAGAACTTTGCACTTCGAAGGTGCAAAGCACATACCATACCTACGGACACTGATTGCCAACTGATTAAGTGCGGATTGTATGGCTTGAACATTCTCGCACAATAAGACAATATCATCCGCATACTCAAGGTCGAGAAGTCTTTCTCCAGGCAACAGATCCACACCACCATTACTTACATCCATCAGAGCTGTTTCCAGAATGTCATCGATGGCAAAGTTGAAGAGGAATGGTGAGATTGAGCAACCCTAACTAACTTCACTGCTTGAATGGAATAGTGGAGAAAGGTGGTTGTATGCCCTCACTCTGCCTGAGGTGTTTGTGTACAGGGCTTTTAGGATGTTAATAAACTTCTCAGGCACACCCTTCTTCAATAGACAATCCCAGAGAACAGTCCTGTTCGACGAATCGAAGGCAGCCCTAATGTCAAGAAACACTACGATTGTTGGTCTTTGATAAGTATGGCGGTGTTCTAACACTTGGCGGAGAGTGAAGATATGATCAATATGATCAATAGGACGCGAGGTGGTACATCAGCGATGACTGTGCCGAAAGTTAGTGCTAGCCAGAAACAGGTTGTGGTCTGTGCACAGTTGCAGTAGACGTTCCCCGTTATCTGTCCTGCGACCAACAAGTCCCCATCGGCCACCTAAACGGCTCTCTTCTGTGCCTAGACGCCCGACCTGAGCATTCAAGTCTCCGGCTAGTACTACAATATCTGTGGGATGCACTTTCTGGAGAAGAACAGATAACTGGTGGTAGAGCTCATCCTTGATTGCATCCGGGCTGCAATCTGTCGGGGCATAGGCGGAGATGACGAAAAGACATCGTTTCTCACGCCGATTTCTTTTCACTTTGATGGAACTTTCTAATCTAACAGCACATAACCGACTGTTAATGGGGATCCAGTCGACTAGTGCTGCCTCAGCTCTAGCGCTTAGTGCGACACCAACGCCAGCAAGACCAGACGAAGATGCCACAGGGTCCCCGGATAAACGCACATAAAACAAGCTTTTTGAAGCGACAGATGGAGACCGAACTTGTAGTACCTCACCAGAGTCTTGAATACGGGTCTCGGATAGACAACAAACGTCGATATTAAGACTTTCCAAAAACAACTAGCCCTATCTGTTGTCCGACCTGCATAAGTGTGCGAACGTTGAAGACAGCCAGTTTGAATGGTGCACGTGGTTTCAGAAAGACTGCTTCAGTACTCGTATTCGGTGGCAACATACAATTTTCAACCAGGCAGTGACTCAAGAACGTTTAGATAAAGCTGAATTTTTACCATAGGCGAGCTGCTGTATAAGTCGAAAAATAAGGATACACAAAGTGGAAATAAAAGAGAATGAATAAATGACGTAGTAAATAATAATAATGTGAATCGTTTGACTGGTATTTTCCGTAAGTGTCGTCATTTCGTTGTGTTTGTGTGTGGGCTGTGATACTCCCCGGGTGCCCAGACCGGAGCAGATGGTTTCTTTAGGGGGCCACACCCCGAGCCTTTGACCTAAAAATCTGATCCACAAGGCAATAGAACATCGTAAGGAGATGCAGTTCCATTGTAGCTGGTGACCAACAATTGGTTCATGCGCCATTTTCTCCCTCAGGATACTGGAGCCAATGTGCACCATTGGTTTGGAATCCAGTTAAAGCACCAGACATTCACGTTTCGTCCTCTCACTTTCGTAAACAACACTCCTGTCACAAGAAGGCAGTGAGTAGGACTTCCCTGGTAGAGGCTGTATACGCGTGGCCGTGTGAGAGTATTTCGAGAGGGAGGGTGAGCCCACCTCTCTCCCGGCCATACCAGGGATATGGAGGTACTGCAGAGTGTCCTTATCCTTATGGAGCGATGGAGAAATACAATGTTCCTTCGCTCTAAATAGGGACGAATGAAAGTGTTGAAGATTATGTGGAAAGTTTTCCGTCAAACTGGCCGAAAATGCGTTTCAATGTTACCAGTACAAGGTATACTCGAAAGGAATTTTTGTCTCAGTTAGCATTAGACTTCAAATCGTAGGTTACCACGACTCCTAAATCTTTTCCAACTTGGGATACTTCTAGGGAGGAGTTTCTTAAGGTGTACCTGTAGTCTGTAACATGTCTTAGATGGACTACTTTATACTTCGAATTATTTAAGTTATGTCCGTTGTTGTTTGCCCAACTTCGAAGTCGAGCAAGATCCTACCGAGGTGCTAGTATATTCTCTTGGTTGCGTACCTCTATACAAAGTTTTACATCATCAAGTCAGACGATACCTGTCGTGGAATATCGTTTATATAAATCAAGAAATGAAGAGGTCCTAGTAATGGGCCCTGGGGGACCCCGCTAAGACGATCTACAGCCTGAGAGAAAGTAACGTCAACTCTGACCTTAAAATGTCGATTTTTTAGACACTAACTGAGCCATTCAATTAAATGTGATCTGATACCTAATCGTTTGAGCTTATTGCTTGACCTGATCAAAAGCTTTAGAAAAGTCAAAGTAAATGACATCAACCTTCCCTTTGTGATCAATGATCTTTGTCCATCTACCCGTCACAGTCAACCGTTTGGTTATACGAGAGTGAACCTTTTTGAAACCGTGCTATTGGGGTGAAGAGAAATTTATGGATAGCAAGTAGTCGAGCAGACCATCGAATATCGGGGACTTCATAATTTTTGAAAGTTCGCCGCGTTGACCTCCTTTGAAGATTTGTGTGATGTTAGGCAGCTTCCAAATTTCCGGTAGTTTGCCTCGGCTTGGCGAGTGTGGAAACATCTCGCTAAACGGTGTTGTCAGGATTAAAGCCGCTTCCCTCAGTATAGAAGAATGGACCATATCCGAACCAGGAGAAGTGTTTTTACTTAGGTGTTGCAGTTTCCTGTACACCAAGTCAACGCTCAGGTTCACCTCAGAAAGTCCTGTGCAGTTGCAGATAAAGCTTTGAATAATAAAGCTAATGCGGGTCGGTTGAAATGTCCGAGGGGATTGTTCACCTAGAAGGCTAGAGGCGTCACCATCGTTATTGGACGGGCGATTAAGACCTAGCAGCTGGGAACCTCCATTTCTAGCTTTTCGAAGAGAGGCTGCATAACGGAATAAGCTTTTCGAATTGGAAAAAAATTTGTCCATAAGCTTTATCTGATACTGAAGCCTGCCTTCTCTTATTGCCTTTTTACATATGCTACTTATATGTCTGTATAGCCTGCACGCGCCATTGTTTTCGGTACGCTTGTGCTCCGCCCAACAGTTCCTTTCGCGGCTTAGCAAACAAATAGTGCGGACCTGGATGTTATAGGTTGCTTGTAGATTTTAGGGGCTATTTGATGAACAGGCTGCCATGTAGAACATAAAATCGTGTGCAGTAAGAAATCCCAATGAGCATCCACATCAAGTTCATCTACCGTAGATTGTCCAGTAAAGCCGACACATCAAACCGTCCGGAATTCCAGTGACTGCTGTTGGTAAGATGTCTGAGCTAAGTTTTGCTGATAAGACTCAAAGCTGTGATGGCATGAGTACTTTTACCCAGAGGAGCCAAGATTAAGAGTCTGTCGATTAGGAATTCTTTGCTTGTAAATACGCGATCTAAGCGCGACGGCGTTTGATTGTTTCTCAAACGAGTTGCCGACTTCACATCTTCGAATAATCCCAGATCCTCAATGACGTTGAAGAACCGAGCTTTAGTTGAGTTCTCACGCCCAATATATGTATATTCCGCGAAATGGACTTCAGGAAGATTGAAGTCCCCCAGAATCGGGATATGAGTGAACCGAGACGAGTAGAGCGGGATAATCCCTCCAGTATACGATTTTTGTATTCGATATCAGCAGTGGGCTTCCTGTAGAGGACTCCAACTAGACACCTCGATGTGTTAAACAATCTTACTGAGCACCATACGGATTGATCAAGACTGATAAACTCTTGGTTGTGCACTTGATGTTCCCCCAGGCAGGACCGTAAATATAAGGGTTCTCCACGTTCGATTCCTGTTTTTCTGTCATTGAGAAAAGAAGAAATTCCAGGCATTGCGAGCTCCTGGTCTGTAAACTGAGAAGATATCCTATCAGATGAGCATTGTTAGCATTACTAAGTTCACGTAGCTCATTCATTTTATTCTGTAAAATCTCAGCGTTCATGTAGAAGCAATTTATGCCTTCAATTCGAAACGCGTGAGCTTCCCTGTCCTGTTTGTCTGTATGAGTCATACGTGGATGGACTGGTAGACTATCTACACAAAGTTTTCCAAGTTGGTTGCCCCTGTCCTTTTCACGCTTATTTATGATCAAGACACTCAACAAGTGCAATGGCTAGCTCCAACTTTGGTTTTGGGCAGAATAGAAGAAGCTTTCGCTTAACGGGCTTCCGTACCTAATAACAGCAGATCACTAATAACTCCAGGCAGGAGCATATGTATATCGTCGATAAAAGAGGAAAAAGAAATTGGTAAATCATAGTCAAATACTATCCTTAGTCCTTGAGACTATGTCAATTTTTAAGAGTTTCTATAAAGAAATCGCTTAATCTCAGGGTAAGAACTTCTTTGTGTGAAAAGAAAAGTTCGTAGGATCCTCGATTCTAGTCTAGACCGAAATAATTCAGTGGATATAGGCTAGTAAGAAACGAATCCCTGTAAGGAATGAAACCAGTTATTCATAGTTATATCGTATGATAGTTTGCTTCCAGAAGCGGAAGAACTATCCGATCCACACCACCTTATGTTCTCAGACCCATCAAGGTTTTAAACGGGGTGCCTTATGAACAAAAAACCAACAGCTTTTGACAAACGTGTAACATAAGCACGACCTGAAAAATTGAATGATGATTGGTTGATGTTTACCTACATACCTTACTGCTTTTTCAATAACACATTCAAAAAGAATAGTGATATTCTTCTTGCTGAGTTAATTTTATTTTTTTATTGTTCGTTACGCATCAAGATTACTGTTTTCGCTTAAATTAATCTTTTTCAGTTAAAGTGATCACCAAGAGCATCATCTTTGAAGGAAATTTATCATGTGTACTTTTTGAGCACAATGGTTCTTTCTGTGGTTGTTTACACTTGTGGTTCCAACAATTCAGTTTTTCACTATTTTCTGGCCATCAGTTCCTTTTGTCTCTGGGTATTACCTCTGTCTAGCTTCTTTTTTGAAAACCCCTGGTTAGTGACTGTACAGTGTAAAAAATGCAATTGCTAACACCGAGGCTGTCGATACCTTGTGGAGAGTGGCATACAACGCGATGAATTCGAAGGATGGTATCACGAAGTTTTCACGAGTTTAGTGCCCTCAATTTTCAAACGTTTTAGTTGTATATGGTTGTGTTAGCAATGCTGTTCGGACGCTTTCGGAAGCCATTGCAATGATGAACGCTGCTAAATGAAGTATAAGCGAGCGCGATCGTGACATCAAATGATACTCGCAAGGCCAATGCACAAATCGATGTGAAGTTACCTCAAACAAGCTCAGAGTCGATTGGTTTGCACGTGCCAAAGGAAGAAGGACCACATTCAAAAAGGTTTTTTAAAAATAAAAGCTCAAGAAAGGAACTATCTTCTGTTCCCTGCCCTCCAAATGGCCACAAGCAGGAAACACCTAGAAAATCTAATCGCAAGGCCGAGTTTGTTTCTGTCTGTAGTCAATTGTACTTCTTCTTAGGTTCATTGTGTGTCTGTCAGACTGTGTACTGGATGTGAACTCTATTTGATCTCGAATATGCGCAGCAATAAAACTGACAACCGGAATTGGGACAGACTCACATGTTTCCTGTAAGTGTATTTGATCAATATGTCGGTCGTGAGTACATAAATCATTTATATCTAGAGTTTAAACCGATAGTTTGTCAAACATTTTTCACCGAAATCCCCTTAGCATGTCGTAGATTATTTTCGCGACAATATGTATCATCTGCAGACTCCGAAAACCATTTATTGGAAAGAAAAATCCTTCGTTTTAATAGCTTTGATGGCGTCTCTTTCTTTACAGAATGTTTAGCGTTTCTATATTGAGTAGAAATGTATCTACCTCCTCTCCAATTTATTAAGTGTTAAAGCAGCGATAGAACAAATAGCATCTTTCAATGTCCTGACAAAATTTTCTGCCTGACTATTAGGACAAGGGTGCCTGGGAGCAGTGAACAGACGTCAGAGCTCCATGGCATTCAACCAGTTAGTGATTGTATTCGCAGCAAAATGAGAGTCATTATCAGTCACCATAACCATATGAATACCCTACTGACTAAAAAATCTCAATACATGGAATGTGACTTTAGAATTTGTTGAAGTTGTGAAAACAAATTCAGGCCACTTCGAAAAAGAATCAGTGATAACAAGTGCACAGTATCGGCCAAGAAATGAACCACAGTAGTCTGCATGAATTGTCTGCCAGTCCTCAGACGTTGCTGACCACTTAGTACACTTGAAGGATAAACTTTTCAACTTACGACATTTCCCACAATCGTTTGCCGTTCGACATATATCTGTATTTATCTTCGGCCACAAACATGTGAGCCTAGCCAAGGACTTCATCTTCTTAACATCTAAATTTGCACGATGAAAATCTTCAGGAACAGATTCACGTAAGGAGGAAGGAACAACAACACGATCATTTATACACAAAATACCATCAGAATGAGTGGGAAGCTCATCTCACCTTAAAAAATAAAAAGAGAATCTACTTGTCAGATTGACAATCCAACATTTCCGTATGGCACTGAGTATACATCCAAAATATCGACGAGTTTGTATAATGAGATCTTGATGTTTCAACTGTAAAGAGTGCACTAACAAAGTCTGAAGTATTAACAGACCTGTATTGTACTGATTATCGAGGAATGTAGCAACGTATCGAATTTATTTGGCACCTCTGGGATGAATCATATAGTCATATGCGAAACTCCGTTGTTGAACCACGGCAGCTAAGAAATGTGCTAAAGATTTATCAGAATGAAAAATGAAACTTAAAGCTCCACGATCTGTAGAAATAGCAAATTTATTTAAAAAATTAATATTTATGAAGACAGATAAAGCTTCTCGCTGATTTTGTAAATAATGCTGTTCAGTAACAGTAAGTTTGCGTGAAACAGAGAGGGTTGGTCTATCTTCCTGCTCTAAAACTGAACCCATATCCACATGCGATACATCGGTAGTAAGTGTAGAATTTACACTGGGGGAGAAAATTCTAAGAGCGGAATCACTTTGAAGAAACTTTAGTGGACTTCGTAAGCGTTGATCTTGTTCCTGACCCTGTCCAATAAACTTAACCCCCGTGGTTCTGTGTAGAGGTTCGCACCAATTCCCGTAAGAGAAGGATAATATGGGAGAGATTTGGGTTACTGAGTAGTGACGAGACAAAATCTCAATACCGTAAAGGTCGAAATATCTGTACCTCAATCCTCCACAAGTCTAGAAGACTGAATGGAACAAAGCTGGCTAGGAGTCTATAAATATCCTGAACTCATATGCAGGTATATAAAGCAAAAGTTTAAGAGAATAGGCAACATCCCAGTATTATCCGGAAACAGTAGCACTGAATCATTAATGGAGGGCAGTTATGGTAAAGCTCAGGCATGCTCAATGTACTTGCCGTAAATATGTCCTCCCTTTCAGTTCATACAAACCCACTTACTGTGAACATTAAAGAACTCGATGTCTTTGGTCTATGATATAAGATTGTCGAAGTCCATCCTATGATACTAAAGGAACAGACAAATTTTGTCGCGAATCCCCTAAGGATATGTTTTAATCCATCTGGAACCCAAGGTCGATTACTGTAAGAAGAATGCTGTCATAATCATTATCTTCAAAATATGTATGAGACTCATTCCAGTATCCAGACGAAAACCATGATTCTTTCTGAATAGCAGTATGATTCTAAAACAAGTTATTCGTCCCACTAACTTAATGATAACCTCTAGAAGCTGTTGCGCTCTTAAAAGTTAAGAGTTACTCATAGATGTTGCCTAAATTGACTTCAGTAAGGCTTTTAACAAATTGTCAAAACTGGCTGCGGTTGGAAGCGATTTATTCATGTGGATAAATGAGTTCCCAGTTAAGCGTCAAGTAAGAGTAAGGGTGAACTCAAAGTCGTCTAGCTGATAAGCTATGATTAGCCTAGTGTCCCAATGTACCGTTTCGAGGACAGGGTTGTTCTTCATGTATGAAAGGGAAGCTCATAGTCTTCTAGTAAAATCGATTTTGTTATATGCAGACGATGTCAAGATATGAAGAGCGATAAAAAGTGGTGACAATCTACAGATTCAAAATGATCTGAAGAAATTATCTGAATGGTAGAAATGGGAGTTACTGATAAATGTTTCAAAGTGCACAATGATCCCTCATACTCACCAAGGTACAGATGCATATACGGTGGATAAAATTGAGCTACCTACTGTCCAGACACAAAATGACCTAGGAGTCACTGTTAGCCAAAACTTGAAAACTAATTCACACTGCCGTATGACAGTCGACAAAGTTTTTTGAATCCTATAGTCAGTACGTGGAGCTTTTAGCCATGTCATTACCAAGAACTTTCAGACTTCGTATACAGTATTCGATAGTCATAAACTCTAGCGCCTAGCTACTGCATAAAAAGTTGATGAACTGTTGACAACGGTTCAAAGGACAGCAGGTAAGCTTAGCTCCCGTATGATGTTCGGCAGGCAAAACTAAGCCTGTATCCATTGTCGTATAGAAGAACAACAAGTGAATTAATCAGTTTTTAAGTAACTTGGTGATAAATTTGCATCTGGTATGCTTTCGTTTTTCTTGTATTCAAAAACAGAATATGCGAGAATACTCTAAGAATGTTCACAAGTCTAGAACAAATTACTTGTCGGCTTACTATCGACTTCCCCATTGAATCATCAGTGAATGAAATTTATTACCTCAAACTCGACTGAAGCTTCAACTTTTGACACTTCCTTATGAACGTTGAAACAGCTAAGAGATCACCACTGCCAGGACAAACACAGAAAACCTAACCTCCTGACCCTTGCAAAATCAAACTGATACGGTGACGGTTTCCTTGATCTATTGTACATTCATCAAAGTTTCGAGATAATCAGTATTCAAAAGTTATGAACAAAGATACTGGCCACTCATTAGTTAGTCAACTGATCAATCAGACAAAACCAAAAATAAAAATTCCATATAGTCCCATTATTGATATAAATCATTTAATGTAAACAGTAACTCACAACAATACGAAATCAAAGATGTTATGGATACTCAGGGTTTGACATTGCAATTATCTGCAAAAACCTATAAAATCGAAAGATATCAACCTAGTCATACTAGAGCGTCCGAGGTGATATTTGAGAATTTATCGATATGCTGAATGTTTGATTTAGGCTGATTAGTTTTTGCGAGGGATGCGTAGCACGGCACACACAGTAGTAATCTTCGGCGGCTGAGTGACCAAGTGCCTTCAGCTAGGGTGAGTCCAGTGTCAATGTGCAAAACTTAAAAAAATATTTATTTATGGGAATTTATTTACCGCCACAATAATAGAATACGACACCATGGAGTTTCTAATTTCCTAGTCTATACTGATATTACTCAGTAATGCAAATGTTTCCCTTTTTTTCGGATTATTCGTTTCACATATTCAAGTAACTGGAATCACATTTGTTATTAATGTTTTCGAACACTTATCAGTATGACATCGTTTGTGAATGCCCTCAATTTAGGACTGGCCACCCCTACTAATTTCAATGACTTATTACAGAAATGAGTTTATCAGACACATATTATACGTGATTATCGGTTTCCGTGTCTAATATCATTTAAGATTTGTGACATTTCTACCAGCTCGTACACTGCTCTAACACGAAGCAGCTGATATAACCTACTGAGACTCAGTTGCCTTTTATGAAGTAGACGTAATCCCATCTGACTGGTCTCAATCTCTGATTGTGCCAGTCTATAAGAAAGGACAAAAGTCCTCTTGTGACAATCATAGAGGAATCAGTTTGACCAATATATTGTCTAGATTATTAGCTCCAATATTACTTCGAAGCCTCACCAAAGCTCGTGAAGAGCAGACTAGAGAACACCTGGCTGGTTTTCGACCTGGACGTGGCTGTATAGATCAGATATCCACACTACGTCAGGTCCCAGAACATAGACACACATCCAGACGCCCCATAATCATAGTATTTCTAGACCTTGAAGTGGCATTCGACTCTGTTGATCATGATGTTCTATCTCAGTGTTTGTCGCCGAGAGGAGTAACGAAGAGTGTACATTAACCTTATAAAGGCTCTCTACTCGAACACAAGTGGTCGAGTGAGATCTTATGGCGAACGGTCATCAGAATTGATCACGTCATTTTATTTTTTATATTTATTTATATGAACATAAATATTGGTATAAGGGGCACCAAATATATATGCGCCACATCTCAAGTGGTGTTCGTCAGGGCTGTCCACTCTCTCCATTCTTGTTTAACTTTGTCGCTGACGTGCTTTTGGAAATGACATTTTCCTCATCCAAATTTCCAGTAGTTGAACTTTTACTGAGATTCACTTGTTGACTTAGAATTTGCCGATGACATAGTTCTATTTGGTGAAGACGCTAACAAAATGCAGAATCTGCTGACCACTCTAAGCAACAATGCTGACATGTTCGGCATGCGATTCTCTCCCTCGAAATGCAAAATGTTGCTTCAGGATTGGGTTGCATCGATACCCGAACTAGTGATAGGGAGTGAAGTAGTTGAGCGTGTCTACCGCTTCACTTATCTCGGAAGTCTCATCAGCCCTTGTGGTTTGGTGTGTGACGAAATCTCAGCACGAATACAGAAGGCTCCACTAACTTTTGCCAACTTGCGTCATTTATGGCGTAGGCGAGATATCTACCAACTAAGGGACGAGTTTACTGTGTTCCTTTTTACTTCCTTACAAATGTTTCACTGCATTATGATGTTAGAATAACATCTCCAAACCCTAATCTTTCCGATTTCTGCTTATACTTTTACTACCTCTATCACTATGGGATTTGAATTGACAATTGTATCTCTGTGCTAAAGTGGCATAGCAACTTGAACTGATGTACGTACGTACGAAGTTTTACGCTGTTGATAACTGAGTCTCACAAACCCATCGCATGAATGTGATTTAATGGGGACTGCGGTTACATGACTCTTTGCACGCGTAATGATATCACATCGAAAGAAATTCGTGGATTTACTGTATAAGTTAGCCTACTTGCATACTAGTTAACACACTTGGTATACATACACAGGGAGCAAATATGCATATAATGTATATGAGTTTTTCCCCATGCATCCTATAGCGTACACAGGTATAATTACCCACTTGTGAGGGTAGATATTCACCATTCCCGAAGAAAATGTATTTGGTACACCAGATTGTCTCTTACACATATGCATTCCATTTACACCATGGCTATCACTCCAGTATTTCCTGACACACATAAGCACAAGCACTCTCTCAAGGGAGATAGCTGGTCGCCCCACTGCAGTATTTGCTACGACCTCTTCTTATGTCTTACGCTACTAATTTTTTTAGATACAGGGAAGATATTTTGCAGCCCAACGTTTTATTTGTACAAAACGGATGACTTCTGCAATTCCCGTACCTGAGCATACACAACGTGTAGCCCGAGAGGTAAAGTGAGCCCCGAGTATAGAACTCAGGATTGATCAGTTACGACAGAGTGAGTGGCCGGTCCGATCTCTGCGACCGCTCAAGTTGGCTGGAAGGGTTACCCCCACTATCCAACAACGCCACGAGGCTTTATATCGGATATGCTGCCAACCGATAAGTCAGTTGTTGGTTTAGAAACAAGTGCACAAGGGTGGCATTGTTGTTGCCAAATTCAATACACAAAACCGAAAAATAAACGCACTAGTGGCTATCATCAGTGGACAGATTAGCTTCACGATCATAAACTAGCCAAAATATCCGCCTCCAACAAATGTTAAGTTTTTTTAAGTCTTACCATATCTGTATAAAAATAACACGAATACTGCCAGTAAGAGAGAGAATAACAACGCACCACTACATCTGATAATAAACTACCCGAGATGCCTGCCGAAAACCTGACTGAAAGACAGGTATTCAAAAGCGAACCGTACGAATTTCTCCTTTCTCTATATAGTGCCGAAGTATCTTTAAGATAAAATGCAAAAGGCGAATAATGGGTTTATTGTTAGAATCTACTATATCACTTTCATAGAAATTAAAGTCAGTTGATACTCAACTCATTACTAAGAAACAGTGTGTACATAGCCAAACAATGAAAAAACTTTTGAAGTAGAAAAGCTTTAAATAAAATATATTTTTCTCAAAGAAAACGTTATTTTCGGAATATATCGCATGAGGAACGTTATTTCTTTCTACACAAATCACTAGCGATATTCGGTTAGGGAACTGGATGTCAGTCATCAGGACATGGTATTCAGAGCAGTAGTAGATGTAGGGCTGGAATGAGCAAAATAATCCAAAGGCTCGGAAGATGTGATAGCTTGTAACTGATCTGACGTTTCAATTTGTGTGGACGAAACCTAATAATGAGGAACACAGGTTAGTAGTGCGAATCGATCGATTTGTTAAATGAAATTATCAAATTAAAACACACAATACTACGAAAAATAGTATGACAATCTTAAGACCCTATTACAAAACACACTGAAGGACACTTATTTTAAAATATATTTAATTATCGAGGATAAACAAAGTAATCACATTTGGAGTTGTAATAATAAAAAGATATGAACGGAATTCGATTGAAGAAAATGGTTTGATTTATACACAACTAAAAAATAACCGGAATTCCATAGTCTACAAGCATTTTTCATAGTAATATGGGATATATAGATTAAATGACCATAATAATAATAATGACAAACGTCACGAATTACTGAACGTAACAAAATGTTACCTACTTAACTTTCTAGATGGAACCTCCCAAATCGTTTTCCTATTAGTTGTTAAAAATGATAGAGATATATGTTAAACTTTTATCAATTAAATGACGCAGAATTGAAATAAGGGCAAGTCAAAAGAAACAAATAAGCAAGAAAATTGAATCTACACAATTTGTGATTAAATGATTAAAAATGAAGAAAACACAAGCTATAACCGAACTTACATGTTTTACATCATTATCAGTAAATTTTCCAGCTTTGGTTTCGGACAATGCTGGATACACAAAACTCATTTGTAAATCACGTCCATGAAACTGCGTAAACTGACGAATGGCTGCCTCAGCGAAATCACGAGTGCAAAATGTAACTTCCAGTACTAACTGATTAGTTTCAGGGTTAGTTTGTTTTGTACAAGATTGTGTATGCAGGTAATTTAGCTTGAAGTATAATGAGAAATTCGGGAAAAGTCAAAACCGATCGGGAATTTAAAGTTACTTTCAAAAATGAAAAAGTGAAAATAAAGCTTTGATAACACTACAGTTCTTGAATTTAGTCACCTGATTTTTTAGGACAGTCTACGTGTAAGATGTGCCACACTTTGAAACTGGGTACCTGGGTTGGTGGAATCAATTGGAATGTCGTTGGGAATTTCAATAGTACCACACAATTTTCACATTTTTGAACATGTGTACAGGTATATGCGTAACTGTTTATCCGTAAATAATAGTAAAGCATTCTGGTTTATATTAGTTGTTATATATTTGTCAAATATGTTTTAGAGGAAATACTAACGTGTTGAGAGGCAAATAGTGAAGAGTAGAGGAAGAAAAGCGCCAAAAACTCATTTCTTGAATCATGAACTCAACAACTTCCAGCTTAAATAACTACTTAGAGATCAAAACTGTGAGCTGTAAATGCGATGAAGGAATACTAGGTGCAGCGATTTCGGACTAATTTATAGTCGAACTTAAATATATAGCTATTACATCTGTGTGAATAGAGATGTCATCCAAGAAGCAATATGCAAGCAAGTTACATTGGTCTAACAGTACATGAATACTGGAAATTTCGACATCATAGTAGTTCTATTTAATATTTGTTTTATTCAACAGTAGTGTAGAACACATTCTAGATATGTGATTATATTAACATAGTAATAATAATAAATGCTATTAAAAACTGTTTTTGGTATGACAATAGATTTTTTAAGAGCAAAATACATACTGAGAGGGCATTTTGAAAGTTTTCTACATCATCTGGTTCGATGCCAGTAATATACAAAGTTCGAGGTCGCTTATCAAGTTTGGTTTGAGTTCTGTTTGGGTATACGGAATTGTCGCCGAGGGCACAACCGCTTGCGTTCTGAGACAAAAACATATCTGATGGCCGGACTGTCTCCAAGTCGACAAGCTAATAAACAAAAAGCCGTTTGAAAATAGCAGATGAAAAGGAAGAAATTAGTGTAACTATAGGATTACATTTAGCTAACAAAATTCAAACATCAATTCATATAGACAAACAACCATATTGCTTGTGCTCAAAAATGAACTGATAATAGTGCTAGCGATTATGGAAAGAACGCTCTTCAGTTAGTTAGTTGGGTAACGTAGGACACGATAATTAATGTGATCAATAAAACGATATGTAATTTGTGTACTCATATTCAACGAAGATTTACACCAATAAATACGTTGAATGAAGAAGTCAGGTTGACCTTCGTGAATAAGATCGTATGATTTTGAAGTTTAGCTGCACAAGACAGGATGAAGTCCACAAAGTCAGTGAACTTATTAGTATGTGCGGAATTACAGCCTGTGATTAAGCTACGAATGTAATAAGGTTTGCGTGTATGTACAGTGATCTAAAGACGGTTTTAAAAAATACCAAGAAACTGTTTAAGGGACTCAGTAGAATGGTCTTTGGAAGTGACACAATCTTAAACTAGATTCTATATTGAGAAGAGAGGTAGATCTGTTTATGGAAATACAAGTTAATAGTATATTCAAGTTTATCATTGGGTATCTGTAACTATTTTTATTAACAACTGATTTCAAATGTGAGCTAAAGTCTAAAGATTGTACAATTCATTATACACTGAAATTAACCTAAACGAAAACCGATATGTGTAGATCTAGAAACCAAAAAGAATACTAAAAAACACTAGTCTATATGTACGAATGAGTCCATAGATTCTACATCTGAGGCAAAAAGACCCTACCTGGCGCTTAAGTTCTACGATCCTTCGACGACCTTCTTTTAATTTAACCTCATCTTGAGTTGCATCACGTAGGTTTGCTTCCAATCTATCGATTTCGATTTGAATCTAATAAGTAAAATATAAGAAGCGATGAATTAATATATGATAAATAATAATTAGAATACTAAGGAAATACTCAAATGTACATTGATGACTTTTTATGGTTATCATAATTGTTAATTATTTGTTAAGTTGGTAAGAAACGTAATTTATTAAAATGGACGAAGTTTATCATTATCATTGAAATTATTTAAAAAACAACTGCATGGACGAATTTAAATAATGTAAACATACTTCAGAAATTTGTTTTTGTCTTTCTAATCGAATTGGACTCGGTAAAGCTTGTAATGCGGCCGCACTAATTGTTGTGCTTCCTATTGGTTTTGAAATGAACATTTTTTTGCTGTTTGATTCTCGGTTTAAACTTCGGATATCCAAATCTTTCTTCTCAGCTTCCACAGTCGATTCAAGCTCAGTTTGTAGCCGTTTGGCTTCAGTAAGTAATTTCCGTCTTTCATCCAATGTCAGTGGTTTTGAATCTGTACAATTGTCTGTTTCGCTAGTACGATTATTTTCCAACTGACTCATCACTCTTTCAAGAAGCAACTTCAGTTTAGTAATTCGTTGTTTTCGAGCCTCAATAACTGATTCTCGGGCTTCACGAGACTAGAGAAATAAAATATGAACATTTAAAAATGAAATTAAATGATAAGAGGATAATTTCACAGTTGAAATGATGAGTCGATCTAAGCTAGAATACCATCAAAAACCTGAAGGTACTCGACAGTCGTTTCGTCCCACTATGGGACGCATCAACAGTGAGCATCCACGATTCCGCATGCGGGATATTTGACGAAATAAACTACATTCTAGTAAATAGTTAACTGTTATCAGATAAATAGGTATATCATATAAAAACAAATCACACTGAAATTGAATTATTAAAATGCAATATAATCAGATATAAATATATGGTTAAATTCTATTTTAGCTTGACGTAAGAAAAGTACCTTATCTAAAAGCATAAGTTGTTCTTTACGTTGCCTCAATGCAGCCATTTTACGACGCTCCCAAAGAATTGCCTCAGCCTCTTGTTTATGCGACAAAGTATAAGGACTTGACGTAACAGTTATATTATTATTATTGAGTTGCCTTGCTGTATCCTGAAAGAACACAAAACAAGGTCTTGGTGAATAAACAGTCCATTGCCTTTGAAAAGATATAACAAAAACTGAACAAATGATCAGATCATTGTGTTTATGATTTAAGACTATTAAACACAAAATTCGATACATCTTAATAAGCACAAAAAGTGTGTATTACATTATCGAGTTGCATATACATAAATAACCGATGAACATTCATCATACCGAATTGTTGTAATGACTTTTTTCAATGGGGTTTTTACAGAAACAAGTATAATTATTAGCACGTCAACATTGTTGTACTTATTACACAAGACATTTAAAAGTGTAACAAATGGGGAATCCCTACTTAGTAATTAGCATACGAGTCGCGGCTATTAATTAGCAAGAGATAATTCAAGCTTTTTGAGGTGAATACTTACCATAAAATTAAAATGAGACCTTAGTAGTTTAAATATTAAATAGAAAATAAATACATTACGCTATAAAGCACAGTTATGGTAAAAAAAATCAAGGTAACAATCATAATACTAAATTTGGGATGAATGTATAACAGGAATGCAACAGAATTAATTGATATCGTGATCTACACTACAATGAACAAGTGCAGTAGAAAATGAAAACAAAAAAATACTAAAGTGACAGTTTCCTGAAAAAAAACGAAAACAATTTAATGTTTAAGAGTAAAGATCATGCTTTCGTTCTCTGATCTTCTACAGTAATCAAATACTCTTTAAAACCGTCATACTGCTTGAAAAAATTAAGTAGTGAAAGCTTCATGATACCAATAAATGACCTTTAAAATGCTTGATAATAAATAAAATGGTTAAACTGAGCTGTTACAGTATGCATCTATTAAAAACAAGTTGCCTAAAACCCAATTAACTGTACTGCTGTTATGCGTTTTACTTAACAGAATGTCAATCTTTAGCTGCGTAAAAATAAGAGATGGGATTGTTCGACCAAAATGAGCGGGCACAAAATATACTAACCGAAATCATAAACCAAACCAGGTGTAGTGATTACGAAGTCTGTGTGTAGTTCAGTATTGATATTGATAAATTGTAATGCCTTTAGATACTAATCGCAAACACTTAGATAAAACTAGAACTAAAGAGAATAACATTAGATAAAATTGATAAAACCTGATGTCTACAAAATATCGAGAGACGTGGACAGATTTAGGTATACTTTTCATAGCTACAGCTTCTTCTTTGAGTCATAAACCATTAGTTAGGATAAAATATTCAAATTTAAAAAAATGGACAATCATTTCTACAAAATCAATATAATTAAAATTTGCAATCATTTACTTAGAAACAACAAATCTACTGACGATTTAACGAAGTAATTTAAAAAAATAACCATTTTACACTCACAGGATTACGAGTAAATAATAATGACTCTTGATCAACATTAAGATCAACATAATTATCTACTACTTTATCAATTCTTTGATTAAAAGCTTTGCTACGTTCTTTGATGAAAGTGGCAGAATTTCGTTCATGACTATCTATGGTAGGATTTTCGTCAATTAAATCGTCTTCTTCATCACCAGATAATAAGGCATCTCCACTAGTTGGATTACGTTCTAAACGCCAACGAGATCTATTACCCCTTTGGAGGGTATCATCAGGAAGAATGCTGCCAGGAACTTGTTGATTTTCTATACAGTCATTAGTCATACTCATCCATGAATATGAATTAATTTTGTTATTTCCAGGAACAGGTCGTGTTCCTAAACGATCCAGTATACTCTGTAACAAAAGTTTAAAAATAAGAAAGTTATAGACAAGAATATATTGTAAACGCTTCAACTACAAATTAGCTTTTTGTTAAAACATGATAGATAAACAATTAATCAATGGGCTAATCTGAAATTTATCAATAAAATATCTTAAATTACATTAAACAGATAAACATATAACATAATCAGTGTTGGAGCAATATTATCTGACCAGTAAATCAAGTCATCCTATTTATTTACTAGGTACAGATTGGTGTACATGGTTTGGGCCAGCGATACCAACCGGGTGCTTAAGCCGGAGTGTATGGAGCGAGGTTTGAAACTGCAACTGAGTAGAATGAATTAATCATTGAACTATCGCTCTATAGTGAATGTTACATTAGTAAATCATATTCCATAAAAAAGATCAAAATTATTAGGCTCATGAAAGTTACATGTAACTTTTAGGATTCTGAAGAATAAACACATTTCTAATTATTTAAACTTAATCGATAACTTGAACAATTGTCTTCTAAAAAAATTCACCTCCAAACGTTGTTTTATAAGTTAAACTACCTACACAGTCGGTTAATCAAATGAGACACAGAACTTGGCACATGTGTACTTCCGTTCAAGTTTCCCAACCCCATTCAGACAGCGTTATGAAACTATCTGGACAAATCCCAGAGTGGTAGAGGTAGTAACAGCATTAACGATAGTATAAAAGTTTAGGGATCCAAGATACAATTCGAAAAGTAAATATAAATTAGTGAAATAATAGTTTTGGAAAATGTATCCGGAATTTATAAACTTAGGATCTAAAGGAATACCACTATAAACGATTTTGAGCAATGTTACTCACAATCCCCATACATTGGTTACAATGATCAAGCAGACTCCAATCAAGTAGTTTGCATTTACCTAAATAATTCAGTCCAACAGTGTCTCTATGGTCTAATGTTATATCTTGATTTGACCTCCTCTATTTTTCTTTTAATCTACTCCAACATCAGTCATCAGAGCCCATTGAAGTAGTCAGTGGATGGTGTGTATATGTAATACATGTTCCAACCCTCTCAGTCGATAAAGAATCACTACCTAGTCGCCTGATTCGCCACGCTTACCTAGTACTCCGAGTCTAAAATCGGTATCACCAAGGAATTATATGGATCCATTATGCACTAGAATTCGCTAACAATGAGTCACAAATAACCTAAGTAGTACTTTGATTACCTCCTGGGACAGGAAATATCAAAGATGATACAGATGAAAATGAGGATGGACAGGGAAATAGCGCTAGAACTCAGCAAATAAGAATAAATATTAGATGTATGTGAGCACCAGATGGCACTGATTTAGTATGCAATACAACTGTACCAACTAGTTTACTAAATGAAGGTTTATAACTTAAGTAATTGTTTGTGTATTATTTTAGTGATTAAAATATTTGAGATGGTTTAGCGGTTAAGGTAACTAGATTTAACCACTGATTCGCAGGTTTAAAATCCAGTTAATCTTCGTATTAACAAGCTAGTTAGTATTATTATAAGCGTGTCTTAAAGTCGAAAACATGAACTTATATGTGACTATTTAGTTGAAAAAAATAAATGAAAAAAGATTCGTGAGCCATGTTTTAAATACATAAATAGTCGAATAACCGCAAACTATGCATATACCCATATTCTTAGTAATCATGCTGTACACCAATAAAATCATAGAAAGCAGACTACCAAGAAGTAAACTTGCCCACGACAATATAACAGTTAAAACAGCAAATGTAATCGAAGAATATTGTTTTCAATCAGACTTTTATCAGACTTGACTCTAATATACGATAATATTAATATGCATATATGAAAAGTATCAAACCCATCAGTTTATGAGTCAATGATTATACGCATATAAGTCGCACTGAATACCCACTGCAATGAACCCATCAAGTGGAATAAACCTCTAACTTCTCTGACCTTGCATAAGATTCAGGTTTGTAAGCAAAAAAAAAAACAAAAAGATTAGTAAAAATGGAAATTTTGTAAAAATAGTCGCAACCTGCATGAAAGCCTGTGTCACCGCTGCTAAAACATGCACAATATTTCAAAAATTACACATCCTACTTTTAAAATTTTACAGTTAATTTAATACACTATAAAATCTAACCTTGGGACGAGGGAAACGACTAGTCACACTTCGAGCATTGTGTTTGAAGTTTTCTGGAAAACGAGTGTAAATTCGAATAAATCTATTTGAAAACATAGGAATGGGGCTTCGATAGGCTTTCTCAGCTTCATCTGATGAAGAAAACTCAACCACTGCGGACCCTACCATGCCCTTGTATCTAGCGATGACGTTTACTACATGACCAAATTGAGCAAAATGCTCACGAATTTTATCAGCATCATTAAGTTTCCAAGGAAGACGATCGATATACAGAGTAGTACGAGGATCAACAGTTCGAGAAGTGATATCCAAAGAAAGATCTGTGACTCCTGATGTTTTTGGGACTACAGCATATGAACTGATTTGTTCAGTGATAGGACTGGGTTTATATGATAATGGTGGGGTAGAGGCATTATGTTCTACATCCGAAGTATCGCACGACTGTAGAATATTGGACTCGGACGTCGAAATCATGGACAAATGTGGTCGATCTGGTTCGTAGGCAGGTGGAGCTGGATTAATTTCGGTTTGATCTTTATTGTTAGTATTTTGAATCATTGGCAAAGGAACTATATTTCGACTAATAGTGTTGACATTGTTAAATACGCGAAAATTATTAGAACGCTGTTGCACGTTATTCTGCAAACGGGGTTGCTTCCAATTGGATTTATTATACAAAACAGAAGGGTTAGGAACCTGTGGAAGTAATCCAGTATCCGGTGACTGATCAATGCAACAGGTCATTAACATTTGGTTATCTGGATGATTAACTAAATAGAAAAGACAAATTAATGAGGACAAAAAACGGATAACAATGAACTTCCCTGAGCCAAATATGTGAAAGGTAAAATTAGGCACAAAATTTACAGTTATTAGTTTACTGGAATCATATACCGAAAAAATGTTGACATGGAAACATTTCGAACTGATCCAATCTTGGCAATCATTGGTTTCATCAGTAAAGCCAAAAACAACAGTGGTACAACTCCTCATTGGGCAAGTGTTCGGTTTTTCATATCTTCTTAACCACTGATAAGGTAGAACGAAAGGTTTGCCTGATAGCGTTCTTGATCTTTTCTGATAGATCAAAATAAACAGGTCTCTGTTACGACGGCACAACCGACAGTTAAAACGCTGGAATTATTGACGTGGTCGAATAAATAATTTGCCCACGTATACGATCATTAAGTTCCAGTCGAATAGATTCCAGAACCAGTGGTCAACTGACAGGACATCTATCAAGGAGTTCAAGCTGTCGTTAACATAAAATATCCAACCAATATAATATGAACATGAGCTACTTTTTAGGTAATGATTAATTAATCAAGATTATAAAGCAATCAATGGGGGTCTATTAATATCCATAATATGAATCTATATACAACAATGCAGAGAAGCTGTTGTTAAAAATTATGAACTGTAATGTTATAATGTGTATATATGAACGTAAATGTTATTCATAAGTAGTTTTTCAGCAAGATTATTACATATATATTTTGTTAAAACTAATGCTTTCTCATTTAGATATACTGTAATATAGGTACAATAAGCGACAGACACCCACAACACCGACACAAAGCCAAGGTCAATGACTTCCGAAGTTTACCTCTTAGAACAAAGTAAGACAATGATTGATCACAGCTAACAAGGAAACATGTGTAGAAGAAATCAATATACTTTATTTAACTTCAAAACCATTAGCCTTGAAACTAAAATGAAATCAATATGTATGTTATTTCAAGGATTTTATTATTATTGTCTCAATTATATAGTCGCACTTGGAGCTATTCTGGCAACACTGATTGGTAGCCACAACGACCCACAGGACATTGCATTTTTTCGACAATAATTAGATTAATTAACTAACAAATAATTTGAACATGCCACTTAAATAGCATATTGATGCTGAATTCTAAGAGTTACAAAACTCGATATTTACAATACTTTTCGAAATAACAATGTAGCCATATAACTATATATATCTACGAATGTACAGCTTAAGTAAATGATTTCGTCGAAAAGAAAATTTTCTTCGCTGGATTCTCTATTTCGTAGCCAAGATGTTTGCAAGTTATTTGTTATGCTGATGCTTTATGTTCAATGATGTGAAATTTCCACACAAAATTTGCTACCTGAACATCTAAAATGATTTTATTTTTGCCAAATATTTACGCAGCAGTTGGATCTAACTATTGAACCACTGGTTGTGTGAAGTGCATTTCGATAATCCGCACAAAATACTTTTTTTAATAGCATATAGCACTATTATTCCTGCTAATAGAATCTTATCAACTCCATGAAATTTAATTAGCACAATAATCAACATTAAAATTTTAACATTAATAAATGTATCTAGCATGACCAGATAAAATTCATTTTCCAATCCAAAAGGTTAACAGACAAAGACAAACTCGGGATACGTTTAGACTTTCGTAGACGTACATTTGATGCAGGAAAATAACTGAAAATGAAAGATACATTATGTTAAACCGCAACAGTGCAGCGAAGCCAAGATACACGGCTAAGACCTTAAAATATTAGAAAATTAGGCTCTGAACTTAAAAAATGAGTGCATTATGGTATAGTTTATCAGTACCAGAAATCTCAGTCAATATTTTTCTCAGGATAACATCGTTATGACGTCAACTTTCTACTAAATTGAAATGAGTGAGGATTATAAACTTTGATGACTTATTACATTATTTAATACAATACTGACAACAGACATTTAGTTCGTCTTGATGATATGATGGTTAGCAGTACATCTTATCTAATGTACGCAACAATGACATAAGCCCTTTAATTTCAGGTGAATAGGCTATGTGATGCTTTAAATTATGCATTACAACTTATCTGAAGTAATACAAGATAAAAACTAAAGAGCATGCAATGTTACAACCACTGAGTGATGTGACAATAAACCGAATTTTTAAAAACTAGTCCATTCTCTTTTCAGGTTCAAATCATGGTAATCAATACGCAACTACATTGAAAATAAATCCCCATTACATAAACTTATCAGAAAATTTCCTACAACTATTTACTTTCTGTTAATATACACTTATTAAATTGCTTCGTTTTATGTATATATATATTTGATTCCCCCCTGTACCAATATTTATGGGTTCAAATAAATAAATAATGTACATAGAGAAGAGCTTCACTACACTGATTCACTGAATAATCTACGTTAAGTGGATTACAAAAGACTGAATAACTTGCAAACAGGACATTTGTGTATGGTAAAAGTATGATTGGAATAATAAAAAAACTAGTTTGCTTTCATTTCAACCTATTTTAATGCATGAGTCTTTAACCTCTGGGAAAATTCTAAACTGACTGGTGGAAATAAGTTTATATTTTGACATGAATACATTTTGTATATGGAGTTGGAAATACGACTTTAACCAATTATAATAATTATCTGTGGAATCCAGAAAATGACTTTTACCACATTTTGGCCACTTCGATTAGGTATACTGGTATTTCACTAATAAGTATACCACTGTTATAACTATTTGGTAGGTTCAAAACTTTATTACATCAGTGAAAAAAATCTAGTGGTAGATTTTACGTCTTTAGTTAAACACCACAGTAAGCAATAAACATACTTGGAGTCGGGTGATACACAGGAATAAGAGGAGCAGCAATATGTTGATTTAAATCGTTAAGTTCAGTTGGCCCAGATAAAACAGCTGCTACAAAAGATTGAGGCTGAAGTGTACTAGATTTTGATATCTCTTTTCCAAAATTCATTGGTAAATCCCCAGTACTATTTGAGAGTGTATTAGTATCTAACAAAGGGTTTGTGAGATGAGCGATGGCGGACACAGCAGATTTAGCAGACGAAATTACCAAAGCATTCGGGCCGTGGTCAAACTGACACCTGTCTCCGTATACACAAAAGCCACGCTCTTCAAAATCACGGCAGCGACGGTTCCTTACACCTCGACACTTTTCATCAACTACTCTGTAATCGGTGACAGACTTCGCAAAAGATTTACACGAACGATTGTTATGCTCATCTTTGTCCCGTGAGTGGATACGTTCACGACTGTTATACTTATGTGATTCTGAATCATGATACTTATTTCGACGCGATGAAATTGTATTTGAATGGGTAACTTCTTCATTTGAACTACCTAAAACGAAAATAAAATTTACAACTTCAAATAAATCGTTGCCTAAATAAATGAACAGTTGCACTGACAACAGTTAATGCTAATAGACGTAGTCAGAAAAAAAGTTAACTACAAACCTGATGAATTGCGTCTGATATGACCATCCACTGTTTTTAAGCTGGATTCTTCTGAGTGGTTATTATGACGCCCACGACTGCAGGAATCTAAATGTGGTTCAAGTTCTTTCCCATGTTGCCTAGTAGTTGTACTTGTATTATTTATTGACCTTCCTGGGGAATGGGGACTGCGTGAACGACTATCTGACGAAATTCTTTTTGCTTTATTCTCCGGTGAGCGTTTTCGTTTCTGCTTGGGAGCACAAGTGTCCGTGGTATTTGGAACGTTAGCGTTATTGTTTGTCAAATGTCTTTTCCTGTCTTTTGATACATTATCAAAAGTATTTCCACAAGGGTTTTTTCCAGAAGAATCTTTTGGGTAAAAGTTGTCCGAAGACTGAGTTGGTTTCAGTGTTTCACACGCAACATATGTTTTTGATTTAAGTACAGCAAACAAATCCTCCACGAACTTTGCTGTATTTTCTTGCAAGAATACTTCCAACTGGTCAATACATATTTCTCTTAGTTCCTGCTCGCCTTTGTCCTTTTTTATCAGGGCTATTACGTACTGAGAAAGTGGAATCGGATCAGCAACACACCTACAATGTGCACAAGTTGCAGGGATAGTTTTAAAAACGAAAGTGCAAAAATATTTAGAAACAATTTATAGTGAAAAAAATTAAAAATCTCTACTTAATCCATCATAGATCCAAATAAAAATTACTTCTGTTCAATGACGCAGTACAGCTTTTTTTATTTTCTAAAATACTCGAATTATCTGGAAATAATATGTGAGCTGAAGTTTATATAGTTATTAATTCTGGCTTGAATGAAGTAGTATACGGATATTGTTATTTCAGTAGGCATGGTATCAAGTAATTAACTTCAAGTACTGACTTATCAATGAAACTAGTCACTTAGATAATGTAAAAAGTGCATTTAGCCAGTTCAGATTCAATATCAAAAACAGAACTTCCCAATTTTTTAACTGCCAGCAAGACGGTAATGGTGAACCGTATCTATGTCATGATTACTTTATGATGGGATGCACCGAAAATTTCTGTCCATTTGAAATATTGTATTTATGTTAACAGTACTAATGCTTTCGACAAACTTACATTGAATGGGTTAATGATTCTTTATCAACTCACGAGTCTAAAACGATAAGAACAAGTGAAAAAGTTCGTAACTTATTTTATTGCTTACCAGCAGCACGGACGATTTTAACTGGAGCCCATTACGGTTACAGCCTGTTCCCATTACCAACAAATGTCATTTTCCTTTAAATACTACATATCTCCATTTCCTAATTATTTCAAGTAGACAGACATCCTGATGAGTTTTCGCTTGGACATCGTGATATGCTGCTCATCTACCAGTAGCATCGGACTTATTGCTTTCAAGATATTCCGCAGCGTAATTTACATGGATGAATTTCCGCTTTGTCACTGGGACGAACACTTGCCTTATTGATATACAATACTGTATTGATGTCTAAACCATTGCTCATGAGTTGTATGCTTGTAGCATGGTACATGTGAAAAGAGAATTTTCTTACAGGATGTAGAACATAGAGCTTTGGCAAGACATAATGTTAAACCCAGCCACCACCTCAAAAGTGCCTAACACCACAAAAGAAGGGGTGGAGTCACTAGCCAACAGGCGTTGAATGTGACTCCTGCTGGAGCACCAGCACAAAGAATAGATCTCTGTGGACAGCCTGAGCGAAATTCGAGAATGGAAAAATACGAATTTATTCAACAATAGCCGGACGTAAAACGAAGCCCAGCTACAAACTGAATATATAGAAGCATTGGAGCTGATAAGTAGAAGACCTGGAAACAGTAGATAAAGCTGCACGAAAACCTTGACGAGAAAATATGGTAAGCAGAGGCGACCAGGCATGAACAAAGACTCAGCCGAACAGCACACAGGCGACTGTCAACGGTTGTCCATTCTAATGCCCTGGTATGGCCGAGAGTGAGGTGGGCTCACCCTCCCTCTCGAAATACTCTCACACGGCCACGCGTATACAGCCTCTACCAGGGAAGTCCTACTCACTGCCTTCTCGTGACAGGAGTGTTGTTTACGAAAGTGAGAGGACGAAACGTGAATGTCTGGTGCTTTAACTGGATTCCAAACCAATGGTGCACATTGGCTCCAGTATCCTGAGGGAGAAAATGGCGCATGAACCAATTGTTGGTCACCAGCTACAATGGAACTGCATCTCCTTACGATGTTCTATTGCCTTGTGGATCAGATTTTTAGGTCAAAGGCTCGGGGTGTGGCCCCCTAAAGAAACCATCTGCTCCGGTCTGGGCACCCGGGGAGTATCACAGCCCACACACAAACACAACGAAATGACGACACTTACGGAAAATACCAGTCAAACGATTCACATTATTATTATTTACTACGTCATTTTTTCACTATCTCCTATTTCTACTTTTTGTATCCGTTTCGACTCAGACAGCAGCTCGCCTATGGTAAAAATTCAGCTTTATCTAAACGTTCTCGAGTCACTGCCTGGTTGAAAATTGTATGTTGCCACCGAATACGAGTACTGAAGCAGTCTTTCTGAAACCACGTGCACCATTCAAACTGGCTGTCTTCAACGTTCGCACACTTATGCAGGTCGGACAACAGATAGGGCTAGTTGTTTTTGGAAAGTCTTAATATCGACGTTTGTTGTCTATCCGAGACCCGTATTCAAGACTCTGGTGAGGTACTACAAGTTCGGTCTCCATCTGTCGCTTCAAAAAGCTTGTTTTATGTGCGTTTATCCGGGGACCCTGTGGCATCTTCGTCTGGTCTTGCTGGCGTTGGTGTCGCACTAAGCGCTAGAGCTGAGGCAGCACTAGTCGACTGGATCCCCATTAACAGTCGGTTATGTGCTGTTAGATTAGAAAGTTCCATCAAAGTGAAAAGAAATCGGCGTGAGAAACGATGTCTTTTCGTCATCTCCGCCTATGCCCCGACAGATTGCAGCCCGGATGCAATCAAGGATGAGCTCTACCACCAGTTATCTGTTCTTCTCCAGAAAGTGCATCCCACAGATATTGTAGTACTAGCCGGAGACTTGAATGCTCAGGTCGGGCGTCTAGGCACAGAAGAGAGCCGTTTAGGTGGCCGATGGGGACTTGTTGGTCGCAGGACAGATAACGGGGGACGTCTACTGCAACCGTGCACAGACCACAACCTGTTTCTGGCTAGCACTAACTTTCGGCACAGTCATCGCCGATGTGCCACCTCGCGTCCTCCCTCTGCATCTCAAGCCTGGACTCAGATTGATCACATCGCGATCAGCTACCGCTGGCGTGGTTGTGTACAAGACTGCCGCTCCTTTTGGAGTACCTATCTGGACTCTGTTCATGCTCTGGTCTGCGCCAATCATATCTTACTTTTCAGTGGACAACGAAGTGACCGTCACCAAAGGATTGATGTCAGAAAGTTGGTTGGAACTTCTGTTGCTAGTATGTATCGAACCGAGCTAGTTTCTAGGCAACTACCATTCGACCGAAAAGTATAGATGAGCATCGGTCTCGTCTGCATAACGCCATGAAAATGGCGAGTAAGGCCGCTTGCAGCTTCGCGAAACGTCCCGCTTACAATCACTGGGTTTCTTCAGGCTCCTTACAACTCGTTGAAGCCCGTCGGTCTACTCCGGGTGACCGTGAGTTTGATCACAAACGAAGGCTGTTACGTAATGAAATCGGGAAAAGCTTGCGTAAGGACTGAGAAGCCTGGTAGTCGGAGCTAATGAGCTGAAAGCAGCAGTTGCATCTGGTAACTACCGGAAGCTCTCCCAATTCATTTGAGCCACTAGCTGCAAGTCTGGTGTGAGCGAAACAATCTGCGTGGATGACGGGATGCCAATCACTAACATCCATCGACGCTTTGGACGATGGGCAGAATTCTTCGAAGGGCAGTTCAACTGGTCAGCTGCTCCGGCATAGTGTTTTGGGGCTAAAAATTCTTTACTTAATTTCGCGTCGTGGGAATTGCAGGTCTTTCGTTCCGAGTATAAGTGATCGGCGTTTTCCGACACAACAATCAGAGGCGACCAGATATAACAAAAGGACTGGCTTCTGTTGGTCCTTCACGACTCCTTGGCTGGGGTCCGAGGGATAGTGCAACACAGTGGCTAGAGACGTTACCACATATTGCTCAGAGTAGAAGCCAGTGGCGATCCTGCTGTAAACTTCTCTTACTTTCTTCATAAAAAGTGGTTGTATCTTCCTTAACTGAAAGAATTCTTTTGGTTGTACCTTTCCATTTCCTCCATTACTATGGATACACTACCTTACACTAATTCGTGGTTGTTATTGCTCCTCTTTTTTTCTTTTACGCTCCTTACCTTCTTTTTTTCTCTTACCATTATCATTGTTTTGGATGGCGCATATATATTTGGTGCCCTCTTATACAAATATTTATGAAGAGTCTTGTGAAGAGCGCCTCCATTCATTTAACCTTTACATATTAGAGTATAGGCATCTTAGAAGTGACCTTTCAATGACTTACAGTAACCTTAACACTTCTGAACATCCCTTAAACACATACTTCAGTTTAATAATAAATAAGTGCTTGTTCTGCCCTCGTACTTAGTGCTATACCTGCACCTACCAGTCCACGAAAACTTGACGTCAGGTCGCCAAATAAACTGAGGGTGAATCTCGTTGCCCCTCCATTTTGGCGAGGTGAGGTCAAGTGAATGATCCTGTATGTGTGTTTCGAAGTCAGTATACATCACTTTGATGGGCATCTGATCCATGTAAGACGCTCAGTCAATGTTGAAGTTTTAACACACCACAAAACAAGTATTTACGACCATAACTCTCCACCAACTGACAGATTTGCTCACTAGATAGCCTCATTAAAATTAGTAAGTCGAAGGGAAAATAGATGTAGCTTTTAAATTCCATTAAGCATTTGCACAGACCAGTGTCAACGCAACGTCTTCATTTTAGAGTATGATGAACATTTTACATCGGAATGTCATCAAAGCAGTCTCATTTGTTTTACCCAACACTTGCCAACAGGATCTCTCAATTACCGGCTGCTACTGCCGATAAAGCTTGAAAGGCGGATTGACAAACACAAAACTCTGGACTGAATGACGTCATAATCCTCTTCACTCCAATTCACTAAGGATAATGTTAAAATAAATAAGATGAGGAAAGAGGGAAAAATGGACTAAAATGATTAACCAATAAAACCATTCTGCAATAGTGGTAATCCGGTTGGTAAGATTAAAAATTTTCACAGACTGAGAGGGTTGTGACATGTTTTGCCCAAGTATAATTACTATATCTCGATGTCGACTAGCGTAGGAGTGGGTTGGAAAAGAACTACAGTCAAGGAAACTAAGAAGTAACACTAGTCCGTGAAGTCACTGACTATTGGACTGAGAATTGTAGATAAAGAAAATTACCTGGCTGGGGTCTACGCGATTATTGTGACTAAATATGTTGAGTGACATGACTTGGAATTGGCATCAATGGAGCAAGTGCACTTTCTTTGGATTTTGAGTTTTAAGATTATCTTACATGTTTTGTTTCGCAAATTCATTCCTCTGTGCATTATCTTTTTCACTACCGTTAATAGGGTAATTACTTTACTGCGATGGTCGTTAAAGTGACAATCTAATTTAGCTGTTTTTATGTGATGTGACAACTTGGGTTTATGCACATTAGCCGTTGCTTATCATTGACTGGGTTATTGCTATACAACCCCACCCAAATAGTAATCTAGTTCAACTATTTACTGACAGACTGCTCGCCAGAAAACTGTTACATTTTTAAGGACGTTTTACAAAACAAGTTTGCAGTGACTTGACTGCTTCCAGTGATTTTGGTTGCATGTCACTGTTTAACCTTTATACAAGTTATAAAAGCTAACTTTTGTGATTTATTAACCGCCTAACACTATGAGCTTGACACTCATTGTCGTACAACATACAGGGACCTTCAACGTGCTATTCGTATTCTCACACGGACTATTGTGGGAAATGTGCTAACAGTTAAAAAGCAATTATTCTTTGACTAATTTTCCCCAAAGAGATAGGACATCCATCTATATTTACATTTAGCTTTAATTGTACAAATTAGTGAGAATGCATGTTGTTGTTTTATCATTTTGTCGAGTTTGTACAAGAACATATTGCAGAATAATTTAGAAAATATCGAAGTTGATTAATAAAATACTAGGTGTCAAGTAAAAATTACACAAAATCCGACAAACAACTTTATGCGGGTGGTTTATGAGTGGCTAGAACATGATAGGAAAAGATATTAGCAAAGTACCACTTAGTACAAATACACCACTTCAGGTTTCCAGTCTTGTGAAGTTGTAAAAACAGCACGAAACTAGTTGTGCGTTTAGCAGACATAAAGTGCTGCAACTAATAGAAAGAACAAAATTCGGCCAGTAAGTGACGCATCGACTAATCACAGACTGACTGTTCGAGACACTAAAAGGACTCGTGTACTGATCTGAATACTCCAAAAGACTTACCAAAGACATTTGAAAACTCGTTTTGAGCGTCCGAACGACTCATTTCACTAAGGAGCTAACGATGACTACTTAAGTGAATTATGTTGCAGTAAACCGATGAGTAGTTAATCCACTCCGCTATTGGCGAAAAAAATCGAACTTTATTTTCCAAACTACTCTTTAAAAACGACCGATCAATACTCTCAGCTGTTCAACCTGGAATTAGTGAAGTGAAACTTGACCCTCAGAAGTAATTGTAGGGAGCTGAGAGCATTATAGCATTCCCCTAAAATGACGCCATACATAGCGCTACATAATATCCCCCGAATAACGTCAAATAATAGTTTCATTAAGATCGAAAGCAGTGAGTATAATGTACGGTTTTGTATTACACGAAAGACTATTAGTGGAGATGAGACTTACAGGGGTTTCAGCTTCCCGTGAAGCCATACCTCAAGCTGTTTGTAGTCAACCTGCATTGCACTACAAGCCGCCAGAACCCCAGTATGGCAGTTGCGCAAATATTAACACAACAAAACAAAAATAAAAATGTTTGTCGATAAACCAACACGTTAACAATTCGACGGAAATCCAAGACCCATGAAAGCAACTCAGAGGGCCAAATGTATTTAAAAAACTGGAATAAACACTATTGAAAATGGAGTCACTTCTCGATATATTGATGACCTATCAACTATACCTTTGAACACCCACTCTTCTGACATTTTATTTGGCTAGGTGGGCACGATTCAATTATAGAAGGTGTTACTAGTCAAAGTGTTGTCAAGCTCGAAATGCGTGTGACATCATCACTGGCGAGCCCGACGTGATCTGGTACATCAACTCATAAATTGTGAACCTGTTCCTTTAAGGAATTTTTATATATTATTCATATATTTTGATTTTTATATATTGTGATATTTTTTCAGATTTTTGGATATTTCCCCTTGTTCCTTCCTATACTTTATGTTCGTAATGACAGAACAGATTACTAAGGTACTTATGATCAAGACTATGACAACACCTTCCAGTCAATGCCACGCTGGCCGGACGACATCAAAGCCTGATTCTGCTATACAGAGCCTGGCTTCTACCAGCACGTCGTAACCGATCCAAGTTCATAATTCCTTGCAGTAGTAAAGGCATTGCCACGCGAATTCAACAGTTGCGTCACACCTAGTATGTTTACTAGTGGCGTTCCGGAATCTTACGAAACTATGAAACGCGGAGATCCAACCGATCGACAGAGGTTAGACCAGCTCCTCATAAACATCGATCTGTAACATGATTTAGCGACAGACATGTTGTTAAGAATGAGAGAGGTAATTGATCAAGGGACATTCGACGATGGCCTGTTTAGACAGCATTCCTTGTTTAAGCTTCCTCAATAGCTGCAGGCAGTGCTTGTCTCACTTCAAAATAACACTGTAGACGGGCGGCCTGCATCTGCCGACTGTGCTCTGGAGATTATCAGAACTTCTAACGCCGAAGTTTTTTCGGTCAAAGAAAAACCTCAAACGACACGAAATGATGTGACTGAACTTTGTCATACTCTTACACGTTATTGCAGTATTCGTCATGTCTGTAAATTATCACAAACACCTGGAAGGAGCTTTTTACGAAAACGATCTGCCACAAGACCATGAGAGACAGGAAACACCTACTAGTGCTGGTAACATAATGAATACGGAAAATCTAATCAAAATTACAAAAAACCGCTCAATTTTCCCAGACCGACCGACACGAAAAACGTTTCGGGAAATTTCCCAGCTGGATTGCGTTATCGGCAATCATAGCTGGCGGATATAGCCGCCATTTATACGTCACTGATGTGAGTACGGAAGTTCGCCACTTTTTCGACACTGGCGCAGAAGTTAACGTTCTTCCAGCGAATTCCAACGACCGACTGCACGAACCCGTTTTAAACTTACAGATGGCAAATGTAAAACCGATCGCCACATATGGTAAGTAGCACGTCTATCTAAATGTGGATTAGTTCAAACCCGTTCAGTGGGTTTTCGTCGTTGTAGAGGTTTTCATGCTTATCAGTGCTATAGACCGAGTAGTCTCGTGTTCAGCTTTGAGAATTGTGTGGTTATGGTCCAATACCACCACAACACATCACATCACGATTACAAGACAACCTGAATTCTCGAAAGTACTTAGGTTGGCCAAAAAATGAATTTGACCACATGATAGATTTAGAAAACATGCGGTCATCAAACAGTCTATGGGCATCTCCCTTGCATGTAGTCATTAAAGGGGACAGCAATGACTGACGTCCAATTGGTGACTATCGCCGAAAGAATGCGAAAACCATTCCTGACCGTCACCGGTTGCCTCACATTCACAATTCGACAGTTACCTTGAAAGGTACAACTGTTTTCTCGTAAATCGACTTGGTTAAAGAATATGATCAAATTCCTATGGCTACTGGTGACATTCCTAATAACGCTATCTTTACTCTACGAGTTTTTGCGCAGCTTAAGAAATGAGGCACGAAACTTCCGAAAGCTTATCGATAACGTTCATTGAAGTCTCAAGTTCGTACATGAGTAAGTTGATTACTGCTTGATTGTAGATCCGCACAGAGAACCTCAACTCCAGAATCTGGACATAGTCTCCGAATGACTACAAAAACATGAAATAACTGTAAGCATTCAGAAATGTCGAATTGGAGCCGACTACCTAGATTTTTTCGGAAATACTACTAATGCTCAAGACGTCCAAACTCTGAAAAACAAAGTGCCAGTCATTGTGAATTACCCAGGTTTGATCATATTTGAACGATAACGCCATCAACGGACTGGTAAGTCTTTATCCATGGTTCATACCGAATGGCTCGTCTATCATGAGACCCTTGACAGAATAACTTCGTGAAGTGCGAAATCCATCAATTTGGTTGACCACGCGTAAAGGCAATTCTCTATAGTTAAGAAAATCATCAAAAATGCAATTATGCTCTCGCACCAGGACATAGAACACCAATAAGTATCTCAGTAGACGCATCCAACTCGTCAATCGGAAGACTCTTAAAACAATGGGTAAACAACACCTGACAACCTTTAGTGTTCTTCTCGAGACAATTGCACGACACTGAATCGAGGTATAGCACTTTCGGTAAAGGCATATTGACTATGTATTGTGCTGTATGACACTATGTGGGAGGCCGAGAATTCACTCATTTTTACTGACTACAAACCTCTCATCTTCCCTTTGAGCTCGTCTTCAGACAAGTACTTCCTTCAAGACTCTCGGAATCTGGAATAGATTTCGCAGTTCACATCTGTTATACAACACATTTCTGGGGTAATGAATACAATTACAGACGCCTCGTCTCGTATAACTTCCTTGAACGTTTCTCATGGTATGGACATTTTAAAGAGCTCTCAGCTTCAAAAACAAAACAGTGAACTGCAGCACTAGTTGTCTTTAACAACCTTGAAACCACGAATTAGAAAGTTGGGAACAGGTAGGGAAATGTTGCTTTGCGACGCATCTGTAGATAGGAATCGTCCAATTATGCCGATACATTACCGACGCAACGTCCTCTGTACGTTGCACGAACTTTCTAATCCAGTTGTTCGAGCAGCGATGAAGTTCATAGCAGAACGGTTTTGCTGACGTGGTGTGAATAAAGACGTGGGGGATTGAACACGCTACTGTGTAAGCTACCGAATATCCACAGGTGATTAGACACAACAAGTGTTCCCCAGGCTCTTTCGAAACTCCTGTTGCTCGTTTTGACCATGTTCATCAGGATTTGGTAGGACCGTAGAATTATTGTCTACTTCGATATTAGTACTGCTCCAATAATAGACTAAATCCAAAAATTGTAGAATTGCCGTGATGTTACCGTCTAATCAGTAATATCTTACGTGGAAGTCACATCATTGTCTGCCCTGACTCATCGTATTGCAGCAGTTATCGATATATAATGAGGAACATGTTTGGACCGGAGAAAGTACAGCGTATTTAATTTGGATAAAAATCATGTTACATAAATATGACTACGCTTATAAGGCCGAGCCATGCCATACAATCAATTGAATTTTAATTAAATAAATTTATTTTTCCCGCCTCTCCCATCGTTGAGTTTTTCTTCGCGTTAAATGTTGAATATCTATTTTCCCAGTTGTCTTGTGTTCAGATTTAAGGATTGTGGTTAGGATCCAGTGGCACTACAGGACGTTTACTAGATTCAAATGGATACTCATACCTTTTGACATGAGTAGGTCGTTGCACACAATGACCAGTGGCAGTACACATCAAGAACATTACTACTGAAACAGTGGCCCGCACCTTCGTCGAACGACTGGTGACAGACTTCTGCCACCTTTCAATTACCACTACAGGCCGTGGACTTCAGTTCGAATCTGAACTTCCCGTTGTCTTACTACACTGCCTACCACCAACTAGCCGCTCAAAGTTTCACTCGAAGCTGCAAACTTTTCGCATTAGACTGACTCCCTTACACTCGTCTTACTTGGTATTCTCAATGCATTGGAAGCTGACACTGGATATACTGCAGCTCAACGAGTGTTTGGAGCGACATTCCGACTTTCAAGAGAACTCTTGGATCCTTCATCTTCTTCAATGAATATGGATCTAAACTCATGCGAGCAGGCTTACAAACGCAGTGCGTTCAGTTAAACCTGTTTCAACTCTACCGTAGTCAACTTATATTTCCGTTCAACCTGACTCACGACATTGTAAACACGTCTTTGTATGCCGCGGCTCACTTCGACGAAATCTCGAGACGGCGTATGAAGGACCCTTCAGCGTGAACCTAAGTGCCGTAAAATCGATAAAAACAAAACTAACGATAGCATCAACATCAGCAGCATCAAAGCTGTGTATTTAGAGGGAAACCCCATTCATTTCGATTTTCCTTCGGCACAACCGGAAGACACGATCGCTAACAATCACGATGATACTTTGGTGGCATCTGACAATAGACTCAAAAGAACGCGTTCCAGGACACCTCAAAGATTACTGCACGCAAGACACTAAATAACATTTTGTCTCGTCTCGACTGTTTACTCGCATTGTTTCTTACAGTGGTCAGAAGACTCCGCATTTTGTCAGCGTCTTCACCAAATAGAACTATGCCATCGGCAAATTCTAAGTCAACAAGTGAATCTCAGTAAAAGTTCAACTACTGGAAATTAGGATGAGGAAAGCGTCATCTCCAAAAGCAATTCAGCGACAAGGTTAAACGAGAATGGGGGGAGTGGACAGCTCTGACGAACACCCTTTGAGGTGATCAATTCTGATGACCGTTCTCCATAAGATCTCACTCGACCATATATGTCATACCTCACACAATCCTCTGTGTTTCACATCCTGTTGGAAGACACTATTTCTATAAGTACCATTTTACAAGCTTATCAGGCAGTTACAAATTATGGACTGTGTGTAAGGCATCGATGCAGTGCTTTAATTGATTATAGTATAAAGTATAGTTTGCCAATTAGAGTATAAGCATTAAGAAGGGTATAACGTAAGATAGTTGTTCATTAAAGCGGCTGGATAAGGTAACGAGTGGGGAAATAATATTAATTTCTAGTCAACATAGTGTGCAGAAGAGTAAAAAGCTAGTGAGGAATAAACAAGAAGAGACTCACACTAACTTGGTGCTGATGTTATTTTGTGTTGTCCTAACCAGCTGATGGGTAACAGGCTTCAAAGATGCAGTTCGATCGGTAGTAGGCAGTCGATTGCGCGGTTCTCTTGACTTTTAAGGGTGGTAGTGAGTGTCTCTTAGCGACCGAGTTTAGTTTAACAGTATCGATATGTCCAGTGAGTTATCTGTCTACTTTAAGTGAAGAAATAGAGTGGGAAAAGTAACTAAAACAACTTCAAAGTAGGAAAAATAAGGCAAACTGAGAAGATGTGTTCGTACGTGCTAGACCAGCGCAAACGAGGGCTTGATCAAACAGTCTTACAAACGTACGTAATTCCTCTGCCATGCGTATTTCGGAGGGAAGACTGTTCCATATTATTGCATACTTGATGAGGAAGAAGTTTTCCCTAGTTTTTGATCTGTATTTCTCAACTTTGACCGTATTCATGTGAATATCAGGCAGGAACTATCTTACATGTTGAGTAAGTAATGTTTTTGAGAAGTTGGAGTAGAGAATCAAATTGGACCTAAGCCTTCTCGTCAAAAGGGGTGCTATTCCTAAGATTTGGCATCGGGAACTGTAGTCAATGACCGATTCAATCTTAAGTATTTTGCGGGCAAAGTCTCGTTGTATTCCTTCCACCTTTAGTATATCAGATAGTCGTAGCTTGGAAAACAAGAACGAGCAGTATTCAACGATAGGTCTTACACAAACTTTATAAAAAAGGATTTTAGGTTCATTTTATTAGAAATTACGGGGAATGTAGCCAAGCAATTTCCGCATTTTAGATACTTTGGCTGAGATGCGTTTAGAGAAATTAAGAATGTGTGAATAATGTACCCCTAGGTCAGTTACTGATATCAGTCTGGGCAGTGTGTTGTTGTTAAGTGTTAGTTTTATTTTGAGAGACGTGTCTCCTATACATAACCAGCCGCATTTCTCTGTGTTGAGCTCTAGCCTCCAGGATTTGCACCAGTCGTCTACCATGTGGAGTTCATGTTGGATTGTTTGCATAGTACTACGTACATCGCAAGTGTCGGTTTTATAGATGACTTTTAAGTCATCGGCATAGAGGTAGGTTTTACCTGTGCTAAGGCACTTGTATATACTGTTGATGTAGATTATAAAGAGCAATGGACCCAAGACACTACCCTGCACAACACCACTGAATATTGGTCGAGGTGTAGATGTTGTAGAGTCAATCTTGGTTGTTTGGTATCTGTTCGTAAGAAAAGACTTGATCCATTGCAAAAGGGGATTTATAATTCCAACTGACTTAAGCCTGTTGATTAGAAGACTATGAGGTACTTTATCGAAGGCTTTCTTAATATCGAAATATAGTATAACCACTAGTTCCTTATGGTCACGTTTGAGAGTAACCTCGTTAAATAAGTCCATCAGACATGCACTGCAGGACCTTGTTCTAATGAAGCCGTTTCGTGAAGGGTCTATTAGATCTTCCTTAAGTAGGTGATCAGATAGTTGATTTTTTATCACTTTTTCCATTACTCGTGATATAACTGGAGTGATATTTATGGGTCTGTAGTTTTCGGCAAGGTTTCTCGGTCCGGATTTGTGTTTTGGAAGAACAAACGTTACCTTCCAGGTTTCGGATATGTATGTCTCTAAAGGTAATGTGCATTTTTCCGGTAATAGCCTCTATATACCCGGTCGTCACATTTTATAAAGGATTGATGGAATGTCATCGGCCTCAAAACTCGAATTAGGCTTAAGGGTTTTAATGGCGGTATGTATACTCTTAATGCCGAAGTTTATGGTATGAGATGTATTCTCATTGTGGGAAAACCATTCACTTAATAGTTCACATATGGTGGTCTGGTCATTATACGTCACTCCATCGTGCAGTAGGGAGTAGATGTTACGAGCCTAGTTCTTTCTTATGCGTTTTGCGAGGAGACGACATAAGGCTTGGGTTTTAGATGCAACAGTGAGCGCAGTATGTTCCTCTGCCAGTTTATGCTTGTTGTGTTGACTTTGTACTCTGTCAAGTACGGAGTATATCTAGTGCAGGACACTGAAGTATTTTCATATATAGTACGTCCTTTTCAGTTTACGCGGTTTAGACATAGTCTTTTGGTTTATGTAGGGAGTAATTGTCTTAAAAGCAATTTTAAAGGGTATAGTAGTGTCTAGTGCAAATTTGATGGTGGTATGGAATATTTCTGATGTTTCTAAGAGGTTATCACTGGTAAAGAAACTGCTCCAGTCAGATTGATTTATTAGAAATCGAAAGTTTTCCCAGTCAGCGTTTGCATAGTCTCTATATTGGAAATGTGTATTTAATGTCTTTAATTTGTTGCACATGGCAAGAATCGGAAGGGTGCAGAGAACTATTTTATGGTCGCTGTTGTGAAACTTTTCGCCAACCACCATTGATGTTGGTGTGACATTATGACAGAATATCAAGTCAAGAATGTTGTGATTCCGTGTAGGCAGGTGTACATGTTGTTACCAACCATGTATGTCTAAGGACCTAAGTATGCTTTCAAGGCACAATGGGCCAGAATGTGTCGTCCAGTTGATGGTGGGAAGGAGAGATGTTTCTGTTAAGTGTAGTTGTGTTCTGGTTCATGGAGCTTGTAAGGTCCACACTATATGACTTACGAGTATCACATGTAGATGTGGTTCTTTTCGATTGTCGTTTCACGTTAGGATCAGTGGGTACTGCCAGTTCACTATGTTTGTTGTAGGGTATTCTACTGCTATGAAAAGGTGCATGTTTTGGGTAGGGGATGTTGCAGTACTGGTGGGTTTTTACAGGGAGTTCAGAATTATTTCGTACAGCGGTATCTGAGCATTTGTAGCTGTTAGCGCAATTCCTAGGAGGATTATTTTTAGGCTCTTCGAGAGGCAATGCTGGGGCACTATTGAGGCGTAAGTGGATTGGCATTTTGAGGTAGTTGGATGTTTGGGCTGAGGATGAGTGGTTGCAGCTGCTTTATGTGCTGTTTTGATCCTAGGACTTATAGCAGCATCCGACGTGCCTCCGTTTTTGGGAGGGGTAGTGTATGGTATTTTAGGATCTATGCAGTGGCAAACGCTGTAGCTGACGCGGCTGAGTAGTCTGGGTTGATTGTTTGTGTTCCATTGAAGATTCGACGCTGGATAACAGTCCCATCATGAATGACTCTAATCTTATAAATGTTGGAATACGCCTCAGTAATGACTGACCATTGAGGAGGTGATTAGCTTAAGTGGTACTAAAGAATTATGGTCTACTATGATATTAGCACTGCTCTAATAATAGACCTAATCCTAAAATTGTAGATTTATCATGATGTAACTGCCTAATCTATAAGATCTTACGTGGAAGTTACATCATCGTCTACACCAATTCATCGCATTGTAACAATTACCAATACGTGATAGAGAACAAGCTTAGGCTAGAGATGGAACTATATATTTAATATGAATAAAAGACATAACGTAACATTTAGCAGGAGGGACCACGCCTGCATGGTCGAGCCATGCCATAAGATTAACTCGTATTAATTCAATTTATTATTCCCGCCTTCTCCATTCTTCTGTATTTCTCCGCGTTAAATGTTTAATGTCTATTTCTCATATTGTCTCGTGGTAGGGCCCAATGCCACTACACTACTCTCCCACCAGAATCAACGTGACGTTGGTTCGATACCAAGTTGTGCGGGATTGTCGCGCGCCAGAAGTTAGCAAGAATAATAAGAATCATCCGGGTATTGATGAACTGAAAGATAAATCAAAAAGAAGGCGACAACATCTGGTCGGGAAACACACGTAATAATTTTAAAGTGTCTGGTTTAATGCTTACCACGCTTAAAATGAAAATTTGGGCGGAGATTATTTGAGCTAATGAAATGACTCCGTATAGGGATATTTTAATGAGTCGCCGTAAGATAGTTAGAAATAGCCGTAGGTTAATAACATTTCCTGTTTAGAAATATTAAAAACAATCAATATTGTAGAAATGTTAAAACTGGTATTATATTTGGTCTAAATTATGAAATCCAATAACGTATGTGCCGGTAAGTTGTCCATGCGTTGATTTCCAATTGCATCTGTATTAGTAGGCTAACTGAAAGAACAAAAGTATAAGCGCAGAGAAGAATTCCAACTAGTGTTCCAGTTAGTTTGATACGGTTTATTTAGATATGGGTAGATTTTCTCGACCTCGTTTGTACTTGACCGTGATAGAATTTAGTAATACAACTAATACATATGAATTGTTATCAAAAATTTTTAAATACGTGAAAAGTAATCATTATGTGGATTTTGGACAGATAGATAAGAGCAATTCGTTAAACATGAGTGTATCCGTTAGAGATATGCTCTAGACTCAATGTTCTGATTTGCCATAGACTATTTATTTATATTCATACCTATCGGTTGATGGCACATACAAGTTAGTTGCAAGTGTCGGTTTAGTATAAGACGGAATGCTATTTCATTGAGACATAGTGATTATAAGTAATTGAAATCAGTTAAGCCTATGTGCCACCTTTTTAGGTGATGTGGTGCTGTAAGATGTATTCGTCTAAATAAGTTTTTACAAGATGATTAACAGCGAGTGATGCTCATGTGATTACCAGGAAGAACATAAGTTGTAACCAAGAGGAGTACACTCCCAACTCATGTCTATGATAATGACTTGAACCTTAGTCAGTGTTGGGGTAAATTCGACATCTATGTTTTCAGTTTGCAGGAGATTTGCTCGACTGCTTATACTGATGATTTGTATGCATGATTGTGTCGCTAAACCTCCAGTTAGACTGACAAGGTTTTGAGATATTTACTGAATGAGCAACTGATAGAGAAACGTACTGGAAATCATCTGTAATGGACAAAGATACCGAGAAAACAACACTATTTGATGATAATTACAAGTCAATTTTCTGACCGATTTTGGTAATAAGTTCATCAATTTTATCAATCATATTACGTGATTGTCAAGATATGACAATGCTTTATGACGATGTCCTGAAATCATTATGTTTATCTAGCTATAGTGTTGATTGAGGATTAGCCAGTGAAAAATAGATGCTGTTGCTTTGTGTTATTCAAAATTATCAGAAATTCGTAGCGTGAACGAATCCGAGTTACCTGTTTATATTACTAATGGTAATTTAGATATATTCGTGTACATAATGTTAATTTTAATAATAAGCTTCGGAAATTTAATTTTAAATATTTGTTTGTCGAACAACATGAGAATTTAGTTACTAAATTAGTGCAGTATGATAATACCTAGATTTGGTGACTTTATTATCCCTTATATGTTCGTCTTTTTAGGCTACTAATACACTAGACCAATTCGTAAACCCAAATACGTATAGCAGTAATGTCTATGACGGGTTTATTGAAAATGTTAAAGGTGATTCAGATGATTTTTAAATTTAAGAGGCATAGAGATATAATGCAATGCATGTACGGGCCAGATTAACATGCAGGTTGTTGAGATATATGGCCAATTAAAATTGATAGACAGGGCCAAAATGAAAAATATTTTTCTAAATCGAGACGACTTATGGAATTTCAGTTAAGAATATAATGAGTTATACAGTTTACATAAGACGTCGCTGTAGTTAACTTAGCGATATTTATAAATGTGTGCAAAGGGAACTAAAAATAAGAAATGCCTTTAAACAGAACGTTTTCTTAGTAGAATGTTGTATTTTTATTTTATTTTAACACATAGATATCGGTACAAGAAGGCACCAAATACATATGCGCCACACAGATCTCATTTGATATGTGTGAGGGCTGTGATACTGCCCGGGTGCCCAAACCGAAGCAGGTGGTTTTCTTAGGGGGCCACACCCCGAGCCTTTGACCTGAACGTCTGATCCACAAGGCAGTGGAGCATCGTGAGGAGATGCAGTCCCATGGTAGCCGGTGACCAACGATTGGTTCATACGCCATTTGTTCCCGCAGGATACTGGAGCCCATGTGCACCATAGAATTGGGATCCGGTTATAGCGCCGGACGTTCGCTTTTCGACCTCTCATTTTCGTAAACAACACCCCCGCCACGTGAAGGCAGTGAGTCGGACTTCCCTGGAAGAGGCTGTGAGGCCATGTGAGAGCATTTCGAGAGGGGGGCGGACTCCTCCCCACTCTCGGCCATACCAGGGAATTTGGGGGCTATGAAATATACAAAACCAATCTAACAGAAAAAATCTAAGTTAAGAAATACTTAAATCATAATAAATGAACCAGGAAAGGGAAAAAGTAAAACTCGCCTGGGTTGTTTTCGCTTCCAAGTAATGATGATTTGAATTGGACAGTAATTCCAATCTGGACTATACACGAGATACAGTCGACTAAATTATTGGATTAACTCAGCATTGAAAACTGGATTTGTGTAAGTCCAAAATTAATTTAAGCCAAATATGTAGCATTTCCTGACGAACAGTCTAAACGAGACCTAAGATTGCAGGAAATCTATAGTTCAAACTCACCGTAAATTTCTGGCATTTGCATCCTGTTTGGCCATGGAACTCAGCAATTGGAAATTAGGCAGGCAGTGGTCGGAAGAAAAGATATTGCAGGATAGTGTATGGTTTAAAAATAGAATGTGTTAAGTTAAGGAACACTAAGAATAGATAACTTTTTAGTCCTTGACTGCCAATGTATATTTAGGTTATTTACATGTCATATTTGCTAGAGCTTGACGTTAAAACAAGTTTGTTTCGCTGAAGCATGTTAATGCTATTAAAGCTTGTTAACGAACCACTACTTAGTTAATGTAGATGATCAGTTTTTATTATTGATTAAGCTAGTAAGTTATGAGTAATAATCAATATAGTGTTAAGATAATACATATGAGCATTAATCAGAGGACTATTAGAATAATGGGTTTACATAAGTAAATATCGATCGAAAAAGTTAAAGTGGAAATATGGATGAAGAATTAGAGGTTGCGTTTCTTAAGTCGGGCTCACCAATGTAGAATTATGGTCTACTATGATATTAGCACTGCTCTAATAATAGACCTAATCCTAAAATTGTAGATTTATCATGATGTAACTGCCTAATCTATAAGATCTTACGTGGAAGTTACATCATCGTCTACACCAATTCATCGCATTGTAACAATTACCAATACGTGATAGAGAACAAGCTTAGGCTAGAGATGGAACTATATATTTAATATGAATAAAAGACATAACGTAACATTTAGCAGGAGGGACCACGCCTGCATGGTCGAGCCATGCCATAAGATTAACTCGTATTAATTCAATTTATTATTCCCGCCTTCTCCATTCTTCTGTATTTCTCCGCGTTAAATGTTTAATGTCTATTTCTCATATTGTCTCGTGGTAGGGCCCAATGCCACTACAGTACTATTAAATTGGAATAGAATGGGACAGGAGGTTTTAGTGTGCGTTTTACGTAATCTTCTTGTTTCACACCAAAATTGCGACAATCCACATTCTTGTAGTAGAATATTTCTAACAATCTTCACGTCCGCACTACCAGGTATATTATACACAATAACATTCCGCATACACTGAAGTCTTTTTAACACTTCAGATGATTTATGGTCAATTACTTTTTCAGTGTTTTTTATAATTTCGAGACCGGCATTTTCTGGAACATTGACTAAATTTTTGTACGGTAATAAATCTCGGATGGTTTGGGTGAGGCTGAGTTCTGTTTGTCTGCTTTTATATCTAATAGTGATGAGATTACTGGAATGTATATCTAAGTTTTCATGGTCGATATGGTTACACAGAAAGCTGTTGCAGGTGTCTACCGGATTGTTACCTTGTGCATACTTAGTTGGGGGATAAAGTACATATCTGGGTAAGTAGTCAAGATCTACATCATAGTGCTGGCTATTGTGGACAGGCTTACATGTACTTCGTGGACTGCTACTCAGGATGGCAGATTGTAAAATATTTGGGTGTTTGGGGTCAGCCGCACTTTTTAAATACTGCTCACAACATGTGATGCTATTGTTTGGACTGACAAATGATGTCGACTCTAACGGCATATGACTGCTGTTATTTATATCTACAAGCGATAGACAAGGTAGCGATATGTCGTGCCCAAGTAAACGGTGCACGTTCAGTGTAGCTGAGGGAAGATCAAAGTAAGATGCAGACTGAACAGTGTATTTATAAATTTTCACATTATTCGCTCTAGATTTTTTGCAAGCGCCATAGGCATCAGGAGACATTATATGTTTTTTAGATGGCCGAGACATTATTGTAAGTAATGTAAATACGAAATTTAATTAAGTGAACAGCGACAGTTATAATTTCACTTGATAGACGTGTAAAGTTCAATGGTAGAATCAGATCCAGTATTAGTTAAGAGCAAATATAATAACGTTCATTGGTGAAAATAGAAAGCGTGAAAACTAGCAAAATTAATGTATGGCGTTGACAGAACCCTATCAGTGGCGAGTTATTTATCGCTAATAAATGTTAAATTAAAGGGAAAAACTAATAGGAAAATAAAATAATACCACATGAAAAGAAGTTACAACCTTCAAAAAACGCGCGTCTCATGTAAATGTACTTCTTCAGTACTCCTCTCGGCGACAAACACTAACATAGAAACTCATGATCAACAGAGTCGAATGCCACTCCAAGGTCTAGAAATACTATGATTATGGGGCGTCTGGATGTGTGTCTATGTTCTGGGACCTGACGTAGTGTGGATATCTGATCTATACAGCCACGTCCAGGTCGAAAACCAGCCAGGTGTTCTCTAGTCTGCTCTTCACGAGCTTTGGTGAGGCTTCGAAGTAATATTGGAGCTAATAATCTAGACAATATATTGGTCAAACTGATTCCTCTATGATTGTCACAAGAGGACTTTTGTCCTTTCTTATAGACTGGCACAATCAGAGATCCTACCTTAAGCCCCAGTCAATCTCACTGCTGGTACTGGGCCACCATACTTAAAAATCTCAGTGGTGAACCTGTCAGGGCCTGCTGCTCTCCCACGCTTCAGATTTCCTATAGCTTTTTCAAATTCCTAAAGAGTTGGAAGACTTATATAAACTTCTATTCAGGTCAAACGGAGATCGTTGGAAACCGATGCGTGACTGAAGGCCAGTTGAACTGCCCATCGACTCAGTCTCCCGGATCGAGAGTGAATGATATGTCCGTCAAACCCGATATAGTTTCGCTGACAGTTGGATTCCAGTAACAATTTCCTTGGCGAGTCTGAACAGTTGTCTGCTGTCATTTCTTGCCACTGCCTTTTGCATCTCTCTTGCTTTTGCTACCCACCACTGTTCACGATCATTGTGTAAGCTTCTAGTCAGTTTACGCTTAAGCTGAAACCGTTCTTCGTTATGTTCAGAGCCAGATGGAATGAGTTTACGAGCATCTGTCAGTGCGGTAGACGCTGCTGAGATCCAATGTTTCTCCCTAACCTTATGGTTTACCGTACTTGCAGACATCACTGCTGTTTCTACAGCTTTTCGGGTGTCATTCCACGCTGCCTCAGGGTGGGCATCACTTACATAGCTGCCTAACTGTTTTTCTAGTTGTTCCTGAAATATATTCTTATATTGGCTTTCATTAAGCACGACTTTAAAAGGTTTCCTTGCAGCGTCTTTCTTACGCCTAGTAAGATGTAGACAAATACGCGCTCGCACTAGAGCATGATCTGAGTCTAAGCATGTGCTCCAGAATGAGCAACAGTCTTCTATCGAGCCCCTCCATCGGTGGCTGATAGCGATGTGATCTATTTGAGTCCAACGTTGAGAAGAAGTCGGGGTCGCCATGTCAGACGTTTTTCCTTATGCTTAAAGTTAGTGTTTGCGAGAAACAGGCGGTTATCTGAGCACAGCTGCAACAGACTGTCGCCATTATCTGTTTTTTGGGCCGCGACACCATAAGATCCAACCAGGTGTCTTTCCTTTTCACTTAGTATACCCACTTGAACAATAAAGTCACCAGCAACTATTACTACACCAGAGCGCTTACGTTTTGGAGAAGGTTGGAAAACTTTCTGTGAAACTTATCTTTTACATTATCTGAGTTGCGGTCATTTGGATAGTAGGCAGAGACGACGAAGAGGCAACGACGAGTGTCCCTATCTTTCCCAGTCCTTACTGTTCCGTTTAGTCGGACAGCGCACAAACGACTGTCTACTGGGATCCAGTCTAGGAGAGCTATTTCCGCCATAGGACTCAATGCTATACCTATGCCAGCGAGGCCACAGGAAGCAGCATCAGCGCTCCCAGATACACGAAGCGTGGATCGATGTTATTTTTTATTTTGATATGGTAAGGTCGAATGAATGACACTACTCGGATCCCGCATGTGCGTTTCAGAGACGCAGCACACATCGATGACGCGAGATTCTAAAGTTCTAGCTAAGGAGGCCTGTTGTTCTATTTGGCATAGTGTTCGGACGTTGAAAGCTCCTACGTGTAATTTAGAGCGTGGTTTCGGGAGACCAGGAATAACGTTCCGCGTACTCGAATCGTTTGCTTTAGCGGTGCGAGGTGATAAAGTGACATGAGAAGGGTTAGTCGTGAGGATAAGGGAGTTATTAGGAAATGTAGAAAGGATTTGATTGCGACCAACTTGGTTTCGTGTGCTTTTACGGGTCTGAGGGCTGATGTCTCTTCCCGGCTGCCCACACTGTGGAATGGTATCTTTTGAGGAGCCTGAAAAGAAAGTCGGATTAATGTTGGTCTTAACGACCTAGGTGCGTGACCACAGAGCTCAAAGGACAACTGCTTGAGGCCAATAGCGCACAGCCTTTTTATCTCTGGACTTACCGCCAGAGAAGAAAATCCGTGAGGTAAGGTGAGATGTAGCATTTTTATGGTTGATCTTTTCTAACCCATTCCTTCATTGTGAGAAGACAGCATCACTGAAGATGCTAGTTGCTCCGAGGAGAAACACCTTACTTCTATCACACTCCTCGAGAGTCAGAAGTACTACTTTACCCTCAAACCTTGAGTTGCTGCTCACAGCCTTACCGCCCTTCAATCGACCTGCCTGGCGTGGTAGAACCTACAGGAACATATGTTCCAGCCAATATAGCTCGGTTGGGTCATCACGATAGGTAGGCTCGACCACCACTTCAGGGTAGCAGCTACGATCGAAAGATAGACATGAGAAGAGTGAATTACAATTGGATAGAACTTGAAAGGTAGGCCCAGGACAGAGTGGGTTGGAGAATGTTGGTCGGCGGCCCATGCTCTATTGGAAGTGACAGGCGTAAGTAAGTAAGTAATACGTTTAATTGTTACCAAAACTGTAGGCAAATTATTTGACGTTGCCGTCTACTAACAGTTACACGACTTTTCCTAACTTTTGGACATATGAACTACCCTATATTTTAAAGTCTTCCTTTCACTTTCACGTGTGGTCCATTCATTGTTCGTTCCCACATTATTTCATATCATTGACATACGTTTAAAAAATGCCCATTCTCAGAAAGATCTTTTGTGCTATGTCGTAGAAAAAAGTTTTGTTCCCTAGTCCACTCGATTCTAACCTTGCATTCGACTTCGAAGGTCGGCGCGCTTATTGGTGTGAACGCTACAACAGTTTGATTGGTATTGACTACTAGGTTGTATCAGAAATACAAGGAACTAGTCATTATTATCGCTGGCTAGTTTTATTGTTACCAGATGTAAGCAAACTGTGCGTGGTCATCAAATAATAGCCAGAATTTATCCTTTTTTCTCTTGGAGAATACTGTACATACACTTCACCACATTGCCTGACAACGACGTACCTCTTGACAACTCATCTTGCCTACGACTAAAATATTCACAGAAAATTTCGCGATGTGAGTTCGTTCCATGTTTTTGACTATTTTATTTAGGAAACACCACCTTCAGTGTTTATGGAACAAATTTGAAAACGCTCCTGTCATTGTTAATACAGATGTTGTACGGACAGTATATAGATTTAATCAACCTACGTGTTCTTTTGGGAATTGCCAGTAAGTTACAGGCCGATGTGTGTTTTTGATATAGTCTATAAATGCATGTTGACTTGGGTTATACTTCTGGGCTTAGATGCTGCCAGTTAGCTTTTATCACATTAACCGTCGAGGCTATCCTGGTTTATGCGGTTTCCATTTAAGCATTGAAATAGCAACCCGCAATATGAATGATCATAAGGATTTTGATCATGATATGTGACGTAGCTCGTAACCTATATATCCTAATTTTGAGATCCAATTTAGACAAAAGTAAAAGTGACATTGCTTTTCATACAGTTCATCTGATCCTTGTAAACATTCCTGGTAGATTGCTACTGCTACACTCGAAATAACCACATAAGTTACTCGCGAAGTTCCACGCCGAAAACTGCAGATATCGTTGATCGAACTACTGGTTCCTAGAAACCTTTGTCATCTAGATATTTTTTCCTATATATAAGTACACTGACGCTCCCCGATTAGCTAAATTATATCTTTCACTTCTTCTACAGAACGACATGTAAATACTCATCTTCTTGCCTAAATGGCTTACTCAAAATAAATGTACTGAACGAAGAAACATGTGACAAAACTAAATCAGAGTCTCCTGTTGAAAAGTTACTGACGGTAAGTTTTCCTATTTCAAGAATTTTTTGAGTCCATGTGACGACAAAGCATAAAATTGGGGTGTAGATACTTTCTCCTTTTTTGTTTGATATTTTAGTAACTATTCCGAGCTAGTAACCATGTTCATGAAATTCAAATTTGTGCTAATATCCAACAATTCCTTGTAGGCTTCCTAAAATAAACCCATTTGAAAAGTTGTTACTGTTTTACGAATTCACAGTTTAAACTACCATTTATCGTCAAAGTAGGCTGCATATGATTAAAAACGTTCAGTTTACGGCTTTTATAGTGAACACATACTTTTTTCCCATTAATTATGGTTTGGCCAATATATTTTATACACAACTGGTAATTTAAGGCTTTTGTTATTTGAGCTTAACACCTGTAATTCTCGTGCACACTTATTCCAATTATCCTTTCTCACGTCCTTGGTTGCTGTTTGTGCGAATCCTTAGTTAAGAAGTTCGTTCCAGTGATATTACCCGCTATATATTTTCAACTGTTACTAAAACTGTGTAACAAAACCAGCATTTTGGAGTACTGTGATGAACATACAGTATTATTCAACATACTCTAAATTATGTATATTGTGCAACAAAAGAGTGAAAGGTTAGATTTAGTCTATAGCCTGTCTTTTCGAGAATAAATAGCTAATCATTTTTATGGAATACTTTAAATACTAGACTTAGTTTCGTTTGATCATGTAGAATGTTCTTAAATGTTTTCAATTAAAACTAGCAATGCTAGTAGAAGTTGGTGCATAACTATGTTGGGAACAATAAGGCGACTCTTATTTTAACCTTAATTGGTACTAATCATATTATTTCTTATTTCTAAATCTGGTTTGTAAGAAAAATCTATAATGATAGTATGAGTTGGTCACTTTATCAGCCCCAACAAAATTTGATTGACCGAAACCCCATCATGAATTTGTAATAAACGTTTGTTTTTTAACACCCCTCGTCATTCATAGCACTCGAACAATGTCTAACTTATCCAGGAAAACGTAAACTGTACAGTAGTAGTACTTAACAAACTACTACCGAGATGTGGAGAATAATGTCTACATGGATTACAAGTATTCAGTCACAGCTTCACAGTGTTATTCAGGTGTTGTTGAATCTTATGAACAACAATGTTAGGATCAAAGTGTAGTTCCAAGTATACTGCCTAATCCAGTTAATGAAGTTATTTTATATTTATTTGAACACAAATATTGGTACAAGGGGCACCAAATATATATGCGCCATCCAAAACAATGAGAATTTAAAGAGAAGGAGAAAAAGGTAAGGAACGTAGGGAATTATAAAAAAACAATAATGGCGGAAAAGGAAAGGTACAATCATAAGAAATCTTTCAGTTAAGGAAGATACAACCACTTTTTATGAAGAAAGTAAAAGAAGGTTACAGCACGATCGCCACTGGCTTCTAATCTGAGCCATATCTGATAACGTCTCTAGCCACTGCGTTACACCGTCTCTCGGACCCCAACCAGGGAGTCGTGAATGACCAACAGAAGCTAGCCCTTTGCAGCTTTCTTTCATGCCACGACACCATGTCATATACTGACCACCTCTCCGCTTTTTCCAACCAGTCCCAGAGTCGGCAAATAATGCACGACGAGGAATTCTCTGGGACGACATTCGTAGAACATGTTCAAGCCACCGAAGTCGGTGTTTCAAGATGGTGACACCAATTGGATTATAGTCTCTGTGCCCGAACACACGATGCCGAACCTCTGCATTAGTCAACAACTTTGTACGATGTTGCTGAATTACAATTTTATGCTATTGCCAAATGTATACGCATCTAATCATTTTGGCATTTTAATTTATTTTTCACTCTACACACTGATTCATACACATAAGCTGACCGTACATAATACTTTAAAAATCGATTCGAGCTCGCGACACATTTTATATCCATACTTTTCTGTAAATAAATTCTGAGTTGATTCTTTTAGTAAGACCTTGAAGCTTACTGCAAAACTCTTACGTTTTTATCTTAGCGTTGATTAAATAAACTGGAGTGTGAAATATGCATATTTAATGTATTTTTTCCTGTCAATGTTCTTATGCTTTGAACATTTAGCATAGCCGTAATGGTTTGAAGAATTATGGGAGTACGTGTTACTTAAATGCATTTTTGCAGCTTTATTTTCGGTTCAAAGAACTTCGAAAAGCAATATATGATATTCCATCACAAGGTGGGTTATTTATTCATAAAGGTCTTTGCATTAGTAACCCCAGTGTTTCATACTGTTCACTTGTTTTGTTTGAAATATCTCAATAATTACTTAGGTCGAGTTTCAAGCTTCCCATTATAACTGACCGAGTTATTATAACTTGAGTCTACCTATGATTCGTTTAAATAAAATCGTTTATCCATATCTTCAACTGCATATTAAAGGAAAACGTTTCCTTTTGTAGATACACTCATACTAGCTGTACCTATAATTGGTTGTTTGGTCAAAATTAACTAGGAATTAGGAGATAAAGTAATAGCTTTCATCTGCATCGGGATATTTGATTCGTAGTTGATGACGATTTCAAGGTATGAAATTAATTATTTTGAAAATATCAGCCGTAAATAATGAAAACACTTTTATACAATGTAATTTACGCAGATTTTTAAAATTTAAAGATAGACATCAGTCGAAAAACCATGGAAAACCAGACTTTAAACAACAATAAACAAACCTTTCAATGCTTTTTTATTTTCTGCTGTCTTTTCGTCGATATCGGTCGGCGATAAAAATAAACTGTCTTCATGTTTTATCCAGTACCAACTGACTTGTTTACTTGTTTATCCTATTTTACAGCTGATGAAACCGGTATAATACACCAGCTACAATTAATATTCAGTCAACTTCAGTTAAACAATTCAGGGTAAATTTATTTATTCAGATTACTTTGAAGCGATTTCTTTCTGTTTTAACACATTTATTTAAATATATGTATGTATATATATCGGCACAAAGTGTGTTTGTACATTCCACTTTTTAGATTCTGATATTTGTAACTAGTGGATTTTAAGTTTGAAAAATCCAGGGTGAAAAGAGAAATATTTGATTCAGTCGTTAATTATTTTATTATCACTATCACCTGGTTGCTTCCCTTCTACTCGATTTTATGAGAAGGCATCATCTTTCTGGCTGGCGGTAATTATATGTTGTGTGTTATAAATAGTTCAAAAATAGTAAATGGACATCTAATAAATGTTACAAATTTCGATTAAACTTTTATTCTTCAGCAATTAACTGTCCATTTAAAGGAACTGATGTGCAACTATAAGTTTACAAATGTATCTGTAACCACTGCTAATAGAATTTATTTATTTATATTTATTTGAACACATAAATATCGGTACAAGGGGCACCAAATATATATACGCTACACAAAACAATGATAATTTGAAGAGGAGGAAAAAAAATTAAATGAACGTGGGGAATTATAAATAAATAAAAAGAGAGAGAGAGAACAATGATGGGGAAAACGGAAAGGTACAATCATAAGAAATCTTTCAGTTAAGGAAGATACAACCACTTTTTATGAAGAAAGTAAAAGAAGGTTACAGCACGATCGCCACTGGCTTCTAATCTGAGCCATATCTGATAACGTCTCTAGCCACTGCGTTACACCGTCTCTCGGACCCCAACCAGGGAGTCGTGAATGACCAACAGAAGCTAGCCCTTTGCAGCTTTCTTTCATGCCACGACACCATGTCATATACTGACCACCTCTCCGCTTTTTCCAACCAGTCCCAGAGTCGGCAAATAATGCACGACGAGGAATTCTCTGGGACGACATTCGTAGAACATGTTCAAGCCACCGAAGTCGGTGTTTCAAGATGGTGACACCAATTGGATTATAGTCTCTGTGCCCGAACACACGATGTCGAACCTCTGCATTACTGACATGGTATTGCCACTGGATGCCAGCGATCCTTCGGAGACAACGATGATCGAACACAGAGAGTCGTCTAACATCCTCAACTCGGAGAGGCCAGGTTTCACAAGCATAGAGCAGAACTGCTCTCATCGACGCGTTGTAGATCCGACCTTTTACAGCCAGATGATTAACATCACGAAGGCACCAAAGATGGCCCAGATTGGCATAAGCCGCTCTGGCTTTCACTATACGTGCATTGGTCTCATCACTCACGCCACCACCAGCACTTATGCAGCTACCTAAATACAAGAATTTCTCGAGAAGTTCGTGTATCTAGGTAGCTGCATAAGTACTGGTGGTGTTGGAGTTTCTTGTATACTTTCGCCTCATTTGGTGGGTCAGTCGTCAAAGGCCATGGAGGGAAGGAAAGCCTGGTCGAGACAGCAAGCCAGTTGAACTGCCCTTCGAAGAATTCTGCCCATCGTCCAAGACGTCGATGGATGTTAGTGATTGGCATCCCGTCATCCACGCAGATTGTTTCGCTCACACCAGACTTGCAGCTAGTGGCTCAAATGAATTGGGAGAGCTTCCGGTAGTTACCAGATGCAACTGCTGCTTTCAGCTCATTAGCTCTGACTACCAGGCTTCTCAGTCCTTACGCAAGCTTTTCCCGATTTCATTACGTAACAGCCTTCGTTTGTGATCAAACTCACGGTCACCCGGAGTAGACCGACGGGCTTCAATGAGTTGTAAGGAGCCTGAAGAAACCCAGTGATTGTAAGCGGGACGTTTCGCGAAGCTGCAAGCGGCCTTACTCGCCATTTTCATGGCGTTATGCAGACGAGACCGATGCTCATCTATACTTTTCGGTCGAATGGTAGCTAGCCTAGAAACTAGCTCGGTTCGATACATACTAGCAACAGAAGTTGCAGCCAGCTTGCTAACATCAATCCTTTGGTGACGGTCACTTCGTTGTCCACTGAAAAGTAAGGTATGATTGGCGCAGACCAGAGCATGATCAGAGTCCAGATAGGTACTCCAAAAGGAGCGGCAGTCTTGTACACAACCACGCCAGCGGTAGCTGATCGCGATGTGATCAATCTGAGTCCAGGCTTGAGATGCAGAGGGAGGACGTGAGGTGGCACATCGGCGATGACTGTGCCGAAAGTTAGTGCTAGCCAGAAACAGGTTGTGGTCTGTGCACAGTTGCAGTAGACGTTCCCCGTTATCTGTCCTGCGACCAACAAGTCCCCATCGGCCACCTAAACGGCTCTCTTCTGTGCCTAGACGCCCGACCTGAGCATTCAAGTCTCCGGCTAGTACTACAATATCTGTGGGATGCACTTTCTGGAGAAGAACAGATAACTGGTGGTAGAGCTCATCCTTGATTGCATCCGGGCTGCAATCTGTCGGGGCATAGGCGGAGATGACGAAAAGACATCGTTTCTCACGCCGATTTCTTTTCACTTTGATGGAACTTTCTAATCTAACAGCACATAACCGACTGTTAATGGGGATCCAGTCGACTAGTGCTGCCTCAGCTCTAGCGCTTAGTGCGACACCAACGCCAGCAAGACCAGACGAAGATGCCACAGGGTCCCCGGATAAACGCACATAAAACAAGCTTTTTGAAGCGACAGATGGAGACCGAACTTGTAGTACCTCACCAGAGTCTTGAATACGGGTCTCGGATAGACAACAAACGTCGATATTAAGACTTTCCAAAAACAACTAGCCCTATCTGTTGTCCGACCTGCATAAGTGTGCGAACGTTGAAGACAGCCAGTTTGAATGGTGCACGTGGTTTCAGAAAGACTGCTTCAGTACTCGTATTCGGTGGCAACATACAATTTTCAACCAGGCAGTGACTCGAGAACGTTTAGATAAAGCTGAATTTTTACCATAGGCGAGCTGCTGTCTGAGTCGAAACGGATACAAAAAGTAGAAATAGGAGATAGTGAAAAAATGACGTAGTAAATAATAATAATAATAATAATAATAATAATAATAATAATAATAATAATAATAGTACCAGTCATCTCAAGGCAGTGGAGCATCGTGAGGAAATGCAGTCCCATGGAAGCCGGTGACCGAAAATTGGTTCGTACGCCATTTGTTGCCTTAGGATACTGGAGCCCATGTTCACCATTGGGCTAATAGATTTGTTTAGAATGAGGTCAATGGCAATCAAAGTGTTAGTAAATCATGCTTAAATATTTATCCTTTTTATTGTTTATATATGTAATCAAAATTTTTTCTTGTCTGAAATTTCACAACTCTTCATAAACTATTAATTGTTCAAACACTGAACTTTTCAACTTCAACTTCCTCCTTTTTACAGACATTGTGTGCATTGTTATTCATTTTATTAATGATTGACATTAATTAGCACTCACCTGGTATTTTTTTCATTTCTTAGCATTGTTGATCCAGGAGGTTTGATTGAAGCATTGCGGTTGTGTGATACAGAACAACAAGTAAGAAAACATATGTTTGCAGTATATACATGCTGGTTTTAATCGCATTAGACATTGCTGACAATTCACAATGTAATTTTTGTTCATGCAATAACGCAATAATTTCCCATTTAAATTCTTCCAAAAAACTAATATGCTGTATTTCTTCTAAATTGTGTTGATTTTTTAAGGATGCTCCTGAATTCCACTGTTTATTTATGAATTTATTGGAAGCACGCTTCCAGCAAGTTGGTGTATCTGTTATTGACGATTTGATTAGAGGAGAATATATTTATGAAAATAGGTGAGTGATACATCAGTATTTCAATGTTATGACTTATTCCTCAATGACTTTACGCAGACTAAATCAGTATTACTATTCGTAATAGTAATAACAATAGTGGTGATAACACTAAGTTTATTGCAATTGTTAATTCTCCCCATACACTGATAGTTGGGAAGATTATTGTAGAGCAGGAAGTGTTGAAAGGTTGTTACATTTCAGGCGCTCTTACAGAAAGTCTATAACTCCCACAGTTGACCTGTACCATTTCTCCGTTGAGTTGTGATCCGAAATTTATCAGGTTCAGTCAATTTCCAATGCAACTTGACTACCATCCAAAGACGTTGAAGAGTAACTACCTTGGTTGCTACTTGGTCACAGTTTCATCTTGAAACTTCATAAATATTTCATTTCGAAGCTGTCAATGTTTATTTGTTGATGCATATAATCGTCTTCGATTATGAAAAACCCTTTTATATTAATATCAACCTTAGATAGCTTTCTTGTCATGTAGGCATTTCTTAATTCTTGGTTGTTTGAGACTAGAAGGTTTCACTAACAGAAGGTAAGGAAAACTTTATCTATGACCGATTTTTCAGTTGTAATGTTTATCATGACTAGACGAAAATGGTTGTTTTTATTCGTGAAATTACTAAGGTTTCATCGACTTAATAAACTTCCTAAAGTTCATCTAACTAGCTATAATTGTTCCCTTCCTTAATCGCAAAGATTTCTTTCCCCCTATATTCATTTATTGATAGAGGTATATGAATCTAATTACAAAAGCATTATTTTTTAGTAAAACTTTTCCCAGATTTTTTTCCAACTGGATTTTATTCGAAGTAGTAGATACTAAATAATTATGCCAAACCGTAAATATTTGTGTATATCACTTCTCTGACAACACGAAATCTATCTTATTGATGTCATACTCATCCTTTTTTTTAAAAAAAACAAAAGGATCCCAAGGTTGGTATCTTTCTCCTCCTCAGTTGTGTACATGTTTTCATCTTTTTTTCCTATAAACCATCTGTCGTTTTACTCCTTTCTTTTGCTTGAAATAACAAATGTTTTCCTGAGATTTTACTGGCCAAACTATCGTGAAAGAAGCACACACTTAACAGATTGTCATTTCGTCTAACTACAATCTGTTGTTTCTACTCAAACACTACAATTTTAATAATACCAGTTTACAGTCAGTCAGTCAGCTGCAACGTAGGACCAGGCACGTATATGCATCGGTCCAAGTTGCCATACCGCATTAGCACAACAAGATGAACACCGGATTCATAGGAGTAGTTAATTCAGTGGTGGTAATATATAGAAGAAAGATTGTGTATGAGGAGATAGTAAAGGAAGAAAGAATTAGTTCCTAGACAGATATGAAGCGATTTTAATCTATTAATTTAAGGAAGACAGAGAGTGTATACACCGACGCCATTGTGATCAATTCTGAGCCATGTCACCAAGAGTCTCCAACCATTGGTTACGATAGTCACGCGGACCCCAACCAGGCAGTCTGAATCTCCCAACATGGCTCAGACCAGAAGTTAGTGACTTCAAGCACTGATGCCACGTTTTGGTTTGGCCGCCCCTAACTTTCTTCCAATTATCCCCTGCACTAGTCAGCATTGCGCGTCGTGGTAATCGGTGTTCAGGCATACGCAATACGTGGCCCAACCATCTCAGTCGATGAAGATTCATAACCTCATCAACTGATTTACCATCATTCCCTAGTACCCTGCGTCTAACCTCACTATTACTTACCTGGTGATCCCAGCAGATACCCGCAATAATTCTAAGGCACCTGTGGTCAAATACTAGTAACTTACGAATATCTTCCACTCTTAAAGGCCATGTTTCGCAGCCGTATAGAAGGACGGAACGAACTGCCGCGCAGTATACTCGTCCCTTAATTGATAGACGGATATCTCGCCTTGGCCATAGATGACGTAAGTTGGCAAAGGCCAAACGAGCTTTTCGAATCCGTGCTGAGATTTCGTCAGACACCAACCCATTAGGGCTGATCAGACTTCCAAGATAAGTGAAGTTGTCAACGCGTTCGACTACTTCACCCCCTATCCTTAGTTCAGGTGTTGATGCAGACCAGTCCTGAAGCAACAACTTGCATTTAGAGGGAGAAAAGCGCATCCCAAACATTCTAGCATTGTTGCTCAGTGCTACCAAAAGACTCTATTTTATCAGCGTCTTCACCAAACAGGACTATGTCATCTGCGTATTCTAAGTCAATAAGTGGACCTCCTGGTAGGAGATCAATACCCGAGAATTCAGTCTATGAGAGCGTTATTTCCATCAGGAGGTCTATGATAAAGTTAAACAAAAACGGAGAAAGTGGACAGCCTTGACGGACCCCACTTGAGGTTGGGAAAGCAGATGACAGTTCGCCATAAGCTCTGACTCGACTAGTAGTGTTCTAGTAAAGAGCCTTCATAAGGTTTATGTACTTCTGAGGTACGCCTTCCAATGACAGACACTGCCACAAAACCTCTCATCTACAGAGTCAAATGCTGCTTCTAAGTCGAGGAAGACCACCATTGTCGGACGCCGATAAGTATGCCTGTGTTCTAGAACCTGACAAATGGTGAATATGTGGTCGATGCAGCCACGACCAGGTCTGAAGCTAGCCTGATTTTCACGTGTTTGCAGTTCACGAGTCTTAGTTAGGCGTCCGAAAATTATCGAAGCTAGTATTTTAGATACTATATTAGTCAAACTAATCCCTCTGTGGTTGTCACAGGATGATTTTGATCCTTTCTTAAATATTGGGACGATAAGTGATTGTGACCAGTTAGATGGGATGACGTCTAACTCCCAGATTTTAGCTAAAATATTAGTCAACCTAATCGCCAAGACTAGACCACCATCCTTAAAGACCTCTGGGGCCAATCCATCTGGACCAGCTGCCCTTCCTCGTTTTAGATTAACTATAGCCTTCTGAACTTCAGCTAGAGTTGGGGGACCTACTTCAATGTTCCATTCACACTGTCTGGGAATAGAGGGTAGTTGTAGAGTAGCTGAAGGCCAGCTAAACTGCTCATTAAAGTGTTCCGCCCATCGTTCTAAGCGTCTGGACTGGGAGCAGATGAGAGTGTCGTCTTTTTCCGAAATGGTCTGACTTACACTTGATTTATTAATTCCAGTTTGTTTTATTAGTCTGTAGAGTTGTCTTGTGTTCCCTATAGCCGCCGCCTTTTCCATCTCTTTTGCTTTCGTTGCCCACCACTGCTCACGATCATTCCTTAGACTTTTGCTTAATCTAGATTTGATTTCTTTACGCTCTTCATCGTATTCAAAACCTGATGGGATGAGTTTGCGAGAATCTATCAGTGCAATAGACCTTGACGAAATCCATTGGTTCTTTGTAACCATTTGGTTTAAATCACTAGTAGATGTCACTGCTGTTTCCACAGCTGCTTGTATAACTTTCCAAGCAACATCTGGGTCAGCCTCGTTTTCTGAACTACCTAAGTGTGACCTCAGTTGTTCCTGAAACCTACTTTTGGCTTTCTCATTACTCAATTCGGTTCTAATGAGTCTTTTTTGTGTGGCTCTTTTGCGTCCAGTGAGGCGCAAGCAGATGCGTGCTCGTACTAGGGCATGATCAGAGTCCAAGCAGGTACTCCAGAATGAGCGACAATCTTCTATCGACCCTCTCCAACGATGACTGATGGCAATATGGTCTATTTGAGTCCATCGTTGGTTTGGTGCAGGGGGTCGCCATGTTAGACGATGTCTCTCCTTATGCTTAAAATTTGTTTGCTAAAAATAAACGATTGTCTGAGCATAGTTGCAGCAGACGATCACCATTATCTGTTCGCTGTGCCGGAATACTAAAATACCCACCTAAATGTCTTTCTGTTTTGTTTAGGCTACCTACCTGGGCATTAAAGTCACCTCCTACGAGTACTATGTCTGAACGTTTAGCTTTCTGAAGAAGTTCAGACAGCTTTCTGTAAAATTCATCTTTCACTTCATCCGAACTGCAGTCAGTGGGAGCGTAGGCATAAACGACGAAAAGGCGACGACGTGTGTCCCTATCCTTCCGAGTTCTTACGGAGCCGTTTAGCCGAACAGCGCCTAGACGACTGTTAACGGGGATCCACTCTAATAGCGCTTGTTCCGCCCTCATACTTAGTGCTATGCCTACACCTGCCAGTCCACGAGAACTAGCCATCGGGTCGCCAGATACACGGAGGGTGTATCTCGTCGGCTCTCCGTTTTGCCGAGGTGAGGTCAAGTGAATGACCACACTAGGATCCTGTATGCGTGTTTCGGAGACACAGCATACATCAATGGTACGAGATTCTAAGGTTTTAGCCAAGGAAGCCTGCTGACCGATTTGGCATAGTGTGCGTACGTTGAAGGCTCCAATGTATAGTTTGGAGCGAGGTTTCAGTAGACCTGGGACAGTGTTTTGAGCACTAGAATCGTTGGTTGTGGTGACACTTGAGGAGGAAGCTAAAAGAGGAAGTTTAGTGTATAAAGTCGATGTAGGAGGAATAATAGGAATTGAAGAGGGAGGTTGACTATGAATACAGTGGTCTTGAGTGCTGTTAGAGGTATGAGGGCGGTTATCACTTCCCGGTTTCCCACACCGTTGAAGGGTTCTTCTGGAGGTACCTGAAAAGGAAATTGGATTAGAGTTGGTCATAGTGACCTGAGAGCGTGACCGCAGTGCCCAAGGGACAGCTGCTTGAGGTCGGTCACACACGACCTTTTTATGAGTGATTTTTGTGTTAGCTCCGTACTTGTTGAGTCCTTACCGCCGGAGACTGATATCCGTGGGATAAGGCGAGGTGTGCATTTTTAGGGTCGACCTTTTCTAATCCCACCCCTCCTTGTTGGAAGGCAGCATCGCTGTCATGCTGGTTGTCTGAAGGAAACACCTTACTGCTGTCACACCTCTGTACAGTCAGCAGTACGACTTCGCCTTCGGACCTTGGTTTTGTTGCTTTTAGTCTTACCGCTCTTCAACCGACCTGTCTGGCATGGTAGGACCTTGAGGAACGGTTGTTCCAGCCAGTATAGCTCAGTTGCTTCATCACGATAGGCAAGCCCGACCACCACGTCAAGGTAGCAACAACGGTCAGGATACCAGTTTACACTATTGATTTAAGCAGTAGAGAAGAGGACAAAAGAGTATATGCACTGGTGTTTGGTTGTTCTGTTCATCGTCGATCTGCGTAGTTGATATTTTTCTTTAAAAAGTGTTTAATTCCTTTCATTCTTTATTTCTGTGCAAAATGTTCTCCACTGAGCGACTTTATTCAACGTCTCTTCCTGTTCTTCAAAGACCCTTCATTATTGGAAAATTTACTAATCAATAATTCGACAAACTACAGTCAGAATTATGAAGGTATTGTATGATCTTATGTTATCTTTATTAATTGAGATTACAATCATACTGTCGAGACTGTTAAATCAGTGCACAATCTTAGGGTGATCCAATTCTATGGATTAATATTGTACTTTTTCTTGGACGTTTGTGCTCATAATATTTAAAAAATGATGGAACGGTAAATTATTGAGATGGCAGAGAAAATTTGTTGCTTGTGTGGATGAATTTGTCAAAGTTTTCGTTCTCTGTGCTAAGTGGCTCAATTGTAAGGTAAACATTGAGTCTGGTGTTAGCGTTGTGAAAGTAGAATAGTTACTGAATCGAAACAACTCAGTTGTTTAGTGTCTTCGAATTTCTCATAGTAGTCTATTTTTTTATTACTCATATAGTTATTGTTTAAGTCTCTGGATTGGGACCAGCAGTTGGTTTGGCATTAATGGTTAAAGATCCTAAACGGCATGATGAAAACTCAATATGAATCCACTCTTATTTTTCATAAACTTCGGGAATTTTTTTCTCTTCTTTTCTTTGTACTTAAACACGCCTCATTCAGTTTATTTGAATACTATTCTACCATTAATATCTTCTGTATTTGCTACTGATTTAGTAACGTACTGTCTTACTTCTTACTCAGTTTCGTGTTGATTTATCTAGGTGTAAAACCATCAAAAATAATATCGGGGCTGTGGTAACTGAAAGTAAAACCTATCGAACAACAATTTTGAAACACTATGTCTCATAAGCGTGCAGAACCAACTTCATTCCTAACACAATATTTTACATCCAAAGTAATTTTCCGACAGGATTAAATGTAGTCGAAATTATCATATGCCTTTTTTGACTTCATCTGATATAAGTTATCAGCACGTACGTTTATCCAGACACTCAAATTTTTTGACTATTTTCAGTTATTTGTGGCTGAAGCTGACTACAAACTCAGACTTTCATTTATCCTTTAATATCAATTTACAATTCGAACATGGTAATTGAATGTAAGGACATTACAACAATGCCTGACGAAGTTTATATTTAATGAACATCAGGGTTGGATGGAATATAATCTTTAGATTATGCGTCAACGTTTAACCTTAAAAATTTTGGTTGTTAAGCTTTCATTAGTTTAGATAATATCATCAATACCAATCTCTAATAAAAGCAGGTTTTAGGAAATTCTGCACAATTATCAAATCAATTTGCCTCAATAATATTATTTATGATTGGCTGACCTCAGAAGTTTTGTTAATGTTCATGTGTGTCTGCATTCTCATCGCCTGTTTCTTTAGAACGGTCTTTTATCCTATTCTTGATTAACATTTACCGTATCTGTCATGACCTGGATGGAGACTATAGAGTTTGAAATAATCATATAATGACACACATAATTTTCAACCGAAACTTGCACTACTGTCCAATTAGCTCTCTGACCCAGTCTTTTATTTATTTATTTATTTGAACACATAAATATTGGTACAGGGGGGCACCAAATATATATGCACTACACAAAACAATGATAATTTGAAGAGGAGGAAAAAAAAGTAATGAACGTGGGGAATTATAAATAAATAAAAAGAGAGAGAGAGAACAATGATGGGGAAAACGGAAAGGTACAATCATAAGAAATCTTTCAGTTAAGGAAGATACAACCACTTTTTATGAAGAAAGTAAAAGAAGGTTACAGCACGATCGCCACTGGCTTCTAATCTGAGCCATATCTGATAACGTCTCTAGCCACTGCGTTACACCGTCTCTCGGACCCCAACCAGGGAGTCGTGAATGACCAACAGAAGCTAGCCCTTTGCAGCTTTCTTTCATGCCACGACACCATGTCATATACTGACCACCTCTCCGCTTTTTCCAACCAGTCCCAGAGTCGGCAAATAATGCACGACGAGGAATTCTCTGGGACGACATTCGTAGAACATGTTCAAGCCACCGAAGTCGGTGTTTCAAGATGGTGACACCAATTGGATTATAGTCTCTGTGCCCGAACACACGATGTCGAACCTCTGCATTACTGACATGGTATTGCCACTGGATGCCAGCGATCCTTCGGAGACAACGATGATCGAACACAGAGAGTCGTCTAACATCCTCAACTCGGAGAGGCCAGGTTTCACAAGCATAGAGCAGAACTGCTCTCATCGACGCGTTGTAGATCCGACCTTTTACAGCCAGACGATTAACATCACGAAGGCACCAAAGATGGCCCAGATTGGCATAAGCCGCTCTGGCTTTCACTATACGTGCATTGGTCTCATCACTCACGCCACCACCAGCACTTATGCAGCTACCTAGATACACGAACTTCTCGACTACTTCTATCTGCTCACCATCCAGAGTGAGTACAGGATTAGAATCCTGCCAGTCTTGTAGAAGAACTTTGCACTTCGAAGGTGCAAAGCACATACCATACCTACGGACACTGATTGCCAACTGATTAAGTGCGGATTGTATGGCTTGAACATTCTCGCACAGTAAGACAATATCATCCGCATACTCAAGGTCGAGAAGTCTTTCTCCAGGCAACAGATCCACACCACCATTACTTACATCCATCAGAGCTGTTTCCAGAATGTCATCGATGGCAAAGTTGAAGAGGAATGGTGAGATTGGGCAACCCTGCCTAACTCTTCAATAGACAATCCCAGAGAACAGTTCTGTCCAACGAATCGAAGGCAGCCCTGATATCAAGAAACACAACGATTGTTGGCCTTTGATAAGTATGGCGGTGTTCTAACACTTGGCGGAGGGTGAAGATATGATCAATACATCCTCGACCAGAACGAAACCCAGCCTGCTCCTCGCGAGTCAATCTTTCTCGGGTTCTGAACAACCTACGAAGTATGACGGAAGCCGATTGCTTGGACGCAATCGGAAGTAGACTTATCCCCCGATAGTTGTTACAGGAACAACGTAAACCCTTTTTAAAGATAGGGACAACTATCGACTCATTCCATGACGTTGGTACACTCTCTAGTTCTCAGACCTTTGTAAACAACGTCGTTAGTTCCTTAGTCAGAAAGTCACCAACATCTTTAAAAAGAGCCGGAGGTAAGTCGTCTGGGTCTGGTGATTTGTAACGTTTCAAGAGTTGGAGTTCCTTACGGACTTCTGCCTCATTTGGTGGATCAGTCGTCACCGGCCATAGAGAGCAGGACAGTCTGACCGATGTTGCCGGAGCGACAGGCCAGTTGAACTACCCTTCGAAGAATTCTGCCCATCGTCCAAGACGTCGATGGATGTTTGTGATTGGCGTTCCGTCATCCTCGCAGATTGTTTCGTTCACACCAGACTTCTTGCTGCCAATGGCTCGGATGAGTTGGAAGAGCTTCCGGTAATTACCAGATGCAGCTGCTGCTTCTAACTCAATGGCACGCTCCGACCACCAGGCTTCTCGGTCCTTACGCAAGCTTTTCCCGTTTTCATTACGTAACAGCCTTCGTCTGTGGTCAAACTCACAGTCTCCCGGAGTAGACCGACGGGTTTCAATGAGTTGTAAGGAACCTGAAGAAACCCAGTGATTGTAAGCGGGACGTTTCGCGAAGCTGCAAGCGGCCTTACTCGCCATTTTCATGGCGTTATGCAGACGAGACCGATGCTCATCTATACTTTTCGGTCGAATGGTAGCTAGCCTAGAAACTAGCTCGGTTCGATACATACTAGCAACAAAAGTTGCAGCCAGCTTGCTAACATCAATCCTTTGGTGACGGTCACTTCGTTGTCCACTGAAAAGTAAGGTATGATTGGCGCAGACCAGAGCATGATCAGAGTCCAGATAGATACTCCAAAAGGTGCGGCAGTCTTGTACACAACCACGCCAGCGGTAGCTGATCGCGATGTGATCAATCTGAGTCCAGGCTTGAGATGCAGAGGGAGGACGCGAGGTGGCACATCGGCGATGACTGTGCCGAAAGTTAGTGCTAGCCAGAAACAGGTTGTGGTCTGTGCACAGTTGCAGTAGACGTTCCCCGTTATCTGTCCTGCGACCAACAAGTCCCCATCGGCCACCTAAACGGCTCTCTTCTGTGCCTAGACGCCCGACCTGAGCATTCAAGTCTCCGGCTAGTACTACAATATCTGTGGGATGCACTTTCTGGAGAAGAACAGATAACTGGTGGTAGAGCTCATCCTTGATTGCATCCGGGCTGCAATCTGTCGGGGCATAGGCGGAGATGACGAAAAGACATCGTTTCTCACGCCGATTTCTTTTCACTTTGATGGAACTTTCTAATCTAACAGCACATAACCGACTGTTAATGGGGATCCAGTCGACTAGTGCTGCCTCAGCTCTAGCGCTTAGTGCGACACCAACGCCAGCAAGACCAGACGAAGATGCCACAGGGTCCCCGGATAAACGCACATAAAACAAGCTTTTTGAAGCGACAGATGGAGACCGAACTTGTAGTACCTCACCAGAGTCTTGAATACGGGTCTCGGATAGACAACAAACGTCGATATTAAGACTTTCCAAAAACAACTAGCCCTATCTGTTGTCCGACCTGCATAAGTGTGCGAACGTTGAAGACAGCCAGTTTGAATGGTGCACGTGGTTTCAGAAAGACTGCTTCAGTACTCGTATTCGGTGGCAACATACAATTTTCAACCAGGCAGTGACTCGAGAACGTTTAGATAAAGCTGAATTTTTACCATAGGCGAGCTGCTGTCTGAGTCGAAACGGATACAAAAAGTAGAAATAGGAGATAGTGAAAAAATGACGTAGTAAATGATAATAATAATAATAATAATAATAATAATAATAATAATAATAATAATAATAATAATAATAATAATAATAATAATAATGCTAATAGTACCAGTCATCTCAATGTTAGTCGGAGAGAAACGAATATTTCCCATAAGCAGATAGTTCATCATGGTTTTAGTGTGTGGGCTGAGATACTGCCCGGGTGCCCAAACCGAAGCAGGTGGTTTTCTTAGGGGGCCACACCACGAGCTTTTGACCTAAAGGTCTAGTCCACAAAGCAGTGGAGCATCGTGAGGAAATGCAGTCCCATGGAAGCCGGTGACCGAAAATTGGTTCGTACGCCATTTGTTGCCTTAGGATACTGGAGCCCATGTGCACCATAGAATTTGGACCCGGTTATAGCGCCGGACATTCGCTTTTCGTCCTCTCATTTTCGTAAACAACAGTAATGCCACGAGAAGGCAGTGAGTAGGACTTCCCTGGCAGAGGCTATATACGCGTGGCCGTGTGAGAGTATTTCGAGAGGGAGGGCGAACCCTCCCCGCTCTCGGCCATACCAGAGCATTTGGGGGCAGTCTTTAAAAAATGAGAACACAAAGAAATCAGGCGTTTTATTACCATTCTGTCGACAATAATACAATGAGAAACGTGTACGTTTTCTTAGAAATTTAATGGTGTTCTTGAACATCAGCCCTTAGAGATACTATTTTCGATGCCCGAAATTTAGCTATGTAAGGATGTTTTAAAAATTCGGAGTAGCTTGTTCTGGTCCAATTCTTGGGAAATGGTTTATTTCCAAATAGTTGGTTGATAAGTAGTCCAAGTCAACATACTGATTGATCGGTGATTAATTCGAAGTAATTTATTATATTCGACGTTCTTATCGTTTCTCTATCATTTTTGGTTTTACTATACAAAATCTGTGATATCTTGCTGCCCAAACGTTTGTGCGTGGTTGTCAATACGGATAATATTTCTTGGAGTTTGATTACTAATCTATGTTCACAAATGCGTAAATGGGAATAATGTCTGGTGTAACGCCTCTTTAATTGATGTTGAATTCGTTCTCTTTTGTTGTTACATCCTCTAGTCTACATAATGTAGACATCTTTTGACAAAGTTATTCTGCTGGTTACTTAGTTCTAAATTTCTAGTGGCACTGAAGGATTTCCGACGGTCATTTTTACTGCTTCTCAGATTATCACTGAATTATTGCTAATAATTTGAGATGGTGGAGATTTGTAACTCAGGTGGATGATTTTTATGGAGTTTTGTTCTCTGGTCTGGATGGTTTGGTCGTGGAGCTTTCATCGTTCTTCTGAACGACAGCATCAGCACAAACTTCAGGTAGAAGTGAAGTGTTCGAGTTTCTCTACATGTAATTCACGGCTTGTCCTGTATACCTTGATGCTAAATGGTTTTTGTTAACCTTAAACCCGTCATTGTTTACTTCTTTGTTTTGGTTGATTCTCCCATCGGTTTGATTTTTGTTCCTATTTTTGTCAATAACTTATATTTTTTTAGGTTACCAAGAATCTGTTGCATTGCTAATAATTCTTGTCGTAGATATTTTCATGCTTGGTCTAATCTGTGTGTTATTTGATGTCGTTTTGTATCGATCAGTTCTCCTCTGTTCTTAAAATGATCCTTGATGCAAGCTTTTGCCAACTGAGCTCTGGAGCAATTTTCAATATAATTCTGTAACCAAGATGTGTGAAAACTTTTCAGTGATACAAGAAAATTCCAAAAATAAGTGAAGTTTAAACAGTATCGTTATCACCACCTAAGCTTCTATGATTGTTTTTGAATAATAAAACTAATGATCGGTAGGTTTCTAACTTCGCCACCCCTGCTATTAGTCTTTATATTATGAATTTAACGCTTCCAACTGGTCTTTCCATAACGTCGTTTGTATGATATTTACTTTAGCCGATTAGATCTTTTCTCTCTATACTTATTTTTGCTTTTAGCTGTCTGAAATGCGGTTTCACATCTCGGTTACCTTCAAAGTTTTTAGAACTATCCTTGAAAGTTTCTTCAAAGTCACTTCCAGATTGTATACGGGATTATTTAAAGGTGATGTTTATTTTATATTAGCTACATTTATAAACAGTTTACGTTGGTAGTGATTAAATGCATGGGTCAAGTAAAGTCATCCTCCGATTGCTAATTAAGATTTTTTTGTGTAAAAAGTATAAAGTTCATTCTTTCGAAAGAATACCCTATTGATGTCTTTTGTTAGGAATCTATCATATTCCATGTACTCTACAAGGTTGCTAGCATACATCGAGATTTCTCTTTATTATATCTTGTGATTAGTTCAGTAAAATGTATTAAAATAAGACAATAGTGCAACTGTATCGTTCTAGTTTGGGACTCCTCAGCATTGCGGATACAGGAACTACCGGATTTGCGGATAACGCGTTCCAGTATTTTCCACTCCCCCTGTTATTTGGAGAAACGAGAGATGATTACCATGGAATTCGTACGCCAGGTGTATTCAGCGATGAAAAGAGGTACAATGAGGCAAGATTGTTCGTAGACATATGTGGTTGAATATAAGTACATTCTGATAGATGTTTAAAGGCTTTATACATATGTTTTAATATTCACAAACCTAATGCTTATAAAACGGTAATTTGGTTGCAATTTTGCATATTTTCTGCTGAAAATCCTTTTGTGTATTTAGACTTATGATACTGAACAAACCAAATATTGTTATTATGTAACTTGAAGATATTCACGGTTTTCTTCTGAATATGTCCTTTTTAAAGAAGTTCTACTTCGGTTTAGATGTGGATTTTAAATAACGAATGAAATCGGTTGTTATCATTGATTAATCTTGAGGCTTTCAACTTAGACTACCTCAAAAAGCTCTTTAACTTGATAAGTTACCGAATCCGCCATGGATGGTTACAAACTTTTAAAAAATGATGGCTATGTATGAGTATGTGCATATTGTTTCATGAATGAATGAATTTTCATATGAAGTTAATCTCTGTTCGATTGCCTATTTTCCGATCTCATTGTTTTAATTTATTGGTTCAATGTCATCATCGTTGACTGTTTTCCCTCTACTGAATTCATCATATTTATTGTTATCTATAGGAAGAACAATTAGTTGGCGATAATCGATATGCTTGTTCACAGTGTGGTTGTAAACAAGATGGTATTAGAAGAGCCTATATAACACGTGCTCCACCATTGTTATGCATTCAGTTGCTTAGATTCACTTACGATTCAAACACTGGTCAACGTAAAAAGTATAAAGCGTCTATTCGTCTACCTGATCTTCTTGAGTTGACAAAAGTTGTTGAAAATCCAAAAAGTAATAAACATCTGAATTGTGAACATTCTGTTGAATGTCTGAGTGTAGATTCAGGTATTATTTATTGTTGTTTTATATATACTGATTCAAATCAACATTCTATATGAGTCATATGAACATCAATTTTATTCTATTTTTTTTGACAATCCTGAATTCACATTCTTTAACTTTAAACGATATACTTTGCCCGTAACTCGGCCATTTTTCGGATCATTAATTTGGATATATAGTTGTAGAACCTGAAAAGAACCAATTTTTGCATTATAAAGGAATTTAATTATAAAATAATACAACTTTATGTGTATTTGTTTCAGAAGCGTTCGATCAAATCCTTACAATATTAATAACCAGGTTAGAAATATGGACATTACTCATGTAAAGCGGTGGCTTAGTTCGTTAATTTTCTTGGCTTTGAACCAGTGCATCACCAGTTTGAAACCCGCTCCACTTTTTTCGTTATAGGTTGGCCGTCATATACAAACAGTGTTGCTCGAAACCGTGCACATAAACCTGTATTTGACAAACCAGTCGTAACAAATAACTTCTAGTATACAGGAAAATTGCATATAGATAATTTGTCATCATTATCAACTCATGAACCAGGTACTTGACTTTGAACCACACTGTAAATTTGAGGGCTGGTGATATTATTCGGTTTCCCAAACCAAATTAGCTGGAGCGGCTTTTGAACCTGCTACTTAGTAGCTTAAAATCAAACCATTTATTCACTAAACCACCACTCCACACACAAATAAAACTTATCATAGAATACAACTGTATAGTTGATTATGTGGAAGTTTCAGAAAAACATTACCACTACAGAGGTTTTCTAAAACGATCCATGTTAAAAAGGTCAGGTTTTCATTTTTTTTTCGTCTTGTGATTTAAAAGTTTAGTTATTGGGGCAGTGAAATCCGAACAATTTTTACTGTGAAACTAATTAGTTTAAATTGGTGTTATTTAATTTGTACAAATCATGTAATAAACAATGATAACATCTGTCTAAAAGTTAGTTTCGTAAATGTTGCCAAGATTTTTGTAATTGTTATTTTCAGGCAACTCAAATGGCTTATCGAGTGTATTGATATATCTTATCTGATCTGTTGATAATATGGCGATTACATTTTCTGTGTTTGTCCAATCATCAATGCACATTCTATATCTGTTTAGATATCATTGTTATTTATCTATTTGAACACATAAATATTGGTACAAAGGGACACCGAATACATATGCGCCACACAAGTCACTTGAATTATGTGTTTGCTGTGATACTACCCCGGTGCCCAGACCGAAGGTGGTTTTCTTAGGGTGCCATAGCTAAAGGTCTGATTCACAAGGCAGTAGAGCAACGTCAGGAGATGCAATCGCATGGTCATCAACAATTGGTTCATACGCCATTTGTTCCCTCAGGATCCTGGAGCCCATGTGACCCATTGGTTTGAAACCAGGGTTTTCCATTTCCTCTAAGTGGATCTTCCGTATCCACCATCCTGGTTGAAACACCGGACATTCGATTTTCGTCCTCTCAATTTCGTAAACAACACCCCTGCCGCAAGAAGGCAGTGAGTAGGACTTCCCTGACAGTGGCTGTATACTCGTGGCCATGTGAGAGCATTTAGAAAAGGGGAGCGGACTCCCCCAACCCTCTACCGTACCACGGCATTTGACAGCCATCGTTACATACATAAATGTCAACATAACCATTCCAAAGATTCATAATCGTGAATGTGTGTAATATTCACGCGTTAAGGCGATGATTAATCTGTTTAGAGCACATTATGTTTAAGGTTTAAATGTCAAATTATCTGAATATTCTTGCTTTGGTAGACTGCCTAGTAAAGTTCTGTCCCTTTTAGTTAATTCAATTCTTTTCATCTCATTTTTTGCTGATTTTCTAAATATTTCTTTCAATTATCTTGTCAAAGAAAACAGCCCTTTACTACTAATATCATAAGCCGTTTATTAACGGCTCAGTTGAGTGGTATGTTAGACAGGTGTAGATGGTTAATAACTGAGCATAATGTATAATGTCATGTGAAATACAGTAGATGGTGATGTCAATCCATGAAACCTGTAATTTCTATCTTATTTCTCCACTCTTACCGTACCCATCAAGTTAGTACAATAGAATTTTAACAACAAAATATAGATGGAAACGCTAAATTGCCATTGTGATAGATATTGTTAACATTTTATTGTACACCTGCACAATAACTGTTTTCACAAATTTTATACTACTTAGAACATGTTGAGTATTTTATTAGTTTCCTTAGTCAGAAATCTATCAAATAATACAATTTTGTTAAATTACTTAACTAAAATTGTAATAAATAATTTAATGATCAAATCACTGAGTTTTGAAACAACAAGTTGTGACCAGGTTAACCTTAATTTGATGTCAATGGAGAGACATTATTGTTACTAGTTCTCACATTATAGAAAACCCTGTAACTCGATATCAAGTACGTAAATATGTACTTCGTAAATGGATTATTTTTCAGAAATTAAATATCACGTAATTTTAATAATGCTTGGTACGTTTTCAATGTACCTGTTCATTTTTCGTTTCACTTATTTTGGTCTTGTCACCCCTTGTGGGTTGATGTCTAATGAAATCTCGGCACGAATCCTGAAAACTCATCTGGCTTTTTCCAAGTTGTATCATTTGTAGCGTAGGTGAAATGTTCATCTACCAATCGAAGGATGATATTAATGCTCAACAGTCCGCTCTGTCCTACTTTATAGGCGTGGATCATGACCACTAAGAATGGATATTCTTAAGTTACTTATATCCTTTCATAAATGTCTCCAAACCATCGCTCCTGTATTTTGGGACAACTGAGTGGGCAGTGGTGAGCTAGGCATATGGCACTAAGTAAATACAAGAAATTGGTTGGTGAAGTTGTGATTCTTCATCGACTGAGATGGTCGGGTTGTGTGGTACATATCCCCAACCACTACCTACCAAAATGGCACTCATGCATTAGCTCTGTTTCTTCCTTTCGCTCTTGGGCCCCGAAGTCCTGTACTTTGTCTCCCCCTATACCTAATCGTTCCTATTACTACTGATACTGTTACTACTTCTACTCTGGTATTTGCCTTGTTAAGTTCAGTCTTTTTCTGCTAATGCGATGTGAGAACTTGATTCAAGGCACATGTATAGACCAAGTTCTATATTGCATGTGACTGATTGAGTGTAATATTGAGTTTGCTGCTAATAAACTACCATTTAGATAGTTTTATATTTATTTCAGATCCATGTCATCGCGCATATCGTCTCTGCGGTGTGCTTTTACATATTGGAAATCAACCAACATCGGGACATTATGTAGCTGTTCTTAGAGATTCTTACAAAAGAATCAATTTGTCTGATGATAAAAACACAGAATCAAGTACTGAAGATGATCCTCTTTTAAAATCAAATGAATGTTGGAGTGTTTGCAATGATATAGATGTAAGTGTTGTGAACAAGAACACAGGTGGGAACGACCGGTTTATATTTTACATAAAATTATTAAGTTCTTTGGTAAATTGTGGAAAGCATACATTGAATGTTTCGTTTGCAAATTTCCATCATTTGTCCTTCACATTCTGTACGATTCTTCCAATTTGCGATCCCCTTCTATATCCGTATTTGTTCTCTTCAACTTGATCTGCCCAGTCTTCTGCTGCCAGGTTTTCCACTTCCGATTGGTGTTACATACTACTTATGTCGACAGACATAGTCATACGCCTTTTTTCCTTATTTCAATTTAAATCACTTAGTATCTTAACTGGATTCCACATTAATCTGACACATATTTAATTTACTTGTTTAACAGTCTAAGTAAGAGCTCAACAAAAGAATTCAGTATTTAAGTGCAGTTTCCATTTATTCAGCATAAGGGCGTGATTTTTGTTTTCAGGTTAGATAATACGATTTCGGGTTTCAAAATATGTCTCAATTATTGGAACTCATATGTTTCAACTGCCAAATCATTCACTCTGTACACTTGTTATGTATTTGAATAAGCTTTGTTCAAATTTATTCACCAATTTCTACTTCATTTTCAATTGTCTCATATAATGAATACAGAACGTATGTTTTTTTTCAAGGTCTTCAATGTACCGTCAAATCAATTTAAATTAGCAAAAATTAACGGATCAGCTAAATCATTGCAAAGCTATCTAGCCACTACTGAGACATCGGATTCATCAATAAACCTTACTAAATCTGATCAACCTTCTGAAAAGTGTTCTAGTCGTAGAGCAGCCAAAAAACCTCGTCATGATACTTCCTCAAATGATCTTAGTTTCACTGACCTCAATGAAAGTAGAGATTCTACAACTTCTAAGTGTAAATCACTGGACGATTTATGGCATAGTTCAACTAATGCGTATATGGTATTTTATGAATCGGTGGATAATTGTAATATGGATGAAGGTAGTATAATTAGTATATTCTTTCGTATAACAATTGATGTTTACTATGTGAATTTTTATAGTTTCTATGTACATCATAGATTCAACTACATCACTAACTGACATCAATAAAGCAGCCATTAAAAACCAAATAACTTTAGATAGCTGTTCCTGTCCTAGTGTGAAACTCAGCAGTGCAAACCCAAAATTTAATGGGGGTCGAACCCAGGACATACAAGTCTCCTACTGGGCCCTTACCTTTTAATAACAGAGTCAACATCCACTTGTTTATATTTTGAATCTTATTTAATTCGTAGTATTTCACAACCACCTCTTAATTTCATTCATTGCTAATTAACTGCTACACACCTGAAATAGTTGAACTCCACCGGTCACGGATTCTCACTAGAACTCGGGGAATCATCTCTTGAAATTAGTCATTGGTGAGCACATGATTAAATCAACTATCACAAATATAAAATAATGTATATTTTCAGAAGAAGTAATCGAAAAGTAAAAGAACGATGGCAGTAGTTATTGAAATATAAGAGTGATTCACTCTAAGAATAATTCTGTATCTCTTATATTTGAGTTTACATGATTGTTGGTAATACCTTTCTGTTTTATTCATGGCCATTTCAAACTAAGTTTTTAAATATATAGATTACTTATGTTCGAATAAGTCGAGTGTTCTTTAGCATATTTTCTGTACAAAATTAAGCATAACACTTCAAACATAAGTATCTATGTAGTTACGTATCGTTTAGCTGGGTGTTGTTACGCTTTTCAAAGTCAGTTTAATTGTCTGTTAAAAGTCACGCATTGCTGAGATATCACATTATTTGCACAATACGTTCCATTTGTGACTTGAGGAGATTACGAACTATATAAATTTAAACTACTTGTTTCTCATTTGAAATTAATGTTAAGATTGTTCGTTATACTCAAAAATTATAGTGACACAGTTTCGCTTCATGGGCAATCATATCAATTTATAAACGAACCTAACGACCTATCGGCTATGAATGCTGAAGTTTCAGTTATTTTGGTGTTTGCTACATTTAGCTGCTCTTACTATTTTAGGTATGTATCAAAATAGACTAGCAGTTTCCAATACATATCATTATTTCCTACTTTATGAATAGTGCTTCGTAAACAAGACTTCTCTTTAGTCATTATAATATATGTTTACAACTTATCGTTCAATTTCTTTTTGTTCATCTAAGATTTATCAAGGTAACGTGCACGTTGTATTAAGTATAGCATACATAATTGGAGAACGTATACTCAGGTGATTCCATATGGTAGTCACTAATTCTACCTTTTACCAACCATGTTGTTCGTAGTATGTCTCATTAATTTCACTCACACAATGCGAGTCATATTCCTCAAGAGCGGTTGACTTTCAGTCACTATGAAGTGGGTTCGAACTGTGTTCCACCTATTTCGGTTTCAGCAACTGATTAGTTTCGCCCTAGCCCTCACATCTAGAATGTGACTCAAAGCCGAGTACAGTAATCTGTGCCTGGCAAACGAATATTTTTTAAAGAAATGTCCTTCAAGAACAGAAATAATGTAACCATCGAACTACTTGATGTGCACTAAGAAAGTATGTTTTACAACTGTGTCCTTATTGTACCATGTACCATTAAAATATTTTACAAGTTATTTTGAATTTTTATCGATGTATAAATTAAAATTAGTTTATATTTGACTAATTTCATAGTTATTTGTATATTTCCGTTTTTCTCTCCCTATAGATATAACAGTTCCTGGTGACTTACGCAAAACAATTGAAGAAGTAAATTTAACTGAACAACGAAAGCTTATATCTGAACAACAAAATAAAGTATGTTATTGCAAAATTTTCTTCTGGCCATACATGTTAGTTGGTAAATTTATAATTCCTATTAGCAAATTCAAAACACGAAATTCAGCAAACCGATTTTATTTTTCTAACGAATGTATTATGAGAAATTAAGTGTCTAAAGAAATATAAATCATGACTAAATAGGATGTAATGTATTAATCTTAATCTTTATTACTTTATACCTAATGAATTGATCAATTTGAATAAGTGAAGATTATTGTTTAAAGTACCAAAACATTTCAAATAAATATTAGTTTAATTATCTTTTAAACTTCAGTCTAGCTTTCTTATCTGTCTTTATTTGCCTTGGAATGTAGAGCTTTCCTACTTTGCAAAACAATATTTATAGGATATGTATTAAATTGATAACAGGTTGATGTTTATTTGTCTTTCCAGAAAAATGTATAAACCACTAAGATTATTTGTAACGATTGCCATTTTACAAAGATCATGTTCAGTACTCCTCAATTATCTACATAACGACAGTTTTTTTCTTCTGACAGGTGAATCGTAAAAATCAATTACTTGAAATACTGTCCAACCTGAAATTACCTGATCCTATCAATTCATCAACAAATAATAATACTCCGATTTCAATAAACACTCTCGATAATGTATCTTTGGTATCAACATCTTGGTTATGTGATTGCCTTAATAATCCATTGTTATTGAGAGATGCCTGTTTAACTGATTCTCAGATAAAATCGCTTTCAAAACTCCAAGACTACATATTTCCCTCTTCTTTGTCAAATCAATCATCTTATGCCTTACGTACCTGTTCACATGGCCATGCTCCTACAGATCTTGTTGCAGGTTCATACAGAGCTGTTTCTACCGAAGGTCTTAAAAAGCTTATTGAGATTCTCTTCCCAAAATTATTTGATGCCATTCAATCTGAAGATGATAGGTACACAGTTTTGTATTATAACTATCTCATCTTTATTATTATTATTATTCATAGTGTACAAGTAATCTTTTGTCCTGTTAAAAACTCATTATTTTCAGTAAGAGGAATTGTGGGGATTGTAGTATTTTTAACAGTTGGATTCACGAGTCGATCTAAGCTAGACCACCATTAGGAAACTGGAAGCACTGGATGGCCGTTTCGTCCTAGTATGGGACTCCTCAACATTGCTCATTCACGATCCCGCGCACGGGATTCAAACCCTGGACTTTTGGTCTCGCGTACGAACGCTTGACCTCTAGGTTGTGTCGTGTTTTAAGATACAGTGATTATTATTTTGTAGCCTATTAAAATCTTAAAGTATTTGTTCATTTTAATTGACAGGTTAAGAATAGAAAAACATCCTTATTAAATGATACCACTTAAAATATCTTTTCTGGAATAATTCTTTTTTATAGAAATCTATTTTCCTTATATAAATCTACTGTGATCTAATAATTGTTTTCAAGGTTTAATCAATTTCAACCATGTCGAAAGTGTATTACACTAAATATCGCATTACTAAAAGTTGAAAATGCAATTAAAGAATTATCTAAAGAATTGGACTATTTTATAAAAACTAATCATTTGTCTTCCTCATATTATAAACGTCTTCAAAGTGAAAAGGTAAGTATCTATATTTTTTTTAATGACTGAAATATATAATTCTTTCCATGCCTTCTTTAATGATTTTTATCTACTGTTTGATTGATGAACGTTTCGCTAGTATATTTTACAGCTGCTCACACTGTGGATGGATAATTTTCGGGGTACCTTGAAAGGAAAGTGATCTTGGCGACCTGAAATTATGAACACAGAGCTAAAAAGATTACTACTATTTTCTGTGTTCATTCAAAGTGTATGAACTTTGATTTATATTATTCCACCTAGGGGAGTTCGAAAACTCTGATTCCAAACCAATGGAGTACAATGGCTCAAGGATCCTGAGGGAACAAATGGCAATATGAACCAATTACTGGTCACCGGATGTCATGCGGCTGTATCTCCTGGCGTTGATCCACTGCCTTGTAGATCAGACCTTTGGGTCGAATGCTCCGGGTGTGGCCCCCTATGAAAACCACCTTCTTCGGTTTGGGCACCGGAGCAGTATCACAGCCCACATACAATTCAAGTGACTTGTGTGGTGCATATGTATTCGGTGCCTCTTTGTATCAATATTAGTGTTCAAATAAATAAATAGGATTACATTTATTATTTATTTATTTTAACACATAGGTATTGGTACAAGGAGGCACCAAATACATACACGAATCTCAATTGATTTGTGTGAGGGCTGTGATACTGCCCGGGTGCCCAGACCGAAGCAGGTGGTTTTCTTAGGGGGCCACACCCCGAGCCTCCGACCTGAACGTCTGATCCACAAGGCAGTGGAGCATCGTGAGGAGATGCAGTCCCATGGTAGCCGGTGACCAACGATTGGTTCATACGCCATTTGTTCCTTCAGGATACTGGAGCCCATGTGCACCATTGGTTTGGGGTCCGGTTAAAGCGCCGGACATTCGCTTTTCGTCCTCTCATTTTCGTAAACAACAGTAATGCCACGTGAAGGCAGTGAGTAGGACTTCCCTGGCAGGGGCTATGTACGCGTGGCCATATGAGAGCATTTGGAGAGGGAGAGCGGACTCTCCCCACTCTCGGCCGTACCAGGGCATTCGGGGGCAAAGGATTACAAGTTTCAACATTTCGTCTCACTTGCTTTAGGTTTAAGCAGCCAGGTGGTATCACTTGCTATCTGTGGAACCTAAGCCTGTACTTCGGTTAAATGCTTCGAATTTCCAAAAATACATTGTTGAAATAGTTTATTCCTATCATCTCTGGTTTTTAAGTTTATGCTAATATATTCCTTTGAATTTTTAAAGACAGACTCGATTCCTTTGAATCCTGAACCTGGATATTATTTAATTGGTAAGAGATCTCTTCGTCAATGGAAAATCCTTGCACGTCATTTCACACGAGCTTTTTACTCTGATTATGATGATGATTCTAAGTTACCAACAACTGGCCATCATACACAAACAACATTTAATCATGATATTCTTTGTCCTCACGGTCAAATTTGTACAGAAAATACACGTCATTTACCAGCCGTACTTTGGCATAAATTAGTCGATTTATTTCCTGGTGTAAAAATTCCTACATTTCCTATTCATATTCCTTATGACAATAACAATAATACATCTATCAATCCCATTAGTATATTCAATAAATCAGAGTCATCTTGTTCTGAATGTAACTCAGTACAAAATGACTTGACAAAACGAGCATTGTGTGAACGTCAAATGCTTCCTAGCTTATTCTTGTCAAATGTTCAACGTATGCGACTTTTACACTCTACCAGTCAAACAGTAAACACAGCTGTAAATATAAAAGAAGACACTTTAAGCAAATGCAAATTTAACTTTGAAAGGTAATTTACACTCTTTTAAATTGGTAAAATAAATTACTATTTCCCATGATGATGATTTTACTTCACTTACCTCTAAATTTAATTTAGTTCTTTGTTGGGCATAAGAATGAGTGGATTTTTTCTTTTAAAATTTTGTGAATGAAAATACATTCTTCTTCCAGTTAAATCATCTCAATTTTCAGTTCAGATTTAACCAATCAAAAATAGCGAATGGATTGAGAAGGTACTAGAAGATACCTGCGTGACCTAAATAACTCAGTTCATGAAACTGTGTGAGGTCAGTTTGAGTCCCGTAGAGAGCGCCATTTCCCTCAATGCACAGAAGTTTTGCTGGTGCGTGTAAACTAATGCGAAAATCAAGTACAGAATTTTCCGTCGACTACCTCCAACCACTTAACTATTAACCTTAACGTTTGTCATTTGAATGACCTTTTCTAATACATTTTTAGTTACTAATGTTGCTTATTTATTTGTTTCTAGGGTCAATAATTCTAAGTCAGAAAATGTAAACGGTCATTCTACAGATACTGATAAGGAATTAAAAAATTTAAATACCAATGCTATTTACTTGATTCCAATGGGTTTTGTTATACAATGGAGGAAATTTATTCGAAATCCAACAGCAGATAATTTACCCAGTTCGCTATTATCTGGCTTTAGCTCAGATGGCGTGCTTTGTGAACATGGTCAAGTAATAAATTAATTTTTACAACTCTATTATTTGATTTTGTGTAAATGAAATGAAAACTATTTAAGTGATTATAATAAACATACCTATGTACACCTTTACACATGCTATTATTTATTATTTTTTTCTAGTTATTTATTTATTTATTTATTTATTTATTTATTTATTTATTTATTTATTATTATTATTATTATTATTATTATTATTATTAAGCAAACAGATCGACATGAAATGGGATCACTTTGTATAACTAATCTATTTTGTGTTGAGTCTACTGAAAATCGACGAATGAATGGTTAAAACATTCTGAATTATTGAATCCTATGTCAAAACAATATTCACGTAATTCGATTTTAAGCAATCTGTTGGTACATTTATCCCTCACAAGTAAAGCTCACTTGCATAATATACGTTACTAGTAATAATCTCTAGAATCCTAACTAAATCTGCTTGTTATTCGATATTTACATAAAGAGTCAAATATTAGGAAATGACATGTTTAATTGTTGCATATATTTCAAGAATAGCTACACATAGACACAGTTATAGGGAAGAAGAAAGCAGTCATTTAATCAATTCAAATGTTTCAATTTGGACTAAAATTTTCAGTGATGATGAGCTCTTAAATAAGCTATTTTAATAATGCTGTTAGCTTGTCCAGTGGTCCATGAACTGAAAATTTTCAACTAAAGTGATCTGTACATGGCAACACATAAAGTTTTTAAAATGAAGTATTTAAAGTAAAAGTGGCACAAGAGTCCAAGTCTTTCTTTGTTTATGAGAAAGGATGGTGTATTTATTTCGTTGCCAAAATGTTTGGGAAGGTCGTTGCAATATCAGCTTAGAAAGTCTTCAATCCTTGTTTTACTGCTACAGTTTCTCGTCTTACCGGTCTTTTAATTAATCGAATAAATTATTGATTAACTGCACATTTAATCAGAACTTATTAATTAGACAACTCCAAACTTACCATAACGTACATTAATTTTTCGGCTGACAAGCATGTCTCTAGATTCAGACAGATACTTCAACGTTTTATACATAACTCTCTTCCTCTCTTATCAGTCAACTATACAAAGTGTCATGTACAAATTATTCTTTTGTTCACTTGGTATACTGTATATCATAATACGACCGCATATACAGACCTAAGTACATATCTCTAGACAAAATGTATCGCAAACTATCTCCATAAATGTCATTCGTAGCCTAACCAGCCACTACTTTACTTCGAGTCCGTGAGGATACTATAAGATGTTTCAGACATGATGAGCTTTCCCGTTACTCTTCTACAAGTGCACTTGTCGCCGTCTACTTTGACACTGGTGTAGGATTCGTTTTGAAAAACGCTAACAGAAGCCAAACCGAAACGTGACGCTAGTCCATTTAATTACTATTTGTCTATCTAAACCATGTTGGAAGATGAAAATTACCTGCTTCGTGATCAATTGTTGGAGAACTCGGATGACATCATTCTAAGCCAGTCACGATAGCGCAGATAAATTCATTCTTTATCTTTCTCCAGAACTTTAGATTCAGTGTTATCATATATTTTTATTTCGTCTCGTATCTAACCATATTTTCAATGTTTACTGTTTCTCACTGCTATTCACTCCTTTATCGTTTTGTGGTGATTTAGTGGAGCAATATGGGTTAATATGTTTTTACACTGTGTTCTACGTTGTTTATGACTAACGACACAGAGACTTTTATCACTACCCTTGTGTGAAGAATCACACTGGTTACGCATCGAGTACCTACTTCACTACCGCACATTCAATCAAAAGCTAAAGAATGACATCACTAATGGTATCTGCTATATCCTGCAAATATAACACGTGATGAGTTCACCAATTAGACACCGACTTATACGATCAGACCAATGATGCACAAACTAGTACGAGCAGCCTAAAGTTCCTATTGGTCCTCCGAGATAGTAGCTTCTCTCCCGACCCAGCCGGTTCAGACCAGGACGCCAATATCAGCCCCCGCTATTCATTTATTCATTCATTACGCCTGTTACTCCTAATGGAGCATAGGCCGCCGACCAGCACTCTCCAACTCACTCTGTCCTGGGCCTTCTTTTCTAGTTCCATCCAATTCTTGTTCATTTTTCTCATGTCTATCTCCATTTCCCGGCGTAATGTGTTCTTTGGTCTTCCACTTTTCCTTTGACCTTGAGGATTTCATGTGAGGGCTTGTCTTGTGACGCAGTTCGGTGCTTTCTTCAGTGTGTGTCCTATCCACTTCCAGCGCTTCTTCCTGATTTTTTCCTCCACTGTGATCTGATTTGTTCTCTCCCATAGTAAGTTGTTGCTAATAGTGTCTGGCCAACGGATCCGAAGTATTTTGCTTAGTCAACTGTTAATAAACACTTGTATCTTCTGGATTATGGCTTTTGTAGTTCTCCAGGTTTCCACCCCACACAATAGACCTGTCTTGACATTTGTATTAAAAATGCTGGCTTTGGTGTTGGTTGAGAGTTGTTTTGAGTTCCAGATGTTCTTCAGTTGTAGATATGCTGCTCTTGCTTTGCCGATCCGTGCCTTCACATCTGCATCAGATCCACCGTGTTCATCGACGATGCTGCCCAAATATGTAAAGGTTTGTACATCTTCCAGCCTCCACTATACGAATCATATATTTTTAACATACTGGGTTTATGTAGAAACAAACCAAACCGCGTTATGCCATAGAATAGAAAATAACAATCATTCAAGATCAAGCCAAAAAGTGACTGTGACAGACTGTTTCTAATAAATTGGAAATATCTTAAGTATAGTAAATCATATAATAATAGTCAATGGTTCAAATAAAACGCATAATAAAAAGAATATGAATACACATATGATACGGTTACTCAATAGTTATAGATCCTATCCATTACCGTTCACTTATTCCTTGTCCGGATATAACAGTATCACTAATAGGTGTTTCAACCAAAAGGTTACAAATTCCCTTAGTCCTCCAGTTACCTTTGTTCTATAATCAGTTAAATTCACCAACCTACAGACATAAAATCAATATAAAATCCTCGTATACAATTGTATCCATTCTTATTGAAATATATTTCGTTTTCTTTGCTCCGCCTCATAGTTTAATTTAATCTTAATTATTTGAAAGCAAACCCCTAAACTAATAAAAACCTTTTGTTGTTTATATATATTTTTTCGGCAATGCGTTTCTAACATTTGTTTTCTTGTTTTTACTAATTAATTTCAGATGCTAAAAACATGGCAAGCTCTTATAAATGAGTCAATATTGTGTCCCTTAACTTTTTATGAATGGGATGTCTTGTCTCATGCATATCCCCATCGTTTTAAGGAAAACGAAATACCTTTGGATCATGATGGACCTGAAACAAAAATAACCTTCTATCCAACGATGTATTTAATTCCACAGAATAATTCTGAACTGAAGTGGAGATTGGAACCATCATCCTATGGCACTTTATGCCCAAATTGTCAATCTGAAATAATCACTGATCAGATTTTTAATAATGCTAGAATCCGTATACGTCTGGTATCTGGATTTGATGAAGCATTGAGTAGTTGCGTCCAGTCAAAACTCACCTCTGTTCAGGATTCCTTGAATTGTGTGCCACAGGATTTTCAAGCTGAGACAGAAATTTGTGCTCAACCAACAACTGATATCATAATTCCGAACAATTCTGATCAGGTTGGTGCAACACAGACACGGGTTTTGACAGTCGATCCAAAATTAGTATTTGCACCGTATGTCAGACTTCCAAGCACAATACTCGAATGCTTTATGGTAGGTATGCGGCATGGGGATAAGGAGCCGTAAAATTTTACTTTACAAAAAGGAACCCCATGTTTTGTCAACATTAGTGTCGTAAATCCTAAGGAAGCAAACTTCAACTTGGTTAGTTTACGTGCTCTCCATGCCAACTAACCATTAATATCGTGTTTAATAAGTCTCCGTACGCGCTATTACAAGCAAACTGCGTTGGTTTAGCAATAATCGTGTTTATAACTAATTTAATAATCTTAGGTTTTTCCTAAATAAACTTGTAAATATTTTGTGTCGCATGTAATTCAGTGCCCGATTATGATTTTTTTCGACTATAGTCATCCATTATAAATGATACCTTGTTCGATAACAACTGTTTTCTTTTATGTTTATAATACTATTCTGGTTATAAGTAAAACTTTCTTAAAATACATTAAATATTCTAACTCTTGAGAGGAAAATCAAAATATGCGTTAACAATGAATTTAACAGCTTCCAACTTTTTTACATTTCAATTCTTTTAACGCAATGAGATGAATCTTATTTAAACTATATAATGTATCACCACAGTTTATTTCCAACAATCTAATCACACAGTAACTTGTAGAGATATTTATGTATGAGAAATAAAAGGTCAAACCAGACAAACTGGAAGATAAAAGAAAAAGAAAATGGGGAACAAAACAATATGAACCACAGCACTCTAAAAAAATCAATTAATTGACTGCTTTGCCAGATAACTGCGTATAAGCCATACTGTACGTGTTAGGACCAATAATACTACTTGGTTGCCCTAACCGACGTAGGAAGTGCGGGATTCGGATCTGGGACTTAAGGGTTGAAAATCATACACTATACCTACCAACCCACCGCTCCACGCCATTCTGGATAACAAAACAATACTACAAGGATAGGTTTGGTGTGAATATAAGTTGCCTTTGGACATTGAGGGGAGTTGAGAATTTTTATATGTCCTTTACAAGTCAATATGTGATCGAATTGTTTGAAGTGCATTACTTTAATACACTACATTTTTCTGGTAAACTTAGTCTTCTCATTAGTAATTATCTAAATTTACGGAAGGAACGAAGTTTTTCAAGTTCACGTAACATTTTGACTTTCTCTTGTACTTCTTATTGTTTTTTTTAATCCTTTGTCTTTCCTTAGGAAATGGATAATTTGAGAGAAATAAAAGATTATTTCAATAAACGATGTAATAATTTAGAATTATCCAACTCTATTAGCAAAGATATCACTCCACGCCTTTCATCAAATAATGAAACTAGTCTAATAGACCAATTACCTCCATCATCTAATCATCATCAGCATCAACATGTGCTCTATGATAATACAAATAATCAATTATCTAATCATCATTTGGAGTCTTCATGTACAAATTATATTAGACGTTCTACACGTCAACGTTTGAATCCTAAAGATTTATTGATCAAAGTGAATAGTAGTGATACACTTCTTAATGTGAAAGTACAAATAATGCAAATTTTAGGTGTTATCCCTTCCGATCAACATATTATGTCAAATGTAAGGTTATAATTATTATTTGATAAATTATTTTATCACAATTGAAATAATGTTTCCATAGTGTGTGGGTTTTTTTTGGAGGAGAAAAAATGCCATAATATGGTTTATTCTCGTTCATTTATAATTCTTATTCATTTATGGATTTTTATTTCAAATGGATAAAATATTCTGAACGTGTATGTAAATTTTATTGTGATCAGTCATTAGTATTCACTTCTCAATCATCTAATATACATGAGTCAATTGAAGCTAGACCACCATGGAAATATTTACTGCTGCTACTACTATCGCTAGGATTTTCACACTAGGAAATCATACGAGATGGTGATAGGATTTTATTATTATGTTTCAAGGGAGCAAAGGAATTCTCCACAACTCCATTCATCATTCGATTTGATTCTTTATGATTATTAGTGGTCTAGCTTCTATTGACTCATGAATTCAATTATTAAATTACTGCAATCTCCACAAAACCCTTCTCTGATTATTTATTTATTTTAACACATAGATATTGGTACAAGGAGGCACCAAATACATATGCGTCACACAAATCTCATTTGATTTGTGTGAGGGCTGTGATACTGCCCGGGTGCCCAGACCTAAGCAGGTGGTTCTCTTAGGGGGCCACACCCCGAGCCTCCGACCTGAAGATCTGATCCACAAGGCAGTGGGGCATCGTGAGGAGATGCAGTCCCATGGTAGCCGGTGACCAACGATTGGTTCATACGCCATTTGTTCCTTCAGGATACTGGAGCCAATGTGCACCGTTTGTTTGGGATCCGGTTAAAGCGCCTGACATTCACTTTTCGTCCTCTCATTTTCGTAAACAACACCCCCGCCACGAGAAGGCAGTTAGTGGGATTTCCTTGGCAGAGGTTGTACACGCGTGGCCATGTGAGAGCATTTGAAGAGGGAGAGCGGACTCACCCCACTCTCAGCCGTACCAGGACATTTGAGGGCCCATCTAATGTAATTTATGATTGATACAATTTAAGTTACCTAACTGGTTATTATCAATATCCTTCATGCTCTAAATATTAGCTTAAAGCGCAATATATAGAATCCTATTTGATGATTAAGTAACAGTTGGAATTATTTTCGGGTATTAATGGATTTTATAAAAGTATATAGTCTATATAGATTTTTATCTGATAAATTGTATGTGTCTTCGAACCAATTTAGTAGATAATTCAAGTTATCATCGTCATACGAACAAAAATAGGGAGGATAAACTGTTAAGATATCCTTTAGTTATTGTTCGTTACTAAATAATGATATTTAAATAATTTTAGCCCCTTGACAGTATATCATGTGGCCATAATAGAGGATACAATATGTATCATCATATCTTAGTATTCTACACAAGATTTATCCATTACATGGATTGCTTTTTTCTATCTCTGTGTAGATATCACATTTTTCCGTCTAATATCCTGGGTTTTTCCAGGTTCTTTTTCGTGTCTAATAATTGCCTTATTTAAATCTCTCAGTGAGTTTGTGAAATCTTAACAGGTGACTTATTGTAACTACATCTAAATCTATATATGCGACAAATTATGTAAAGCTGTTAAGGTCCTGTGTTTTATGAATATCGCTAATTATTTTCCAGGGTCTAGAATTTACTGACCATACGAAAACATTACAAGAGTTAGGTATTTGTTCGAAGACTATCCTCTATTTATGGTCAGATGATCCAACATGGGATCCTAATCGAACAAGTTTTGATAATGGTACATTCAAGTTAACGACACAAAAGTTGAAATCAAATAGTCCATGTAAATCAACCTCCGGTAAGTTTTTTTCCAAAAAGCTTCTACTATTCATGTCATCCTATGGTTTTAATTTTTTCTCGACATTCATATGATTAGTCTTTATGTTACCGAATTCTCAATCTTAACTTTCACCAAAATCTTATACAAAGTATCCTGCTTAGAATATAACAATAAAATGTCTAATAGTTTATCGATCAGTATTAAGTTTTAAAATTTAAGTTTTATGTAAATAATAGTCATTTGATATGAATTCATTGTTTAGTGGACATGACATTATAAATTAATATTAGAAGGGGGTTTTGTGGATATTATAGTAATAATTTCAATAGTTGGGATCATGAATCAATTGAAGCGAGACTCATGATCTCAACTATTGAAGTTACTACAATCTCCACAAAACCCATTTTGATACTAATCAACACATGCTCACTAGTGAATGGCTTCAGTTGTGAGATAGGAACTCACTGATGACAATGGTGAATGTGTCGCTCGATTTCGTGGATTAGTTAGAGTTACAAATTAACACCGTTAGATGCCGGCTGTGGTCAAGCGCTCGCGCGCGAGACTGATAGCTCCTGGGTTCGAATCCCAGGATCGTGGACGCGCACTACTGAGGAGTTACATGATAGGACGAAACGGCCATCTAATGCTTCCAGGTTTTTCATGGTAGTCTAACTGCAACTGATTTATGATCTGAACTATTGAAATAGTAATATCATTGTAAGAAAAACATTTGGTGAGACTATAATTTATGGACGACCGTTGAGCGACGCTAGACTGAATTTGAGAATGTCCACCTAATAACTAGGACCAAATGAGGGTTATAAACCTGTGTGAGGGGTCAGAATTATGATTTACGGTTGATGGTTAAGGTTAGAAATTAGATTTAGGATTTTCATCACGAACTGACACTAGCTATAATCCCAAAACTCTTTTATCCAAATGGATTAGTGAATTTCGCGCCAAAAATCCGAGACCTATTATCTTATACGTGATTGGTTCGTCTCGCCAAACCTTTTTTATTACATGCCTAAGTCAATAAAGTTTAATTCAAATCAATTGGAAATAACATATTTAACATAATAGTCAATGATTATTATTGTTTGTATGTTAAAGATGAAATCATAAAAAGAAAAGGGTATGACATATTGTAAATAATAATAGAGACAATGAATAAACATACATCGTTAATAAATGAGCACTAATCAGAGCATCTAGTTAGTTAACATTAAATGCAAATTTTAACGTCATGCATAAATGTCAGTGGAAATTATCTAATTGGAATTCTTTATAAATATATTTCAAATACTACATAACATACGTCATTTTCATTTCAGAATCAATTCATACAGAATCAGGATTCAAAGGAACACGACTACTTGAATTTTAACCGGATATCGTTTTTCTATTACTTCAGTCTTTTCTGTACTCTAATTAACCACTATTTTTCTGTAGTTGTCCTGCATTTTTTATCTTCCAGACCCAATCATTATATATATATATATATATATATATATATTTCTTGTCTGCTACTAACTAATGTTTTATGTCCTGAATGACAAAGATGCATGGCATGAATAATTTTGTAAATCTATGACATAATAATAACAGCAACCTATGACTAACCAAGCATTTTTGCATGTTTACTTTTATTTTCAAAATTTTTAGCAAAAATTTGAATCTGTAAACTTATATTTGTATATATTCACTGTATACTTTGAATCGTATAATTTAACTCTGGTTTCGATTAGACGAAAAAGCATAATTATGTTTAGTTAATTCATTAATAATGATTAGTTAGTCAAATAAACAGTGGAATCAAGACTTATAGTTGTTTAAATTTCTTGAATCACATTCTATCGAGTACACTTTAATATATACTTAGTTACTTACACCTGTTACCCCTTGTGGAGGGGCATAGGCCGCCCACCAGTATACTCTGTCCTTGGCAGTTGTTCCCAGTTGCTATACCTTCTTTTCATGTCTTCTTCAATCTCCGACACAGTGTGTTCTTTGGTCTTCCACTTTTCCGTTTCCCTTTAAGATTCCAAGTTAGCGCTTACCTCGTGATGCAGTTTGATGATTTCCTCAATGTATGTCCTACTCACCTCCAGCATCATTTCCTAATTTACTCTTTAACTGGAAACCGGTTGTTCTCTCACACAGTAGGTTGCTGCTGATGGTATCTGACCAACAGACATTGAGTATCTTGAGTAGACAATTGTTATAATTATTTGTACTTTTTGATGATGGTTGTGATAGTTTTCCAAGTTTCATTTCGGTATAGTAGATCTGTCTTGACGTTCGTACTGAGAATTCTGACTGATATTAATTGGCAGATGTCTCGAAGCCCATATATACTTCAACTGTAGGTTCTTATATACTTAATCGTTGGTATTTCGACTGTCCTGTATGATTATTGTTGTATGGTGTTTGTGGATTACATAAGAAGCAACACTACGGAATAGGATGTTATCGAGAATCGTTGACATTCTCAACTACCATTTTCCTTCAATGTAATTGCAAAGACCATAATTTTAAGTCATTTGGTACCTATTTATTATGTACATATTATATGGATTATGTTGGTAATAATTAGTAAGCTACTATATCATTGTTATTTCACCTTGATACTAAATTGTGTTAGTTTAGTGGGGAGTCTGTTTATTAACGATTTCTCAGACAAACAAATCTTAACTTGCCACAATTATTTATTGCATTAACACGGGAAGCGTAAGTGAATAAAATGAAGAGGAAATAATGGTATGATTGACAGTAGGAAAATGTATATAATGCAAAATGAATCAATTGGTAGTATGAAAAATGCATCCCCAACACGACTCAGACTAACAGTCACTCATTTTGTTTCTTTTAGAGAAATCTCTAATTAATCTTCACATCAGAGTTTCAATTGAGCCATCAGAAACTGAAAGTTTCAATTATAAAATACAAAAAGTTCTTTTTTAACAACTAGACAGGGTTTGCACTAAACTTTATATTTCGTTAGGAAAATTTATTTATTATTATTTATTTTTATTTGAACACATAAATATTGGTACAGAGGGGCACCAAATATATATGCGCCACACAAAACAATGATAATTTGAAGAGAAGGAGGAAAGAGAAAAAAAAAAGGTAATGAACGTGGGGAATTATAAATAAATAAAAAGAGAGAGAGAGAACAATGATGGGGGAAACGGAAAGGTACAATCATAAGAAATCTTTCAGTTAAGGAAGATACAACCACTTTTTATGAAGAAAGTAAAAGAAGGTTACAGCACGATCGCCACTGGCTTCTAATCTGAGCCATATCTGATAACGTCTCTAGCCACTGCGTTACACCGTCTCTCGGACCCCAACCAGGGAATCGTGAATGACCAACAGAAGCTAGCCCTTTGCAGCTTTCTTTCATGCCACGACACCATGTCATATACTGACCACCTCTCCGCTTTTTCCAACCAGTCCCAGAGTCGGCAAATAATGCACGACGAGGAATTCTCTGGGACGACATTCGTAGAACATGTCCAAGCCACCGAAGTCGGTGTTTCAAGATGGTGACACCAATTTCATTATCGTTTCTGTGACCGAACACTCGATGCCGAACCTCTGCATTACTGACATGGTGTTGCCACTGGATGCCAGCAATCCTTCGGAGACAACGATGATCGAACACAGAGAGTCGTCTAACATCCTCAACTCGGAGAGGTCAGGTTTCACAAGCATAGAGCAAAACTGCTCTCACCTTCGCGTTGTAGATCCGACCTTTTACAGCCAGACTAACATCACGAAGGCGCCAAAGGTGGCCCAGATTGGCATAAGCCGCTCTGGCTTTCACTATACGAGCATTGGTCTCATCACTCACACCACCACCAGCACTTATGCAGCTACCTAGATACACGAACTTCTCGACTACTTCAATCTGCTCACCATCCAGAGTGAGTACAGGATTAGAATCCTGCCAGTCTTGTAGAAGTACTTTGCACTTCGAAGGTGCAAAGCACATACCATACCTACGGACATTGATTGCCAACTGATTAAGTGCGGATTGCATAGCTTGGGCATTCTCGCACAGTAAGACAATATCATCCGCATACTCAAGGTCGAGAAGTCTTTCTCCAGGCAACAGATCCACACCACCATTACTTACATCCATCAGAGCTGTTTCCAGAATGTCATCGATGGCAAAGTTGAAGAGGAATGGTGAGATTGGGCAACCCTGCCTAACCCCACTGCTCGAATGGAATAACGGAGAAAGGTGGTTGTATGCCCTCACTCTGCCTGAGGTGTTTGTGTATAGGGCTTTTAGGATGTTAATAAACTTCTCAGGCACACCCTTCTTCAATAGACAATCCCAGAGAACAGTTCTGTCCAACGAATCGAAGGCAGCCCTGATATCAAGAAACACTACGATTGTTGGCCTTTGATAAGTATGGCGGTGTTCTAACACTTGGCGGAGGGTGAAGATATGATCAATACATCCTCGACCAGAACGAAACCCAGCCTGCTCCTCGCGAGTCAATCCTTCTCGGGTCCTGAACAACCTACGAAGTATGACGGAAGCCAATAGCTTGGACGCAATCGGAAGTAGACTTATCCCCCGATAGTTGTTACAGGAACAACGTGAACCCTTTTTAAAGATAGGGACAACTATCGACTCATTCCATGACGTTTGTACACTCTCTAGTTCCCAGATCTTTGTAAACAACGTCGTCAGTCCCTTAGTCAAAAAGTCACCACCATCTTTAAAAAGAGCAGGAGGTAAGTCGTCTGGGCCCGGTGATTTGTAACGTTTCAAGAGTTGGAGTTCCTTACGGACTTCCGCCTCATTTGGTGGATCAGTCGTCACCGGCCATGGAGGGCAGGACAGTCTGACCGATGTTGCCGGAGCAGCAGGCCAGTTGAACTGCCCTTCAAAGAATTCTGCCCATCGTCCAAGACGTCGATGGATGTTAGTGATTGGCGTTCCGTCATCCTCGCAGATTGTTTCGCTCACACCAGACTTCTTGCTGCCGGTGGCTTGGATGAGTTGGAAGAGCTTCCGGTAATTACCAGATGCAGCTGCTGCTTCCAACTCACTGGCACGCTCCGACCACCAGGTTTCTCGGTCCTTACGCAAGCTTTGCCCGATTTCATTACGTAACAGCCTTCGTTTGTGATCAAACTCACGGTCACCCGGAGTAGACCGACGGGCTTCAACGAGTTGTAAGGAGCCTGAAGAAACCCAGTGATTGTAAGCGGGACGTTTCGCGAAGCTGCAAGCGGCCTTACTCGCCATTTTCATGGCGTTATGCAGACGAGACCGATGCTCATCTATACTTTTCGGTCGAATGGTAGCTAGCCTAGAAACTAGCTCGGTTCGATACATACTAGCAACAGAAGTTGCAGCCAGCTTGCTAACATCAATCCTTTGGTGACGGTCACTTCGTTGTCCACTGAAAAGTAAGGTAAGATTGGCGCAGACCAGAGCATGATCAAATTCCAGATAGGTACTCCAAAAGGAGCGGCAGTCTTGTACACAACCGCGCCAGCGGTAGCTGATCGCGATGTGATCAATCTGAGTCCAGGCTTGAGATGCAGAAGGAGGACGCCAGGTGGCACATCGGCGATGACCGTGCCGAAAGTTAGTGCTAGCCAGAAACAGGTTGTGGTCTGTGCACAGTTGCAGTAGACGTTCCCCGTTATCTGTCCTGCGACCAACAAGTCCCCATCGGCCACCTAAACGGCTCTCTTCTGTGCCTAGACGCCCGACCTGAGCATTCAAGTCTCCGGCTAGTACTACAATATCTGTCGAACGCACTTTCTGGAGAAGAACAGTTAGCTGATGGTAGAACTCGTCCTTGATTGCATCCGGGCTGCAATCTGTCGGGGCATAGGCGGAGATGACGAAAAGACATCGTTTCTCACGCCGATTTCTTTTCACTTTGATGGAACTTTCTAATCTAACAGCACATAACCGACTGTTAATGGGGATCCAGTCGACTAGTGCTGCCTCAGCTCTTGCGCTTAGTTCGACACCAACGCCAGCAAGACCAGACGAAGATGCCACAGGGTCCCCGGATAAACGCACATAAAACAAGCTTTTTGAAGTGACAGATGGAGAGCGAACTTGTAGTACTTCACCAGAGTCTTGAATACGGGTCTCGGATAGACAACACACATCAATATTAAGACTTTCCAAAGACATAGCCAGTCCTATCTGTTGTCCGACCTGCATAAGTGTGCGAACGTTGAAGGTAGCCAGTTTGAATGGTGCACGCGGTTTCAGAAAAACTGCTTCAGTACTCATGTTCGGTAGTAACATACAATTTTCAACCAGGCAGTGACTCGAGTACGTTTAGATAAAGCTGAATTTTCACCATAGGTGAGCTGCTGTCTAGGTCGAAACGCATATATAAAGTAGGAATAAGAGAGGGTGAATAAATGACGTGGTAGAGTAATAATAATAATAATAATAATAATAATAATAATAATAATAATAGTAATAATAATAACAATAATAATAATAGTACGAGTTATTTCAATGTTAATCAGATAGAAAGGAATATTTTCCATAAGCAAATTGTTCATCATAGTTTTAGTGAGTGGGCTGGGATACTGCCCGGGTGCCCAGACCGAAGCAGGTGGTTTTCTTAGGGGGCCACACCCCGAGCTTTTGACCTAAAGGTCTAGTCCACAAGGCAGTGGAGCATCGTGAGGAGATGCAGTCCCATGGAAGCCGGTGACCAACGATTGGTTCATACGCCATTTGTTCCCGCAGGATACTGGAGCCCATGTGCACCATTGGTTTGGGATCCGGTTATAGCGCCGGACATTCGCTTTTCGTTCTCTCATTTTCGTAAACAACACCCCCGCCACGAGAAGGCAGTGAGTAGGACTTCCCTGGCAGAGGCTGTATACGCGTGGCCGTGTGAGAGTATTTCGAGAGGGAGGGCGAACCCTCCCCGCTCTCGGCCATACCAGGGCATTTGGGGGAAAATAGAACGTTAGAAACAACATAGATCTGGATGTACAAAGCATTTTTCTGTTCCTGATAGATTACAAAACTCTTTAGGTTACTTTACACATAAGCCATCGAGTTAGTGGGTTTTTGACATACTATCATTTATCACGAGTTAAGAGGTAAATCGGATCGAAGTTTCCGAATATCCGCTTTACTAATACTGAAAGATCACGGGCTTTATTTCAGAAAGTAACCAACCTAAAATTAACCGTGCTGTTTCTGATAAACTGCAAAACATTCTGACACTTGCGAAATTCTCGTTCATAACTTAAAAATCAAGTTGTTGGGTTTTAATTATTTTCTAAAGTTCTTTACGTTTAGTGGTCTGTTGTGAAAGATTGAGTGCAAAAATGCTGTTAAATTTAGGTATACACAAGAACCCAAAAATATGGTGTCCATAATGTGTTCCGGCACAGATAAATTTGGTAATTGCTGGGAGTTGTTCCAGAACATTTGACACACCAGTAGTCAAAAGCCTGGTATCAGTAAGATAATGGCCCACAAAATCAGTTCCTAATGATTTTGCGTGGAGCTACTTAAGAGGCACATTATCTGGCTCATTTTTACAGCAACTTTAATGAAATTGCCCTATCTCAAGTGACTGATGAGCGGCTCATCGAAGCCTGGTTTAAGAAGTTTACAGTATACCAAAGATCGTACATTTTGTCTGTGGCTCTTCATAGTTGGAATCAGAATTCTGGTCAAGGTACCTAATTTAAAGTGAATGAGATCACTGGAGACTGCAACTATGAAGGAAGTTATTGACACTTCTCATGCGTAAATGCTTAGCCTAGAAATACGTGTGAATGAAACTTCGTAAACAATTGATATAGTATGTTTAGAGCTATTGTGTGTGTGGACGACTACCAAAGCAAACAAGAATATAGAAATGAAACAAAACAGTCGAACGCTAGGCGTTGGACTGTTAAGCTACAGCATCAATATATATAGTAATGAGTTAGTTAAACATTTTCAATAAAAACGGAGTAATATCTGAAATTGTGGTGCAATTTTGGACGCTCAACAAATTTACAGATATGATCTCTTAAACACAAATGAGCAGCACTTTGGCTCATAAATTTTTAAGTTTTTAATAATATAATGTTATAGACTCGCATGCTTAATTTCTAGTTCCCGATTTGACGGATATAAAACATATCTAGATTTCGTAACCATTAATTTGTTTTATATTTTGCACAAGTTAGTTCTTGTGCCAATATAGGAAGTATTCTGAGAAGAGTGACTAGAGAAATATTTCCATATTTAAAATGGTGCTTGGAACTAGAAGATAACAAGATGAACGGTATAATTCAAATGAAAACATTTTTGTGAACCACTTTGATCACGGATATAAAAAACTGCATAATAAACAGTTTAACTATATTGTGTAAATGAATTAAATCGAGTGGAGTGATTATATACCTACAACAACACTGAACACAATGACTACACGAAAGCAAGCGATCGTCACCTAATGAGCTTTTGTTAAACTGTAAATAAACAACACGAAAATCCTCGACGTATTCTTGGGGTCCTTTGAACTTGTATTTATTTGAACACATAAATATTGGTACAAAGGGGCACCAGATACATATGCGTGGGTGACTCTGAAATTTATCGGTATCACAATTAAGTACCCACATACTGGAAGTTCAATGCAAAATGTCTGTCATTGGAATAATAAAACCTATTCATAAAAAACGAACCTGTGGACTTAAATCTGAGCCACACTTTGCGTGGGAACTAGTGATACTCCTCAGCTGCCTGAACCAAAGTAGGTTGAGCGGGTCTTGAATCTCAGACTAAGAAACTGAAAGTCCTTGATAAATCATTAAGACACATCTCGGAATAGGGAAAAAGCCAATTACCAGTCAGCTGCATACAGTAATTCAATGATTAATTGCTTATGGCTTTGAACCTTAGAATTCTTAGATCACAAATGCTAGTGGCTATATTACAAGCGAGCTGCACGACCTAAAATGCCATGTGTAGTTGTTACCAACTTACACCACCTGTATTTGTATACTGGGTATAAGTTGTTTTCAAGATACACTAAAGTTATGGGGTATGGTCACTGAAAGAAGATAAGTAGTGTATTCGATCATGTGCTTTCGAATCACTAGACGCTTTTAGTAATGATAGCCAGGTTAAGGTTATTTCGTTAATAGTGTGCTCTGTAAAATTGGAAAATCATCTAATAAATGTTGCAACTTTAGAGAATAGCGATGGGTAGCACAGTAGGTTTATCAACGCTAAAGTTGCTCAAACCATGAAACATAACCCGTTTCAGGAACCACTTCTATATGCTAAGGGTTTAGCACGGGAGCAATTATTGATAGCTGAAGGCTTCACATGACTAGAAAATTTTTGGAGCGATAAGACTGCATTCGTCCTTTTTATGTATGACATAAATAGTGTCCAGTTCATTCTCTAACTTCAAGTAAGTACTTATTATTGGATTATTCATACTTCCTATTAGGTTTTCACTTGTTTCATCCAGTTTCCCGATTCTAACATTATTACTACTTTGATGCCTTTTATTTTGATTTCCTTCAACTGTGTTTGTGTGATGTATGATAACTTAGACTGACCTTGTTATTGTTATATGAACTTTCCATTCACATTCGTAGCCATCAATAAGTTATTGGTAAATTTTCGCTCGGTCGTCTCAATTCTCTTCAAGGGTAATCTAAGCGAAAATTTTCTTTAAAGCCAGATGAACACTACATATGTATTGGTTTGATAACGTTGAAACGTAAACACAAAGTAGGATTATGAGACATTTTACTAACATTATTTAAGTCCGCCAAACAAAGTCGTAAATAACAATCAAATATATTAGAAAGCGAAACGACAATTCATGAAAAAAGTGAGGCTGAAAATTTATAATTACTAGAATAAAAACATAGACAGACCAGCGATGAACACTTCATAAGTTACGTTTGGTCAACTTTATTAACTGTGAATTTTGATGCTCCAAATACTTCCGAACAAAACTAAAATCTCTAACTGGTAATAAACTCAAATTTACGGCTTATTAATCTGAATCGTCGAGTTCTAAACAACAAACTATAGTTCTTATCACACGATATTTAGTCACTTGTCTTCATCCAAAGCTCCTCATACGAATATGTGGTTGGTCACCGATTTGCACCGTCATATATTAGGCTACTTAAACGTGACAATCTTATTACAATCAAATGTTGAGGGGACTCCACAAACTGTGAGAACCTAGCTTAGTACAAAAATAATTATACCATATGGCTGTCATTTGTGTGAATTAATAAGCATATGCAGCGATAATCCGGGGGGCAAACTGTTTTATTATATCATCTACACAATGCAAACGCACTTAATTGGTGAATGTGAGTCTGAAAAATATAATAAGGAGACCTTAGACATAACTTGATGAAACTGGCCGAAAAGAAAAAAAGAAGACGGTGAATAAATATAAACATTACACCTAGACATACTGGTTTTGCTGAAAGCTTATTCATAAGTACAAATGAGAAACCGGTAGTATAACTAGATCACTAAAATGACCGCTCTCGGATGATAATAAAGCTGTCCAAACTGTACCATCACCAAATTTTGAGGTCGACAATATTAACGAACATACCATAATAAAGCTTGTCACGTTAGTTACGGACTACCAACATGTACCTAGTTACGATAAATATTAGATTATAGGTAACAAGTCTTGAAGTAGGCAATATCAGTGACCAGTGGACTGTACTGAATGAAATACTCTACCAACCCAAAAGATACGAACTAAGCGATTACCTTCATGAAACCTGCACTTTGATAGTATATGAAGTTGAACAAAAAAGGGAGTGGACAAGATGCTGTTGGTGTATTTATTAACAGTGTAAATAAATAATGTATTTACAATAGAGTGAGAGTTTAATCGGATTCTGAGTCAGATTCTCTAGCTTCTGTAGCTGATAAGGACCTTTCGAGCACGTAAGCAGTTTGAGGATGAATACGGCGGTAGTAATCACTAACTTCTCCAGTTATTTCAAAACCGAAACGTTTGTAGAACGCTACTGCGCCTTCATTATCAACATGAACATGCAGATAAATACTTTTAATACCACCGTGCTTTAAACAGCTCTTAATGACATGTTTTAACATAAGCGTACCAACACCATAGCCTCTGTATGGTGCAAGACATCCCAAAGTCATAATATAACACTTCTTGACGGTTTGATTAGCTTGACCGTTATTATCATCCGTAGCCATATCGACATTCTTCACAACATTCTCTATCCGATAACTAACAGCTCCGACGACGATATCATTAAAGTAAGCAAGTCTGCACATCTTACTATTTTTTAGAACATCACTATAAAATTTCTCTGTGTATGTGACTGGGAATACAGTTTGATTTATCAATCTGAATTGTTTGATGTTATGAGGAGTAAGCTGTCCGAGCTCGATCTTCTTGTATATTTTGCTCCCATTAGTACTCCTACCTTTTTGTTCGACTGTACCACTTTGTTCTGAATGTACGGCAAGCATTGCTGGCAATGTCCTAAGTGTTGTGATTATGTTCAACTTAGGCGCGAATTAACTTCAAACCTCAAACTTTGTCCTACAGAATTGGTGAATTATTTATTCCTTCGGACTTGCGTCTGTCTTGTAGAACAGCTTTGGTGTTAATAAAAAGATACGGCTGTGGTCGTACCACCCATGGAACCAAAAAGCAAAATAATCAAGTTTGTCTTGGAAATGGTTGTGAAATTATACTTAATGTCATTACCTCATTATGTACTTAACTAAGCAAATCAACAACTCCTACTTTCGAAGTCTCTGAGGAATGACTGAGCCTTATGATGTTTTTTGTTTTTGTAAGCTGGGTCAACTTAGAAATAGAGTCATCGACAACGTCGTTGGATTGCGAACTGTTAGAAACCTCAATTACTCCAACTTCATTCCAGTTCATTAGGGATCCCACCAGATGCGACTTACGAAGCTCTTCGTTTCTCTTGGACTCAGTCTTCACACACGGTGGTGACGTCGGTCAAATAACTTTTCTACCACTCTCGTTCGTATAATACGAGATAAAAGTGCAGCATTGGATTCCCAACCCAATTAATGAAGGGAGTGAATCTCAAAAGATAGAGGATGATCATGAAAAAGCAGAGGCTATAGCAAAATATTTCGGGGCATTTTTCACATAGGAGCCTCTACTTGACGAAGAACTACACCGAAATACAAAGTCAACAAATCGTCTGCTCCCCGTGGACTGTGGTCAAGACGATGTACTTAATTCTTTTCGCATCATAGACACGGAAAAGTCAGCTGGATCGGATGTACTATACCCCGAAATCCTGAGACAAATTGAGCAATATATTACAGCCACACTAACCGCGATATACAATATGTTGCTAGACTAAGGTGTGTTACCTGTGGACTGGAAGGGTGCAGTCTTCACTCTCATACATAAAACAGGACCAAGGAAACTTCAATCGAACTACAAACCTGTCAGCCCTACCAGTGTCATAGTTAGACTACTGGAAAAAATAATCCGAAAGATTATTATGACACTTGTGGAAACCAACAACTTGTTAAACAACGAACAACATGGTTTCGGAAAACGTTTATCTTGCACAACAAACCTTATAGCAACGGATAAAGAATCTAGATAACAAAAAATCAGTGAATAATATCTACATATACTTCAACAAACATTTTACAAAGTACCAAGGTACAAGGTACCTCTACTAAAATGCCCTAAGTATTTCCCAGTAGGTCGTAAACAGAAAGTAAGAGTAAATTCCAAGCGCTTCACTTGGGGACTAATATATGGTTAAATACAGCAAAGTTATGCCCTAGGTCCCTTATAATTTATGCTGTATACAAATGAACACCTATGTGCAGTAAAGTCCTCAATATTGTTGTAGGCTGACGTAGAAATTTGGCGAGGAATAACGGGAAACCTAGGTAAATGCGCACTTCAGGCAGACTTAAATATTGTGATTAGCTGGTCTAAAGAGTGGCAGATGCCTATCAATGCGGCAAAGAGTGATTTAATCCATTTTGGCGATACAAAGGCAACTAGGTACAACATGAGGGAAGTGCCAAAACCCGTGGTACGATCTCACAAGGATCTTAGGGTGACAGTGAGTCACGAATTTAAGACTACGGCCCATTGCCATAAGGTCGCAGCTAAGGGGTTTAGAACCTTATAGGCTTTAAGAAGGAAATTCACCAAGTTAGATACTACCGTGTTAACAACCTTATTGAGAGCTAAGCCTGAGAACTGCGTTCGGGCTTTAAGCCCCTGTCCAAAAGATGAATCGGTAATCCTGAGAAAACTATAGAGGGCAGCTACACGTGCGATTCCAGGACCATGGGATTTACCATACAAAGAGCGGCTCGAAAATCTAGACTCTTTACTGTGTCCTGTCTCAGACTAATAGGTGACCTAGTTTCGATGTATGGAACACTAAGAAATGATTTCGGACATTATATATCCTTTCTTATTCTTTTCACTAGATCAAGACATCTCAGAGTAGATAGCAGGCGCGTAGAAAAGCCAAGAACGAACAAAATACTCGTGAAATACAAATTTTCACAACGATTCATAAATACTTGGAACCGTTACCCGAAGCAATGGTGCATGCGCTCTCAACTGATTCATTCAAGAGAAGACTAGATACTCACAGAAGCATACTAGAAAAAGAATAAGATAGGCTTTCTTCCTTACTACACAAATTTAAATCTGAAATCTATAATTCAATTAGTTGGTGTATGATTTTATGTTGACTAAAAGCCCATCGATAACTAATAGATTGCAGTTTTCAACAACAGATATGAGGACCAACTTTACGTAATTCTTTGGATATATAGACATGGAGTGGTTGTACTTCACCCAGGTATTCTATCTGTTCAAGGTACCCAGATGTTTGATGTTACATGGCCTGATATGGTAAAATTAGGATACTATAAATTATATTGGTCATTATATTTTTCAGGAAACTGGTCTAGGCAGCATAAATTCACCGATATAGTCATAAGATCCCGGTATAATGTGTTTAAATTGTGTCCGAAACCGAAATGCTTATCATGTTAAGCGAAATAGTTATCATTCATAATGGGAAGTTCATGCAGAATCACGGATGTTAAGTACCTCATATCACATTTTTCCGTGATACTTTGTGATCCAGATATCCGAGAGCAGCTTAACTGGAACACAGGGATGAATTAGTTCGAAGTATTGTTCTGAATATAGTCGATGCGTCGAAAACTACATGATGTAAGCCAACTAGTTCTTGTATGGATTGCACAGCATAGTTTACATAATGGTAATGTTTTGAAGATGAGTGACCGATATCCTACATTTAAGGTATGTCCAGTGAAACTAATGGGGTCAGGATCAATATCGAACTTTTACAGAACTATTTGTCATGGGGATTTATTTATCTCTAGACTTCGAAAAATATACGGCCTAAAATCACAGGATTACGGCCACCTGCTTATAACGTAGGGTTTCTAAACAACAAACTTAGAGTGAAAATGCTATAAAAGCTTTATTTAGAAGTCACGCCCCAGCCATTCTGATAAATGAATTTCTTGGATATTATCTTTTGAAACCTGAAAACCAACATCAGTAATTTCTTGCTTGCACGTGAGTGTGAGAGAGCTTTGTATTCATGCGTGCTTCTTTGCACTTCAATTGCCTTCAGTGACTAATAAGGACCCAGGATGGATGGTCCACAATCACTGTGAAGAATTCGCACGTTGGAAGTTTGTCATTATGACCGTATCTTGTGTAACACTTACATAAATTAACTCAGATTCATTTTATCGTCACTATGTATGTAGGATTCATACATAGTGATATTTGGTTATCCTTTGAAATTATTTGAGACTGTCACAGTGTTGCTCCAAACTATTAATGCATAAACGCTTATTCTAATGTCATATCTTACTGCAGTAATAAGTTATTTTTTAATTAATTAATTTCATTTCTGTTGTTCATTTGGATTTAAATACGTATAGAGCTTGAGAAAGTAACATTAGTTGTGAAGAAATTGAAGGCATTGTATATAGATGGATCAAGAATTTTTATTTTTTTCTGAAGTTCTCAAAGGACCACAAACACATTATAACTTTTGATTGTACTTTGTACATTTGACCTTATTAGGCGCTTTTTCGGTCGTTTGGCCTAATGGTAGAGTTTAGCATAGTTGACTATTTTGGTTAACATTATGAAATATGTTTTTCGTAAATAATTTCCAAGTTCTTCTTCATTAGAATAAATAAGTTCGACAGTACTTTTTCAAAGCATAAGGGCGTTTCCGGGTACTTGGGTGGTGATATCTAAAACAGCGTGTTTCTCGGTTATCTTTCTGTACTTGAACTTCTTTTAATTAAAAAAGGAACAAGCGACAATATTAGGGTTATGATAAATACCTTGATTGGCCGGTTCTTCACAATATCAAGTCTCGATGTAATATCATCCTTTGACTACATAAGTTCATTTCTAAACATATTTTTCTGTTAACGTTTCGGATTTCAAACGACAATATTTATTCGAATAAAGTCTAATATAAATCCGGCTCGCATCATCTTATTCTCAATAACTTAATAGGAGTTCAGCAAGTAGTACTCTGCATTCCGTTTCTGTCTAAAATCATAGTTAAGAACGCTCGCGCGATGCTGTTTCAATCATGTTTATCAACAGAATCCTGGTTTTCAAACATCATCTCAGAAAAAATCTCCAGATGAGCTATTATTCAGCAATTATCAAAGTGTAGTTCTTCCGTCACTTCAAAACTCATCCAAACTACCATGTTCTGGATGGTAAGGCTTTGTCACCAGTTATCGCGTAATAAGTGTGAATCATCTAAATGAATAAACATGAATTCTGTAAGCTAGCCTACCAAATCGTCGAATCAGGTTTGTAACTTGTGTCGTTTAACAACACTCCAGACTATGACTGTACAAAAACGTGAGTTAACAGCAAAAGTTTTCGTTGTCGGTTGATTTAAGTACTACTAAATGACCTAAAATTTTTTCACACTGATCACTCTTCACTAGTTTCAGATTTATGGTATCTTAATTAATTGTAGATAACAAAATTGCAGGGCAATCTGTTGTATAAAATTTACTTTAATTAACACTCGCTTATTCGATCACGGTCAATCTCTGCTAATTTTTTTCAGACAGAATTGACTATCTGGTGTATCATATTTTCTTGACCAAGCGGCTGTTCATTTTTCTATGTTCTAAAACAGGTCATTAAATTATAGGGCGAACTATCAAGTTTTAACCGTCACAGTAACGTATTCACACTGTCACTTTTTTCATCGCTAACGTTACATGAAAATCCAACCCATATAAATGACTTATTTCCATATTTTCGGCAATAGTTGCGAAATTATCTCTACCCTCAAAAAAACCGGTTTTATCCTGACTAAACCCTTAAACTATTTAACCGATCTTCCGGAAAAACAGCTATTATTTACGTTGTGACGGAGTAATGTTCATTTGTCTCTGAGTTTATCCGGTAATTAAAGTGTCAGTATTTTTTCATTTAGGGTTTTCTTTGATTATGGGAAAATAGTTTCCCGACCTAGGTCTTACATTTTCCCCCTATTATCTCACGTTACTATTATTCTTAGTGTTATATAAATGTATGGAAGATGGTTTTAAGCATGTAAAGGGTCTTTAAGATTAAATTAAATGGTATATTTCCTGTTCTAAATGGTAGTAAGGTCACTTAACTAATTATTTTGCCCAATTAATCATATTTTTTAACTCTGAAACTTTTATTTGGTCATATGTATATGTCGGTCTTTCGGAACTCATAGAGGTTAAAGAGTGTGTTTATTTAGCACTTGTCAGGCTGATACAGCTCCCGTCTGAATCTTTTCTAGGATTCTTGCCACTTATCGTCACGACAAAATCCAAGTTGTTGTCACTAGTATACCGAAAGGTATCCCATAGGAGGTATATGCATAAAATTTTGCTACCAATTTAATTTATACAAGATGAAAAATGAATAATAACCATATGTTTATATACTTAACTGCAAGCCTCACTCATCGTGTAAGAGCCAATGCTATGACAGTACACACTAAGGTCCACTTGTTTTGCGTCTAAAAAACCTGGTATTTGTTGTTGACAGTTGACCATGCATGTGGTTAGGATTCTCTCAGAAGTAACACAAAACCTAAGTAAAAGATTCAGTCCCAGTATCGTAAAATTTCCTGATGGAACGTTTCCCAGGAAAAAAGAATCCACTTTGATAAAAACTCTATGGTTGTAGTCTATAGATCTATTATTTATCTAAATTTCCCCAAACTGATCTGTTGATAGTCAGCCAGTCAGTAACAACGTAGAACTTCGTACGTATGCGCATCAGTTCGAGTTGCCATACCACATTAGCACAGAAATGCAGTTGTCGATTCAAATCCTGTAGTGGTAGAGGTAGTAAAAGTATAGGCAGTAATCCGAAAGATTAGGGTTTGAAGATGTCAGTCATGGAGTATAATCCAGTGAAATAAATTTGGAAAGAGAAAAGAAGAAAGGGACATGAAGAATTCGGAAGATTAGAATTCAGGAGAACACAAAGAATGGATTCACCTGCGCCATTGCAAAGATTTTGAGCCATGTCATTCAGGATCTCTAACCATCGGTTGCTATCATCTCGCAGACCCCAACCAGGTAGTCTACACCTACCAACATGGCTCAGCCCACTTATCAGTGACTTCATGGATTTTTGCCATGTTTTGGTCTGGCCGCCCCTACCTTTCTTTCAAACTACTCCTACACCATAAAACATCGCACGTCGGGGCAGTCGGTGGTTAGGCATACGTAACATGTGTCCCAGCTTTAAGTCACTAACTTCTGGTCTGAGCCATGTTGGTTGATGCAGACTACTTGGTTGGGGTCCGCGTGACTATCGTAACCAATGGTTGGACACCCTGAGTGACACGGCTCAGAATCGATCACTATGGCGTCGGTGTATACACTCTCTGTCTTCCTTTAAACTAAGAAATTAAAATCACTTCATATCTCTTTCTACGAACTAATTCTTTCTTCCTGTACTATCTCCTTATATGCAATCTTTCTTCTATATATTACCACCACTGAATTAACTACTTCTATGAATCCGGTGTTCATCTTGTTGTGCTAATGAGGCATGGCAACTTGGACCGATGCATATATGTGCCTGGTCCTACGTTGCAGCTGACTTACTGACTGTCATGTGTTCCAACTATCTCGAATGATGAAGTTTCACTACTTCATCAATTGATTTGCCCTTCTTACCTAGTACCAGTTTCTTAACAACTGAGTTACTTATTCGGTGGTTCCAGGATATACGAGCGATGTTTCGAAGACATCTGTGATCGAATACTAGTAACCTACGATCTGTTGATATATTGTTTATAACGACATACATCTAATTAAGCGCAACATATGTGGTTATGAATGTTAACTGTACTTGAGATTCACAACAGTAGTCGCCATCAGGACGCATTCATCACTCCTGGTAGTATCATTGGGGTTTGAAAAATACTGTGGTTTCGGATTGAGTATGTTGATTAATCGCTTATTTACGTCTGTTACCCCTCGTGGAGGAGCATAGGTCGCCCACCAGCATTCTCTATTGAAATCTGTCTTGAGCAATCCTTCCCAGTTGCTATTCATACTTTTGATGTTTGCTTCCAATTCCCGACGCAGTGTGTTCTTTGGCCTTTCTCTTTTCCATATCCCCTCAGGATTACAATTTAGTGCTTGCTTCTTGATGTAGTTTGGTGATTTTTGCAATGTATGTCCTATCCATGGCCCCCAAATGCCCTGGTACGGCCGAGAGTGGGGGGAGTCCGCTCCCCCTCTCGAAATGCTCTCATATGGCCACGCGTATACAGCCACTGCCAGGGAAGTCCTACTCACTGCCTTCTCGTGGCGGGGGTGTTGTTTACAAAAATGAGAGGACGAAAAGCGAATGTCCGGCGCTATAACCGGATCCCAAACCAATGGTGCACATGGGCTCCAGTATCCTGCGGGAACAAATGGCGTATGAACCAATCGTTGGTGACCGGCTACCATGGGACTGCATCTCCTCACGATGCTCCACTGCCTTGTGGATCAGATCTTCAGGTCGAAGGCTCGGGGTGTGGCCCCCTAAGAAAACCACCTGCTTCGGTTTGGGCACCCGGGCAGTATCACAGCCCTCACACATATCAAATGAGATCTGTGTGGCGCATATGTATTTGGTGCCTTCTTGTACCGATATTTATGTGTTAAAATAAATAAATAAAATAATCCACCTCCAGAGTTATTTCCTTATTTCCTCTTCAGCTGGAAGCTGGTTTGTTCTCTCCCACAGTAGGCTGTTGCTGATGGTATCCGATCAACGGACGTTGAGTGTCTTGGGCTGACAATTGTTTATAAATACTCGTACATTCTTGATGATGACAGTAGTAGTTCTCGAAGTTTCATCTCGGTACTGTAGAACTGTCTTGACATTCGTATTGAAGGTTTTGACTTGAATGTTGGTCTGCAGATAGTTGTTTTGAGTTCTATATGTTCTTCAACTGTAGGAATGCTATAATATCGTGATTTGGTCTGTGCTCGACCAATCCCTACGGCATCCAGCCTGCTGATTTCGAAGTTGGTCATCTACTGCGTCTTTCATCCGGTTCAGCAACTGTTGAAAACCTTTCCTGGTATTCGTTGGTATTGTGATGATTTATCTTACTTCCCAGTCTGTCAGCACTTGTTCCTCCTCCCAAATCTTCCTGAATAGAACGTGGAGGATGTTTGCAGTCACTTCTATGACTGACTTCAGTGCATCGACTGGCATGTTGTCAGGTCGTACTGCTTTCCCACTCTTGATTTGTCTGATGGCCGACCATCTTGGTTTCTTCGATTGTTGGTGGAGTGACATCCATAATAAGGTCTGTGTGTGCTGATTCGATGTCTGATGGATTCAATCGAGCTGGTCTATTCAAGATTTCCTCAAAATGTTTCACCCATCTGTCCCTCTGTTCTTGAGTCTCAGTGATTGTCTCGCCTTTGTCTTTGACCGGTCTCTCTGGTTTACTACATTTTCCTGCCAGTTTCTTCATTGCTTCATATAGTTTTCCGATATTTCTTTCTGTTGCAGTTCTTTTCGCTGTGGTTACTGGATCCTCCACGTGTTTCTGCTTGTCGATTCTATTACTCCTCCCCATTTGTTCGTTTGCTTGAGAGTATTCAGCTCGTGCCTCGACTTTCTCCCTTGTTTGGCTATTGTTAGTCGCTGTCTTCTTGTTTTTCCTTTTGTGAATCTTGTCCAGGGTTTCGATAGAGACGCATTCTTTATGATGATGATTGTTGTGGCCCAGAACCTGACACATTGGGGTCATTGCTTCTTTGACCCCTTTCCAGTTGTCCTCCATAGTAGTTTCTTCTTTCAGTAGATCTTGTAAGGCTTGTAACCTGTTGTTGAGAGCTATCTTGAATTCATTGAGTTTATTAGTATCTCGAAGCAAGGCTCTATTTTAATGCTGTTCTCCCAGTTGTCTAGTGTTTCTTTGTCTTCAGTTTCATCTTTGAAACCACCAGGTCGTGATCCGAACCTATATCAGGTCCTCACTTGACTCTCATGTCTTTCATTGACCTTCTTAACATTTTATTGGTCCAAATATGATAGATCTCATTCTCTGTAGTGTGATCCAGTGAGACCCATGTAGCTTTGTGCATGCGTTGGTAGAGGAATGTTGTGCCGCTTATAACCATTTTGTTGAATGCATATAAATTCATTCCGACTTTGACGTTTAGGTCTACGACCAGAATGGTCAGGTCCTCTCATGGGCGATTCGCTGTGGTCGATTGGAACCTCTCGTAAAACTGATCTTTATCGTCGTCGTTGCTATCATTGATGGGTGCACAACACTGGATAACATTCATTGTGATCCCTTCCTTTGTTTTGAATGATGCCTTGATGTTTTTCAATCCATGAGACTTCTTTGGATAGCATTAGAGCAACTGCCTAAGTGTGCGGAAAACTTTCTTCGTCACTAGAGTACAGTAGCATCTCTCCCGAATCTATCCTTTTTGTCCAGCTTGGGTCTAATGGGTTTCACTGATTCCGAGAACAGCCAAGTTGTATCTCCTTATTTCCGTAACTGTTCGACTGATCCTCCAGGTCGTTCGCATTGTCCGGACGTTCCATGTACCTATATTGTTGTTCTGTTTGTTAGAAAGATTATCGACCTCATGGCTTCCGAAAAATTTCCACTCTTATCATGAGGCGTTATAATTCTTCTGAATGAATGTCCTTCAACTCCTAGGACAGAGTTTAAATGGTTTAGCTTGTTTATTCCGGTTAGCATTTTTTATAAGGGTTATTTTCTGCGGGATGGGGTTTCTGATCCCATGCCCAACCCTCCTCCTTTGTGTGGGCCTGGGACCGGCAGTAACCCTAGAAGGGCTACAGGCGGAGTTAAATATATAGATACTTGTTTGTTAAACGGTTTATCTCATAAGCGCATTCATTGTATGAAAATCAGCAAACGTATTCCTGTAGTTTTTCATCTACCCAAAGAAATAGCGTTTTTGCCACAAATAAAGGAAGTGTTAGTTACCCGTTTCTTTTATGCCCCTGCTGCCATCTTTTATACTGAATTTAACTGTTCTATATGGCCATAATTTCAATCCGTTGTTGTAACTTATCGGTCTGGACATAAAACCGGTGAGTTATAGCTGTACATAAATTACTGAATTTTGAATAAAAAGGAAGAAATCATCACTTACTGTTACATTAGCAGGATCATATTTTGGTGTAGGAACTCACTCGACTGACTTTCCATTTTAGCGCATCTTCATCTTTTGTTTTCTCTCCCTGTGCTGTACTGTTTTTAAAATGTAATAATCCGTAGCAGTACACTGTAGTCCCAAGCTCTATGTTTTGTGTACATTAATAATGAAATACTTTTCAAATTTATGTTGAATTTTAAACCTGTTTGTTAATTGTTTTCCTTTTAGTCATACATTACACCTGTGAATCAATAAAGGTGTTTGATACACTTGCGTCCTAAGTGTATGTGCTGAAACTATTTAATGAGTAAATATGTATGGCGTTTTTAGTTATTACTTATGTTTTTCAAAGCTATATTCAATTTTGGTTTCTTATAATGACATAGGCAAGAATAATTGTATTTTCGATTGCTTTTAGACGCCATCTATTGATTCTAACATCACCCAGAGTCTCTCCACTTTTGAACAACCTACAGACCGAGCAAATAGTTCAGGTGTTTCAAGTTTGTGGCAAGAAGTGGTTGCTCGTCTCGAAGCTTCAGTCGAACAAGATATATGCTCAGATGATCCATTACTAGTAATAAAATCTATTCGGTAAGTTTTGGCATTAGAAATTGCGCAATATCCAATATCATCCTCTTCTATATCCTAAGTTTATATTCTTTGAACTTTTAATATTTCCGGACATTTTACATACCGTTTACTCACTTGGTCGGTATAGATAGCCCAGAAAAGATTTGTTTACAAATTCACTGTCAAAAACACAATTTTCTCGGTAACAATTTCAAATTAGGACTTTATTAAAGTCAACTAGATATTTATGTCAACACTTTTTCAATTTCCTCTTATTATATAAAAAGCGTAATGTTAGATTTTAGTAGGCTTCTTTATATCTAAATATCTATTACGACTGACTGTAAGCACGAAAACGCATGCAAACTTTCGCATCCGACTTAAGGACTTCGAAATCGGGTGTTCTAAGCTTTTTACCGGCACAGGAAAAACAACTGCATCTGGTAAGTGTTGTTCCAACTTATTCAATCCACTAGTGGCTAGAAGCTCGGTATCTATAGCGTAATGTGTAAAGTGAATCGCGCGCTAATTAACGATTATCAAGGACATTGAGCGGACCATGTTAAATGAGTTTACCTAACCCACAGGTCTAGTAGATCTATTGAGTACGTCCCGTACCCAATAACTCTCTATGAGCACCAAAAATTGGAAAGTATTGTTGATAGTTGAAGCTATGATATCCCGGGGATACACTTTCCCCGTTTCTCTTTCGTATGGTGGAGGCAGCAGTGGTTAGAAAACTGAATACATCTTTCGAAAATGTGTGATAAACTGAATGTAGGTCTGTTACCTTAGGGATTCATTTTCATTTTTTACTATGTTGATGAAATCGTTTTTTTATGCAGTGACATACATGCTACTGAAATCTAACTTCATCATTTGGCGCACGGTATGTGCCTTTTACTTTTCCCTATCCCTCATCATCGTTACATCTGTGGGATTATGTACGTATCAAAACCGTGTAAACGATACTCACGTTCAACAGAATTAATTCGCATGTATTAAAAATCATGAATTATGTTTGTGATATCATTTTAAAACACTAACTTCGTCGATGCTGACATATATTATCCATAATATCTCACTGCCCTCACTGGTAATTACTTCTCGACACTTTAGTTGAATAGATAAAGCATATATACAGTCAGCTCGTAATATGATGCTTCAAAATAAAAGGTAATTGTTTTAGTTTACCATATGTCACTTCGAAATTATCAGGTGAGATGACTACTAACTATATAGCTTAGTGCCTTCGGTAGTTAACTGACATTGTTCAGAAAAGAAGATACCAGTGATGTTGTTGTGATCCTGTACTACGTTCTTTATAAACTGCCACAGATATCTATTAATCAGACAAAATTTATATTCATGTACGAGCTGTATCCTCTATTACTGATATTCCTCTTAGTATTATTTAATGAAAATTTCCCTTTATTTCTCAAAACATTATCATCTTATTTTATATTTCACATCTCTTGATATTTCTGTTATGCGAAATTTCAATTTCTTATAAATAGATCAATGTATTATCGCTAGAATTTTTAAAGATTTCCATTTCTCCTGAAAATCTATAAAATAGTAATAACAATAATAATACCGAATAGTTTCACAGTCGAGTTGATGTGAGACATTAAAGAAGAATGTATTTATAAAATGTCAGCGAATGAATTTGAAGTAAATCCAACGTTTCGCCTGGCAATCTGGTCCAAGTTTTATCGAGGAATTAATTATAATAATAATGAAACGCAAAAACTGCTATTTTATTTTTCTTACTATTGTTATGTGTTTTTCTAGTACTTTTTAAGTGTATAATTCCAATGATAATTATTAATTCTTACTAAGAGATTCCTATCATAATTCCTCTTTAATATTTTTATTATTTGTTATATATATATATATATATATATATATATATATATATATATATATATATATATATATATATCGTTATTTTGTATCCGTTATTCGAATGAAATTCTCTTATTGGTTTCCTTAAAACATCTTATATCTGTATAATAATACTTTTAAAACACTTTATCCTTTTTGTTATTCTCCATAATCAATCGAAAGAAATGGCAAAAAGTGATTTAGTTTTCACTTTATAGTGCATCTATTGATTAAAAGTCTTTGCTTATATATATAGTCTGCTTGTTTATATGTTTTATCGAAAAAAAGCTTGTTCACGTGGTATGTAGATAGATATGATTGTATCTTATGCACGCATAAACACGTGCTAAATCCTATTGTATACTTATTGATTTCAACCGCTATCATATTGTTTTAGTTATATTTACTGAAAGTTAACAGGTCTAGTTGATCTTTTCAATAACTTGACAGAAAAGGCTTATCTCTAAAATTTAAGATTCTCTCAGTCCTTCTGTGGAATCCAAATAGGCTTTGTAGGTTTTTTTTTCTTACCAAGGAGGTGTTAATAAAACTGTTAAGATATATTTTAAAAGTCACTTTCAGAATGTTAGGGTTTTTTTAAATAATAAAATATGTTTTACAACTTACTCCGTTGCGTAGATATATTACCTCATAAGTTTCATTTAACCCGACCACAAACATCCCTTCTCTATAGTAATAAACACCATTTAATCGTCTACCTAGTCAAAAAGTGACTCTTTGTTCCCTGTTCGCAAATCGGTTTTAACCGGGTTTATTAAAATTAATAAAATTTATAACCCAACGTATTAGCCAAATAAAACTTTTTCTACTCTATTTGATGCCATACTTTTTATATGAAGACTAATTTATTGTTCGCATGAAGATAGTTGGGATGGGATTCGAAACTGCAACCCAATGGCTGAAGGTTTAGTTCATTTTCAGATCAGTTCATTGACTTTATCTGAAGAACACATTGAATACCAGTTCGACTCACGTTAGATTGGGTTTTACTTGTCTAGCACCTGGTCATAGCCTAATGTGTAAATGAAGATATGTCATTTAACCTCAAGTAGCACCGAAAATGATATGGCAGACTTGGGTTTCGATAATTCAATGAGAAGACGAAGTTTATCAGAATTATGTGATATATTAGTGCAATACATATACTTGTTAAGAACATTTATATATGAAAATTAGGTCAACTAGACAGGTTAAGGGTAAGTCATAATAAAGGAAAAAAATATTAATTTCAATGGTTACGATCATGAGTCAGTTGAAGCTAGACCACCATGGAAAACCTGAAAGCACTGGACGGCCATTTCGTCCTATTATGGGACACCTCAGCAGTGCGCATACATGACCTCGCCCCCTGCGAGATTCGAACCCAGGACCTACTTGTTTCGCGCGCGAGCACTTAAAGTACACAAAAACAAATGTGATTACCACTCTGGATAATAAATCAATATTACCAGGGTAGGTTAAGTGTTAGGACAAATTGTTTTTGAACACATAAATGGGGTCTCAGTTTTCGTATAGCCAAGGCTTCAATAAACCTTATTATACGTCCTTGAAGGTTTTTGTATAACCCTTCAAATGCTGGTTTGATGTCAACCTTATGACCCGTCTCAATCAAATGTTTCGCAATGGAGGTTTGGATAAAATATCAGCTTCTAATGGGTTTCTTTCTTAAGGTTAAAGATATGATTCTTTATGGGATGATTTCACGAAAGTTTCAATTGAGTGTCATTTTTGACTGTTCTGATTTGTTGGTGGAAAATATAGTCCCGTTGTGTTTACCACCAAAGAAATTAACTTTATTTACATGATTCTTAAAATCCAAAGATTCTAATTCCAGTAGCGGACATACCAGATCTTCATTCATTTTGTGAAACATATTTGTATTTACTAGAGTTCTGTTTCAACCATATTTTCTAACCCTACAACGGTATTACATAGTTGATCACTAAATCACTAATGGTAATTTTGAACAGAACTATCATTTTATCTATGTCTTTAATTAAATTAAATTGTGTGAGCCTTCATCTAAACTGTTTGTGACGCATGGTTCACACTCAACTTGTATTCCTATAGAATAACTTACTTCTTCTGGCCTTTCAGATACAGTTTTTATTAGAAAACCGCAATCAAATTGTGGGTTATAGATAATATATATTTGCTAGCCACAGACTCTAAGGACGTTTAAGTTTTATTTAAGTATGGATCAATACTTAAGATGATTTCGAGCTTGTCAAATCTAGAGTGATTTTTGGACTGGTTTGAATACGTAATTTAGTTTTATGGAGTAAAATGTTTTCGTGTCTACCATTTCATATAACTAATACGATAAACTTTATTAGCATGTTCACTATGTTGCTAAAGGAATCTTACTATATATCAAGGATCTTCAAGCTCATCATTATACTCAGTTCTATTACGATGCTATGAGATATAACTTCTGATAGTTACCAAAAATGTTGAATTTCTAAGAAAAAACTTCTTATCCTACTTTTTAGAAGTCAGAATTCGGCTTTGTTTGATATCATCTCGTACTTTTTTTTATTTTGTTGCTGTTAACACTGGGATTTCTAATCAACTTGCTTTAACTTCTATGTCCAGTTTGACGTGTTTCAAAAAGTTACATAATTCCTTATGTAGAAATGTTAGGTGTCTATACTGTGTCCTATATGTTTAACGGGTTTCTTATCTAGTGAAATGTCTTTCGCCTAAATTTTTCTGGGGAGGGTTGGAGAAAAAATTTATCAACGACTCATCCTCAATGCAAGGTAGCTTTGGTAATGTTACCATCTTAATTTCGTTTTTGAATATATGTTACTTGTAAGTAGACAATCTGTAAAAACGAAATTTGATTGTCTTGCCTGAAATCATCGAGTTGTATGAACTCATTAGCTAAATATACTATCCCGAACTACATAAGCTTGCGTAAAAACCATAAGAAACAAAAAAATACAGTGAATTAATCGTATTCTATGAAAATTTTAATTCTCGCCAAGTTTCGTTTAGTGACGGACACCGATTCCATGCAATTCCTAGCTTTCCTAATAGATATAGTTTTTACTAGAATTTCTGCATGGCTAGTAACCTTTTTCTACATCAAACCAATCCATTACTTTTACGATTATTTATCATAGATATTTATATAATTTTAATTGTTTTGCGTTATTTGTTGACTATAACAGGATTCTTCGTCAATTCGTTGTGGCTAGCGTAATGAACAAGCTGGTTGTTGGAAATAGCTCTATTCTTCGTCCTCGGTGAGTCTGAACATTTATTGGTATATAATGATATCTGTTCTTACTTTACAATTAAAAGTTGATTACCCAGTGGCAAGGTAAAAGTGGTTTACATGAGTATTAACCTCTATCTTCAGAGCTATTATCCCATATGCTTCAGAGCCAATAAGTAAGCAACTTCTTTTTCAAGTTTAAGGATATTGAGTTTCCAAAAGTAAAGGTAGTATATCTTGTTGAAAAAACTGTGGGATCACAAGCGAAACAGTAACATTGACAAACAATAACTAGACATAAATTTATTAATTAAGTTTACAGACATACATGATGTGTTGACAATTTAAAAAATTTGGGACTAAACTATGCTGATGGTTTTGAGACGAAAAGAAACTGACAGTCGGAATGAATATCGCAATTTTAGAACTGAAACGTGATTTCTGAGGTACAAATGTCGATAGCCTGATATAGGAAACTATGTTTTTGGTCAGATTTCGTAATTTACTTAATTTGATTAGTGATATGATCGTCAGTCACTTAGAGAACCTCGGACTATTGGGAAATAGCATCTTATGTATTTCTATGGGCAGTAAATGATATTCAGGTAAGATATGGAATCCAAAGAGGAAAGCAAGTTTACTGCAAATGGCACTTTTTTGGGAGACCGAAACTAAAAATGCAACGGATGTTTTTGATAATTGAATGGATTCAATAAACACCGGTAACCACTGCTTCAGGAATGGTAGTCATTTAAACAACCTGCATTGTGATTGCTAAGATTGAGACGTCAGGGCTTATGATATTAGGATTAACCGCAAGACCACTCTTAGAAGCACTCAAGGCCGTTAGTGTGGTTTGTTTTCCCGAATACAACTCTTATTAAATTAAAATATCAATGAAACTCAAGCTGACTTTGTGGTGTGCTACTTATATCGACATAAATAGTATATGACGTTAGTCAGGAACAGAATGTCTGGCAGCAGAGAGACAAGAGGATCGGACAGTAAAGAGTGGAAACAGAATGCAATTTGTATGAAAATGTGAGAACAATAAAATCTGAGTCATTTTAAGACAATTGATGGACATTTTGCAAATTAAGCATTTACTATATGGTTCTCAGATTTTGAGATACTCTGTAATTTTGTGCTTAAACACATTCGATTGTCCTCACTCGTGTTCTTGTTCACAACAACTTTACGACAGGTCAAAGTCTCAATGCATAGAACATCTAGTACACAACTTCAAGAGCACGAAACCTAATTTCGTACCAGGTAATTACTATCGCTATTGAAAAGTTCTTTGGAAGTTCTACTGTTGTTTGCAGTTTGTTAACTGATGCATATGTAACCGTCAATCGAACATTGATATGATCTAAATTTTTGTGCTAATAAAAGATACGTTCACAATAAATAATTGTAGTAATTTTATCTGATCATGAATTATTTTACATGTGATTTAGATTAAATTCCTTTAAAATTAAATCATGTAATCCTCATTTATGTCAAGAAGTAAACTTCTTTTAGTTTTGAAGTTTTTGTTTTGTTGATGGAAAAAGCAATCAAAATAAATGTTTAATCAATGACAGGACAATTATTAGTTACAATTCGTTCAACCTCATATTATCAAGACAATCTTTTAGTCACTCGTGGAGTAATATTTACAATACTTTTTTCTAAGATCTTGCTGATGATGTCGTTTAAAATGGTAGTGAGAACTTCGCGACTAATTTTCCATCTGAGGGAACACATTATTAATAACATTTGCCTTTCAAACCTGTAATCAGAAATAATCTACTGTAAAACTGATGGTTACAAACCTTCATGATTATATTTCACACTGTATGTAATATAACACTAATGTAGCTCAGTAGTTGAATGTATATCGATGTACTCATCTTTCAGCAGCATGTATTGTTTGATTACTGGTTGTCGATTTCTTTGAATTGGATTAGCTTGAACCTAATTTGATCATGCTTTACCTGATTTGAAAGTCATTTTTTTAGTTCATAAAGTCATAACTCCATTCATACATCAGAATTGTGTGGTCAAAAAAATATAATTAATTGAAGAGATCTTAAGAATTACGTATTAAGGACATTTATGCTACCATAATGAATGATAATAAAACACAAAACAATGAATTATTGTTACGTCGAATATAGCTTGTAGTCATTAAACAAATATGCTATCGTAACCTATTTAAAGTATATGAATTAGTCGAATAAATTATAATTAGAGGAATTTTCCATTTTTTCTTTTCCTAGCTTCACTCTACTTTTATCTGTACTTTTGCTTCTCCTTTCCTTTTACTTTTTCAACTCTATACTTATTCATTTTTCATTATCATACATTTCAGGTTGCTCAATTCACTTGGTCGTTTAAATCAATGGTCTGCTACACATATCAATGTATGTATCGACTTATTTGGCTTAGTCAACAGTCTTGTTCGAGATTGTTCTTCATTATCAGAGGATATTCTTAATCATCCGGAACTTTTGACTAATTTCATGAATTGTAAGCTATTATTATTATTATTATTCATTGCGGCAGCTTTTATTATTGTAGTGTTTTTAGAACACATCAAAATGATGATGATCGAGGAAGTTGTTCATTTTCACCTGTAAATAACACTTTATAAGTTGGTTACACTTATGAATAGGATGATAAAATGGAAAAAAATGTAAAAGAAAGAGGGGACTTATGAAATAACAACTGAGAATAACTGCTTCACCATTTTATTGTTTTCCTAACATTACTTTATAATTACTAATTATATCTGACTGAAGTTAGAAGTTATCGCTAGTATGAACAGTGTCTCCTGTTACTTTAAACAGACAAGTAGTTTTGATTTATTATTCCTGTTGTTGTAAGCTATTTGTTGATAGATAAGTGATATTATTCAAGTTAATTTAGAGAAGTTGTTTTGTCCAGAAGTAGTTTTCGCTATTTTGTAATATTTAGAAAATTCGGAGAGGCAAACTGAAGAGCAGTGTGCATTTGATAGTATACATCCTCAATCTCTTTAGGGATTGAACTTTAGAAGCTGGAAGTACCTGTTGTTGGTTGAAAGTTGATATAAATTTACAGGTGAGGTTTCCTAGCTTGAGCCATATTTCAGTCTAATTAGTGTCATTTTGTTTAGAAAAACTGTCTTCATGCTGATGCAATTCCTCTAAATTATCAGCGTGCATTCTACATTATTTGCCTGTCTTAGAAATGTAGGAACCAAATGATATTTGTATCATGCATCATTTCTCTGCGAACATAAATGGTTCACTGAATGCATAAAAGAAAGTTAAATTATTTTCCATAAATCAAATGAAGTTGAAAAATTTTCTCCATCGAATTCTATTATAATGATTTAATATTCATACCCTGCTGACGAAATATATAACTCCTAGTGTCCAGTTTAAAATGAAAACTATCGTGTCTATCAAGGCACAGTAAAACAAATTCTTAATGTTTCCTCATTTTCTCTAATTGTTGAAGTAAACTAAACAAACTATCTCCAAACATTGTCTTCTTAAAGCATGTTTCATATTATATCATATTTATGATAGGCTCCAGGATACATGTTTATTTCATTCGAATTTTTTTGACTATATATGCACGCATTTCACCGAGAGTCAATAAATCTTTTATGGTGCTAGTCAGTATTCTTTTTGTTTACTCTCTCTCTCTCTCTCTTGTCCACACACATCTACCACATGCACTATTGCGTATGAGCCCTTAACAGAAAAGTAGTGCAGTATTCACTTGATTACATAATAGTTGTATAAATCTAATGATTACTCCTTTTAGTGGTGTGAAAAATACTGAATCAAAGTGAGAAAATAATTTGGAAATTTATTATAACAGTGCTAACTTACTTATGATAAGAATAACCCTACTTTTCTTATTGTTAGATATTATTTATAAGACAGATTAATGAGATTATTTCTGTAAAATATTGAATGTATTAATCCGATTTTTTAAAAATCTGTTACTTGAATAATTCAATAAACAAAATCTTACATTTTATCTGTCCTTTTATATCTCTTTAAGGCAATTTCGTAATAATTACTTAAGTACTGTGCCTGTAATAAGTATTTGGTATATCTGTTTGTAAATTTGTATTATTTGTGTTGAGTCGGCGTTTTGAGAACTTCAACGAAGCCTCCAGAGGCCCTGAAGGGACCGAAGAGTCCTAGCCAATCAGAGCATGATGGAGCTTTCTTAGATACCAATGTGGCGTGCTACTATTGTTCAGTAGCATAATATGTCTTTTAGCCGATTAACCAAAATATGATGTTGATTTAACAAATGTTAATATCTATAAATACCCGTGTTTTTCTGTACAAAAATGAACCTTGGAGCAAAGTACTTTCGTATACTTTTCGCCTTCTCTCTCGTGTTCAGGTCGCTGTATAGTTCTAGCTTGGGAGTTACAAGAATAGCTTAGGAACCGAGTATAGCGTTCAAATTAACAAGACTTATCAATTTGTATGTGTAGTATGCTTATATTTTGAAAGATGCAGAAAAAAGTTTACCATGTATGTATGAATTCGCGTTTATTATTGATACTTTTAAAGTATGAGTGCAACTAATGGTTCAAAGGTGCCATGACAACATGTAGTAGAGACTTTGGATGACTTAGGTTCATAGACTAAAATGGATTCAGTTGTATCCTATTTATATTTGTTGTCTATTTATTTAAATAAATTACCATAAATAAGATTGTACAGCTTAAGTAGATGACATTTTCTGCGCTGAATTATCTTTAATTCTTTCTAAAATGATGTTTATTAAATCAAGAGAAAGCCAGAAAAAGGTTTCAGGATGATAGATTCATGTAACGGATTGTTTCGAATATTTTTCTCTCTCAAGTATACTACGATAATACGTTAATGCAATAAGAAAACTAGTCACGTTATATCAGAACCAGGATTCACGACCCAGAATAGAGAACCAGAGTGTAGACTAGATAATACTTTATTTAACAATTGATTGATCACTGGGTGGTGATCAATGTCATGTATGTCAGGTCCTTCTTAGTGCAGATCGAATCCTATCGACCAAGTTACAATGTGGCCATTAGTCTAGGTGACTCGATATTGCGTGCACTATGTTGAGATAGGATGGTGGTTTCCAACCGCCATCTTATTTTATTCAACAGAATTAAAAGCAGTCAGCCCCAGTAAGTTCACAGTAGAAATCAATGAAAGAAAAGGAAATCACATATTTATTAGTTAATAGGCTAATTACCTGTTTGTTCACGCTCAATGATCAATCATCTTTCCGTTTCGTTATTACATAGCTAATGAAACTTAGAGCTTAACTTTATGCACATCTGAGTTCGTTTAATCATTTTGATCATAATTAGAATAATCTGGTGTACAGAACAACATGAATTCATTCAATTTCATAGTCTCCCGTAAACTAAAACAGCCATAAACATACAATCAATTAATGAAGTTAAGAAATATGTATAACCTAAGATAGTTTTTGATGAAAAGGAGAAAAAGTGGTCATGCGATATTCAATAAAGGAGTTTTACAACCATGAACAATTGTAATATCGATGTCTTGTTTTGCCATCTAAATGTAACAAATATCATTGCTGTTTGTTCGAATCAATGTAACAACCTACAGTTTAAAACTTACTATTTTCTATTTATATTATAAGTTCACTATAGTTTCGGAGAAGTCTCAGTATATAACGAATTTATTTTACATCGAAATCATAATATTTTGTAAACTGACGAATATTCATATATCCTTCGGTCATTATCCTGTGACATGTAACCTGTTGTAGATTAGGTCTCAAAAAGGATAACATTTCTTACATCACTGATCTAATTCAGTAACGTTAATATCCTGCAAAGATGAGCACTTGCATTAAATTAATAAGATTTGTAGCATATATATATATATATATATATTATCATTGTGTATTGACTACAGTTTAAACTATTATAAATATTACCTCCTTATTCTTATTCCAAACGGCCACTAAATTTTGATCGAACAATGAGATGAAGTTCTATCAAAATAAAATGATACAATTTCAATATATTTTATCTTGCCTTATTCCTTTCCTCTTTTCATATATTTAGTAATTTTAAGTGAGAAAACAGATCCGATGGTTCGTGAAGCAGATTTATTATTCCTGCGTAGTCTTTTCAGAGCTGGAGACTTGGGTTCAGTAGTTGTACAATCACCTCGAGAAAAAATTGCTATCGTAAGTTAATTTTATATAGTCTTTTCTTATTATTGTTCGCAGTGTATATTTTGTATTATCATCTTTCTGCTGCATCATCATGTTTATTCATTGTTCATATATCCACACTGAATTATATATATATATATATATATATATATATATATATATATATATATATATATATATATATATATATATATATATATATATATATTATGTACAATCTGTTATTACAATACTTTGTATTCTAATTTCACTTAGTATTTTTTGCTTGAATCTTCTCACTAATGTTTAGGACTGCAATTGAAACGCGCGTCGTGGATTCTACTGCTAACCACTATCCATTTTTGCTTATAATGCTTTGTATTCTGTTATCTATATGAAATCCAAATTATTGACCTTTTTTCTTTGTTAATCTGAAGGAACTTTTCACGGAAGCGACATTACAAGTATTGATCAATTCACTTTTATTCAGTTTTCCCGATACAATTTCGGAGTGCACCACCACCAACAATAGCAACAATTTGGTCTTATCATCCAATCAATCTGCCCTTGTATTAACAGCAAACGCTAGATGCTCACTTATAGAAATTTTATCCGTATTATCTACAAGCTGTGAACTAGCTGAACGTCTTCATCGATGTGGTGCATTGACTTTGTGCCATCAAATCATTATGTTCATTTCATGTAGGCATCGCCTCTGGTCAGGTGATCAACCTAAATCAAACTTAATGGATCGAGGGAAAGCTCTATGCAATCGTATTGGTTGTAATCGTACTATTAGTCCAAGTAATCAACTGGTATGTGGTTAATAATTCTCTATATACCCTTTCTCTTATTCCTGTTTCTTTGCTACACCTCATATTATTATTATTTATTCAGAATATATTCACTAAGAAAATTAAGATGCATAATAACTATCCTACAATGTATGACAATAGTTATTAATTAGTTAAGCAGTAAGATTTGGTAAGATTTTCTATGAAAATATCACACTTACTTACTTACTTACTTACTTACTTACTTACTTACTTACTTACTTACTTACTTACTTACTTACTTACTTACTTACTTACTTACTTACTTACTTACTTACTTACTTACTTACGTCTGTTACTCCCAATGGAGCATAGGCCGCCGACCAGCATTCTCCAACCCACTCTGTCCTGGGCCTTCTTTTCTAGTTCCATCCAATTCTTGTTCATTTTTCTCATATCTATCTCCATTTCCCGGCGTAATGTATTCTTTGGTCTTCCTCTCCTCCTTCGACCTTGAGGATTTCATGTGAGGGCTTGTCTTGTGACGCAGTTCGGTGCTTTCTTCAATGTGTGTCCTATCCACTTCCAGCGCTTCTTCCTGATTTCTTCCTCCACTGGGATCTGATTTGTTCTCTCCCACAGTAGGTTGTTGCTTATAGTGTCCGGCCAGCGGATCTGAAGTATTTTGCGTAGACAACTGTTAATAAACACCTGTATCTTTTGGACGATGGATTTCGTAGTTTTCCAGGTTTCCGCCCCATACAGTAGAACTGTTTTGACATTTGTATTGAAAATTATGACTTTGGTGTTGGTTGCTAATTGTTTTGAGTTCCAGATATTCTTCAGTTGTAGATATGCTGCTCTTGCTTTGCCAATCCGTGCATTTTGTGCTTGTTTGGACAGCATCAATGCAACTCCTTGTGTATGTGGAGCATTTTCTTGTTCATGTCCGGAGTATAACAGCAGCTCCCCTGAAGCTAGTCGTTGTTGTCCAACTTGCATCCAATGTTATTAATTGTTTTGGTTGTATATCTTCTCAACATGAAGTTAATAATGAATCTATCATCTCTAATATTTCTAGATATTTTATATGGAAACAGACTACTTAGTTAGTTGTTTCAAGTATGGCATGTTGAGCTAATATATTTTAATACAGAAATTGTTGAGATTGGCTATATTTCTTTTGATATATCCAAGTATATGCTTCGTTCAAAAGTTATATTATATGTAAAATTGTATCAGCGTTTGACTTTAATCCCATAATGAATATGAAATTAGGGAACAGACGGTATAATTGAAATTATTCATGAAAGTGTGTTATAGTACTCCCACTACCAAGTATAATAAAGTCCTAATTCAAATCATAGTTTCCCTACATAAATCATATAATAAACCATGCATCATATCCATGTACCATGAACAGGGAATTTTTTTGTTAACTCATCCTAGTTAATTTAACATGCTACTGGCAATCTTTATTCCACCATTAAACTATTCTATCTATATATAAATAATATTGATATAAGTATCATTTCTGAATATTTCACTATGGTGTAAATTTATGTATGAAATATACCTTGGCACAGTTTTGTTTTTTATAAATTTGTAGTTATCCTGGTAGTTTGATTCTTGATACATCGTGAAAATTGCGAATTTACTGACACATTTTTTATGTACATCCTACATTCTTCTGCCTACTGTATCATACAATCTGCTGGGATAACCGGGTAAGTAATAGTGAGGCTAGACGCAGGGTATTAGGGGATGATGGTAAATCAGTTGATGAGGTTATGAATCTTCATCGACTGAGATGGTTGGACTACGTGTTGCGTATGCCTGAACACCGATTACCACGACGCGCAATACTAACCTGTGTTAGGGATAATTGGAAGAAAGTTAGGGGCGGCCAAACCAAAACGTGGCATCAGTGCTCGAAGTCACTAACTTCTGGTCTGAGCTATGTTGGTTGATGCAGACTACTTGGTTGGGGTCCGCGTGACTATCGTAACCAATGGTTGGACACCCTGAGTGACACGGCTCAGAATCGATCACTATGGCGTCGGTGTATACACTCTCTGTCTTCCTTTAAACTAAGAGATTAGAATCGCTTCATATCTTTCTTTCTACGAACTAATTCTTTCTTCCTGTACTATATCTTTATGTGGAATCTTTCTTCTATATATTACCACCACTGAATTAACTACTTCTATGAATCCGGTGTTCATCTTGTTGTGCTAATGAGGCATGGCAATTTGGACCGATACATATATGTGCCTGGTCCTACGTTGCAGCTGACTGATTGATTGAATCTTTTAATAGTAGTTAGTGGTGTATGATTTACATTTGCTTATTCTCCCAACACTTATGTCATTAAATCATGCAGTGTAAAGTAGAATATTAATTCAAGCTTCATCAGTTAATTCTGAATTTTCCTTCGTGAATTATTGCACTGATTGCTGATGTCTAAATAATTTCAAATGATCTTTTGGAGTGATAGTGACGCACAGATTTGATTTAATTCGTCAATATTTGGTACTTGTTCTATTTTGAATTATAATATTGTAATAGATAATAATATACACACACTGAAGACAGATTAATCCAAGAGGAAGTTCTATCATAGTTTAATTATCCGCGTTACTGAGTAACCATGTGAAGGTCTATGTACCCATCTTCAAAAAATGCTTTTAGTGTAGCCACGTGTATGTGTTTAAGAGTTTGGAACACTAATCTGTTACGCAAACAGAAGTAGATGTAACAAAATTGGCGTTTTCAACCTAATGATATTAAAACCATGGTGCTGTCGGGAAGCTACGCTTGATAAATTTAATAATATTAGTAATTTCTTACTTCATAAGTCAGTCACACTATATATTAATAGAATATTTTGTATTAAAATGATGGTTTTAATCTTTAAATACATTTGTTCAGTTGATAATTTGTTGTTTTCTTATAGCTATTCAATTACCGTTTGTATATTAGTTCTCTGAATAAACTATTAGTTTGATCAACTCAATCATTCCAGTAATTTTGTCAATTAATACTTACATCATGTTGATATCATTACTCTCATAATCAATCATTTCAATTATAATTCCCTTTTTTCAGGCTGCTAGATTTTCACTGAAATTGATGTTACATCTATTCTTTCATTTACCAAATGCATTAGATTCATTTAAAAAAAGTAAGCTTGTTTTCTAATAGACATGTTGTTTTACTTCTGCTTTAGAACTTAAAAATTTTCTTGTTCACTTAACCAATGTTCTTTGTATATTATTATTAGATTCTATTATTATCTATTAATAAACGTGTCTTTTTATTATTATTATTATTATTATTATTATTATTATTATTATTATCTACGGTAGTGTTTTTTCTGTTTAATTCAGTTTAAAGAAATTCTCGAGTTTCACTAAAAATTAAATTTTTACTCAATATTACTGAAACGTTGACCTATTTTCAATTGTTTCTAATGCAGCACTAAAAGTTTATTTTGACTGGCTGATTGCTATTTCAATACACCTTCAGGACTTGCTTGGTTTACTCTAAAGATATACAGCGACAATGGTTTCTTTTTATCACTTAAGTTTACTGAGGTAGTGGCTAGAGTTTGGGAGCCGAATGTAATTTCGTCAAACTAGTCACCCTTTTTTCTAAAGAAGAACAAAATGCTCTTACTCTCTTCATTTTGATATCTAACTGCATAGAGAAGGTTACTGATTGATGTTCAGAGTAGAAAATCAACATTTTTTAAGCTTCAGTGTTTATATGTCTCGGTACATTAATATCAACCACTGTATATGACACAGCTGACTGTAATATTTTTTAAAAAGAGAATCCCAACTAAAAGCTCTTCATTGCAAAGCTTCCGAAATTTACTTTCCTGGATGTTATACAAGATGTATGACTTTACCTTGCAATGTTTTCGTTTATATTATTGGGAATACTGCCATCTTTTATCGTTTTACCTCTACACACTTTATCATTATTAATGATGTTGACTGATTCCAATTTATTAATCTCTATATTAATCCCGTTTATATCTTTATTGGTTGATTCATATTTATCACAGGAAGTATAAAATACCTACTAAGTAAAATGTCGACTTTTGCTTTTAAATCATACTTCACGATTTGTTATCTTATCCCATTTTGGATGTGTTTTTTAAAACTTTTAAAGAGTTAACACAATGACATGTGGAATTGCCATCAGTTATTCTTTAAATTATAATTAGAATAATTCAATGATTGGCTTTCATATGACAGCAGCGGGGCTAATATTCATAGTTACTTTTATTATCATTTTTATAGGTTTACATCACAAACCGATCTTAGTAAAACAACTACTGGAAACCAGGGGGTACTGGATAATTATTTCTTTCTGGTATGTGACTCATCAAAAGTGCACTTTGACTCAATTAGGGATTGCATCCGGAACCTGTAGATCTTGCGGCGAACTCTTAACCTTTAGACCGTTGCGATGACATCCAGTGGTTTACATGTTTAATTTCAGTTGGATTGCGATACTGCCCGACCATCTTTCAATATAATTAGTATGTAATTGCCACACACCCAGCGTGGTTAAATGGTACTAGTCATGAATTCCTCCAGAATTCTTCTTTATTCCTTATTTTCCAAAAGTTTGGGCCAGACTATACGCCAAAAATAGATTTTCATAAGTATAATTTGGTGTGTGTGTGTGTTTATTTTGGCGTTCGTCAGTCATGAAATGCATTTTCACTGCAAATAAAATCACAACCCACTTAGTTACTGTATAATTGCAATGTGAAAATTTTCTGGCTTTTTCTCTCTTCGATTTCTACTTCTCAAAGCATAACTATTCGTTATTTACATTAGTTGTTTTTAATATGGATAAAATTGTTTCATGTGTAAGCTACATTTTACCATCCTTTTCATGTGTGGTTTCACTTCCTATCATGAATTTTATTTTGTCTTAATATGTAGTTTACAATGAAGAGGAACCGATTAAATTAGTTGCCTGTTATAGCCATTTAACAGGAACTATGCCTCCAGTATTACCTAATGTTTGCTATTCAACACCGCGTTATCAACGTACCAAGCGAGTTCTTGGTGGTAATATCCCATCAACTTATTCTACTACTAATACTCCTATCAACCATGATACTTCATCAGGTGCATCTACTGTCATTTTTAAATCTCCAAATGATTCAAATCTTGAAGATGCATCTCGAAAATTTCATCAGAACTCCATTGATTCAACTACATCGATTGACAGACAATCAGGATCATCATGTCCTGTTGATAGTCGTATAACTATTTCAACATGTTCTTGTGTACCATTAGACCATGGGACGTTTGCTCTCACTGGTCTACTTCGTGGTTTAATTTATTGGCGCTTAGCTAATCAATATGCTAATTCACAGACTGTTGAAGCGGTAGATCAATTCGGAACTCATGTAATCACTTCTGCTGGTCTAGGAATTACTGGGGATGATATTGCTTTATTAGTAAGTGTTTTTTTCAAAGGAAATATATTTATGAAAGTTGAAAAATTCGCCTGAATACTAGCATTATTCACGAGATTTTCTTTGAAATTCATATAGACATAAAACTTAATCTTAAAACTGAAAACACTGAGTACGATGTACAATTTTGTATTCCTTCTATCAAGAAACTGATTGTTTTAAAAACATCTCATGTTTTTTTTTCTGTGATAAAACTTGTTGGTAGTTAAATAGACGTTGTTAGTAAGATTTTAATGTTTTTCTTGTTTTTTTTTCTCGTGTGAATTATTGTGATTGGATAAGTAGACTATGAGTTATACCATCGCACACGTTTAATTAGGCAACAAAGCACACATATGTTAGGCTGGACAAAATGTTAAATCTAGTCGATGAAGTTATGAACGTGCAACATCAGGAGTGGCTATGGTAATGAAGACAGAATTACACTGAAGAACGTTAAAGGCAATCAGATCAATGCATGGTATTATTTGATAAGGTCTTTGATTGTTTGAATAAGAGAGATATAAACCTTAAGATTGAACTTTATACTCCGTTCTAGTTTGATGTGTTTATCTATTTGTTTAATAATTCTTAATGGTTTATTCCTGTTCTACAGTACAGCTAGTGACTCCTTTTATTTATACGTTTAGTTTTCAATCAGTAACAGGTTATATATACATGTAATACTTTATTATACTTTACAGTAAACATGGTTCATAAGGCGAGTATACAAACTTCTAGTTAGTATAAAGTCAATCTTGTTCAAATGAATTATTGGTTTCAGATGTTATTACACATAGTTATAAGCCAATAATAATCTTTGGATAAAATATTATATTCACAGCTACTATTTGTTCCATATACATTGTAACAGACATTTAAAACTAATCCGGTTATCGGATAACTGGAAAATTCTTTTTATTTTTTCAACACTCAAGTTCTATGCTCACATGAATGGATGACTTTGTAGTTAATATATATACGCTCTCAATCATTTGACTACAGATTTCATAACAGGACTCATTAACCTATGATTGATTGCTGGGTTACATTTTATATTTGTTAAACTAGTAAATATTTATCACTAAAATAGTGGTTATTTCATAAAATCTCATATTTACTTTCTTAATGTAAATTTTTAATTGCTTTTCAATATCTTTATCATATCAAAATAATTTTTTACAATAAGTTGATATTTACTTTTTTTCTATATAACGTGTGCTATTACAGAATAAACTGATATATTTTTTTTACATAAATGCCTTGTAATTTCCATTTTTGTTTTCTATTCAGATCATTCAACCACTTACAGAAAGTTGTCTTCATTTAGAAGCAACACGTATAATGACATGGGTATGTCATGTACTAGTTCTTGTTTTGGATAAAAGTCCAGAATTACATATGTGGACTGTATATACTAATTCGTTTGTACGTGAAGTAGACTATCGTGTTACATCTCTATTAAAAGCTGTTCAAGAAGCATCTGATACTGTATGTTTTACATTTTCGTTTAAAAGTTTAATATAATATATTTAATTAGTTTACGTGTAATAGTTTGATAATTGTATCTTTATAGGTAACTAGTAGTTTTATTGAGTTCTTTAATCTGTAAATAATTTTCAAAGTGTGTTTCATTATCATTCTCAATAACAATATTGTCTATGTCATTTTCAATTTGATGAAGGGTAGTGGAGTCATGGAATTTATTGAAGTTAATAACAAACCAAACCGATCAGCTTTTTTTCAAGGTCCAGTAGTACCAGGAACTACAGATTTCTCTTTGTAAATATTTATGAATGTATAGATCTTATTTGTTTATAGTATTTGTGACTTGCGATATATTTGAGTGGTAAAATCGACTAATAACTTAACTGTCTTTGTTTTGTATACTCTCAGCTTTTGATGATTGTAGAGGTCGATTCAAACATTAAAAATTATGCAAAAGTTAAATATGAGTGGTAAAGATATTATCATTTCCTCTCAACGTTTCAATGTTTAGCGAATTAATCCTGATTTTGTTTGTGATGGTTAGATTAGGTGAAAAAAGCTTACATGAAATAGAATCTGTTTCATTTTTTGTGCTTTAGATCTTTTGTATAATCATTAAACTTGTGCACTATCTATAATAAACTACATTGTGTAAATCACTCGACGTAGTGATTCAAACTCTTTTTAAACAATAACGATTTCATCTGCAACATATTCGCTGATATCCACATAATCTATAAATTGTATAAGCTTATTCATTCTGAATAATACTTCACCACTATATATGCACATATACATACATAGAGGACAAACTCTGATTTGTTTGTAAACTTTCATTCGTTTAAATCAAATAACTGCTGATTAAATATAGGGTCATGTTCTTGCTCAATAAATTATGTTTTGGTGGCGAATAAAGTTATTTTCTTGAAGTTATCTATGAATAAAAATTCGGAGAGGTAGATGAATTCGACAAAAACAGTTACAATTGTATATAACTAAAATAAATTAGTCACATTGTTTAAATTAAACTAGTCAAGGGTACAAGACGTGTTTTAAGTAATATCTTATCACTGTTACGATTACGTTTTTTCTTGTTATGGTACCATTCAACTTAAAAAAAGTATAATAAATTAAACAACCATTGAAATAATTAAACTACTGGTCATGTATCAACTTTACTTACTTACTTACGCCCGTTACTCCCAATGGAGCATAGGCCGCCGACCAGCATTCTCCAACCCACTCTGCCCTGGGCCTTTCTTTCCAGTTCTATCCAATTTTTGTACGTTTTTCTCATATCTGTTTCCATTTCTCGACGTAATGTGTTTTTTGATCTTCCTCTTTTCCTTTGGCCTTGAGGAGTTCATGTGAGGGATTGTCTTATGACGCAGATCTGTGCTTTCCTTAGTGTATGTCCTATCCACTTCCAGCGCTTCTTCCTGATTTCTTCCTCCACTGGGATCTGATTTGTTCTCTCCCACAGTAGGTTGTTGCTTATAGTGTCCGGCCAGCGGATCTGAAGTATTTTGCGTAGACAACTGTTAATAAACACCTGTATCTTTTGGACGATGGATTTCGTAGTTTTCCAGGTTTCCGCCCCATACAGTAGAACTGTTTTGACATTTGTATTGAAAATTATGACTTTGGTGTTGGTTGAGAGTTGTTTTGAGTTCCAGATGTTCTTCAGTTGTAAATATGCTGATCTTGCCTTGCCGATCTGCGCCTTCACATCTGCATCAGATCCACTATCAATTTATTTTATTTATTTATTCATTTGTACACATAGATATTGGTACAGGGGGGCACGAAATATATATGCGCCACACAAAACAATGAGAATTTAAGGAGAAGGGAAAAAAAGTAAAGAAAGTAGGGAATTATAAAAAAAAGAGAACATAAATAGGGGAAACGAAAAGGTACACTCAGAAGAAATCTTACAGTTAAGGAAGATACAACCACTTTTTATGAAGAAAGTAAAAGAAGGTTACAGCAGAATCGCCACTGGCTTCTATTCTGAGCCATATCTGATAACGTCTCTAACCACTGTGTTACGCCATCTCTCGGACCCCAACCAGGGAGTCGTGAATGACCAACACAAGCCAGCCCTTTGCAGCTTTCTTTCATACCTCGACACCATGTCATATACTGACCACCTCTCCGCTTTTTCCAACCAGTCCCAGAGTCGGCAAATAATGCACGACGAGGAATTCTCTGGGACGACATTCGTAGAACATGTCCAAGCCACCGAAGTCGGTGTTTCAAGATGGTGACACCAATTGGATTATAGTCTCTGTGCCCGAACACACGATGTCGAACCTCTGCATTACTGACATGGTGTTGCCACTGGATGCCAGCAATCCTTCGGAGACAACGATGATCGAACACAGAGAGTCGTCTAACATCCTCAACTCGGAGAGGCCAGGTTTCACAAGCATAGAGCAGAACTGCTCTCACCGTCGCGTTGTAGATCCGACCTTTTACAGCCAGACTAACAACACAAAGGCGCCAAAAATGGCCCAGATTGGCATAAGCCGCTCTGGCTTTCACTATACGTGCATTGATCTCATCACTCACACCACCGCCAGCACTTATGCAGCTACCTAGATACACGAACTTCTCGACTACTTCTATCTGCTCACCATCCAGAGTGAGTACAGGATTAGAATCCTGCCAGTCTTGTAGAAGAACTTTGCACTTCGAAGGTGCAAAGCACATACCATACCTACGGACACTGATTGCCAACTGATTAAGTGCGGATTGTATGGCTTGAACATTCTCGCACAGTAAGACAATATCATCCGCATACTCAAGGTCGAGAAGTCTTTCTCCAGGCAACAGATCCACACCACCATTACTTACATCCGTCAGAGCTGTTTCCAGAATGTCATCGATGGCAAAGTTGAAGAGGAATGGTGAGATTGGGCAACCCTGCCTAACTCCACTGCTTGAATGGAATAGTGGAGAAAGGTGGTTGTATGCCCTCACTCTGCCTGAGGTGTTTGTATATAGGGCTTTTAGGATGTTAATAAACTTCTCAGGCACACCCTTCTTCAATAGACCATCCCAAAGAACAGTTCTGTCAAACGAATCGAAGGCAGCCCTAATGTCAAGAAACACTACGATTGTTGGCCTTTGATAAGTATGGCGGTGTTCTAACATTTGGCGGAGGGTGAAGATATGATCAATGCATCCTCGACCAGAATGAAACCAAGCCTGCTCATCGCGAGTCAATCTTTCTCGGGTTTCGAACAACCTACGAAGTATGACGGAAGCCAATAGCTTGGACGTAACCATCAATGATGCTACCCAGTTATGTAAAGGTTTTTACATCTTCCAAATCTTCTCCGTTATGTGTGATTGGATTGTTGCATGTTGTGTTGTATCGGAGAATTTTGCTTTTCCCTTTGTGTATGTTGAGACCTACTGCTGCTACACTGGTCGTCTTCTCCTGCATTTGTTGTTGCGTGTCTGTATTAACTTTAGTGAACTGAAATTCTTTATTGCATTCAAATATTTGCACACTACATATAATCCGACTTTTGTTGGATAACTTATTAATTAAAGCAGTAAACTTTCATTTATGATGAACGCTGGTTCAAAACTGTGCTAAATATATTTTGAGTTGGAAAATAAAATGGTTTTATCTCAACTCTCATGCAAAAATCTTGTATTTAAAATCTGGTAGAAGCCTTCTATACTCGGTCCATGAATAGCATCCGAACAATATGAAACTCATGAAGTGATTTTTAAAGATTATTGATTATGCACTGAATCAATTTTTTTGCACTATCTGTCGTATTTCTATCTTTTAAGACAAAGTAATTGTAAAGATAACTTACGATAATCAAAGTATTTTAGTAAAAGAAGCTACTTGGTGATGTTGCTTTCACAAAAATGGAAAGGGTGCAACTGATTATTGTTTTATCGGTATTCGTTACAGTTGTTGTCGATAGTATCCATTTTTCAACACATGTTCAATATAAATATATCATTTATTTAAGGAGTATTTTAAATATTACTTGACCACCAATTACTTACAATATAATTATTGTTCATTGTTTTTTCCAATGGATATTACTATTTTAAAGCAGACAGCAAATAACCTTTCATTATGAGATTCACATTTAAACACTTATGAGCATATTTGTTGTACGCTGGTGATAATGTTGAAAAGTGGTATTACTGTTTTTTATTTGTTAAATGTGAGTATATTTGTCTTTCGAGGCTAATGTTTTGTGTGAGGGGTAATGATATTCTTCGGCATCCACATCGTAAAACTTAGACTATCTTTAATATTATGATCCTAGACTTATCAATATAATTCAGTGTATGGATATCTTTAGGACATTCAATTTTAATTATCATTATCCATATATTTTTTACTCAAAGCACTATTTATCTGTCTTTTGTAAGGATTGGTGTCATTACTATAATAATATTTCAATTTGAAGTCTATTCTGTCTTTTTATCATGGCGCAAAATAATAATAATAATAATAATAGTGATATAACTATTTTTATACAGGCTATTTCTTTGATCATAGTTCCATTTGCATCTTTTCTTTTCTTTGAAATTATTGAAACATAATAGATCTGCTCCATTATTCAGAGAGAGAAAGGCCTACATCAAAACATTCTGGTAAATTATCATTGTTATTGTTCTTAATTAGCATGTTTTACAAATATGATATCATAATTCCCTATTTCTTATTTCTTTTGTGCATGTGTTTATACTTCACAATAATACAGCAAAGTCATACACAGTTTTTGGAGCATTTAATTCCATTGGTTAAATTATTTTCTTGTCTGGCATCTGGTCATGAATCCACTCGAATACTTGTAAGTGATGATAAATTGAAGAATGGTTTTGATGAATTTGGTTTTTTCTGTTCTTTTTCGAAAATTAAACTTTACGTTATTGTTAATTTTCAGAGGGTTTTATTTTCTTACGGTCAAGTCTGGTTCCACAAATAACCATGTTGTGTTTATATGTACTAACTTTAAGAGTAAAGCTTTTTTATTTAGTTCCGGCTTTCTATTTTTTTTCGCATTTCAATTGTTGGAGATATTATTGAACTAGAAAGAGGTAAGGAAAATCAGTACCATACGCTCAAGTACAAGACGTGATCAGTTCATAGTTTTTATGTTATTAAAATTTCGTGTTCAATCTAATCTAGTCGTCGTCTACCTAGATTGTTGTTTGAGCTACTGAACATTCTGAATCAAACGTTTGTTAATTACATATAGCTGATATGCAATCCACCCTCAGTGTAGAGAATGGCTATTTTTCAAGGAAAGTTTGTGATCAGTGTGCTCATCTACTCAATGTTTCAATTTTTTACTATATTATGAATAGACAGATCGAATAAGGTTTATCTAGCTTGATTGAATGAAGCTAGATGTACCCCCCTCCCTGAAAAAATAAAACAAAGAAATATATCCACCTTTAGTAAATGTAAATCGTAAATGAAGGATAATAGATGTTGACTGTACAGTGAACTACTGTCATTTTCACTTCTTTAATTACTGAACAAAATCAACTTATCTTCTTCGTAACATCAACTAAGATAAATATTAATTCACTTGATATTGTTTTATTTGAATCTTCCCATTGATGTTTAGGACTGAAATTGTTCAGTCTCTTATAGTGCTTGTAAGATAAATATTGTTTTATAAACCAAAGAATACTGAACTAAACAGACAACTTTTCCTGATAAATACATTTAAAATACTGACTGACTACTAGGAGAAAAACAACTCCACCTCCATAGATGGGGGAAAGATTACTCAAGTTTAACAGAAATTCAAATCTAAAAAAGTTACCAAATGCCCTGGTATGGCCGAGAGTGGGAAGATTCCGCTCAACATCTCGAAATGCTCTCACATGGCCATGTGTATATAGCCTCTGCCAGGGAAGTCCTACTCACTGCCTTCTCGTGGCGGGGGTGTTGTCTACGAAATTGAGAGGACGAAGAGCGAATTTCCTGCGCTTTAACCGGGTTGGTGGACATGGAGAGTCTACCTAGGGGAGTTGGAAAACCCTGATTCCGAACCAATGGTGCACATGGGCTCCAGGATCCTGAAGGAACAAATGGCGTATGAACCAATCGTTGGTCACCAGTTATCATGGAACTGCATCTCCTTACGATGCTCCACTACCTCATAAATCAGATCCTTAGGTCGAAGGCTCGGGATGTGGCCCCCTAAGTAAACCACCTGCTTCGGTTTGGGCATTTGGGCAGTATCACAGCCCTCATACAAATCAAATGAGATTTGTGTGACGCATATGTATTCGGTGCCTCCTTGTACCAATATCTATGTGTTCAAATAATAATAATATTTCTAAATAATCTCATGATAATCATATTTAGCCAACCTTTTTTAAAAATCATATGATTTTATACGAATAATTCTTATTCATCCAGATACTTTCGAAAACTTGATTATGTATTGTTAACATTCAAGAATATTATATTTTGCTCATATATTGCTCATGTGTTATTGTCTTGAGTATAATAATGTTTAACTAGAGAAAAAAAGTATACCTATGAAGTATCGTTTTACAACTTACATACATTGAATCATATCTGACAATAAATGTTTGATACATCTCTAATGTCTTAAAGCTATATTCATTCAATTAATTTTATTGTTTTTTTGCCATGTTCTTATGGCGCCAAAGATTGATGTATTCTTTTTGTCTTCTCTAATATGATTTGAACTGACTTCTCGATTTTTTGTTTCACTTTTAAAGTTTATTTAATTATAATTACGAATTGTGCTATGGTTTTACAAATGTATATATTAAACTGGATTCATACGTTTTGGTGTATATTTATATATGATCTCAGTGTGCAAGCATTTTGATGTAAAACTAGAAATTGCGTATCATGATAACGATTATTAGTTATGATGTTGTGGTTTAATGTATAAGGGTTTATTGTTTTGAGGCAATGATTATGAAGTCTGAGTTTTATTCCGAATATCAGCACACTGAAATGTAAGTGGATTGTGCTGATGAATTCGGAATAGGAATAAAACATATATCAATTTCATTTCAAAATCTAACTCGTTGTATCTTAATGTTCTATCGTTTAATTGTGATATAGTTTAGTTAATAGTCTATAATCATCATGTTTATTTTATGACCTTACGTGATTGTTCTAGGGTCTGGGGTCCGACCCCTCAGTGGTCGAGTCGTAAATACATGCTACTCTAGGACGAAACAGCTGTCTTGTGCTTCCTGATTTTCAGTAGACTCTTAACTCAGATCGGTTTACGGTATTGATAAAAGAATGCATTGCGTAATTCTGCACAATATATTCTACTTGATAGTGATAGATATCTTATCTCCACTGTGACACAAGTTTTTAAAACTCAGTCGACCTTTTCTCTTTTATTGAGATTTTGTCACTCATCATCAACCCACCTGCTCCGACAAAACTTATGACATGTGAAGTGTCCAGTTCAGTTAATTGGTAAACATATAAATCCACAATTATGCAACTATGGTTGGTTAAAACGTCTGCTTTTTTGTTTTACGAACTACTATGTAGTTTTAATCTCGTTTCAACTCACTTTTCTTTGTCCCATTTTGTGATATTGTAGGTTGGTGAATTAGCGATGTGCAAAAAACTTATAGACTTTGCGATGCGTTTAAAGTCATTGGGTAGTGAAAATGCAAATCTTGTATTGCAATTTCAGGTATGGAATTCATTTTTTCCATTCGGTAACCTTACTCATCTATATTTAGCTATTCTAAACTATGATTGCTTTAGCCTCATAGTAAATATGAACGATTTTTGACTAAATGCTAACTAGCGATTAACTGTATCAGTCCATAGATATGATATAAATGTCAGTTATCCACCACATTTGATTATCACTGCAACGAAATGAATATTATATTTGGTATCGTATGCATTAATCTTAACTCGTTCGAAAAAAGATATCTCATACTTTATTTTAATACATACCACTCAACATTTTTAGAGTCTAATAGAGCATGTTTATTGTTAATTGCATTAACTAGTAGGTATTTCATATTGTTTAAGTTTTGATCGTTGGCTGTGAATATGTCACTGTCAGATTACTTTATTTTCATCTCCAATTATGTAATATCAAGGGAATTCAGCATAAAAGTTTATCTGTAACAATAACAATGGTTGAAAGTAAGTTGTTTCAATGTTTTGTCTGACAATTAGATTTGAGTTTCTTTAGGGAAACAATCAAGATTACCGAATATATATAAAGTCAGAAGTTATTCTCCACTCAATGATTGCCTAATTATTTTCACACATTGCTTGTATTTGCATCATGAGTGTTGTTTGATTTAAGATTTCATTCTAGTTGTTTTCTTAAAGAAGCTGGCACCACGTTGTATAGTGAAGCATTAAAACGGTTTAGTCTCAGTTTCTGCGATTTCCAACTATAATATTTCATAGATAATAACTTTTTTATAGTTAGTGGCCACTTTTAGAATCACGCTTCATTCAAATTTTGGCGAGAGGCCGTACAAGCTATTTCAGCACATCGATTGCGGCTAGAAACTTTGCAAAGAATAAAAATCGTCTTTTTGAAAAGCTCATGAGAATAATGTCAGACACATCGATCGTGAAGTATGTTTCTTCCGGAATATTTGATGTTATAGCGTATAGGTTTTCTCAGGTCTACAAAGTACAATCTACCAGTGCTTTTAAGTCAGCGCATAAATCAAGTTCTAAGTTTTTTCTCTTCACCTATGTTTTACAAATTAGTTCATTAATAATGAGTTTAACCACCCGTAGATCAAATGTGTATATTTTTTTAACCGAAGGCCCCACTGCCTTGGTTACCCTATTTAATGTGATACGTTTTCTTACTAACTTTTCATATTTTTGTTGATTAGCATGTAGAAATAAAAGGTAGAATACGAATAGTGTTGCGGGTGTACATATGTCATGCATATGATAGACACGGTGAGAATGAATAAATAAACGTGGCGCGGCCTTTGACTGTTATGAGTCAAAAGGCGCCTGGTTAAGTATGAATCAGTCTATATTTGAAAACAGACAAATAATCCTATAGGTAAATGGGGATATACAAGCATGCATACAATATAACCAGTAACGTTACAATCGCACATGTGAAGGTTAGATAAGTTAGCATAATAGTTTGTATCAATTTGTCACATCAGTGCGCGACACAAGTATAAATTTAATTTGGCATTTACAGGTTCCAAGCGTTTATAAGTCATTATATTTGTTATTTAATCGTATTCTAACCATTTTAAAGTAATGAACAAAGATGTGACCATATACATAGCGTAAATTATTTTTAGTGGTTTCCATCTTTATCTTTTTTTAATACAACATCTATATGAATTCAAAAATCACCATTTCTCTCGATCAATTGATAATTGATTATATTCTCAATTTTTTCTTCTTTTTTCATTTTCCTTCTCTCAATATATTTAGCATTCTATTGTTGTCCTATTACATGTACTGTCTCGGTCATTCAGTTTACATCATACACTTTTTAAAAATCAAACAATTGGACGATATTTACTAAAAGTTGGTTTTTTATTATTATTATCGAGATAGTTTTAATATTTAAATTTTAGTTGTAAATTATCCTAAACCAAATAGCATTACATAATTATTTCTTATTATCTTCTTCCAATATATTCTATTCATACTATGAGTTTAATTGTTGAACAAAAAGAGTATTTTTGATTGTTTTAAGATGGGGGAGATTTATTCAATTCAATATCAATTAATAGATCTCACTTTAACTTGAAATTGTAATTCATTTGCCAAGTATAGAAGAATTTATTTATTCGATTTTTAGTTCTATTGTTTATATAAAGCTTAATAAATTGTCTACCTGACTGGATAAACTAAATGAAGTGGAGCAAGTTTTGAATCTATAATCTGGTGAATTAACATTTTTTCAATCAAACAAGTGCTATTTATCACAGGTAGTGTATGTTTACTTCTAGTATTCTTGAAGTTAAATCAATTAGTAATAATGAAGTGATTTATTGAATTGTACATGTAAACATGTCGAATGGACAATGTTCAATTCGAACGTTTTACTTATCGAAAACAGATGGATTAAATGACCATTATTGACCTATAGATTGATTATTTATTAGATCAGTTATATTGTAAAAAGACTAATGTTAGAAAGTGTGAAATGCATTTTTTAAAAATTTCTTTTCAGAATAGTAGCACTTCAATGAAGATTCTTAACAGTATTCTGTGTGATGTATTTTTTAGTTGTAAATATTTTCCACTCATCCATTTTTCAAGTAATGTTAATCCATGATGACAGCTACCGTTTGAGTGACTGGTTGCATATTTAAAACACTGTACTTCTAGTTGTTCAGCGCTTTATATTACCTATGATTATTACCGCACGATATGTCTCTTTGATTTTAATACTGCTCTTTGTCAACTAGTTAGTAAGTAACTACTTACCATTTCTAAATATAAAGTCGTGTATATTCGTATATATTTCATGTAAAGCCCTATACACTTGATTTCTTGATATACATTATCAAGCTTATACTGAATAAACGAACAAAAAAATCATCTTGAATCCGCTGTTCGTCATTGAAGTTTGTTTCATTTATTAGGTAAGAATCTTTCTCAATTTCGGATCTCAATGAACTGTTCAATTATAAGTTACTGTCCAGTTGTATAGATGTCTGAAAATAAGTGTCTTTTTATCTACTTTAAAGAAGTGGTTCACATTAAGTCACGAAACGTCGGAAATACAATTTTTCTACTCATCGGGATATAACAAAAATATATTTATTATCAACTTCTTGCACAATGCTCAATTTATTTGAAACGATCAAGCCCAACATTAGCATCGATACCTACATATCAGTGTATACGATTTCTAGCGAGTTGAAATTTCTGTATTGTTATCTTTCATAGGCTGAAAATCATTAAGAAATCTCTGCATTGTTTTATCTATACAAATAAAAGTTTTATAACAACCTATAGAACAAATTTTTAGGATATATATTCAGTTCAGACTGGTCACAATTGGGAACCAATGGATGCCGGACACTTGTTTCATCTTAAGTATATGATTACTCTAGTCAACTTAACTGTCCATTGCTTCCTGACCTCTAACTGTACCCTCAACTAGAATCAATTTCTAACGAATATAATCTACATATTAAATCACTCTTCACAAAAATCTTTAAATATGAGAAAAGTTATATATATATATATATATATATATATATATATATATATATATATATACTGATTATTGTGTTTTTCCATGTGAAATTTTGTTAGATAATTGATGATAATCTCATGAATACAATTAATGGTTCTTATCTAAGTGCAAAACTAGTCGAAGCAGCTTCATCCACCTTAATCAACCAAGTACTTCCAATGTGTCCATTGAAAGAAGTAAGCGAATTATTCGTTCATTTTTTCCGAATTTTAACGATATAAACTCCAAATATCTTTTCTTTATTCATACATAACAAATTGTTTGATATTTCTGATTACTTACATTTAAAACAAAGTTATTGTGTTGTAAACGCATTGTTTAACAGAAAAATTATTGTGATTTAACTATCCTCATTATTATTAATGGCTTTAAAATAACCCATAGTGTCATTTAATGAGAGAAAGAGAATTCAACGAAGAAAGTTTTCTTTTCTACGAAATCATTTACTCAAGCTGTACATTCATATATATAGTTATCTGGAAAATATATGTCTATAAAAGGATAGAAAAGATTGCATCATAAAATGGAATCGAGACTAAGTTACAAATGTGGTTACGTACTAATCAAGGGGTAAGGAAGAAATTGTTTATGGGTCGGATTTGTTATTTAGTCTCGAATTCATTTTACGATACAATCCTTTCTATCCTCTTATAGATATATATTTCCCAGATAACTATATATAAAAATATACAGCTTAAATAAAGGATTTCGTCGAAAAGAAAATTTTCTTCTCTGAATTCTCTTTTTCGTATTAGTGGCTTTATTCAATATTATATTTTCGTTACAATATAGAATTCTCAGGACAAAGTATTTCAACAAATTTATTTTACAAAACAAAAAAAGATAAAACTGATCACTTCATACTTATATACATAAATTCAATAAATAAACTACCTCAGTCACATATATGCATCGGTCCAAGTTGCCATACCGCATTAGCACAACAAGATGAACACCGGATTCATAGAAGTAGTTAATTCAGTGGTGGTAATATATAGAAGAAAGATTCCACATAAAGATATAGTACAGGAAGAAAGAATTAGTTCGTAGAAAGAAAGATATGAAGCGATTCTAATCTCTTAGTTTAAAGGAAGACAGAGAGTGTATACACCGACGCCATAGTGATCGATTCTGAGCCGTGTCACTCAGGGTGTCCAACCATTGGTTACGATAGTCACGCGGACCCCAACCAAGTAGTCTGCATCAACCAACATGGCTCAGACCAGAAGTTAGTGACTTCGAGCACTGATGCCACGTTTTGGTTTGGCCGCCCATACTTTCTTCCAATTATCCCTAACACAGGTTAGTATTGCGCGTCGTGGTAATCGGTGTTCAGGCATACGCAACACGTGGTCCAACCATCTCAGTCGATGAAGATTCATAACCTCATCAACTGATTTACCATCATCCCCTAATACCCTGCGTCTAGCCTCACTATTACTTACCCGGTTATCCCAGCAGATGCGTGCAATATTTCTACCTCAAATTAAATGAAATGTTTATTTGAATCTGTACAACTGTTTTAATTAGAAATATGTTGAAGAATACAAATTATTAACTACTAGGTCAGCTCTAACAACTTCATGGTAATATTTACTCAGGAGGAAATTTTTAAAGGGAACAAAACCATACAAATGTAGCGAAATTGGAAAATTGGTAATTAATACATATGTAATGTATTACTATTCTACTATTTATCTAAACGAATCGTAAAATGATGACTTATCAAGATTTCGTTTATTTTATTGTTATTCTAGTTTGTCGATATTTTGTTAGTTGTTTTCTATTTTTTAAAAAAAATAAATAAATGAATTCAAACTATCATTCCATTATAAAAATTCTAATGGGTGAAAGTATTTCTTGATGTACATATTATTCCTTGAACATAAATAATCTCACATTATTGATCATTTTTGATGATAATAACGGTAAGGTTAGTAACTAAAATATATACTTTCTAACTACAAGACAGTACTTAATTAAAACATCTGTCAGTAATTGTTAGTACATTATAGCGTTCTTATGCATATCATAATTACAAGGATCATCGTCTATGATTTTTTTAAGATCACAAGCTGTTACTGATCAGTTCTAACTTACCGTACAATTATTCCTAATGAACCAATTAATTTCCTATATCTACAACTTTATCCTGGTCTTGGATGGACGATATTGTAATATGATATAAATGTATGTAGAACTGTTACTATTGTCATAATTAGCATAATGTGCACCAAACGTTTTCCATATTTTCACAGTCAAAACAGTATTAAACACTTTACACAAGTGATATACCTCTTCAAAGATGAAAGCTACATTTTACTGCGAAAACTACATGAATTATTCGCAAACATACATCATTTTAAGAATGTAACACTATTCTGAAAGATATATACGATAATTATCGGAGTATATGCACAATGCTAGTAATTATCTCTAAATCTAAATAATCTGACTATACGATTTGTAACGATCAACTTGAGTTTGATTAATATTGTTATCGTATTGGATATACTTTAATATGATTATACGCTGGAAACATCATTTTTACTTCTTTTGTACAGCTCACTATGAATTAATTTTATAGTTAGTATTTCATGCTGTTGTTTTTACACATGTCAGATCAGACATTGATTATGACTGGTTGATCTGTTTTCTTTTCTGATAAACAACAATTATTATTATTTTTACTCTAAATTATGTCCAAACATCTTTTTGATCAACGAAATTATTTTAATCATGTTTATTTGTATGTCCATATATTGTTACGTATACATATATATATACATATATATATTTCTATTCCAGACATTAATTGATGATTTTATCAATGTTTTCATCCGTTTACTGACAATTGGAAATGTACAGTTATCATCTTCACTGTCAATAACTAAAGTGGAATCAAACAGTCAGTCAATCAATACATACGATGCTGATAGTTTTAGTAATAATAGTAATGACAGTAGTAATAATTCTAATACTAATGATAACTCATCTCGTCCTTCAATAACAAAATCTAACTTAAATAGTCCAGCAACAACAATGACAAATTATCAGTTTCATGATATTATACCAGTATTACACTTGAATGGAATATGGGGATTAAGTAATTTATTGCATACCGCTAATTCAAGTGTTTGTATAAATCTTTTTCATGAATTAGTTAATAAAGGTGTATGGTTAGAACTACTACAATTGGCTTCATCAATACCAAATAATGAATTTAATTTTTCGTTTCCCATGAAAAATGAATGGGAAGATAATGTGAAAATAAGTAATTTCGATATGAATTCAGGAAATAGGTAAGCTGACTTTTTTATTTTATTCTTTCATGCATGTAAATTTTATTTAGTCATACTGTGTTTTTGTATGTGTTTGCTCTACCATTCTTTAAATAGATTATATAAACCTTTCAAAACGTACATTAAAATAGTAGAGAATCTGTATGATATATCTATGGGATAACTGAGGCTTGTAATTGGAGACGTTGAGTGACATGGCTCAAAATCACTCACGATTAAATTGTGCATTCACTCAATCTTCTTCTGTATCTTTTGTTCCAGTATTTTAATTCACGTATACTTTTGCGTTCTGTCTTCTTAGTCACTAGTATTTCTTGTTCTTGTTGTTACTGCAATTATTTCGATTCGCTTCCCATTCAATCGTTAATTTTATTTCATTGTATTGATTTGGTATAGCGAGCCAGATACACTCATTTCCACACGGATTTGACTAACATTTTATGATTATTCAATGAATATTATACTTAACTGAAATAGTGAAAGTACAAAATGAATGTTTCACTAAATTATTACAAAAGAATGTTATATTAAACCGATATCACACGGAATTAAAACTCGACCTGGTCTTTTTATTCTCTGTCATTTGTTTTTGTATGACTGCAAAATATTTGCTGTAAAACATCCTGATCATATATCACTTAATATTAAACAATTATAGGATAACGAAAAAAAGTGTACGCTTTCCTGTTGTATTAGATTGAACCAAATAATGGTACACACAGTTTAGAATTGCAAATAAGCAGTAAAACATTGTTTACCAGCTTTCCAGTTATATACATATATTCGCGTGAATACCAATAATGCACATTATCTAACTACTTTGAAGTGCATATCATCTATTCTATTGAACAATGATTTACTGCTTTTGGATCCTTTTTTTGTTACTTGAACAGTTCACAGAGTAGCGATCAGAATCTCTTCAAAGTACCAGTTATCATTCAATTAATCTCGTTCTCCGATAAAAGCTTTTTCCTCTCCACGGCCATACAGTAATGGGGGTGACTGATTTTGTTCAACAAACAGATTCCTGGAGTTGGTTTAGGCATGTCTGAAATGAGGTCTGAAGAATGACCTCTTTCCTGAAGATTACCTAATGCATCTCCCGTGGATTTCAGATTCGATTACTTGTAAAACTGCTAATTTACTAGATAACTCAAGCAGTTGTTGTTGAGGTGCTGCCATTCCACATGTGCTTGCCCCAATTACAGTCTTACGTATTTATATTACGACGGCCTAGGTACATCTCCATCATTTTGTTTATCATATCGACCATGTCCTCAAGAATGATTGACTGACCTTATACACTTAGAATCTGCTGTTGAAGCCACATTTGCTGTAATACCTCTTCATCTAACTTATATGACACCACTGGTTGTTTTATATATCATAGTTGTGATCATTTCGTAATTCAAAGGATCCACGCGGTCAATAACTACTGTAGTTTCTTCTCACCGGAGGCTAAAGTACGTCACATTACTGCTCCCTCGAGTTTATCGTACCAGGTGTCTTCCGGCACTTGGTCAATTAGCTTTCCAACTTTTGCAGCAATTTCGATCGGTAACTCACCTCCCACTTGTGCATATCTGGTCGCCTGTGATCGAATTTCTCATGCTTAAAACAGAGCTTCAGTTTGGGTAAAACAGAACCTTGAATCTTTTACTATGTATCCTGGGAATCTGAACTCAGAAACAGCATTAATAGTGGTTAATGTCTGTTCAGGTTTTTGAGGTCAGTCAGAATAAACCGTTACTCACGATATTGAAATGAGATAAAAAACAAAATCAAACGTTAGCTCACTAAATAATTATAGTGTTCCCAAGATCCGAAATGACACCACAATGATGGTGAGGTGAAGGTCATTCCAAAGTTTGAAATATACTCTTACATACTAACATATGTTTGCCAAGGCAACGTTGTAAAGTACAAGCTATAAAGGTATGTAACAAGTGTATTAGTAACCTATAGGTGTGGCATCTGATAAAGTTAGAACAATGAGTGATTTGGGTAATACGTATATTCTATCAATGTTAATCAGTGTAACATGTTGAAAGTGTACAGAAACCTCTAGAGTTAACCTAAACAAATTAAATGGAGTTATAAAAAATACGAATAATGACACAAATTATTTGTAAATTAAATGTACTTTAACCATCTACACAAGCCTCTCCAAATAACCACCCTTATTCAAAATATTTATTAGTCAAATTTTTTTGAAAATATTCCCTGATAAATTAATATTGGGAAAGAGTAATACACTTTGTTATTCATCCTGTTGTTTTTTTTTACAAATCATACAACAAATTCCGTCCATTATTTTAAACTGTCACTATTCAGTGGATCCGTGTAAAGAGCGACACACATATATAGAATACAAACAACAATCACAGAAGAAAAACAAACTTCATGTTTAAAAGTGAATATATGTACTTGTTTTTCACTTTTGTATTTCTATTAATATAATGTAACTGTATATGAATAATTGTCATGAAATGTTGACAGAGGGAAGAGGTGATAACCCTTCCTCTTCTGTCAAACAAGTGTTACAAAAATAATAGAAAAATTAATACTCTGTACAACTGAATCAAGTAAACAGTAAACTGATATATTTTTCTCGTTTGGTGGTTTATATAAAAATTTAGGGATTGGTTCAGTAAAAAAAGATCATAGTCTTCATCATGGATTATTGATGTTAGTTGAAGAAGCACTGGAAAGCGGAGACCTTTGGATGATGAATGTTTCAGTATCATAGCTTCGCGTTTTCACACTATAATCTGGCAGTAACTTACTTACTGCTTAAGACTTAAAATATTCGAGGTTCGATTCTCGGCGGAGATTGTATGTGAACATTTCCTGGAAAGCTTGGAGCCAGAATAGGACAGCTGTCCAAAACTCCCTGGTTTCCAATGGTCCTTCAGATGGTGTCGGTTAGTGACAAAACAGTCTCCTAGAAATTTATTATTTATTTATTTTAACACATAAGTATAGGTACAGGGGGGCACCAAAATACATATGCGCCACACAAATCTCAATTGATTTGTGTGAGGGCTGTGATACTGCCCGGGTGCCCAAACCGAAGCAGGTGGTTGTCTTAGGGGGCCACACCCCGAGCCTTTGACCTGAAGATCTGACCCACAAGGCAGTGGAGCATCGTGAGGAGATGCAGTCCCATGGTAGCCGGTGACCAACGATTGGTTCATACGCCATTTGTTCCCGCAGGATACTGGAGCCCATGTGCACCATTGGTTTGGGGTCCGGTTAAAGCGCCGGACATTCGCTTTTCGTCCTCTCATTTTTGTAAACAACACCCCCGCCACGAGAAGGCAGTGAGTAGGACTTCCCTGGCAGGGGCTATATACGCATGGCCATGTGAGAGCATTTCGAGAGGGGGAGCGGACTCTCCCCACTCTCGGCCGTACCAGGGCATTTGGGGGTCTCCTAGAAAAGCTAACTTTTAAGCTATGAATAATTTTCTCATTTTTTAAAAACTATTATTATTGTTCTCTACAGAGTTCCTGTAATACCAGGAATTATGGTATCACATCAAGGTACTGAAATTAAATATATTGGTGAATTTAATCAAAGCAATCAAAAAATCAATGATGACCATTCGAAACAAAAATATCAAACAAATTTAAATTTATTCAATCGTTCCAATACTACTCATCATTATAATCAGCATCAATTATTTTTGTCGAATAATACACAGTCTAAATTTAAGTTTTCTAAAAATAGTGCACAAATTCATATTTTAATTGTTTATCAAACATTGAGCTTTTTACGTAATCTACTTCGTGACGAACAAGTAAGTTTCAGAATGTCCCTTTTGTTTAATTGATTATAATACTGATCTTCTTAAGTGTTTTTTTTAATGAAGTACTAAATACTAATTTATTTGTTTGAAAGACTTGATTCGAATCATTTACCAAGTACAGAAATACTTGGGTTTAATCCACACTCTTAATATATGAGAGTTAGTGTCAGCAAAAGGGCGGCTAAACTGTATTAGATGAAATGGGGTTAAGGACCCGTGATCGATTAAAAGCAAAATACTTCAACCACTGAATTTTTTAAACTAAATATTTTTTTCTAACTAGTCTTCTATACTTCTTGGGGAATAAAGTCACATTCTGTGTTGGTATTGCCATGTTAGGAACTACTTGACTTTCACTCTTCATGTAAATAAAGATTTTCATTATAAGATTTTATTCAGGATCACTGATACATATACAGAAGCACAACAATCACCCCTACAAAACATCGTTACTCTTCTATTTAACTTTATCCTTGTTTATTTTCTAGTCTCTTCTCAACGTACTTTGAAGTCAAAGCCTTAGTAATACGTATCATATAAAGGTGTGGTATTTTGAAATATTTATACTATACAATCAGTTTAGTCGCATAAACATTAAGGTTTGTGGAAGTACAGTGTAAATTAATTTTCTTTCTTAACTACTCTAAAATGTCAATTTCTATAATGTAAGCAGTCGAAAATTATCAGTTGCTGATAGTCTTGACACCGAAATACCCCTTTGGTTTATCATTTCTCATTATATATATATATATATATTCAGCATTTTTATCTTTGCTCAATCTTTCCTCAAGTTCATAGACACTGTAGTGAGTGAGCATTGGTGGAATATCACTCAATTTATAATTGCTGTATTGGAGTCGAACTATCCTCAACCCGTCAAAGAACAGGTTAGCTCAACAATTTATAAAATAATGTTTCTTAGTATGGTAGATTGTAACTTTTAAAGATATGTTACTCTGTTTTTTCATCACAATAAAAACTAGGCAATATCAAATAACTTATTTAATTCTAGTCTGAATTTGGTGCATAACGTCTTCAAGTGACTCCACAATGGATCAAACCTCTGACCTACTCCAGGTCTCATAAGGACTACTGAGTTGTGATCTATTGGTTTACGCTTATAACTACAGTTAGTTTAGGTTTATAATATGACCACCTTCTAGTATCTTACGTGAGTATCTGTTTCACTCTTTGTCATGGTTTAGTCGATTGGTCAGAGTTTTGAGAAATACCCCTAAAAACTTATCACCAGTGTAAATATAAATATTGTTTAGTTGTTTAGTTTGTGAAAATTCGTCCGATATGGTGATTTGCATTAAAGTTTGGAATCACATGGAGAGTTAATTTTTAAAACATTTTGCAAGTTTCAATTTGGAAATATAACCCAGTTAATCAGTCATCACTGGACCATCATATATATATATATATATATATATATATATATATATATATATATATATATATATATATATATATATATATATATATGATCTCCATTGATGTGTAGGCAACATTCGACAGAAGCTTGATTTTGTGAGAATTACTATCAGAAGAGTTTTATTTTATGATTCTAAGTGAACTAATCAATCTACGGTCTACTACTGATAATAATGGAAAGGAAGGTGAATTCCTAAAGTTTTCATGACTCTAAAAATATATATTGTTTACACGTTAAGACAGGTTTGAGTAGTGAACGAAACAAAGCTTATTGAATGATTAGTAAATATAAACAAGTTTAAACATGTTACTATCAACCCTCCCAATTTTTTTATAATGTATAATGGTAGGTATGAGAAAACGCGATATTTATTGTGTCTAAGTTCATTGGTATCATAGTTTTCATTATGTTGGATATGATTTTCTGAATAATTTCCACTGATAAATAGTAAGACTGTATGATTTAGCCCATTAAAATCCACAATATTTTCATTTTTCTTAAATTTGAAAACACCCACTGGATGTATACACAAATTTTTGTTGTAGATATATCCGTTGTAACTCCTCTCGAGATACAGGATCAAAACGATACAGTAAAGTTTCGGGTTTGAGGTGGAATTTTCAACGAAAATGCACCGCACTATGCACTTAATACTAAAGTAATGGAAACACTACCGAAAGTTCTAGTTAGGACACACTCAGTAAACATGAAAATGTGACCATATTGGTAATTTTTTCTATTAATTGCAACTGATTTTAAAAAAATGTTGCTGCTGCAAAAGTGTTTAGGTTTGCCCCGCACTTTTTCTAAATCATCGCCCAACAAATGTAAATTAAAAATAATTTGTTATGGCCTCTTTTTTTCTTAAATCCCATCGCCCCCGCCATTTGTTGTATTCACATCATATCAGATATACTAATCTATGTTGAAATAAATTGAACTGCGTTTTATATCCTAGCTTAATCATTTCGGAGTATGTTTTCTTAGGATTCAGTGTAATTCTTCTGTTTTACCTTGATAATAATGTGAAATTACCATGTCAATATTGATCATATATTCTATATAATAATAAATTGTTTTTTCTTTCTCGGAAACTTTGGCTGGTGTTCAGTTCACCAGAAAAATTACTGAAGTCCCGGATATTTACAATTTTTCCGTTAATTATTAATTTCTCATCGTATTTTCCTGTAAGATGAGTTACATTATAATTCTAAATAAATTTTGTCCTTAATTGTTCCGTTCTTACTCTACTCTTAATTTTAAACTGCGATAGAGGATCCAGGTCCGTCATTTATACCTAAATTTAAAAATCTATTCTGAGAAGGTGAATGCCTCCATGATACCGTTTTTGTACAATACTAAAATTTGTCAGTTCACAGCTTTTTCATAAATATTTTTATTATGCCCCGACAAGAATAATGAGTGGTAATTTTTGGGATCCATTTGTGGACCGATTGTTAATTAGCAATTATACGATAAAAATACGGATAAAAAATGGATCCCAAAAATTACCACTCACTATTCTTATCGGGACATAATTTTTAATTTGAATTAAATTGTATTTCAGTAGTAAATCCCACATACGTACTTTAATGTAATTCCAAGATAAAAAATGTCAAAAGTTTAGGTTATATTATGTGTACAATTTATATTTTAATAGTTAACTGTGATTCCCCTAGTTGATGAATTATTTTGTGTATAGTTGGCCAATTTATTTTGGTTGATTGTTTATTCTTATTAAACAAAATTGTTTTAAACTGCTTATAATTTAAATGCTTATTTCTATTGCAAATTACAGGCTGTACTTGTGATTGCACATATTGCCACTGGTCGAACTGCACGATGCGAAGTTCATCGAAATGGAGATTTAGTTGAAAAACTCACATTATTTATGGTAATATCTTTCATATATTTCAATGTTTCCGTATCACTTTAATTTTTTTTTCGTTGGTATTAAATTGATCAAGTTATCTACTTTATTTCACAAGCTTAATCGATAAACTCTCTACATGTTGGTTGTTTTGTTACATTCTTGTTGTAAGGGCTAGTGATGCTACCCGGTTGCTCAAACCGAAATAGGTTCAGTGCGGTCCGAACCTAGAACTCAGTGATTGGAAGTCAAACTCAACCTGTAGACCACTGCTATGACTTGTTAAGTGTATTTATTATTATCTAATGTGTACACAATTTCAAAAATTGTAAAATTTCCAGTTTTCTTGAGAAAATTTCAACTAATTGGTACTTCTCTAATTAGGAAACTTTGGAACTAGGTTCCTTACCAGCTGGTACTAGTTGTCTAAACGTACTTATAACGTTGAAGAAACTAATGATTCAGACATCTTGTTGGACTGAAATATTTACATTGATCACAGATGAGTGCCACATGGTTCATTGCTTTCTATCGACTCCCACCAACCACCTGATGTTTCACCATCATGCATGCGATGTCAAATCAGTTAGATTAGTAACCCCATTGCAACTTGATCGATGAAATTCGATCAACACTAGAGGACTGGGAAAAAAGAATATTGTTCACAAATCAGCGATTAATCGGTTATATTCTCCCTAACTGCGTTAGTCAAATCTTATGTAAAACTTCGTGCGATGTTCGCTAGAATCTAAATATTAAATTTTCCGCTAATAAACTAAATATTCGTTCTTACTGTATTTCACTACCGATACAAAACACCATAGTATATTCGCCAATATGTATATATATATATATATATATATATATATATATATATATATATATATAGTGAATCATTGTTTGAAATTCGTTTAAATTTATCCTGACCATCAATTTCTTTTCAAAAAGAAAATGATGCATTTCTCATATCAATTTATTTTTTTTTGAGTATATTAACCGGTATTTTTAACAATCTCATGTCTTATATTCCTACGAAATAAACTATTTAAGGCAAGTTTTGCTTCCAAAAAATGGAAAACAATTAACGAATAGGTAATGCTGAATTAGAAAAGAGTGTACTGAAAAACAAAAATTAAAACATATTGGTTGTTTTTTGACTCTTATTGATGTTTAGGATTGTATAAACCAGTCTCTTATTGGCATATGTGCATCCTGTGCGAGTTTTCTCAATATTGCCCCAAGTCACAAGCATGATAACCTAGCAGTGGAATCCAAGATGCACGTTTCGTCCTATTTTTGGACTCGTCAGCTAGATGCATATGCAGCCCAAAGACTCCGGGACTCAAGGCCAATATCGTCACATTATCCACCTAGCTACTGAGTCCAAACGGCGAATAGCTTGTGTAATGCGGTGAACCTTAGTTCGTTTTTGTATTGAATAAAATGTGTGTCTTAGATCCCACTACTAGCCACCATCCATCTCTTTTCATAAAAATTAAAATGTTTTGAATGAATTTTTCACATGAATAATGATGATGCTTTATTCTGCCTCAGATTTATCGAAACATGAAAGTAACTGATCACATGGTGTTGTTGTTTGTTATTGAAATTGAAGTATCATCTGATGAACGATTAAAAATTTCTGAGCTTTACATCATACTACTATTTTCGTTCCAGGCAGCCGGCTATTTAAACGAACTGAACAACATATAAACATAAAATTAAAGTGTTACCTTCATTTAGTGTCATGGTTTCGATACTTGAAAACACTTTTTATCAATTTTTAAATAATAAAATTTGCGTGTTCTTGTGTAGCATGAGTTTTTTGATACACGTGTTGTACATTAAGTTTGTACTTTTGAAATAATCACTCAACTTTGAACTTTTTGAACAATATAATTACATAATGAAATTGATTTGAAAAATAAGATGCCTTTTGAATAATCTAATCACAACAAAATACTTACTATTAAATAAATTCTCACTGAAGTTTATAATCTTCAGTCAATTTGCAATGACGCATGAGCACCATCCCATGCCGTTGGTGAGGGTCATTGTAGAGATGATCAAACTTCCCTGAATCATAGCTTCACACAAAAACTCCAAAAATCACTTTTCGAAATTAATCATTAGTGAATATGTGATTATTAGTTTGGTGGGATGTTTGGAAATAGTTGAGAAAACAGCTATTCAATACTTGCCAGTTTTCTATGTTTGTTTAACTACGAACTGTATTAGGTAGCCTAATCTTATTTCTAAGGCTTGTATTGTGCTTTCGTCTAGCGCATTTCACTTTTAAAAATTAAATCTTCTGTGTATATCCTTTCTGCAGATTTTAGACTAATATCGATTGATGAACTGTAATTTTCACTTGGTTCTTGTCATATAATAATCCTGTTACTGCTGACTAGAATTGTATGACTTTTTTTAAATGTTAAGTTTAAATAGTTTATTTGTTATTATCAAAATGTCAAATCCTTAGAAAATATTATCCAACTGCACACTACTTTCTTTTCTTAGTCTCCGACGATAGTAGATAATGGTTAAAAAAATCGTGTTTGTGTGAATTTGTGTGTTAGCCTAAGAGTGTAACTTTCTAAATAAGCCAACTATTATTATTTTATAGGAACGGAATAAAAAAGTGAATACATAAAGGAATCAGCCTAGTTCCTATGTATATTATAAACCAAAATGTTCATTTATCTTTATCTTTTCTCCTGCGTTTTCTTTCTTTTTCGGTTGATAAAACTTATATATGTTGATTATTAATATTATTATAATTATTCCCCCCCCCTTATTTCCTTAAAATGTCGTCCCATTTTTTTCTTTTGTTTCTTGTGATTAAGTTCTACTAATTTCAGTTTTACCACTTTTTTTATTTTCATAGCGTTCACAAAATAGTTACACAAAAGCTGCTGCATTGACCGCGACTTATAATCTTTTAGGCTTACAAACTGAATGTCTTGGTAAGTATAAATACATTACAGTATGAATAATATGTCTTATTTTCTTTATATATATATATTAAACATCAGTTGTCGTCCTGTTTGGTTGACAATGTAAATTTAAACAAATGTTTAATTATACTTTTTTTCAGGTTTATGTACTAATCTATACGCTTATATACAATGTTCTTTAATTTTCGAGGACACGTATGGTTGAATGCTAGTAACCTACGAATAACCTATATTCTTAATGGCGATATTTCATACCCATAAAGTAGAACGGAACAAACTACTGACCAGTATACTCATTTTTTGATTAGCAGATAGATAGCGCTCCCACGCTACTAGCCACGCAAGCTGGGAAAAGTCGGCTGATCTTTCTGATTCTGTGCTGAGATATTATCAGACACCAAACACAAGACCTAACGAAACTTCCAAGATGAGAGAAGTAATCGACACGCATAGACATAGACCAGTTTGGAGGAAATATTTTGCATTTTGAGAGCGAATCATATCCCAAACATGTTTTCATTGTTGCTTAAGGTGGTAAGAAGACTGTGTATTTTGTCAGCGTCTTCACCAAAAGAAAATGTCCCCTGGATATTTTAAGCCAACAACTGAATTTTCTGGTAGATCAACTTTTGAAAGGCTGAGTGACAAGAGTGTTCTCTCAGAAAAAATATTTATGGCAAAGTTAACTAAAAGCTAGTGAAGTGGGAAGCTTTTTTTAATACCACTTGGCATTTTCGACAATGATTCTCCACGAGCTTTCACTCAACCAGTAGTATTTAATTGGAGTACATGTGTAAGGTTGATGCGCTTTTTCGCTCATTATGATTAGCGCGTCAGATTGTATTTCGTATCAGAATGAAATAATAAGTATGTGATAGTTGAATTGTGCAATATATGTTGCAGGAAATTTTCTCAAATAATTGTGGAAATTTCACCCGCTATATATATATATAACAACTATAATGAAAAAACCAAGGAGGAATGTGGAAGGAAAATAGTTAAGAGAAAGTAGCGAAAATAAATAAATTTGTAATACAGTAAATATTATTTAGTAATGTCATGCAGATGTGGTTTTTAGTCTCAAATCACAGTTGTCTTGTAGAAATAACCCAAGAAATTCAGTCCTCTCACGACATTATCCAGGATAAAGCGTATGTGAGATTGCATATGGGTTAAGAATATGAATGAATTCACTATTTACCTCTTCCTAAATTTATTGTTCTTTGTTCACATCCTGACCCATCCTGTTTTTTCTTTGGTTTCTTACTATTGTTTCTATTGTTATTTTGGTCTTCTTCGTATTGTTGTTGTTCTCATCTATATGCAAATCTCTCGATATACTCGTGTAGAAATTATGAGAAGTTGAACCACTACACATATACATGTCTTAAATAGTTTATATCTCTATTTGCTCTCTAAATATTCTTAGAATAACCAAGTTTTGAAATTTTCTAATCAGCTTCATTGATCGACTCTTGTTTAAATCAATATTGTTGTATTTTCAGAGAAGTAAAACTAATGATATTAGAATAGTTTTAAATAAATGATCAAGTGAAATTTCTATGACATCATTGTTTCCATTAGTTGTAACATATTGTGAATTTTTTTATTATTATTTATTTTGAATCCGTTCGATCAGATATATCACTACCAGTTGATTCAATCTTGTTTTTTTTTATATAAACTTTTATTATATTGTATTTATCAAAAGTGATTAAATTTACTATTCACCAATTACTTTTTTTGTTCATGTAAGATTGACAGAAATAACTTTTTTTTTACTTTATAAATTTCCTTGTTTACTAAAGTTTACAAAAGCTATAAAATAAAAAAAACAATTAGAATCCCTGCTAATAGAAATTAGAAAAGTTTCAACATGAGAATACATTTTCAATACTGACTATTCGAAGATTTAGAACAAGATTATAATCATAGTAACAAGTTTATTTATTTTATTCATATCGAGTATAGAATATTTCCATTAAAAAATTCACTTCTTATTTTAATAACTAATATGCTAAAAATAAATTATAGTATGAACTTAATATATTCACAATGTAGTTTAGTGTAGTTCTTAGTTAATCAGAAGACGGTTTTTGTAAGTGGATAGCTTATAGAAAGAGTACAATACAAATGTATTTACACTGGTCGTCACACATTTTTAGATTTAGCGTTCGTTTACACGACTTCAAATATCTCATCTGTTTTATATACTCTGATAAATAATGTTGGTTATTTTTAATTCCAGATTCTTGTGGATTATTGAGCGCATTTAAGGTGAAACATAAACCATATATTTTATCACATAGTAGACGTTTAAGAGTTCAACATCATCGTCATGAAACTCATCATCATCACCACCATCATGGAAAAAAACAAGATCTAGGCAATCAAGCAACATCTTTAGTATCTTGTAGTATAAATCGTCGTGAAACATCAACATGTATGGCTCAAAATGCTTTAGAAGAAGAAGTTGAAGAAGAAGAACAACAACAGCAAGAAAATGAAGATCAAGATATAATTGTAGAACCCAGCGATGATTTTATCAATGAAAATATATCATCTGATCAAACTTCTAATATACCTCAAACTTCTGATACTGCTATATCTTTCAATATTGATGATAATGATAATAATGATAACACTGATCAATCTAGATTACGTACACTTCGAAGACGAAGATATTATCGATCATGGCAAGCAACTTCACCTTCCATGTCAGATAATCACGAATTATTAGAAATAAATGAACAAGAAAGACAACTTAATGAACCATCCACTGAAATTACTCGATCACCATCTTCACATTCAAGATCATCGTCATCATCATCATCGTCATCTGGTACCTCTTCGACCTCATCATGTGTAGGTGAAACCAGTGTTGGTACTGAATTGACAAATTTACATCAATCAGTTATAGTTGATATGTGTAGTATGTCATCGCCTAGTTGTACTGATGAAGATGTGGAAGATATAAATCAACACGCTGTTACACTAAGTTCCCTATCACCTACATTAACAATAAGTGATCGAGCTCCATTAGCTGACGAAGAACATGATGAAGATCGTGGTACTACAGCGGAAATGCAACATTCAGGTATGACAGATTCAGATTTACTTAGTCCATTATCTTCATCTAGTCAAAAATGTGAAATAGGTTCAAATCCAGATGACGTTTCAAGTACAGAATGTCTTGATCTGAATAGTTCAGAACAAATCAACAACAATACAACACAGAATATTTTTAATAATAATACGGACAATAACAATAATAATAACGGTGATAATAATACTAATAATGGAAATATTCCATCTATTTCTCATCACCTTTCTCACTCTACCACTTCGACATCTTCAAATTCTCGTCGAGATTGGGAAACCGGATTTTGTCAAATTTTATTACCTTTCTTACAAGAATTAGATTCAGATCAGATATTACGTAGTACATGGGATTGGTTAATGTTATGTGCTAATAAAGATGGTAAACCTGTATTTTTGAATAGTTTATTTCATGCATGGCAACGATTATATACAAATATACCAAATTTAACTACAATACAAACGCTACAACCTGAAATAGCTCAGTCTTCATCTGTCAGTAATGATAATAACAATAATATTACTGTAAGTGAATTCCTAAGTAAAATTAAAGAATCAATGGAAACAGGCACGTCACCCAACTCATTATTGATTAATTTGCCGCGATATTGGGAAAATCGACATCGTCACCGATGTCGACGTCAACACCGTCATCACTGTCACCATCGTCACCGTCATCGTGTACGTCGACAAAATCAACAACACTCTACTACTACTACAGATCGACCGGAATCAATTAATACAGTCGATACAAATATCACAAATTCACCAGTGCCTCCATCAACATCAAATGAAAACCTTGAACAAACAGGTTAAATATTTCGAAAATTTTCTTTTCTTTGGAAGAGTTATGTTTTTGTTTCACATTGGAATGTTTGTTTTGTTTGACTTTTTTCAGGTGTTTTTTCGATTGTTTATTTTATTTGGTTTTCATTTTACATTTCGCCTCAATAAGTGTGGGTATGTGTGTGTGTGTGTTTAATTATATTCAGATACATTGAGGATAATACGCACAATCATACTTTCGTATGTTTGTTGTATGTTTTGCACCATTTCATGACTTTTGAGTTTTATTGTTTGTTTGTTTTTAAGAATAAAACAATTAAACCGGCAACAGAAATAACCATATTTCAATGTTTTTCTTGTGTCTTTCTAAATAAACTCACATTATGATCATTATTTATATTATGATAATGTTTTATGTATATTGTCCCTTCTAATTATTACTTATCTGATGCACATGAAATTTTGTTTATCCCTCTTATCATCTCATGATTATCACCAAATCGTCATCATCATCATTCCCATAAAATTACCCTTGATCGATTGACTTTTTGTTATTGAAAAACATGTAAACAAGCAAGTAAAAGCAAGCAAATGATGAAATCAAATTCTTTTATTCGCTATAATAATAGCAATAATAATTATTTTTCAAGATGTATGAAGTATATAGATTTCGGGGTTTTTTTAAGAGAATGTTTTTATGTTTGGGAAAAAAGCCTATAATCTTTAATTTTTCTCTCTTGATTACATAGATATTGTCATTATGTTTTTGCTATTCATTTATAATTATTATTATCATCGTTGCTAAGACCCTAAAATATGTCATATCTACAACTCTTTCATATTTTTCTTTCATCTCACCCTTCCTTTCCTATTTCATCTGTATGCAAAGCACATACAGGCAGAAAAGGTGCATTGTTTGTAATTTGACTTACATTTTCTTAAAAGAACACAAACATTGAAATGTATTACTGTGTAAAGTACATTTCAAAGAAATTCAAATTATTGTTATTTTTTTGTATTTACTAGTGTCATTACGGTTACTAGATGAATCGCATACATAATGGAGCGATTTTACTAAAAGTCTTATTACTATTATCTAATTATTCCATTTTGTATATTTCATTGGAAATATGGTATATATATACAGTGATTTGTTTTAGCCTACTATTCCCCTTGTTTTGTTTGCTTTTCACCACCCATTCACCCAATTATTAATTCGTTCACTGTCAAGTTAATTCAAAAATTATCATTAAACTATCAAGAAGTGAACAAAAAGTAAAGATCAATATACAATTACATTATGTAACATGATTGATTCAAAATGTTGTCAGATTGTAATAATTTTAACTTGACAATTATTTTAAATTGAAACTAATCATCCAATTAAATTCATGTCGAACACACAAAAATAATTCAAATGACTAATAAAATTTTATGTGATAAAAACTTCTATGAAAAAAATAAATAGATGCATTTTATTCATATTAGTTTCCCTTTCTTTTGTAGTCAATAAATCTTTGTGTGATCACTTGTTTGTTACTTATTTATGTTAGGTTTTGTAGGTTATATATATATATATATATATATATATATATATATATATATATATATATATATACCTATTAGTGTATCCAAATAACATTTAGCTAATAATAAAAAAACAATCATTATACTCTGCCTGAATTCTTGTACATAATTCTAACAATCAGTTGAATTTTCCAGCTTGTAAAATGTATGATGTAAGCAACCGGCTTATATCAATTTTTCACAATGTTTTTTTAAAAATATTACTGTTTATTGAAAAAGCTGTATTACTGTTGCCGCTATATCAGAACTATTTTACAGTTTTGTAACAAAAGTTGACTGAGACATTATTATTAATGTGAAATGGGATCGTTTGAACTTGATCAGGTAATGTTTCACATAAATTTTAGTGACCGTATAAGGTATTTGTCATCTAGGAAGATGAAATTCTCACTAGAATAATAGCTAGTATATTTTTCAAGATGTTTCAAGTTATATTTTTTAAATGAATGTTGATGGCGGGTCTCTAATGATCAATAAGGTTGAGAATAGTATGACGAAATCGAAATAATAGCTTGTTTAAAGTCCTTGTAGGTTTCATCCACTAGCCTTTAATGTTCGTAGGTAATAATTTTCGCTGTGACCGGTATTGTTTCTTGCTTGAAATTTAGGCAAAAATTTCTTTTTACATTAAACACTAAGTAATCTATTTTAGTGAACAAAACCTTGAAATTTCCAGGATTCATGGTCATTCAACATCTAATGGGTTAAGGAAAAGTATTGCAACTAGTGTGTACCTCAATTATTTTTCAGCTTAAAGATGGTTACTACTTCAATTAGTCCAATAGTTCAACTGGCACGTTGATATAACTAGATATCTCCGTATTTAGTGAAATTTTTCCTTCATATTGATTATTTGGATTTTAATGGGTTATTAACAGGGATGCTTTCCATTTCTAAGATATTTTACATCATAACCACTGACATTAACTAGATTGTCACTGAAAAGTTGAGAACATTTAGCAACTGCTTTTTATTCTGAGGTCTCGTATTAGTGCGTAACTACTACACCATACGGGATCTAACCTATGATATCAAATTGATTATGCCTGTAACTATTATTTACAAAATATATTATATTATTATCTCAAGGGAAATCGAAAGTCTTTTAATCTAATCACTTCACTCAAAGGTCGTACTGATTGATACAGTTACCACTAAAAACCCAGTAGAATGAAATCGACAACTCACCGACCTATTAAGAACTTAGTGTTCTAAGAACTAACAAGATTTTTTTCAGAAAATAAAATACTACGCCCCCCCCCCGACCATACGTGCTACATTAACGTGATGGTTGGATTTGCCTCAACCGAGCTATATTGGTTGAAGCACATGTTCCTTAGGGTCCTACCATCCCAGATAGGTCTCCTGGATAACGATAAGACCAAATACAGAAACTTGAGGCCTGAGGGTGTAATTGTGCTACTGACGAGGTGTGTGATGGCAGTAAGGTGTTTCCCTCAAACAAGTGGAGTTTGCAGTAATTCCACCTCATAGTGGAAGGAAGGGGTTAGAAAATGTTGGACCCCACCTTGCCCCACAGATTTCCATCTCCGGTGGTAGGACCTTTTGAAGTGTAGAGCCAACACATCTAAAAGTTCCCGTAGACGAGCCGTATGCGACTGGCCTCAAGCAGTTGTCCCTTGGGACCTGCGGTCACACTCTCAGGCCGCTAAGACCATCAATTCAGCTTATTTTTCAGGCCGAACAAGAAGAGGTGGATCTTATGGTGTTGAGGCTCAGCGAACAGATAATGGCGACCTTCTGTTGTAACTATGCTCAGATGACCGTCTATTTCTAGTAAACACAAAACTTTAGGCATAAAAAATATCGTTTAACGTAGCGACCCCTAATCTCGACTCAACAATGAAATAAAGACCACATTGCCACTAGCCCTTGTTGGAGGGGCTCGACACAAGACTGTGGCTCGTTCTGAAGCATATATTTGAACTCAGATCATGCTCTGGCACAAGCACGTATTTATCTGGATCATATTGAACGTAGTAAAGCCACAGCAAGAAAACCACTCAAAGCTCAACACAACGGCGAAAAAAGAAATGTATTTCAGAAACAACTAGAGAAGAAGTTAGTCAACCGTGAAAATGATATCCACCCCGAGGTAACTTTGTATGAAATAAAAAACTGTGGAAACAGTCGTGATATGTACTAGAAACTTATACTAAAATGTATGGAAAATCTAGTGGATTTCAGCGGCGGTTTTACGGAACTGATAGCTGCTCAGAAACTCATTCTGTCTGGCTCTGATATAACGAGAAGCGAAGGTAACCTTAACGTAGGCTGGTCAAAAGCCTACGTAATGATCGTGAGCAGTGATAAGTAGCGAAAGCAGAAGAAATGAAAACTTTGATAGGTAACAGTAAACAGGTTTTCAACCTTACTAAGGAAACGAGTATTAAAAATTCAGCTGTTAGTGAAACTATCTCGGGAAAAGACAGGACTATTGTTCACTCTCAATTCAGGAGATTGGGCAGATTGACAGACAACTTTAGTGAACAGTTCAACTGGCCCAAAACAAAACATGGCATTATTCCATGAAGTCACTGATAATTGAACTCAGTCATGTTAGTAGCTGTAGACTACCTGGTCGGGGTCCGCGTGATGACCGTAACCAGTGGTTAGAGATTTTGAATGAGATACTTCAAAATTGTTTTCAAGTTGCATCCGTTCTTTGTCCCATACTAGAACGAAACGGCCGTCCAGTGGTCCCAGGTTTTCCATGGCGGTCTAGCTCCAATTGACTCATAATTTCAAGCAGTGAAATGTAAGGTTTGGTTTTATAGTTTAATTCTCCTTATCTGGACTTGAGTGCATAAATATTATAATTGTTTTGTATAATCTAATGATGGTCCAAATGATAGTATGCAAAGCATGAAATTCAAAATTTCTAGGTTTAATGGGGTATTAAATCATAAGTATACATTTATGAGGAATTCATGTCCAGGAGATATTTACTTTTTTCAATGTAAAGACTATAACACCAAAGTAATCACCAGTGCCTAGTAGAATTCTCTTATTCAGTTTTCAATTTGACTACTAGTCTGTATAACTCATCGTTTCATAAATTATGTTGAGATGCTAGGTGTTTAGAAAAAATGAAATCAACACGAAACTCTGATTGACTTAGATTTCTGCCCAACTATCTTTGATCACCTAACAAGACATAATTCACTTATATTAACCATTTCGTTAAATGTTAGTTCCTTGTTTATGACATTTACTTTTAGTATTTAAATACACAAAGTATAGATGAGAAAATCTTTTCTTTTCTTTTTTTCAATCTAAAATTACCATGTTTCCATAAACTGTCTGCTTAAAGTTTTCTTTTAACTTCTATTGGCTGACAATAACATATCTGAAGAGAAATTAATTTATATTACTCCGTCTTTTTTGTGCTTACTAAAAACTAGACCATACAGTATAAGTCAACCAGGTGGAAGTAAACTGACTATGGCTTTTATTATTATTACTATCACTTATTATTATTACTGTTATTATTATATGGGATTATCTGAATTTAATACAGTAATCAATCTTTCTTTTTATTATCATAAATTTGTGTATGACGTCATTTAGATATAATATTACTTATTATGAAATTATTCGGTCAATTAATTGAATGAGTTTTTACGTAATACATTATGCTATATAGACAAATGAATTTCAATTAAATAATTTTATCTTAATTGTATAAAATTTATTGAAAATTTTCCAGTTTTACTGATAATATTCATTAAAATAAAAGAATTTAAGGATAATTTTTTCATTATAAACTGATAGTAACTAAATAATTTTTGAAACATAAGTGGGGTTAACATGCAATAGATAGTTTGTTCCATTTAAAGAATATAGTAGACATTAAGGGTTTGAAATAAGGTGGTAATATATCGAGAACATTTAAACATTAAATTCTAATTTAATGGTTTAAAGTTATCGTGATAGATACTGAACCATGAGGTTATAGATTTGTTATTGTCTGTAGTTATTGGTAAACACTCTTGAAGAGTTTTATACTTGGAAAAAGTCGTTAATGAATTTTCTGGTACATGTGATGAAAACTCGCCCTCACCTTGTACAAGATGTATTGCTAAATCAAATTTTATTAAGTCTAGAGTTTGCTGCAAGCCCGATTAGTCCTAAGTGAATAACTTTACAATTTCTAGCACTCATAAAAACTAGGTGACAAAATAGACAGAATAACGAAAGACTTTTACGTTACTTAGAAACAACAGCAACAATGTAATCTCAAACCCAATCTAAGTATAAGAAAATGACTTGTGACCCACCTGACATTATGGTGGTGTTTGATTACCCTGTGTTTGCTTGACCTGTAATTGTTACAAATATTCTTTGTCTTTCCTGATCATGATAACACCTTGAATACTTATTTTCGTCAAGTTTTCATTTCTAATTACGTTGATATTATCTATTAAAACGTTTAATATTATCGATTCAAGTGACTGTGTTTTTTCATACCATCTTCAAATACTTTTATTATTATTACTATTGATATGATTAATTTACGGTTGTTCTTTGGCAATAACTACCAGTTTATTCATATTTTCTACTATAATCATGACAAATGATATATTTCCTATATTCATCTAGGTCATGATCTCTCGTTATCGCTTATTCCATTCATCTATGAATTGGACTTGCGTGAATATAAAAAGTGATCATAAATATTTTTCACTACATAATGTTTTGCCCACTACATACAAATTACATTTTAAATACATATCCTTTAATTTTAATAGTTGAGATTATGAGCCAATTGAAGCTAGACCACCATGGAAAACCTGGAAGCACTGGACAGTCGTTTCGACCTATTGTGGGGCTCCTCAACAGTGAGCACCCACGAGCCGCTTAGCGAGAATCGAACCCAGGACCTATCAGTCTCGCGCGCGAACCCTTAACCTCTAGACCACTGATCCGGTATACAATGTCTAACTTCAACTAATCCACGAAATTCAGCGATACATCCACTTTTGACTTCAGTGAGTTACTATCTCGTAACATATTCTTTACTTATAAAAATCGGTACGTATGTTGAAAACTTAAAGTACACGAAATGAAATCAATTGACTTCATCCCGCAATGTTTATTTTCCTGGATTTACAAAGGTTTATTAGTAAACAGATTACATAAAAAATTAATAAAATGAAGAATAAAAAACAAAATATCAAGCAATCTAATGTGAAAACAATTAAGTCAGCGAATGAAGTAAATAGAACGTTAAAGAAACACCATAGTTACTATAATACATGAAAGTTTTTCAAAGTAAAGGGTATTTAATCGATATCTGTTCCTGTTCACATAACTGAGACCGAAAACTTTTAATAGAAGAGACTTCTGCAAAACTAAATGGTTTAATTTTGAAAACATGTGCTCACTAGTGACTAGCTTCGTGAGGGAATTCTCAGAGTTCTAGTGAGAAGCCATGATCAGTGGAGCTAATCCATGTCGGGTAAAGACAGGTATCTGCCTCAGTACAATGGAAGATAGACGCGCAACTTCGTGGATTGGTTGATGTTAAACACTAAAACCACTGGATACCGGCTCAGTGGTCCAGTAGGTTAGGCATTTACGCGCGAGACTGAAGACCCTGGGTTCGAATCCCACGAGAAGGATCGTGGATGAGCACTGCTGAGGAGTCCCACGATAGGACGAAACGACCATCTGGTGCTTCCAGGTTTCCAACGGTGGTCTAAGATCAATCGGTTCATGATCTCAATCAAAACTTAATAATCTCCACAACCCCTATACTGACATTTTATGTTGATTGTTAAACAATCAGCCAGTTATCTCATTTGTAAATAATATTACTTCTTTTCGGATATACGTTTTCCGGAACATAATCAGTAATACATGTTTTTTCGAAAAAAGCAACATTTACTAGAGAGAAAAAGCAATCCAGTACAATATCAATTATTCTTGACATCTCACTAGTTATTCGGATTATGTTAACAATAACTAAATGATACCTGAAAGCTCATATTAAACAAGACTAATCAGTTTGTACATTTTAATTAAATTATGTTACAAGTATATATGTGCATAACTAAACATTTTCTCTATTATACTAAACTATTAACAACAGAATAGTCTATTTCTTAAGTACTATATCATTTAATTTTTACAATTTGTGAACGTCTATAAGTTGTCTATATTTATATCGTTTTGGTTGTGTCAATCTAGATTCTGCTAGTTAATTATGTTAAAGTATTTTCCCGCTCTTGTACTTATGTATTATGAGTTTGTTCACATATACACACTCAAATTCACTCACTTGTTCAGCCAAATATACTAAATATAGTGAAATATTTTCGTTCTTTATTCTAAGTTGTTTTTTTATTGGATGACAGTTTGTTTTCTTTTTCATATAAAGAAAATATTGTTAATATATACATCTATCTGTCAAGAAGTTGTAAATAGTATTGCCTTCATCAATTTCTTGATCTATTTGTCTATTCATCTATCTACCAATATATACGTATATATCGTCTTAGTTGGTAACGGTCAAAGTTTGAAAACACAACTCATCTGCAAGTTAAACTCAAGTACTTAAGTTTTTCATGTTAAATTTGAGTTGCTGAAAGTAATTTGATGATTTAAGTGATCAAACTCAGATACCTTTTAATATACTGCATTCCTCATCTAATATCACTTTTGTGGACCACTAACTCGACTTCCAATTCGTCATCTCCTCAGGTTGTGATGATATTCTTTTCACAGAAACATAAGGAAATACATCTCCAAAATTAGTTGTCACTGAAAGCATAATCATTATTTAATTAGTTAATTTTCTGAAGAATTTTTAAAAGTACTAGTGCAATCCAACTACTAACCACATCAAAAAGCGATTAGTACTAAGGTGAAATAACCTTCTAATGCTTTCTGGTTTTCAACTAGATGTCAGTGATTATGATGAGAATATTTTTTAAAAAATCAAGCATTTCTTTTATATAATCACTTAAATAGAAAATAATTTGATTTTAAATGGAAGCTGTTATGTTCGATGACCTACTATGTTCAATACGTGGGACGGTGTTATACTTTTGACATAGGCTCATCTGTCCTACGTTCCGTCGTATGCACAGAGGGTATCATCCCTCGTCCATTTCCTTAGAAGTTTTAAACTCCAATGCCCTCTGATTTGTAATTTGGGTTTCTGGTTGTTTTCATTCTAGTGTGAATAATCTGAAAAATGATCACATTGAATAAACTATGTTAACTATCTCCAAATCATCCAAAACACCATACCAAATATTTATTTATGCTGCGAATTGAGATTACTTATCTTCTTACCATTTCCACTGTTAATGCTACTTACAGCGAACTCGAATTTTGTATAAAATCAAGAAAAAAACACTTGAATTGATCGTGATATCAAGCCGAAAAACCCTTAATATTAGTACAGTGTAAATATATCATGATATCAAAGCTCAGTGTGCTATACTTTTAGTGGTGATAGTCCTAATATCAGGAAACTACTCTTTTCTAAAATATTTGTCTTTATTTAAACAATTATTATTAAAACATTTAAATCAGTCGACAAGTATTTAGTATTTTTAAATTATGACTTCATAGAGACATTTACTGAAGTTATACAAGTATCATTTCAGTCAAAAGCTTAATAGCTCAACACCATCACTAATTTGATATGTCTATCCTCTCACTTTTTTTACATTTGGAGCCTAACATTGATCGTCTCATGAAGGAAATATTTATGTAAACAGTACGTTGTGACAATTTTAAAATTAACATTTCGATAGACTATGATAGTGTTGAATCTATTTGTCATTAGATAGACTAAAGTATTTGACACAAGTGCAGTTTCTGTATTTGTTTCGTATTTCTATACTACCACCTCCCCTCCTCTAACACATAAACACGCATAGAAAAGACGTAAAATAAACCCATTAGGAACTATTGGTTTCAATGTGAAAGAATAAAAAACAACGACAACTGTCACTCATCAGTTGTCAGAACAAAATTTTATACATAACATGACGGTTTTGTACTGAATTTGTTAAAGTAAAGTAAATGAAGAAAAGAAGAGTATTAGAAAAGTTAATTTATACTCATTATTCAGTGCTTTGTTGAATTTGTCTTTTTCTCATCCATTATTTTTTTCTTTTAACATTATATTTTCATAAAAAGTCTGATACTTTAACTGATATATCTTTGTAGCTTAGGAATACACTGATAAGTTTAGTCAGCTATCCGGTTACTAAATGCTAATAATAGTAATAATAATAATAATAATAATAATAGGATTAACATATGTTCATTCAAATATATAAGTTATTCTCTTATATAACAATATTGTCATTCAGTAACAACCATATGGAAATAACAGCAGAAATAACAACAGAAATCACCGTCTGTAAATATGCATTATTTAAAGAAAAACTATATTGACTGGTAATTAAGTGAAATAAGCAGAAAATATTTATTTAGTAGTATGTTTAATGTGTAAATCTAAAGTGAATAACGTTATGTATATAAATTGATTTTTAAGACAAATGTTATTTAAAAAGTGAGTTGAAATGATAGTCGAATTTCAACCAATGATCATCACGCACATTTGATATTCTGTCTACTGAATCATTCACCAATTGAACACCAACTGAGATCAGTCGGTAACGAATATGTCTTACAATTAGTATATTGTGGAAACTAGGATTTAAGAAGTCATATATTACATAGTGAATAATACCTGGTTAGTATTCAACTGTGGTTTTCTACTTTTAGAAGTTGGAATGTCGTATTTTTTATGCTTGGTCACTGAGATCACCGATTTAGTAATATACACACCGAATTTACTTCAATATCCCAATCGAACAGTGAAATCCCGCAATTACAGTAAGTCAGTAAATTCAGTGATATAAATGTTGAAAAGTTTCCGTCAAACCTAAATGTTTTTGGTCCCATCACCGGTTAGGTTACAAATGCACACTTCTAAGTAGTTTCATATGTCAATAAAACAGCTGCCGGATATTTCCTGGCTTTCATTAGTTGTAATCAAAGTCAGTCCGCGATGCAAAACAAAAAATTCACCAATAACCTACAATAACAAATGACTGATCAACAATAAAACTGAGAAAGAAAAAATCAACCAATGATAATTTGTCTCAGTTTTTTGACATATTTTGAACAGTTTTTTTCATCTTACTTCACTACTTCATGAAGAGGGTTTTATGGAATAAAGAATTAATGGTCCCAATCAATGATAAAACTTTATACATTCATTTGTGAAGGATTAGATGATGTACAAATTAATTTAGACTTCTCACAGTATTTATAAACCTCTTCAGTTCACTTTGTATGTTCGTATATTTTACTCTATTCTTTGCAAAATTAATCATATTATCTTGTACCATTACTTATTTCCTTTCTTAGTTAATATAATTGAATTCAACTCTCTCCTATGAATTTATATTCGAAATGTTAAATTTCACGTTGACCAATACCTCCAGATAATTTAATTTATAGAGTAGGAATAGATTATATATTGATTTCTGAATTTCAATATATGATCAGAAAAATATTATTTCTCAATTGCGTCAGGAATTTATATTTTGGGTATGAAACAATGTAATTAGTTCATATTTAACTTTATTTATCTACACAAAAATCGTTGGGTTCTCAAGGAAATATGTAGGAAACTTACAGTGAATTGTAGACTTTGTTTTCTATATTGTGGTATGCACAATATAGATTAATATTTTTTAATAGACTTAAACCAGTGGTCTTCAAATTACAAACATGGTTATCTCTGTTAAGCCAAGATATGCCAACTATTGACTACCACTATTCGTATTTAAAACAACAAGCTTTTCAACCGTGGTTGATGCGAATAAACAGAGCAGTCAAACTACCATTGAAGTACGAAAAAAATTTGGTATCTTTCTATATACCAACATTTCAGACAGAAAAGGTATTATACTCAAATCTATCACTATGTTCACTGAAGTAATTTTGGTAAATTTGAACCCAATAAATACATTTTAATATCAATACAATAATGTAAACGGTACATTTATTAGACATCTGGCAGCAAAAAAATCTAAGAACAGTATATTGTATTTTTGATTTGCTCTACTTATTATTATTATTATTATTATTATTATTATTATTATTATTATTATTATTATTATTATTATTATTAGTGGCTTTATTCAGCATTATATTTTTTGGTACAATATAGAATTCTCAGGACAAAGTATTTCAACAACTTTCCCTTTCTTATTTCTTGATCAGTTATTGCGATAAATATTGAGTGGTCGCCAGTTAGATGTTAGTGGTTCAGGAATCGACATCTGATAAATGTATATCCTTTTCGATGCATATTGCCAGTAACCATGATGTCTCTGATTGAGCGAAATGTTGTAAACTTTTCACAACCGCACCTGAATAGTTTATGAGACTAATGGGCATAATGATGGGTTAAAACAAACAAGAAAACAGATAACTTGTTGAAATATCCAGATGACAGGAACAGGTAGCCCAGATATTCAAGATGGCCGCCTGTGAGTCTGTTGAAACCACACTTAGGAAACATTACAGTATACCTATTTCGATAGTTTAACAGATTAGGAAGACACATATTTCCATATATATATGGACATGAGGTCAGAAATCTTATCACGTAGAAAATAACTTTGCTAAAATGACACCAGCCAGAATAAACGAATTAAACCATTTAAAATCTGTCCTCCAAGTTGAAAGATCTTCATTCAGAGGAATTACGACGCCTAGTGGTAAAAGCCCAAATTTATCGGAAGCCATGGGGCCGATGCCCCTTCTAACAAACAGAGCAACAATTTTTATAAGTACACGGAACGTCCGGACAATGTGGACGAAGATGCTGCACGAAGAGGAAAATGCTCCATACGTTCAGGGAGTTGCGCTAATGCCACCCAAACAATCACGATATGCACTTATTGAGTGAGAATCTCATGGATTCGGGATCTACCTGATAAAGATCAGTTTTATGACAGGCTGCAATCAATCATAACAAAGTGCACAGAAAAAGAACTCACCATCCGCATGCGGAACCTAAATCTCACAGTCTAAATGGACAACACAGGGTATAAACATATCGTGGGTAGACATAGACTGATTAGGAGAAAGGAACGAGAATGGTGACAGATTTGCAAACTTATATGCACTCAACAAAATAGTTGTAGGTGGCATCAAATACTCCCACTAACACATAAACAAAGCTACATGGATCTCTCTGGATCACACTGTAGAGAATCAGATCCATCATATTTGGACGTATAAAATATTAAGAAGGTCAATGAAAGATATGAAAACCATGTAAGAAACTGTTATATCTTCAAATCACCCCCTTGGTAGTTGCCAAGATGAAACTGATGTCAAAGAAACACTGGACAACTGGGGGAACAGAATTACCAAGTTTCAATACGGCCTTCCTTCAAGATACTAACAAACTCAACGAATTCAAGATAGCTCTCAACAACAGGTTCAAAGCCTTACGAGGTCAACTCAAAGAAAAATAAACTACAATGAAGGACATTTGGGAAGACATAAAAGAAGCACTAACTTCAACGTGTCAAGAGTTTCTGGGAAATAACAAGCACCATCATAAGGAATGCATCTCTATGTAAACCATGGTTATAATTCAAGAAAGGAAGAACAAGAAGACAGCAATTAACAACAGTCGAACAAGAACAGAAGGAGTCAAGGCACAAGCTGAATACACGAAAGCAAACGAGCAAGTGGAGAGGGGCATTAGAGCAGACAAGCAAAACGCAAACCAATCACTGAGATTCAAGAACAGTGGAACAGATGAGTAGACCATTTTGAGGAACTCTAGAATAGACCAGCTCCATTGAATATACCAGACATCGAAGCAGCACACACAGATCTTCCTATAGATGTCAATCCACCAACGATCGAAGAAATCAGGATGGCTGGTCATCAGACAAATCAAGTGCGGGAAAGCAGCAGAACCTGACAATATACCAGCTGACACACTGAAGTAAGATATTGAAGTAACTACAAACATGCTTCACCTTCTATTCAAGAAGATTTGGCAGGAAGAACAAGTGCCCACAGAGTGGAAAGTAAGAGAAATCATCACAACAACAACGAGAGGAGATCAGAGCAAATATGAAAACTACAGAGGAATCACACCACCATAAGTACCAGGAAATGTTCTCAACAGAGTGTTGCTGAACCGAATAAAAGACACAGTTGACTCCCAACTTCGAAATCAGCAGGTTGGATTTCATAAGGATCGCTTATGCACAGACCAAATCACCACACTACATATCATCTATTAACCATCAATTAAACGGAACTCGTCACTATACATCAACATCCACGACTAATAGAACGCTTCTGACAGTGTAGATAGGAGAATAATATAGAAACCTGTCCGTCACTATGGAGTTCCTGAGAAGATTGTCAACATTATATGGAACTCATACAACGGACTACAGTGAAACGTCGTTAATAGAGGACCACTGACAGATGCATTCCAAGTGAGGACCAGAGTCAGACAAGGTTGCCCACTCTCTCCCTTTCTGTCTCATCTGGTGGTTGACTGGATTGTGAAGACATCGACATCTGAGGGAAAGCACGGACTACATCGAACAGCTTGCATACAACTAGACGGTTCGCACCCCGCAAGTCAACTAACCGTTCTAGCCAATACACACCAACAAACGCAGATCAAGACAACTAGTGTAGCAGCGGTCTCTGCATCAGTAGGTCTCAACATACACAAGGGAAATAACAAAATCATCAAATACAACACGGAATACACAAACACAATCACACTTGATGGAGAAACTCTGGAAGAGGTGGAATCTTTCACGTACAGGGACAGCAACATCGATCAACGTGGAGGATCTGATGCAGACGTAGAGGCGAGGATTGGCAAAGCAAGGACATCATTTCTACAATCGAAGAACATATGGGATTCAAAACAACCGTCAACCAATATCAAAGTCACAATCTTCAATACAAATGCCAAGACAGTTCCACTGTAAGGAGCTAAAACTGCGAGAACTACTACAATCATCATCAAGAATGTGCAAGTATTTATAAATAGTTGTCTACGCAAGATACTCAACATCCATTGGCCGGATACCATCAGTAACAGCCTACTATGGGAGGTAACAAACCATCTCCCAGCTAAAGAGTAAATTAGGAAATGAAGCTGGAGGTGGATAGGACATACATTGTGGAAACATCAAAGTGTCTTGCTGTATGCTAGAAAAAATCAGCACAACAATTTTTCCGATTAGAACAGGTTAATTAAAGATAGGCGGAAAAAAGTTTGCCAATCAATAAATAATGACTCGATTCAGTCCTGATTATTACCAACTATATTGTATGAACCCGCACAACTTAAAATGGGGATTAGATGACATTGATAGAAAAAATCTGAGGATATGTTTCGAGTGTTGAATGTTTGTTTGTTGTACTAAAGAGAGTAACTACAATCATTATTGAGAATAAAACACGGTAGTTCAGATTTAAATTTGACATTTAAAACCCTAAGTAATACATCAGTTAGAGATCTTTGGATCTTTGTAAGAGATAGGTCAGTGATTAAGGAGTTCAATGTTCAGCATCTAAGTGACTGGTTTGAGCACGACTCCATCTTATTCGAATTAACTAACTGGGTGGTAGTATCTCTATACTTCAAACACTGAGTGATGCTCGAAGCCAACTGAACGGAAACGGAAAGGAGGAAGTTCAAAGAACACACTGAAGTGAGAATTAGATGTAGACGTGAAAAGAATGAATAACAACTGGAAAGAATCGCCCAAGACAGGGTTGGATTGAGTGTGACGGTGGGCGACCTGTTCCCCACGACGAAGGCTAACGAGCGTAATTATGTAAATAAGTACAGTATATATATATATATATATATATATATATATATATATATATATATATATATATATATATATATATATATATATATAACCGCATAAAGTGGAAATACCGTTAAATATTCCGTAATAATTTTTATTAAAAAGATAAATACAGTCCCATTCATTCATCCTATGTGTTCATGTTCTTACAAGATTTTCTTTTTGTTATATGTTGTGACCGCCGATTAGAGGGCAGTGAATTTCGATCGGACCAATGACGCGTAAAATACGTACGAGCAGCCTAGAATTCTGATTGGTCCTGCTTTCCGCCTAGCCCAGCCACTTAAGTCCAGAAGGCTAATATCAGGCTCTGCAATACGAATCATTATATTTCAAACATACTGAGTTTATATACCAATCAAACAGACCACAACGTAGCATAAAATAGAAAATAACTTTCGTACAAAATTTGGCCAAATGTGGCTGTGAATGTGGGAGGCATTGACTAATAAACAAGGCGTAATTCAAGAATGGTAAAACGTATAATAATGGTTCATAAGTCAAAATAAAGCTTCTAATAACAGAAACATGAATATGAATAGTTTAGTTATTTAACAATTATACGATAAAAATATACGTTTAGTATTGGTCCACAAATGGATCCCAAAATTACCATTCATTATTCTTGTCGGGACATAACACTTTTATAATTGAACTAATTAGATAATTAACTATCTTGTAATGTGATCATCTAATATCTGTTTATAAATTGTACTAGTTCATAAAAATAAAAAAGACAAACATAATTTCCTAATATTTTAAATATTTCCTTTAATTAAAATATTAAAAATTTATAATTAGTTAAACTTTTTTTCATTTTATTAAATTGAATTTAATTGAAGATAATTTTAAAGAAAAAAAGAAAGAAAAAAACGGTTTATCTTTCATGAAATCAATTGAGAAATAATTTTGATAATTTGATTTACTTTTTTATTTTTGTGAGTAAAAAAATGTTGACATGGAGATTTTTCAAATATGACACATTTTTTCATATTCTATTTTTTTTTTCTTTTTAATTTATTACAAATGAACATTTCCCCTTTTCATTGAGCTATGAATTTTAACACATAATCAATATTAACAATTCAGTATTTAAGAAATAAACGAAGCATCTCAAGGTTTTGATTTATTTAGTGAATTCCCTTTTTTTTAAATAAAAAAAATTAGGGAATATGCTTTTCGTTAAGTGATTTGATATAGTTATTACAAAATATTAAATCTACACATCATACTAGTTGATATTCGTATAGAGTTCTACAAAAATTCTAACTTCTTGGGTTTAGTGAAAACTTCACCATTCACTGTCATAATTGAAGACGATGTAGCAAAACTATTCAGATAGTAATTGATGTTATATGGGATATAATTTTATTTATATTAACTGATTTGACTACTATTCAACTGATTAACATCAAAACATTGTTTATAGTGATATTTTTTTCACTTAGACTTCAATTTAATCAACAGAATACCATAATCAGTAGGTATCAAACATGAAGGAATTTTTAAATATTTACGTTCAGTTATTGTTACATTGCTGTACTTTTAATTTACTGCTATGACACTGTCTGTATGAAACTATGTTAAATTATCCCAGTGTGTTAAAAAGATTTTGAAAATAGTACTGATCACCTTACATTTTAATACTTTAACATGACTACAATATTCTCTGATTTCAGTTTTCTGTTTTGTTTTACACTATCAAACAGTCGCATAAGTAGTGAGTGGTTATACATAAAAATATAATGAGTTGTGTGCTTAGTAGATATTGTTCAGTCGTTAAAATTCTTCATATATCAGTTACAAAGTTAGGGGACAACATGAAAGACATCTAGTCAACAATTCTTGTGAATGGCTTTTATTTGTCAAGACGAAAAAACAAACAAACAACAAGAATATAAATGAAATGAATTGGTTTAAATTAATTGAATTTTTATGCTTATTTAGAGAAAAATAAATGGAAACTATTCCTTAATTAATTAACCAACTAATTAGTTAATCATTGAATTGATTAATTAATTAATTAACTAATCAGATGATTAATTCATTAGTTAATTGGTTGTCTACACTAATTGTATGCAATTAATTAATTTTATGTCATTATTTTAAAAATACCTTTTCTAGAAATAAAAACAACTCTTTCAAAATGAATTAGCATTTTGCTTATGGTCACCACCATCATCAAACATACACATATGTATCGATACACATATACAAACATACATATATACAACAGACAGACGCATGCACATATGCACATAACTATATATATATATATATATATATATATATATATATATATATATATATATATATATAAGTAAAGAGGAATTAAAAGTATATAAAGATAATCTGCTTTGAATTTAATTTAATTTTTTTAGGAACTGACAGTGAGAATAATCAATGGAACCAGAGGATGACGAAACAGTAGTGTATTACAGATCTTAATGAAGAGGATGATAATGACGACAACGATGATGACGACTTCTTTCATAATCTGAATTATGTTCGTTTTAAACGATTATATATAACGAAAGTTCTAACTAACATCGTTAATTTATGTTCACATAATCTATGGCATATCAGTGTGAAGAAAGGTTTATTTGTTTCTTGTTTTAAACAGACTTTTTATTTTCATATTACAATAAAACATTAATGAAACTAGAACAATTTAGGAAATAATAATAATAATCATAAAAAAATTGTATTCATAATGATTTAAAATGATAAATTAGTCATTTTCATTTTGTGTGTCCTAGTGTCTGTACATATAGAATAAATGCTGGGGAAAAATTTGAAAGAACTTATTCAGTGACTAATACTCACGATTACCCCCTCCCAAAGAAAAAATATTAAAAAAAACGCACAATCAGTAATACATGTTTTATAGATAATTTCCATAAAACTTTTAAACAACAGTTTTTATATTATTAGTCTAAAAATCAAATAAAACAAACATTGGATTATTCTGAATCTTAACAGGTGATTGTTTGCTTCTACTTTAAATACTTCTGAATCAATTAGCTTATTTATAAAATATTAAAATTCCCAGTCTTGTAATTTAATTATAATGAATATGTACAGTGTAGAACATATAACACATAACTATATCACTAGGGAGGATTATATTGATCAGTGTTACAGAACTTTATAATCTTAGATAATTCATAATAAACTGATGTGTCCAGCACTTGATTAATCTCCATTACCTCAGACATTTTTTCATAAGATTCTACCTTGCAGACTTCAGTCGAGACAGTACGAAACTATATATATCCCAACATTATAACGATAAAACGTCCTGATGAACTGATTCTCTTATAATCCGATTGTTTTTCAGCAATGAATTACGTATATTGATTGAATCTTAGATGTAGATTAGAACGCAAACATACGAATTCTTTAAATAGTCGTTATTTATTTATTTAAACACATAAATATTGGTACAAGGAGGCACTAAATAGATATGCACCCGGGTGCCCAAAACGAAGCAGGTGGTTTTTTTAGGGGTACACGCCCGGAGCCTTTGACTTAAAGGTCTAATCCACAAGGCAGTGGAACATCGTAAGGAGATGCAGTCCCATGGTAGACGAAAATCAACAATAGATTCATACGCCATTTGTTCCTTCAGGGTCCTGGGGCCCATGTACATCATTGGTTTTTCAACTCCCCTAAGTGGATCCTCCGTATCTACCAACCCGGTTAAAGCGCCGGACATTCGCTTTTCGTCCTCTCGATTTCGTAAACAACACCCCCGCCGCGAGAAAGCAGTGAGTAGGACTTCGATGGCAGTGGTTGTATGCACGTGGCCACTTGAGAGCATTTGGAGAGGGGGAGTTGACTCTCCCCACCGTCGACCATATCAGGGCATTTGAAGGCTTAAATAGTCTTATTCCAGATAAACATAGAGTTTATGAAACGATGGGTCCCCAAATCGTCCAGAACATGTAAACATATTTCTAAGAAAGTGTAATTATACAACATTCATTTCAATTCAATATGATATTTGCTTAATATAATGTTTTATTTTAGTCTGAGATTTATTCTGTATAAAATTCTTTATTTATTTAGTATGAATTTCATTCAGTATAAAATGCAGCTTCTTGTGAATTCTGTGTAAAAAAATTTTTCTATTTTCTCCTATTTCCGTTATATTTAGTATTTGCTAACTAATAATCAAATGTCAGTCAAATCGATACATTGGTAGGTGTGTTTCAGTTAAACTGGTTATCATATTTTTAGGAGATCTGTTTCTACCGTAAGTTTAGTCCCATTCTTTGAATTATGCGAATCTCACAGTTTACAGTAGTAGGTATCAATTTTTCTCCGTTATAACACTAATTAGTAAATTCCGAAAATTATTTGCTATTACAGATCTATATTATTTACACTGTATTCATAGATCTCATATGAAATATTTAAATATTTTAATTATAATGTATTTAGGACAACAAAGTGAGGTTTAAAGAAATTTCACAATTTTAGCCAGTTTTATTTCATCAAATAAAAACCACTACTGTGTAATTAGTCCATAATTTGATCTGTTCAAAGAAAGAACAGCAGTATACAGATAGAAGAAACGACAGTTAACACATTAATTACGTCAAGTAGAATTTGATACATGTCAAGTATTTATTCATTGAATGAACTTGTGAATACAATAAACCAAGGTAAATGTACAAATGGAAGAAATTAGATATCATTCGAAATTACAGTTTATTTATTAGTTATAATAACAAAATTTCGAGAAATTAAAAATAGTTTTTTTGAATAAATTGAGAAATACAAAGAAAATATACTGTGGAACGCGCAATAAATTAACAGCAGGTAGGCGTGTAAGTCCTTGACCCATAACTAGGTTAAAAGTTAAATAATAGTAGTATTGGTGCACGGAAATTGGTAATAATGATGTAGTATACAGAGTATATGATTTCATTGGTTATCTGTGCACTATTATCATCAACATAATGTGGTGATACTTCTTGAGTTTATCGGTATATATATATATATATATATATATATATATATATTACATGAAAAGTTATAACCATTTACTTTTTTACTATAAATAAAATCTGTAGATGAGTTACCTCCCATTGTAACTGTATTAGTCTAAAAAAAACAAACAGAAAACATCACATGATAAGACTTATTTTTTGAAAAGAAAAGCAACAATTCAAGACAACCAATCTATCAATTTGTTAAAGAATAAAGCCTTTATCGATTCGTTACATTAGAGAATCAATATTATCATGATAATTATGAGCTATTGATTTCCCGTTCAGTTTGAATATACAAAGAAAAAAATCAATGCATTTTGTTTATGTAATAGTAATAATAATAATAATGTAGTGATTAATAATCTCTATCCATTATTCTTTATATCCTCACATAAAACCCACTTTAAAAATATCATTGCTGAAGTATTGATTCCTTCCCGAATATTACAATACGCTTGTTAGATACCACACAAAGATGACTATTAAAGTGACTACTGATTTTATATTATATAGAGTGATATAAATTAAACTTTGTAATGATCTATTTTATGGAAAAAAATGATGAAACAGAAGTAAACCTTAGTAGATCAATTAAAATATGAATGAATTAACCGTTGATAAATGTTCACTGAAATTATATCACATGTGTAATAATCTGTAAATACTAGCTTGTTATTTTTTTATTTTTAAGACATTTCACTAACAGTCAATCATAAATATTCTTTTTTTTGTTTATTTAACTCATTTACCAGGTGATAGACAGATTTGTGCAGTTGGCTTCGAGCATCACTCAGTGTTTGAAGTATAGAGATACTACCACCCAGTTAGTTAATTCGAATAAGATGGAGTCGTGCTCAAACCAGTCACTTAGATGCTGAACATTGAACTCCTTAATCACTGACCTATCTCTTACAAAGATCCAAAGATCTCTAACTGATGTATTACTTAGGGTTTTAAATGTCAAATTTAAATCTGAACTACCGTGTTTTATTCTCAATAATGATTGTAGTTACTCTCTTTAGTACAACAAACAAACATTCAACACTCGAAACATATCCTCAGATTTTTTCTATCAATGTCATCTAATCCCCATTTTAAGTTGTGCGGGTTCATACAATATAGTTGGTAATAATCAGGACTGAATCGAGTCATTATTTATTGATTGGCAAACTTTTTTCCGCCTATCTTTAATTAACCTGTTCTAATCGGAAAAATTGTTGTGCTGATTTTTTCTAGCATACAGCAAGACACTTTGATGTTTCCACAATGTATGTCCTATCCACCTCCAGCTTCATTTCCTAATTTACTCTTTAGCTGGGAGATGGTTTGTTACCTCCCATAGTAGGCTGTTACTGATGGTATCCGGCCAATGGATGTTGAGTATCTTGCGTAGACAACTATTTATAAATACTTGCACATTCTTGATGATGATTGTAGTAGTTCTCGCAGTTTTAGCTCCTTACAGTGGAACTGTCTTGGCATTTGTATTGAAGATTGTGACTTTGATATTGGTTGACGGTTGTTTTGAATCCCATATGTTCTTCGATTGTAGAAATGATGTCCTTGCTTTGCCAATCCTCGCCTCTACGTCTGCATCAGATCCTCCACGTTGATCGATGTTGCTGTCCCTGTACGTGAAAGATTCCACCTCTTCCAGAGTTTCTCCATCAAGTGTGATTGTGTTTGTGTATTCCGTGTTGTATTTGATGATTTTGTTATTTCCCTTGTGTATGTTGAGACCTACTGATGCAGAGACCGCTGCTACACTAGTTGTCTTGATCTGCGTTTGTTGGTGTGTATTGGCTAGAACGGTTAGTTGACTTGCGGGGTGCGAACCGTCTAGTTGTATGCAAGCTGTTCGATGTAGTCCGTGCTTTCCCTCAGATGTCGATGTCTTCACAATCCAGTCAACCACCAGATGAGACAGAAAGGGAGAGAGTGGGCAACCTTGTCTGACTCTGGTCCTCACTTGGAATGCATCTGTCAGTGGTCCTCTATTAACGACGTTTCACTGTAGTCCGTTGTATGAGTTCCATATAATGTTGACAATCTTCTCAGGAACTCCATAGTGACGGACAGGTTTCTATATTATTCTCCTATCTACACTGTCAGAAGCGTTCTATTAGTCGTGGATGTTGATGTATAGTGACGAGTTCCGTTTAATTGATGGTTAATAGATGATATGTAGTGTGGTGATTTGGTCTGTGCATAAGCGATCCTTATGAAATCCAACCTGCTGATTTCGAAGTTGGGAGTCAACTGTGTCTTTTATTCGGTTCAGCAACACTCTGTTGAGAACATTTCCTGGTACTTATGGTGGTGTGATTCCTCTGTAGTTTTCATATTTGCTCTGATCTCCTCTCGTTGTTGTTGTGATGATTTCTCTTACTTTCCACTCTGTGGGCACTTGTTCTTCCTGCCAAATCTTCTTGAATAGAAGGTGAAGCATGTTTGTAGTTACTTCAATATCTTACTTCAGTGTGTCAGCTGGTATATTGTCAGGTTCTGCTGCTTTCCCGCACTTGATTTGTCTGATGACCAGCCATCCTGATTTCTTCGATCGTTGGTGGATTGACATCTATAGGAAGATCTGTGTGTGCTGCTTCGATGTCCGATGGAAGTAGAAAGCTTCCCATTTCGCTTCTTATCATGACTTTTAAGTTTCCTCTGTAAAAACCTAAACATGATTTTTTTTTCAAAAAATCACAAACTCATATAGATAAATATATCACAAAACAAAAGTGTGAAGAAAGGAGAAGCAGATGCAAATTTACGTTGCATTTTAAGTAGATCGATATAACACACCAATGAAAAGTATTTTTAAATCGATTTGCTTTACATCGACACATAGTATAAATTTTTTTAATAATTATTATTGAACCAAGCCTACCAATACTAGATTAGTCAATCATTTATGAATATAATTTGGGCCAAAAATACAGGTGATTTACTTTGTTACATACTGGACCCATTTCCTGACAGGTTTCATCTCACGATTTCTGTTGAAAGTGCCTCATGATTGTTATGATTAAATAACGATCTTAGAACATGATGTAGTAACTACCTCCCAACGAACTATTCATAATCAAAAATAATTGTGAGAGAAATAAGTCAACTAGTTAAATAACCCACATTCAAAAAGAATGTCAACTATCATGATAAGAATGACCCATCATATCATTCCATTATCTGTCACATGATAGTCCTGGCCAATTATTACGATCTAGCTCACCTTATAATTACAATCAACATCTCATTCGCCTAGTTTTTCTGATGCTAATGATGATGACGTTAGTAGCATAGAAGTTAATTTCCCTCCGTTCACTCAATATATATATATATATATATATATATATATATATATATATATATATATATATATATATATATATATATATATATATATAAACAATAGTATTCATGATTGTACTTTTTTAAATAAGTGCATTTGTTATGAACAGTACTCATCATATATATAACCATGTAATTAGTGAATTCATCAATATCGCCTAATTGAGACCATAACTGTCAAACCCCATTATTATTATTATTACTAATAATAATATTACCAAAATAAACATTCTACATCATAAAAATTGTCATCACATTATAGTTTTATTGATAAAAACTACAATAATAATAATAAATCCATTAGCTGACTGAATTGGGATAGGGTTAACATATATTCTCTTGTTCTATCTCTCTCTTGCTCTCTCTCATTTGCCATTTTCATTAAATATATTTAATAAATATTATAAAAGAGAGGAGACAAAGTTGGTGGAAGTGCAAACAGATATTGTAAAACATCAAATTTTCATTAGCGTACATTAACTCCAATTTAATTAAGCGATATTATTATTTCAAGCATTTGGTATCCACTGTATCCGGTAGAATTAATTTGGTTTTCTTGTTTATACAAGGCAATTAGGGAGCATAGCGTTAAATGCACACAAAACACATTTAATATAAATTATGTTAGTTATTCAATTAGCCTATCACATATATATACATACTTTGACGTTGAAAATATTAATTCTTTACTACTTTTTTTTTACTTCAAATTAATTCCTTGCTTCAGGATCCAAGACAATTGGATAATTTTGCAAATTGTTGTTATTCAGGTGTTTAAAGTCAGTTTGAATAAAACCTTAAGAGTTTTATGCCTCTTATGTTCACGGAAAGTCATCAATAAGGCATATTTTAATATTGAGACACAATCTATATTTTTCGACAAGAGTATAAACAAAAGTTTTTCAGTACTCTAACCAATTCACTTTGATATCCCCTTATAATTTGCTTCAGTAACAGATTGCATCCTATTACCTATAAGTAAGCTGAACATTATATTAGATTATTTGTAAACCAATTACTTTCATCTTAACATTTATGCAGTATCTGGAATAGAAAAAGAGTTGTGGTATGTTAGTGAAAATTATCAAGTTTGATACTTCACAATAATTCATCATGAGTTTCATTAGTGTGTTTATTCAGATTAAAAATCTAGTGATTAATTGTAGAGTAATCAATGGCTTGTTTTTCTATCCCTTAGCGTTGGTCGAAACTTACTCATAGAATCGCAATCTGCCAACTATGTAGTAAGCCCATTCAACCACTGTAATACTTATCTGATCACTGTAATTTAGACATTTAATCCACTACGTAATTTCTGTGTGAGTCTGATTGAGCACATATGTGCACTTCAACTTTAATCTATTCTCCCATTGGTTGTAATACACAGACAATCAATAATTTATCCATACTTGATTAACACTCAAGAATATATATGGATTTTTAACACATACACACACACTCTTGGTTACCCTGTGTACTTGCTTCCTGTACGCTTGCGGATTTTACCAATCTTTAACAATAAACTATCTCTATAAAACTGGTGTTTAGGCTTTTGAATAATCTCGAGTAAATCTATAATTCTACTAGGAGATTTAGCCTGCATTAAATACTCAGTTAACGGGACACTTTCTTGGAGTCAGATATAGGGGAAATTAGCCTTTACAGTCCACGTGATTCAATATTTCAGATTCTAAAAATCGGTGACATAAGTTCAAACCATATGAGGAACATTATTTTCCCAAAGACTGATGGTACACCTTGCTGACAAATCGTAAGTAGTATTAAACCTAGATATAGGGTTTCCTATCAATTACTACCAAACACGTCATCTTAGATAGGAATTACATTTGCTATTAATTTCAAGGTGTAATGAAAACCCATTAAATGTATTTCCTAATTACTTTTAAGTTCAGTGTTACACCAAACAAATAAACTAAGTAACTAACTCATATCAAGGTAAGTATTATATCATAAATCATTATTAATATCATGGTAATTTATCGCAATATTGATTTCCTCAATAAATTTAAAAAAAACTCAAGAGAAACAATATATCCTAAGCTGAAAATATATCAAAACAATGACTCTTTATATTTATTGTTATATCAAATCAACAGAGTTTAATTACTAAATTCAAAAAATCAATAAAGGCAAAATTCAGTACATTATGAAAAGTTTGTTTTCATCAGGACATCTAAAAGCTTTCTTTTTTGACAAAGCAAATTTAGAGTTTAATATAAATATAAAGTAGAATATAATTGATTATCAATAATCAATATCAATCCTGTATATTTTGTAAATGGAATATGTTCTACTGTTAATTTCAAGAATTAAAATACCTTCACCGAATAAGAGAGAGTGATAAACATAGTAAATCTACACATTCTTTTTAATTAATAAAAACTAACAAGTGTTTAAAGAATTGATCAAATTAAAACAGACAATCAAAACAACTCCAATTAGTATGGAAACATTAATAATATTAATAATGTTTTTTAACTGACTGTATTTGCATGGGTGCATGTTTACTTTTCAAATTTGTTTTATTCAAGTTTAAAACTCGAGTAGAAAAGATGGCTAGTGACCTATATACTTACTTACTTACTCACTTACTTACGTCTGTTAGCAGTCGTCGAGGTGAATAAGCCACCCACACCACGCTCCATCTAAGTCTGTCCTGGACAATCCTTTTCAGTTGTTTCCAGTCTCTATTCATCCTTTTATGTCTGCTTCCGATTCTAAACTCAATGTATTCTTTGGTCTCCTTTTCTGTTTCCATTCAAGATTCCAATTAAGAGCTTGCCTCGTGATGCAGTTTGATGGTTTTTACAATGTATGTCCTCTCCACTTACACCGTCTTTTCCTAATTTCTTCCTCATCAGGAAGCTGGTTTGTTTTCTCCCACAGTATGGCTGATGACAGATTTAACATATTGCCATTTCATGATTACATTCTACAAAAGAAAAAATACTAAAATTGTATCGATTTGAGCATGAAGTCGATTGAATCTATTAGTTAAACTAATTAACCAATTTTATAGTTCAATAATGTTGATCATATTTGTTAACTGTTCATGTAATCAAGTGTATGATAATGTGGTGTGTTTTGAGAATTCCATAACTAAAAAAATTTTAAGAAATCTTTTGAAAGCCCGAACTTGATTGTTCCACTCATGGTTTTCATCAGTGACTAACTTAGATTCAAAACAGCCGATGAAAAAAAAACTAGGAAGCTATGGATAGCCGTTTTGTTCTAGTGTGAGGCTCCTTGAAAGTGTTCATTCACAACCCCACATTGGATCGAACCCAGGACCATCAAACCTAGAACCGAACGTTCAACGTTTATACCACTGGGTTGACACACAATGATCCATACATTTCATGTTTTCAATCGATCGCTTATTTGTTTGATAAGAAAGACTTATCTGGAAGAAAAACAAAAATTTGAATGAAATGACATTAATTCATTTTATTTCACTAAATTCTCATCACAAATGACGTTAATCACAAATGAACACGTATCATTATGATGGAGGGAAGATCAAAACAAAATTTCATTTTAAGATATAATTTTGTTTTTTTTTATTTTTTAATTAAAATGTTTGGGAATTTTCACAAAAAGCCACAAAAAGCCACAAAAAGCAGCACACAACGAATCGAAATCAATGAACTCTGATCTCCTGATGAAAGGGAAACAACAACTTATCATTTACACTGGGTTTTTTTCTACTGCATTATAAATGAACTAAAACTGTTAATTTGGACCATCTAACTCAGTAGTGTAGATATTTCTAACTAATGTTTGTTTCAGCCAAGCGGTTATACATAAGCGTAATCAGTTATGTAAATGAACAGGGATCAGTGTATATGTTAGAAAAAATAAGAATTTCTGAGTTATTCAGCTGATCTCTGACTGTATTGAGTAAGGATTGAATCTCCGAGGAATTACCAGCATCATGTCTCCATTTCAGTTGCTTATAACTGCTTAAAATTAAGCAAAGTGCATCGCTTTATTCAGTTACTTTGACTAATGATCAGATTGTTGCTTCATTCATAAAATTCAACCAACACTAACGACTGGAAAATATGATTCTCAAAAACAATTTTAACGAGATCAAGTGATGAGTAAAATAATCAGGAGTCATGTGTCATTCTAGTGAAATCCGAAATTGTAAAAACACGAATTCTGAAAAATCTATTTAGAATCTGCGGCGAGACTATAATTTATGAACGAACCAATCAGATATAAGATAACGAGTCACGAATTTGGGCGCGAAATTTATCCACACATATGGCTAAATAGTTTGGGTATTATAGCCGATGTCAGTTCGTGATGAAAACCCTAAATCTAATTTTTAACCCTAACCATCAACTGTAAATGAGAATTCTAACTGGTTTATAACCCTCAATTAGTCCTAATTAGTAGTTGTTCACTCTCAAGGTCACTCCGGCGTCGCTCAATGGTCGCCCATAAATTATAGACTCACCGAATCTGCCATTATGTATATCCAGAATAAATAATTTATAACTATTGATTAGAATGCCAGGAAATTCACTGAATATAGGAAGAGAGTTCAAAGTAGTTGAAGAGAACAAACTACAATTTATTAACAGCCTCATTGGACAATTATATCAAAGTAAGCAGTACATCTTCAGAAAGAGCTATTGACAATAAGCTCATAGCTGAACAAATAATTAAACTTAGTCCAACTATCAGACTTATTTATTGTCTATTTTCAACAACATATCATCTGTTATGATATAATTGTATTAATAAAAACCATAATAATTATTCAATTATCAAGGAGGTTAACTAATTAGTTAAGTAGTCTAACAAAGATCTTCCATTCGAATGACACTCTGTTCGTTTGAATTCAAACTAAAAAATTTACTTTATTCTAGGTTATTCAAAATTCACTGATTACTTTGCTTTTTCAAAAAGAAATACACTAACAATATTGTTCAAATTAAATTCCCAGTTCTATTCAACAAAGCAAAATATAAATCTATCCATATGCAACAATAGTGAACGACGTGAAAAAAAAAACTAAACATAATTGCAAGTTGTTTTTCTTCTTTCTCTCTTTTTCACTCGTCCCTTCTTTTTTTTCTGGTTGTTTTATAATGAACAGTTAATGAAAAAATGAAGAAGTGAATGATAGCGCTGACGGTGATGAAGCAGAGCAAGAGAAGAAGAACTACTAAGCAACAAATTAGTTTATTTTTTATTAGAGTAGATTGATTCTTATCACCCTTGGGTCATCAGTCTAGACAACTATGGGATCTTTTTATTTCTATATGTTTACTATAAGGAGATCATTTTGAGCGATAATGAATCAGTTAATTTTATAGAATGATAAGTGATTTAGTCCACTAATATACATTGATATAATAACAATTGAATAATAGTATATCATAACTGTATGTGATGCTAGATAGTGGAAGTTGGTTGTTAAAAGACTTTCATAAGAAACTTGATATTGACTGACACATTGAAAATATGAGTTTAACAGGAATCAGTGAGTCTCAATTATAATAATTGATCTTATCAAGCTTAAATATGTTAAAAAAAAAACAAAGATGAAAGATTAATGATCACTTTTTGACCGTTTTCGTCCTTTAATAGCTCTTTATTATCTCATAAGGAATACTAACTTAAGAATATCGTTTTTCTGTATAAATATCTTAATCTTGTAAAATATATTTAATCAGTTGACTGGTGGTTCTATTTTTCGAAATTTATTCTATTAGGAATAGGGGAACAATTTATTAAACAAGTCATAAGTTTCCGCAATTAGTCATTGAAATTGTCCCATTGACTGATTGAATTATTTGTAGCGACTTGTCTTCTATCGGATAACAGTAATAATGTTAATAGATTTATTTAGTACTATAGATTTTGATGTAGTAAGAACTACTGGGTACAAATCGTGCAATATCACACTAAATAACTGCAAAATAGATGATTCAAAAGTTTGAGTAAGCCACCGGTAACTGATTTCGTAAAATTCATTCTTGTAGAAAGGAATCAAAGTTACCAATAAGAAATAATGAAGCAAATTAACAAAAAAACAATGCTTTAATTATGAATTAGAGATGTTTTATATGTTTTACAGTATTAATCTGCCGATTAAATTAGAAATCTTTTAAAAAGCTTTAATAGATTATGTATAAGAATTTAGAATTTTTATTTTGTACATTTAAATAAACCTATGATTCAAAAATAAAGATTTATGCCGATCTATCTTTGTGTTCGGCAACAAATATACAGTCTGGTTCACTTGGAAACAACACTAACTCTGATTGGCTTGAACTTTCTAGAAAGTATGTATGTATATACGAGTGGAAACGAAACACTTAAAACAAACGGTATACAGATAGTAAAGTAGAAGCTGAACCATTTTTTCCCACAGACACTATAAGCGTTGAAACTTCATGAACTATATATATATATATATATATATATATATATATATATATATATATATATATATATATATATATATATATATATATATATATATATATATATATTTGACAATGTTTACCAGTTATCTTGTCAAGTTTCAGCATATTAAATTGGCATACACACAAATTATTGCAAGTTCTGACTCCTGTGCTTCTTTTGTCAATTATTGATGAATTTTATGTCAGATAAATCTGAAAAGATCTATGGTTCTATCTGTTGAATGTTCCCGTTATTTCTATATGTTTAAGTAAAAAGATAGAACACTATTTTACAATCTCTTTAATTACGAATATTCCTTCTGACTGTGAATTCTGTGTAACCTTCTATATTTCTTATAGCTTGTTAAGTTTTGTTAAACAAATAATTTTTAACGAATAACAAAAAGGAAATACAATGTATTTTAAAGCGTAAACCGAAGGTTAAGTACTCGAAGTGGTACCTCAACGTTCTGAGTTCGACCCCCAGTTGGGTTGTGAACTTGCATTTCTGGGACGTTTCACACTAGGAAGAAACGGTTATTAAATGCTTCCTGATTTTCACTAGCTGTAGAAATAATTTTAGTTCATAGCATACAAAATTAAAACTTTAAAATTTTTCATAAAATAATAATGAAGTAAATTTGAAGTGAATCTCTAAATAAAGTTAGCTAGTGAAATGATGATGATCCTGGCTAAATAGAAATAGCACAGTCATTATACAGTCGCTTGAAGCTTGTTAGAATTGCACACACATAATCCAATACACTGGATTAATCCAACCCAGAACCTTCATATGTTACAGTAGATACATTACCTTTAGACCACTGATACTTTTTTATTTTCATTTTAATGTTCAATGTTACATTTAGGTTAAGAATAAATGAAAAAAAACGTACACACAAAAACTGAATCGACTCTTTACTTTGAATAAACAACAATTGTATGCAAATAAACTAGACTTAGAGCTCTCAACAATAGTAAAACATTATAAATGCTTGTTTAGAAAAGCACACTTTTGTCAGTTAAAAATAACAATCATCTATACAAATAATATCATTCAAAAATATAATATATGCAATTTCTATACTGGATAATGTTTACCAGGAAAAAAAATTACCGAATAGTGTATGATATCATTCAGAATCATGGAATTATTTGTTAACTTATGTTAATAAAAGCAACTGTGTATTATTCACATTATAAAATGACTGAAAATCCTTCAGACGGCTGAAGCAATATTTATTCGGACCAAAAAACAGGAGCTATGCATCCAGAAGAAACGTGTTCAACCGCCTACTTCTAGACTAATGAATTAATTCTCTAGGATTAGCTTCATTTTAATAATGAATAATGAATTAATAATTATTCTTATAATATGATGACGTAATTTGATTAATGTTCATTTTCATAGCTTAGACTATTATTATTATTATTATTATTATAATTATTATTATTATTATTATTATTATTTTTATTATTCAGCATTCACCCTTACTTACTAATGCGCATCTTATTCATATTATTCTACTTATTTCGTGGTTTGTAATTACGTTATTCTGATCACTTATCTGTCGATTTCATTTAACGTATAAACCTATACAAGTTAACACTTCATATTAATCACCCAGACATTACCGATTTGATTTTATGTGACAAACAATCCTTGATTCATATGTTATAATTTTAAAACGATGAACACTGCCTTAAACCTGGCCAATTTTATGAATGATTAATTTGGATAATAAACCTGAGAAGGATTTATGAAAAAGAATATTCTTCGTTCATATTAATTGTGTTTTAAGATTATGGGAATTTTTTTTAGTAATTAAAATGATATTGGTTTAGAATACAAAATTCTAAGTAGATAAATATTTTCATTTGGACATGTATAGTAGAATTAATTCCAAGAGCAAAATAATTTGGGCTTTGAATATTCTACATGCGGCCAGGTCATTGAAATAAATTTGAAATTCATTTGAACTAGAATATAGACTCTTTATCATTTTGATATAGTGGATTAGATTAACATAATGTGATTGAACCTCATATAACAGATTATTGATTATATTTTTAAATATGTGGTGAACTGATAAGAACTTAAATTAATGACTTTTTACTGATATCTTCACTGTATAGATATGTCAATCCAAAAATAGTACTGCTTGAACAGTAGAATGCCCTAACAACAAAGAGTAATAATTTAGAATTAAATATCTTCATCTAAAAAGTTTATATATTTGTAACACCTAACACTATCAATCAGTATACCACACTTTCCTATGTAAAGTGCCATGTCAAGCCCACACAACTTATTCTAGCTTTCGGACAGAATAATTTATTCATTATTCTCAAGTCACACTTTGACCTTGTTAATTATTCGCTTATTATTCCTGGCTGTTTTTTATATGATCGTATGTGTGTTAGTTACTTACCCTATTTATCATGTGTTTGTAACTTATTTTTGTCTGACTATCGATATCGATTCACGTTTGGTTAGGTCGAGCTGGACCACGCGCCATCTTCATTGCGTGTCATTTCGTTTCGCTTCTCACTCTCCTCTTCGCTTCGTTTCTTTGGTCGTCTATCTGAATCAACGTATTCAAAATTTATTCTCATGTTTGACTTATTCAATTCCATTATTCACTAACACCAGTTAAGTCGTTAATTATATATCAGGATAGCTGAGATGTATATTTCAATAACAATCAGCGAACGATCAACCTGTAGTCAGACTTAGAGCCACAAAAAATTTCTACAATAAGCCAATTAAGAAGTCTATATGTGTATGCGTTGATAATAGAAAATAATCAGGTTCTTTGATGTACGAACCAATCATTTAATGTGTTATTCAAAATTAATCATCTTAATTCTCTTGTTATATAATAACAATAAGAAATGATGTAGTTAAATCGGTAAAAGTATGAAGTGGATAATATGTATATAATATTATTTTTATTATTATTATTATCAATATTATTATTACTATTATTATCTGATGTGAGAACAAATTGTTTTCCAAAAAAATAAAGCAAAAGCTTACATTTTCCATTGACTAATGGCTTTGACACAAACCTAAAGATGCTGGACTAAGTGTATGATATTTTCCAGGACTACTTCTCTGATTACATTTTCAAAAGTGTTCAAGTCAATCCTAGCTAGTGTTCAACATTTTCAAAAAGTAATATCTTCTACCCTTTATTGATTTAGTCGATATGTGTGTGGTAACCTATTGGTTTCTTGTTTGCTTGTTTGTTTTTCATGGGTAGGTGGTTTATGACAATATTTATGTAATCGTAATTTATCACTTATGTCAGTCACCTTAATGGATCAGATTAATTTAATTAGTTTTTTTAGTCTTTATGCTGTTTAATTAGAATTTTTCTAAAGTATTATTGTTTCTCTCTTTTTCATTTTAGATAGTAAAATTGAACTTTTTCTGGGTAGTGGGAAGTTGTGGAGATTTTCGAAAGTTGTAATTTTACATCATGAACTGAAAAGCACAAATTATTCGGTAGACGTTTCATTCCATTATGGGACTAGTAATTAGCTCTCATTCATGACCCTACTAGGTTTGGCACAATATTGTGAATTGATCAAAGTTAGGAATGTAAATAGCTGTCAATTTAATAGTCTTGAGATTAAGCACCTAACATTAAAACTGAAATTTGTGAGCTTAGTCCTTAGTGAAATTATGGGTGCTCACTGCTGAGGAAATACATAGTCGGGAAAAAAAGCTTTTTAATGCACCCTGGTTCCTGAATTAGTGTCTAGTTACAGTCCGTCTGTAACAAAATAACAAAACACCCTTAATACTGTTGAGAAATTTCTGCTAATTACACCTTGAAAATCAGAGGTATACAAATTTACAGGATGAAGCTTGATAAAGTTGCATTGGCTGTGCTTCGTTAACCGATAGCCCACGTAACCGCTATCATATAAACCTCAACGGTGTTTGAAATCAGAAGGCAAATAAAAGCAGCGACTACAACTTTATTAGCAGATAACTCAAACCACAAAGCAGAGAGGCGAATGAGTGAGTCAGCGAACCGAGAGTGTATAGGGTGTTAAATGTATATATATAGGGAAACAAATGGATCATCGAATCGATTAAGCAGCTAATAATAAAGCTAGCAGAATGAATATATGCGTAGGCGGTAAATAATGTTCAAGCATACATATTTCATACGAGCACAACAATAATAAAAGTACAATAAGTTGTCATAGTACAAATGACTTTGTCCGCTAAATAAGTTAACAAAAGGGCTTAACTGAGTTAAATGAGACAAACTCAATTGCACGTGAGTTGCATAATTTAATAGTCGATTATAACTCGGTTGGGTGTTTACGAAAAACGAACAGCTTGCTATTTGAGGGTAATATTCAAATACAGATTAAAATCTGGCTTCATCTATCCTGGATGTGACCGATGGCTCTCTATCATCGGTCACAAAATTTATTGAGATGAAAAATACGTAAAGAAGTTCAATGATAGCTAGGTTTCTGAAAGTAATACACAAAGACTTGGAACGTCGATACGTTAAATTGGTATTCTATTTGAATGAACGGATACAAAAAAAGAAAAAGGTCAGACCAGTTTGCTAAGTAGAAAGCTGGGATTATATAAATCGTAACCGCTGAGATTATTCAAATATCATACTTACATATAATTTTCTGCTCTATACTCGACAACCAAATTCTGTCAAACTGTTTGTTTAACTTTTGGCAAATGTTCACTTGAGTTTATATTGGGGTGTTTAAGCTTTCTGGAAAGAGTTAATACTATTAATGTGTTTATTGTGGAGACATTTATTTATTTATTTGAATTCATCCGATGGCAATAAAGTTTGGATAAGATAATCGAATCAACCGATAAAATTGGTCTATTACTATTTTGCAATTTATATTTAACCAAGATTCTTAAAATCATTGTTATAACTGGTTGTCAATTAATATGAATGATCGTCCTAATTGTTATGTCAGGATCACTTATTATTATAATTTGACAACTTTACAGTGAATGAAAGATAAAATTTTCATCCGTCAAAGAAATTAGTTTGTAAACTAAGGTCAGATGTATCTGGTGATTTACTTCGACGACTTAACACGGCCATTGTAATTGTATGTAAATAGGTTTGTTTGATAAAATAGAAATTCGTCACCGAATTTACACATATGTAGTTGACCTGAGTGTCTAACTTCCAATATTTGTCTAACGTTGAAGGTGCACATATAATCCAGACTGGGGATAAACTTCACTCGTTCTCAATTTCGACCTTTCGGGTGGCAACCAATCAAAATAAAGCAGGACTTTTAATTTACGTGATCCATGATTGAGGGTGTGTTTCTTTCTATGTCGTTTTTGAAACGGCAGTCGCATCAACCTGTATGTGGAATTTCAGTGGTGAAATTTCATTAAATTTATCCCATAACTTCTTTGAGTAGTCACAGTATCACCAGCTACTTACAGCAACATTGGCTAAACAGAAAGCGTAACTGTGTTTCCACTTTCAATAGCGATATTCTAACGTTAAGTAACAACGTAAACAATCGTGTTGAGAGCTCCCATAAACAATCAAAACGTTGACTATGTAGAAAAGATTCATTGTCTTTGTTCATGAGGAAGACGTATGCATGGCAGACACACATAAAGACATCGACAGCAGTCTAGCCTGTAGTCAAAAGAAGAGATATGTTGGATTGGAGTGCTTGATGTCTTGCTTAGGTAGGCTAACAATGTATTCGGGGTCCTTTCGACTCAAAGAATAAGAGAGTGTATAATTGTTATGACTGCATCGCCAATTTGTTATGTCGGAATCACTTATTACTTATACTTGTAAAACGAGGAACCACTGCTATTCCCATGATGCGAAGTAAGAACACAAAGACTGGTACAAGTGAAGATTTGTTAACCTCAAAACACAACGACCCTAGTCGAAAATACCCTCATCTTTATATTGATTGTAATTAGGATGAAATCACATATATGAAAGATATTCAGAGTTATAACAAATCATATGCTGAGTGTCATGCTGAGCATAGTCCATATTAAATTAATACAAGAATATCGTATATTGGATAAAACACCACACTCAAACAAATTAATGTTATACTGAATAAAATATCACACTGGAAAACAAACACAAATACTTCACTGAGTAATTATCGAATTGAATTAAAACAGAAGTAACGTCGAATAATGAATCACAATGATTAAAGGAATGTGAATTTGTTCTTTTTAATCCCATCATATCAATAATGCTAGGCATTTGAAAATTAACTATACATATACAAACTGAGTCCGTTCACAAACTTTTCAATGTTCAATAAGTGCTTTATACTTCAGCAATTTCATCCATTTCCTCGTCCATTTTATAGGCGTATAATTATAACTCAGAATTGAATTTCAAGTGGCTAAGATTATTTCTAACTGTTTTGTTTTGTGTGGCACAACTCGACATCTCAACTGAAAAATAGATATGGTAAAAGTTAGAGCTTGTAAAGAAATCTTTAACAAAAATTTCGCTCTAATATTTAGCATTCAGTCACTGAATAAATGCAAAAATGGAGTAAAATGTTGAATGTAAGACATATATTATTCAGTAAAAATGTCGCAGATACCTCATTATATATTATTTACCACAGTAAAATCAAAACTAACTTCATCCTCAACTGTATAGTACACCGTTTAACTGTCAGTCATATTTTGATTACCGGATATTTTAAAACTCATTCAAAATAAATAGCTGTATCAAAATTGAAGTACAGAGTAAAAGTGAAAATATAGTATAATAAAAAACTAGCATTCTAAAAGTTAAAATATATCACCAGAATGATGGAGAAAGTTAATTAGGTGCAATTTAAACAATGTTGTTGTATTTCTCTTTTAACAACTAGAACACCGAGACACTGATGAATCATCATCATCCAATTTTAATAATTATGAGATGTTCACAATGTAAAATAATAAAACCTGAACTATACTGAACAGGTGTATTATATGCGATAATATTATATATTTATTTATATATTCTTAGTGATGTGCAGCAAGATGATAGAATTCATCTTTGTTTACCAAATGAAAAATGACTTTGTATTTACGATATTTTAGTTTGTGAGGAAACGTAAACACACTGATACAAGTTTACGTCGTTTACGGAAATAAAATATTTTAAGGTTTTATCCTTCATTCTGACATTCCGACACGAATAATGTTTTCATACCCATTAGAAAAACTATATATTTGTCTTCATACTAGTGACTAGTTTCGAGATGAGTTCTCAAAGTTGTAGGATGAAATTGTGACTAGTGCAGTCCGATAATATTGGGAATGAGTCAATTACCACAGATGCGACTGCAAGATCGTTGCTGTATTTTATTAACTGTTTAAAGAAGAAAATTTAGAATACCGGATTCCAACCTATTATTATTATGCTTACGTGACCCAAGCGTCCTAGGTTCGGATCCTGAAGGAGCAGTACGTGCATATTGCTGAATAGTCTCATATAAGAAGAGCTATTTAGTGCTCCTTAGCTTTTGATGGTAACTTAAATATTGTCAGTCTATAACGCATACCATTTACAAGTTGAACTGACTTTTACAAACCCATCAAGTATAGTAAAATACTCGTCTGCAAAATAATTATGTAAACAATATTTTTTAAAAGGTTGGCAATGATTTATTTTTCAAAATAAAAGATAAAACGTTGAATATAACAAAAGAAATAATTAAGAAAAGCTCTAACAGTCATCAACAATTTGTCAAGCCTTTTTTTAATTCTAACCTAATCAGTAATAATTACACAATCAATCTCTGTACAGTTCGCTTGTTACTATAAGTATCAGTAAGTAAATCAGTGTGTGGTATTTAACAACAAACGTTCGTTCGAACTGCTAGACAACGAGACAGACAGTTGAAATTAAATTTTAAAGTAGATTATAAACATCTAATCGAAAGCACTTACATATGGCCAATTTGTTCTAAATAATGTGTACTAAATTTCCGTGCTAACCAATGCCAAATATATATTACGATTGTATTAAACTACTTTTGAAATAATGTGCCAAATCTTGAAATGATAATAAAAAATTCCAGTTTGTGTAGATATTTTAATGATATTATGTTCTTTGGTCTAAACATTTACGTGAAGTATGAGCTAACAGTGATGTAAAAAACGACAGTGAAAGCTCTGGAATCAAACTGTCTGACTAAGAGAACAAATTACTACTAAAGTATAAAGCCTTCACCAAAAGATTATGGACATATGTTATAAATATAGTCTGATAAGTCACATATTGTACAGTTTATTAGACTGGATTCACTTAAGACCATTGATTAGGAAAGAGATTCAACATAGAATAACTTTCTCTTAGTCCATTTGTAATGTAAAACGTTAACAATAAAACATTTAAAAATAAATACAGAAATGGATAACAATCGAATTCAAGTTGAGTAACTTTGTTTGTTACGATTAAGATTATTGGAATACACCTGAATTTAATTAAATCAATTTGTTTTTGGGGAATAAGTTTCATCAGATATTAACATTGTAAGCTACATACAAAGTGATATTAATTACTTGCATGAAATAATATTCATTAATACATATTATGGTGTGTTATATTCTATCCTCGATTGCCTGAACCGAATCCAAATAATATGTTACATAAATTTCTCGTGAGAATAAATTGATTTTCCTTGATATAATTTAATCTATCAAAGCCTTAATCAGTTTAGATTCGAAATTATTTACCATAATATTGATAATATCTAATGCCTTCTTATATAATAATAAAGTCTAGGATATTTTGTGGCCTTTAAAAAAGAGAATTAGATAAGTAGCACAATTTACAAATGAAAGTTAGCTTTTATAAACTCCAGAAAGCAATAAGTAGTTTAATAATGTTGGCTGAATGTTTATACTTTATTTCCCCAATTAATTTTAAAACATTTACATTGTGAGTTTCACTAACGAAGTCAAAGTCTTGTACATATATGAATGTATTTCCTTTCCACATTTAATATGCCTGAAGCTATTTAAGTTATTTATTAGAATTTACTCAGAATACTGATGTAATTTGATACTCAACTCAGTTGTAAATGATGAATTTCAGCTTAATTAAACCATATTGTTCAAATTATTAAACTTTAATCGATTAGATATTTATAAAAGCACGACAAGAATTCGAAGAATTACACAAATTAAAAATTTATATCATTAAATCTTTGAGTTTTCCATTCGATTTATTTTAATGCTGAGTAGTGTAATTATCTTAATTGACTTTATCAAACACAATGAAAACTATTTGTTGACTAACATCACAGATGTGAATCACATTCTGTTCACACAATAATTATAGGATTCATATACATGGGCTGATAATTTACATATGTCATGAAAAATTATTTCAATGTATAGATTTCTTTACTATTCTCTCCTAATATCAGGCTAAATACTTCATTGTCATTTAACCTGAAAAATTACTAAATACTGACAAACTGTTTTATTTTATGCTCTCTCTGTAGGGCTACTATATGACTGGTTTTCTTAGTCTGTTTAAGTCACCACTGAATGTACAGACAAGAAACCTAACCACATAGAAAAACAACGAATACCTACCTAACAATCTCATCCCAGTGTATTCACTTGACAAATCGAACTAACTTTGTAATAGATGAATTGATACTACACATACTACTAGGACTGATGGACAAGTAAATTAACTTCTGCCTGTAAATAGTTTTAATCATTATTAGACCATTAATTGCATTTTATTGACTTAATTATCCAGAAAGACTAGAGATGAAAGGAATATTCATCTTTCCGCATACACATATATTAACAGTTTCATTCACAGAGAATCTTTTAATATTCAAAAGCAAAAAAGAGATGCAAATTTTTACAGTCAGTCGAAAATAATGATTGGTAATTAACTTATTAACAGGGAATTCAAAATATGAGTCGTATATATTAACTGGTACTTAGCTTTAAAATAACCACAATCAACACTTTACATAGTTATTATGAAATGATTTAGTGTTTAGAAAATGTATTTATTCAGTTTGATTAGGTAATGAATATTTGTATCGACTACCGACTATTATATAAAAATATCAATCTATTATCACAGTGAATGATTACTCAAAAACTTGAAGTTCTTAGCGCTTTCAGCGATTTACTTCATGAGTTCTGTAGTCCACAGTTATTACCATGATGAAATGTGAACTTTGCTGTTGTCAAGTTGATCAATTTTTGTATATAGTTAGTGCATTCATTTCTCTTAGATATTTGTGACAGTAATCAGCCTTTAGGAAGACATTTCGGTTGTTCATTTTTCACAGCTGATCGTGTTACATAAACTAAGGGTTTGAAAATGGTACATCACAGAGATCGAATTTATTTATTACTCAACAAATCTGTAAACTAATGAAATATATGCCATACTTAATGAAAGTCATGTAACTTTTATTTGGCTGAGTGGTATTTAGTGAATTTATTTATTCTGAAGATAGTTGCCTTAACAGATAAACACTAGTGAGACGTAAGGACGGAATAAGATGTTTCTCTATAGTTTCTGACATCTACCTAGACAGCATTTTCTTTACATGTAATCAAATCTTGTTTCCGCTATGGTATTATTCATGATATTCACGTAATAATCTTTAAACATTAACAGTTGGTATTAATACACTTTCTGGAGTTTTGTAGAAAAAAACACAAGTCATAGTTTTTTTAAGTCGATGAAATTGTTTAACTTTTGACATTGAAGATTTTATAGTTCTGAAGATGCGACTGATAATAGTTTAATGATTTACTCTGCTTTTAGTGTGTCTTCAAGAAATTTAACATTATTTACTAACAAATATGAGTTCATAAATATTTCAAGATTTAATTTAAAACTACCCAAACTTGTTGGTAAAATTCATACCATTTAGTAGTGGAGATTTAAAATTGTCTATCCACTTCTATTTAGAACAACACATGTAAGCGAACAATTGTTTTCAATTAAATCGTCATCAGGCTTTACTCTAATATACAGTAATATTTATATGAAAATGTTAAACCAATCCAGGTAATTTAGGTCAATAATCACAATGAAATAGAATAAGTCACCACTCATAATAGATAAAAGTACAAGTGGATAGTAGGAAGACAGGTGTACTGATAGTAGTAAGAATGATAAAATACGATAGCGTAAATCTTTCGTTTGAGTAGACATCATTGGTCGACTCGAGAAGGTCAACCTAAGATTAGCTGAGTAGAATGTCCTGCTAATTATTTTCGTTAACCTATCGTTCAGGGTATCACTAACCACATCCCCGTTGAATTTTAGTTTCTAATATAAAGGCTTCTTTCGAACAGTCGAAATCTTTGACTTCTTTTTTGTGTTATGCATGTACTTCTTAATGAACGCGCTGGGGTAGCCGATCTCGGTCAGTGAGTTGTTGATAACTTCCAACTCCCGACTTAAAATATCTACTGTACAGATCTTTTTAGCTCTGCTAGTGAGACATCTAACCAGATTTCTCTTGTAGCGGATAGGTGTGAAACTATGGAAGTGAGTATATTGACAGACAGAGGGACTTTTTCTATACACGTTTCTACTTACCGAGCCATCACTTTGCCTGATTTGTGTGACGTCAAGGAAATTCAGCTTTTTGTCACACTCGCCTTCGCCAGTGAAACATTGTTGAATTGTTCTAGGAGAGTTTCCTTACTAGTGTTCTGATCTACAATAATGAATGTGTCGTTGATGTAGCGGCAGTATAGTATAATTTACATCATGTTAAATAGTTGTAATGTTATATTTACAATCAACCATATATTGTTATTTCTCAATAAATGAATAGTCAAAACTTTATGGTATTTAAAAGCTAATCTAAAACTGAATGATATTTAACATCGAAATTAAACACCTTTGTCCCATATATCTTATCCTAATTATAATACTATTAATATAACTCGAAATGAAATCTATTCCATAGAATTCAACGAGGCAATTAGTCTTTCTTTTTAAATATTCCGATTATTTATACATTTGAAAGCAAGTAAATAAAAGGCAATTATGCTTCTAGTGAATTATATATATATATATTGCACAAACCTAATAATGAACATTTGTTGCTGAAAACAGATAGAGTTATTTCAAAAATTACAGTCAAACATTTAATTAAATCTAATAAATGAATTCTAGCAATATAATCAATTAAAAATGGAAAATAACCTTGAAATAAATTAGAGAATATTTCACATTCTGATTGGTTAGTTATAAAATTTCAATTAAATAAACTGACGAGGATAGGTGTTTTATCATTATTTTTTTAAAATATATATTTATGTTATAGGAAAGGAGAAAGTAGAAAAGCGAAGCATAAGTTAGTTAAAACAACATACACAGTAATCATATTTCATTGAATGTTGACAGAGTAATTCTAATTAGTCATATACATAAACACAAATTCATAGGATCTACTAATTAGTATTTGATGTTATAGATAATTTGAAAATTCACCCAAGAAATGCTTTCGTTATGTATTTTGTTAATTGTGAATACATATATCAGTGAAAGTCACCGCCTTAGCATTGATAATTGAAACAAGAAAACTCATTACCAATAACAGTAGTAATACTGGTAGTTTTTGTAAGTAAACCTAACTGATATGAATTCAATAGGTAGTTTCCTTAAAAATGAATTATAACTAGTGTAAGATTACTCGTGTTACATTCATTAGAATTTTATATTGTAATATTTCTTACATATGTAGTTCTATGGAAATTCTATACAATACAAAACTAATATTATATTGGTTGAAGAAAATCACTAGGAAGTTCTCGGTTTATGTTTCTTGTCACTTTGCGCTCCTCATAAAACTGATAATTGTTGATGTGATGAACTCATCATTAACTACTACGGTAACTGAGCACTCCATTGCTGATATTTTCAGGATATGACTGGTCTGCTATAAGACCTAGATGCTTGCACTAATTAGACACTTAAATAGTAATCAATACTACATTATACATTTCATTGAATTCTACTGACCAAGTTATGATGTCGTTATTAAGCTAAGTGGATTGATATTACTTACTTGTTCAAATGTTAGGTGTTGGTAAGGTAACTTAATCAGGACTGGTTTGCTTAAAATAAGCTCTAAAGAACCGAATATGGTTAGCAGTGATAAAAAAAACATACTAATGATTATTGTATGTCTAAAAGGGATTTTTATAATCAGTAAACTATTGTTCACCAAAGCCGTGTGCTCATGAATAGAAAAATAAACAAAAAATAGCTAAATATTACAAATAAATCAATAAATTTTGGTTATATTCATCATTTTAAAGCTTTGCTGAAAAAAAACAATTTCTTGCTTAAATTGTGTTATTTGATTTAACCGTGGTTATAAGCAAAGTTTAAACAGTATTGTGGCTATATTGCGTTAGGTTTATTGATAACCAAAATTAATCCTTAAGTTACTGAAAATGTATAAATAATCTAAAGCTTTTTTCTGTCATAACCATGGATAATAATTTCCAGTTCATGTTAGTGAAAGAAAATAAAAAAATTTGTATTATTCGTCCGACTATAATAATTGAATTCTGCTACCCAAATACATACTGTTATATCCTATTGAAGATTGAACTATAGGTAACTTCTGAGAGCTGTTAATGGACAAATATTATACATATATTCTTATTGTATAATTACTGAGTAACTAGATCATATATATTTATATACCTCCTATTATAAGCTTTATTTTGACCTGTAGGCTATTATTATACGGTTTACTCTTCTTGATTTATACCCAGTTAATTATTTAGTCTCTTACAACCACAGCTAGTTTTGGTTTGATCTTGTACAATTGTTATTTTCTATTTTATGGTATTATGTAGTCTAGTTGGCTTGTTTATAAACCAAGCTGTTATTGACGTTCTGGACTCGACATGGATGAATAGGAACGCTAGGCTGCTCAGAATGGTCAAAACGTCAGTGTTGTGACGCAGTGTTGAGATTGTATAATTAGTATAATGGTTGGCTACCTATCGCGTGATATATTAGCCGGCTATAGTTCATAACACATATGGGTTTCTAATTTTTGTAGTTAGTAGAAGTTGGTGCAATAAAAACTAAGAGAATGTATGAAAATTTGGGATCATTTTTCAAATCTGGACTAAGTAAAAGACCGGGAGGACCAATCAAATAGCTACAGAAGTGAAGAGATACAAAATGAAGCTTTTATGAATAAGGTAAACCCATTGTACCTAAGCTGCACAGAAAGGATTAGCTTTGGGAGAGGTGCTGTTGATTTCGTATAATGGAGGAGAAAGTGCCTTCCCGTCACAAGGAGTTGCTCTGATGCTGTCCGAAGTAGCAAGAAAAGCCCCCATAGGATGAGGATTTCATGAATCTAGAATCATGAAAGCATCTTTCCTAACAAAGAAGGATGGAATGATTATGAATGTTAAGTGAAATGAAGACTATAAAGATCAGTTTTATGACAGGCTGCAATCAATCATAACAAAGTGCACAGAAAAAGAACTCACCATCCACATGTGGAACCTAAATCCCACAGTCTAAATGGACAACACAGGGTAGGTAGCATCAAGTACTCCCACTAACGCATAAACAAAGCTACATGGATTTCGCTGGATCACACTGCAGAGAATCAGATCCATCATATTTGGATCAATAAAATGTTAAGAAGGTCAATGAAAGACAAGAGAACCAGGTGAGGATCTGCTATAGCTTCAGATCACCCCCTTGGTGGTTGCCAAGATGAAATTGATGTCAAAGAAACACTGGACAACTTACTTACTTACGCCTGTTACTCCTCGTGAAGGAGCATAGGCCGCTCACCAGCATTCTCCATCCCACCCTGTCCTGGGCAATCCTTTCGAGCTCTTTCCAGTTCTTATTCATCTTTTTCATATCTGCTTCTATTTCCCGACGTAATGTGTTCTTTGGCCTTCCTCTTTTCCTCTTCCCTTCAGGATTTCAAGTTAGCGCTTGCCTCGTAATTCAGTTTGATGATTTCCTCAATGTATGTCCTATCCATTTCCATCGTCTTTTCCTAATTTCCTCTTCCGCTGGAAGCTGGTTGGTTCTCTCCCACAAAAGGCTGTTGCTGATGGTATCCGGCCAATGGATGTTGAGTATCATGCGTAGACAGCTATTGATAAATACCTGTACCTTCTTGATGGTGGTTGTTGTAGTTCTCCAAGTTTCAGCTCCTTACAGTAGAACTGCCTTGACGTTCGTATTGAAGATTCTGACTTTGATATTGGTTAAAAGTTGTTTTGAGTTCCATATGTTCTTCAGTTGAAGGAATGCCGCTCTAGCTTTGCCGATCCTTGCCTTGACGTCTACATCTGAACCTCCTTGTTTATCGACGATGCTTCCCAGGTATGTGAAGGATTCCACGTCTTCCAGAGTTTCGCCATCAAGAGTGATTGCACTGCTGTTCTCCGTGTTGTGTTTGAGGACCTTGGTTTTCCCTTTATGTATGTTGAGGCCTACTGATGCAGAGACTGCTGCTATGCTGGCTGTCTTTATCTGCATTTGTTCGTGTATATGTGATAGGAGGGCTAGGTCATCTGCGAAGTCCAAGTCGTCTAATTGGTTCTGAGCTGTCCATCGTATGCCATAGTTTCCCTCAGATGTCGAGGTCTTCATAATCCAGTCGACCACCAGGAAAAACAGGAAGGGAGAGAGTAGACAGCCTTGTCTTACTCCGGTCCTTACTTGGAATGCGTCAGTCAGCTGTCCTCCATGCACTACTTTGCACTGTAGTCCATCGTATGAGTTCCGGATAATGTTGACAATCTTCTCAGGAACTCCGTAGTGTCGAAGAAGTTTCCATAACGTTCTCCTATCTACACTGTCAAATGCCTTTTCATAATCAATGAAGTTGATGTAGAGTGACGAGTTCCACTCAATTGATTGTTCGACGATGATCCGTAGTGTCGCAATCTGGTCTGTGCACGACCGGTCCTTACGGAATCCAGCTTGTTGATCTCGAAGTTGAGCGTCTACTGTGTCTTTCATCCGGTTCAGTAACACTCTGTTAAAGACTTTACCTGGTATTGACAGTAGTGTAATGCCTTTGTAGTTTTCACACTTGCTCAGATCTCCTTTCTTTGGAATCTTGATGAGGTGTCCTTCTTTCCAATCCATCGGCACTTGTTCCTCCTCCCAAATCTTCTTGAATAGAAGATGAAGCATGCTTGTAGTTACTTCGATGTCTGACTTCAACGCTTCAGCTGGTATATTGTCAGGTCCTGCTGCTTTCCCGCACTTGATTTGTCTGATGGCCATTTTGATTTCTTCCATCGTTGGTGGATTGACATCTATAGGAATGTCTGTGTGTGCTGCTTCGATGTCCGGTGGATTCATTGGAGCCGGCCTGTTCAGGAGTTCCTCGAAGTACTCTGCCCATCTGTTCCGCTGTTGTTGAATCTCAGTGATCGGTCTTCCTTCTTTGTCTTTGACTGGTCTCTCTGGTTTACTGTATTTCCCTGCAAGCTTCTTCGTCGTATCGTAAAGCTGTCTCATATTTCCTTCTCTTGCAGCTTTTTCCGCCGTCGTTGCTAGTTCTTCCACGTATTTTTGCTTGTCAGCTCTAATGCTCTTCTTCACTTTCTTGTTTGCTTCTATGTACTCTGCTTGTGTTTGGACTTTCTCTGCTCTTGTTCGACTGTTGTTAATTGCTGTCTTCTTGTTCTTTCTTTCTTTGATCCTGTCCAGTGTTTCTGTAGAGATCCATTCCTTATGATGATGCTTCTTGGGGCCCAGAACCTCTTGACACGTTGAAGTTAATGCTACTTTCATACCTTTCCAGCTATCCTCCATAGTAGTTTCTTCTTCCTTCAGTAGGTCCTGTAAGGCTTGGAACCTGTTGTTGAGAGCTACCTTGAATTCATTGAGTTTGTCAGTATCTCGAAGGAAGGCTGTATTGAACCTTTGTGGTGCTGTTTGTCCAGTTGTCCAGTTCTTCTTTAGCTTCAGTTTTAATTTGGCCACAACCAGGTGGTGATCTGAAGCTATTTCCGCTCCTCTCCTGGTTCTCACATCTTCCATTGTCCTTCGGAACTTTTTATTGATGGAAATATGATCTATCTGGTTCTCTGTGGTGTGGTCCAGTGAGATCCATGTAGCTTTGTGTATACGTTTGTGTGGAAATATTGTACCGCCTATAACCAATTTATTGAATGCACACAGATTTGCAAATCTTTCCCCGTTTTCGTTTCTCTCTCCCAGTCCATGTAGTCCCATGATGTCTTCATATCCGGTGTTGTCCATTCCGACTTTGGCGTTTAGATCTCCCATCAGAATAGTGAGGTCCTTTCTTGGGCACTTCTCTATGATTGATTGCAGCCTCTCATAGAATTGATCTTTAACGTCGTCGTTGCTATCATTGGTGGGTGCACAACATTGGATAATGTTCATTGTGATCCCCTCCTTCTTTGTTTTGAATGATGCTTTGATGATTCTGGATCCGTGAGATTCCCATCCTACAAGTGCATTTAGTGCTACTTTGGACAGCATTAGAGCAACTACCTGAGTGTGTGGAGCATTTTCCCCTTCGTGACCGGAGTATAGCAGCATCTCTCCCGTATTTAACCTTTGTTGTCCAGCTTGGGTCCAATGGGTTTCACTGATTCCCAGTACTGCCAAATTGCATCTCCTCATTTCCGTTGCTATTTGACTGGTCTTCCCGGTCTCCCACATTGTCCGGACATTCCATGTACCTATAAAAATTTTTGCTCTGGTTGTTAGAAAGGGCATCGGCCTCGCGGCTTCCGAAGGAACTCGGTTTTCACCATGAAGCGTCATATTACCTCTAACTCCCAGGGCAGAGTTTAAATGGTTTGAGTTATTTTTTCTGGTTAGCGTTTTTTTAGCGAGTTAGTTTTCTACGGGATGAGGACGCTAACCCCATGCCCAACCCTCCTCCTTTACCAGGGCTTGGGACCGGCAGTAGCCCCCCGAAAGGGACTCCAGGAGGAGTTACAACGAATTCAATATAATTCTCAACAACAGGTTACAAGCTATACAGGATCTACGGAGAGTAGAAGAATCTACTGTGGAAAACAATTGGAAAGGGATGAAAGAAGCATTTCTACAGTTAAAGAACATACGGAACTCAAAATAACTAACTGCAAGCCGACATTAAATTCACAATCTTCAATACAAACGTGAAGACAGTTCTACCATACAGAGATGAAACTTGGAGAACTAATACAACCACCATCAAGAATGTACAAGTATTTATAAACAGTTGTCTAAGCAAGATGCTCAATATCTGTTGGCTGGATGTTATCATCGAAGATCTACTGTGGGAGAGAATGAATCAGCTTCCAATTGAAGAGGAAATTAGGAAACGACGTTGGAGTTGGATAGGACGTACTCTGCGGAAATCATGAAACTGAATCATGAAGCAATCGCTAATTTGTAATCCTGAATGGAAACGGAAAAGAGGAAGATCAAGAAATATATTTTGTCGGGAATCGGGAGCAGATATCAAAGGAATAAATAACAGTCGGAAACAACTGGAAAGGATTGTCTAGGGCAGTGCGATGGGCAGCCAAAATTCCTCCACCACAGGTGTAATTAAGTAAATTTTTCAATAAATATAATTCTGATCCACTTGGTTATTCCTTTATTTATTTTGCTCTAAATTTTTAACATACAAACAAATGCCATAGATCCTTCCTATGTATAAATCTTCACCTGCTGTAAACCGACTAACGAGTTTTCCTTATGATGTGATAAATTGTATAAGATTTTGTTTATATCTAATTATTACAGAATTGTTTTAAATGACATTACTGAAGCCACATATAATGGTATTTCTGTGTTGATAGTACTACAAGGTTTGATTTTGAAATAACTTAATATATAAAGTAAAGGTTTTTCAAACTCATCAATAGATAATCTTGATTTCTCATGTCATATAATTTCCATTCTCTTGTCCCTCTCTTTCCAATCTGAACATCTTATCCTTTGTTGTCCAAAGATTAGTGCTGCCTTCACGAAGATTAACTGTGAAAAGACATTTAGCAAAGGTGGTTCAAGTACAAGGTTGTATGTTTTTGTAAAGGCAGAATTCAAGCATATAGACCAACAAATCTTTAGTGCGTTTTTTAGTGATATTTTGAATATACATTATTCTTAAATTCGTTTCATACAATAATTCTTTGATTAATCGCTGGTAAATGCTGTTTGTTATGTCCGGATGAAGAATAATGCGTGGTAACTGCCAGGATATATTTATGGACATTTATTGTATAGCCGTTAGTTAACTATGTCATATGTATATTGATATTCTTTTTATTATAAGCTTTTATTTGACTTATTGACGACTATTATACGATTTACTATTCTTACGTTATTCCCAATTTATTAGTTACAGTCTCTCACAATCACAGCCACTTTTTGACTTGATCATGTAAAATTGTTGATTTCTATTTTATGGTATGATGCTTCTGATTTGCTTGTATATGATCCAAGTACTTCTGAAATACATGATTCATATAACGGAGGCTGATATTGGTATTCTGGACTGAACGTGCTGGATTAGGCGAGAAACCATTATCTTGGAAGTCTAATAAGAACTCGGAGTGACTCTAGGCTGTTCGTACTGGTTTATGCGTCATCGGTCTAGTTAATAAGTCGGTGTTCTAATTGGCAATAAGTCACGTGATAATTAACAGGGCCAAAAGACATAACACTATTCAGTTAAAGTTTGTTCGAAATTTGACTATAAACCAATGTAAAAACAAATCTATAAAAGTCAATATATCGAGACATCGATTTCGATCTACATTTCGTTTGAAGAACCCTACACATTTTCTCGCTTGCATTAAGTTGTAATGTAAGAGCTGTAAATAGAAAATTATTTTAAGGCTAATCAAAGGGTAACTTCATTGCATATGCGTCATCTGTTGTTGAGTAGCAGTTCATAATAAAAATTCAGTTTCTCCTTATATAATGCATACACGGTCAGGTCAATTTAGTTCACGTCAATCGATGATTGATGACATCTAACAAGAATTTGACTGAAATCATGAACTGATTCAAGTTAGACTACCATTAAAATGGTTGCGCAACACTGTGTATTGGACATTAACACCTTGGGTGCCGATTCAGTGGTCTAGTGGTTGGACGATTACGTGCGAGGCTTAAGGTCATGGATTTAACACCGGCGTTCGGGTCCGTAGATGTGCACTTTTGAGGAATTCCACACTAGGACAAAACGACCGTCGAATGATTCCAACTTTTCAAAGGTGGTCTAGCTAAGATCTGTTGATGATATCAATGACACTGATAGTATATATTTTCATATCAAATGATTATCTAAGTAATATAAATTGCATGATGAAAATTGTAGATAAAAGTGATAGAATACTGATTTCATCCAAACTCAAATAATCATAATTATAATTATCGGAATTATAGTTTTTCATTATTTTCATAGAATTATATCTCAATAAACTTGTGTTGTCAAAAAATCAGTACGTCGAAGACTAATTAATACATAAATATAAACCATGGAAATTGTTGTATATTTAGTTATACACAGAATGATCAACGTGTACTATTTTCATCTAAGAATACAAATAATAGAAAACTCATCAAAAGATGAAACGTTATTAGTTTTACCGTTTACATATTAAATAACACCGTAATTTAAAAGTCAAATATCCGAACGAAGAAATAGATAGCAGCTTTTTAAAAAAAAAAGAGAATAACCACTAGTCCCTAAACTTAACAGAATTTTGACTAATAAATAAAACAAGATTAATTACAACTGATATTTCGATTTATGTAAGAGGACAAATCATCTTGTTATTGATGGTGAAATAAATAATTATTCACTTCAATAAATATCACATTATGAGTAAATGTTACGTAAATGTGTTTCACAAGTATTCAGGAAGATCATCTGATGAAGAATGTCTCGACCTGTATTGATTGCTATTAGTATGAACTCTCTTTTGTTCTGTTTTGATTAATGAATTTTTGTAAATCAATGTATGCTGTACTAATTCGGGCATTAATTTCGCGAATTCATGCTGGTACAAAATATGATGTTTTATTTCAGTTTATTCATATGTGCTTAGCAGTAGCATCTAGAATGCGTATTTCAACCCATTTGAAACTTATTAGGTATATGTAACTTTATTTCGATTTCGACGAGCTCACTTAAATTCGAACTCGGTACCTTATGCTTCGAATTCTCAACGCGTTATCCACCGTATCCAGATATCTTATCTTAAATGAAATACAGGATTCTATTAATACTCACTGTTGTTTCTGATAACTGAAGTTTTATCACTTGGATATACTTTTCTCGCAGTACTAGTGGATTCTTGGGTGTCATACATTATACCGCTACTTCAATGTGTCCTACTGAGTGCAGAAGTTCTGTTGATGTAATTTTAGAAATCCAAAATAGTATGAATATTTCATGTTTAACTGGGATCACAATTTTTAATTACTGGAAATCATGACCTACAATTAAAAGCTTACTGTTATGTATGTTAAATTCAAGGGCCCTTGATCCTTTTCATTTTGAAAAGTTGTTGGCAAGTTTCACTGAGAAATAGTACAAGTGGAAACAACTGTCAAATGTTCACTTATCGAAAATTCATGTTTAGCTATTATTCAATCTGCAGTTAAATTTATTAGGAACTTTTAACCTAAGATGTTATATGATAACTGATTGTTGAAACTGTCAGATTATATCCACATCACCCTTGCGTCGTTGCAATTTGTTATTGATTGTTCTCGTCATTAAAAGTGTGTTCCATGTTCAATAAATCGCCAACTAACATTTTTATTTCTCATCTATTGCATATACTCAAGCATGCATCTCTCTTCACACTCCTCCAGCAAATGGGTATCTCCAGGATAGAAGCAAACCTTCTAATGGATGAATGATAAGAACGGTTAGATTATTTCATTTCATGACTTCAATTACACCACGTGCCTTTGTGGGTATTATGATGATGAATCCTGTAACATTGATTCCATTTTGGTCAAATCCTAACTGGTATTATTAAATCCTTGGATTTCAATTGTCTGTATTGATCATCATTAGGCAATAGTTCTTTGAAAACAAGTTTCATTAGTCACTTATTTTGTAAATTACAATCAGCTCCCATTTCTATTGAAACACGAAAGCTTAAAAATTTACTTTGTATTTTAGTAAGTTCGAAGCATATTTTCCAATTTTATTTTATATAAACAACTAAATACATAGAATTTTCACTTCAATAATATTACTTGCTGAAATCATACCATCATATTTAGAGTGATTTAAACAAATAATGTGGTGGCCTTTTGAACGATAGAAAACATTATATCAGTGTTCGGAAATCACTTTAAATAGGATTGTGCGACTTCAGGAACTATCACACCAAAAAGAAAATTTATTCCACCGAACTATATTTATGAGATATGGTATAATTGGTTTCTTCTCTAACCCACTTTTATTTCACATACTCTGTTATTAACCATTTCAATCTTTTTATCCGTATTAGGATGGTTTCACTCAAAAGTACATTATTGTGGCGTATCGTATACCAGTCATTTCTAGTTAAATTTTCATCATACCTGTTTCAATTTCGTACATAGATAAGTAAAAACAAAAAACATGTTTTCTTAAGATGCATGTGGATGATACCTCCCAATGAACGCAAAGCACGACAAAATATCAGTTCTCTAAAATATGAGATTTAAGCACATATTTATCTGAACAGGATTAAGGATAGAACAAAAAATATTTGTACAAACTGTTGTAGCAAAGAATAATGAACGTCTTAATTGATAGTACATATTTCCAAATAGTCTGGTGAAATTTTTATTACAAAAACGAAACAGAAAAAGATAAACGTTTAATTCTTACATTAAGAAAATTTCGAAAAATTGGCGAAAACAAATTGTGGCTCTAAAAGACCAATCACAATATAGTTTTTCAGGCTCAACATACACGGAGCGCAGGGCAACGACGGTTATCTACTTTCTATAAGTAAAAAAGAAGTCAGTTAAACATAATAAAATACAAATTGAGCTTCAGAAACAAAAATGTCCTAGATACACCGTAAAAAATCGTAACGCTGTTTCAAAATCTCAGACCGATTAATTTTTGGTATGATGAATTCGAAGAAAATATGTATACAATGAATTTAAATCCAAAAATTATGAGTTAATAATCTAGGTGCTTAAGTCGGTGTAAGAGAATGTGGCAGCGAAAACACCGGAAAGAACACAATATAATATTGATCGGGACCTATTTCTTTACTAACTTTAGACTACGATCGATTGTCTTCTCGACACAAACAGACCACTTAAGTTAGGAGGTACATGGACCACAGTTTAACAAATAATCAACAGTATGAGTGACCTTATTGACTATATATTCTATATTAACTTCTGATTATTTTCAGATGATTTCTATTCCAATTTAATTATTCAGTAGTAGACGAAATATTTGTTTCAAGATGGCCAATCAGATGAATTTTAATTTATGCTGAGTAAATGAAGTAGCCGAATTCGTAAGATTCAATATACTATAGTAATAATACACCTCTGGTTGTTGGTGTTCATTAAGGGCCTACAATGTTTAGGGATCTAGGGACAAAACGATTAAGATACTCGACTACGATAAGTTATCGTCAAAATCGACAACGGCTATTTACACAAGACACATCAAACCCTGTTGGTTAACAAGAAAATAGAACAGATTGCAGGGAACTTGATATTCAAAGTTAAACAAGCAACAGAAAACGAGTTAGTACAACTGTTGTATTAAGTACACAAAAACCTAGCGAACTAAGCGCAATGTCAACCAAAAAGCAAAGGTCTTGCGGGAAAATGCGCAAGCCCCCAAATGCCCTGGTACGACCGAGAGTGGGGAGAGTCCGCTCTCCCTCTCGAAATGCTCTCACATGGCCATGCGTATATAGCCTCTGCCAGAGAAGTCCTACTCACTGCCTTCTCGTGGCGGGGGTGTTGTTTACGAAAATGAGAGGACGAAAAGCGAATGTCTGGCGCTTTAACCGGACCCCAAACCAATGGTGCACATGGGCTCCAGTATCCTGCGGGAACAAATGGCGTATGAACCAATCGTTGGTCACCGGCTACCATGGGACTGCATCTCCTTACGATGCTCCACTGCCTTGTGGGTCAGACGTTCAGGTCAAAGGCTCGGGGTGTGGCCCCCTAAGAAAACCACCTGCTTCGGTTTGGGCACCCGGGCAGTATCACAGCCCTCACACAAATCAATTGAGATTTGTGTGGCGCATATGTATTTGGTGCCTCCCTGTACCTATACTTATGTGTTAAAATAAAATAAATAAAAATCCTGAAGAATTCTTGGCATTTCTAATGGAATTTGATTAAACGTGTGATTGCCTTAGCACCAATCAATATCAGCGAAAAATGCACTAATTAATTTGCAGTCTTTCACATGGAAATGTATTTAAAAACTACGTGATAAGACATGCACACGAATAGCCGAGAAGTCAAGATCGATGAGATAGCTTTCGTACTAGATGTCAGTCAACAAATTTTGAAGTGTCCAACTAAAAAAAAGGTTAGGGAGTCTATTTCATTAACAAAAAATCAACTGTTCTGTAGTCAATGCACTAAAAATGGCTTTCTTAAACAAACTACTACATTTCAAAGTTACACAATCAACTGAAGATAAAAGATAATAAAGACATTGAGAATTTGCAGATCAGACAATCTAATAGTATAATGATGTGTCAATACACTGGTTTATTATAATCCACTTGATCATCATTGTACATGCTAGAATCAAAAAGAAACAGAATTATAAAATTTGTTTGTACGAATGCGATTCCTAATCATAACTTTACTTACTGAAACTAATAAATTCCTATTAACTAGTTGTCAACCTAAATGGAAACATGATGTAATGACTTCTGAGCTATTGCTTTGCAAGAAAACATCTAATGATACTGGATAAAACCTTATCAAGTTAACTAACTTTTTGTTGTTTTTTACGACCATTAGTTGTCTCATTTGTCGTGTTAATCATTGATGATTTCAAAGGTTTTTCGGACGAGTTTTGTACACTAGACATGTCACCGAATGGTTGCTCAACGTCTGTAACATAAAACCCGTGTTGCACAAGTTGCTGATTATTATCTTGATTTGGTTGCATGTTATTAGGATATGACATAATTGGACTGGATGGATGAGGACTGAGTGATGATAAAATATCGGATTGGGAAAATATGAGTTTATTTGACAAAGCACCAGATGGCTGCTGTTGCTGCTGCTCTAAAGATGTGGGATTTATATTGAAAGATCTAGAAGATGAAGCACCATTCATTTTTGTTTGTAACTCAATGGTCATTTGGCCACGACTAATATCAGAATCATTAGAAGTACAAGGACTTGCGGAAGATGATGTTAATCTTAGTGAAGTCAGTTTGGGAGGTCCAGAAAACAAATGAGGGAATTCATGCTCACAAAATAAATTGCCATCCATAAAACATACTTTATCACCGGGGTGCAACGGAGAATGACAGTGAGTACAACAAAAACAGTTCACATGATAGACTTTATCTTGACATCTCATCACCAATTCATCTGGAGGAATTTGAACTCGACATTTGGCGCAAGTTCCTGATAGACCAAACAGTCTACAAAAACAAAAGGGAAACATTCAGAAATATTGCAACAATGATTCGAGTGCTCTAGCTACTATATGAAGTTTTCATCTGTTTTACGAACTATCCTTTAACTATTTGGTCGTCTCGAACCATACGTTTCGGTTTAGGAAAGTAATCATTAGCTTTGGTACTCGGTAGTCTAGTGGTAGTCTATTACATAACTGGTCAGGTGAATTAGAAATTATTTTTAACCATTATATTTTTCAACAGACTTAAAATTTATGTACAACTGGAGTAGAAACTAAATACGTATACATAACGAGCAAAAAGAACGCATTGAAACTAGAGAACAAAAGTTATTAGAATAGCAAATTGATGTCGAGGACTAATTGAAATTTATTGCGATCCCTCCCTCTAAATAAAACTCGATCTTAACAAGGGAAATCTGCCAGTTCATTGAAAAGGTAAATTCCAAATAAAAAATATGGCTAACGAAAGCTTCAAACTTTTTAGTCAAACAAGTGTTTAGTGGGTAAAATCAGTGTTATAAATGACAATTAACTGACAATCACATTATGTCTATACTATCAAGTACATACGGACAAATAAACTTGTATGTATAGAAAACAAATAAGTAATTTACGTATAAATTAAGTTTAAATGAGTTTTCTAAAAGTTAATTAGCTAGTAGACTATGATTACTATTTGTGATGAGTTTATTTGTTTACTGGCATCTACCTTGTTTTGCTCTACCACCTACTATATTCATTTTTCCAATAAATGGTTAAGTAAAAAAAGAAAAATAACTCTAATTTTAGGCACCATTATTTTTTGCATAAGAAATATTACTTTCGTCCTATCACTTACCTTTTTTCTGCTATTTCTCTAACTTGGTTTTTGTCTAGTGGTAACACACATGACAAAAAGAATAAATCAAAAACAAACGAGATGAGGAAGTGACAAGACCAGGGAAAAGGGGGAATACAATGAAATGAAGTGATACTGAGGGAATGTATATATATATATATATATATATATATATATATATATATATATATATATATATATATATATATATTGCGATACCATAGCAGAGAAGAGTTGGAATAGCATTATATATCAACTAGGATTAGACGCTTCTTAATTAACGTAACTACAAAAGTATGTCACTTACACATTAACAAAGTGTAACTACCTAAGCATGTTTATATGTGCACAAGACTATATACGGCATACGTACATAGAAGCAACCATGCGAGAAGCTAATTAAGAAAGGATAATTAATAGGCTAAACTTGTTCATTAGAAAATAAGAGAAAACTAATTTACAAGAAGAATATGTCAGACCAAAACAGAGTATATAGTTAATCCGATCGTTTTATACAAAATTTAACAAACGAGTATGAAATGACTTTTTAAAAATAACCTTGCAGTTATTTAATAGAGCTGAGCTTCAAATATGATGGGATACATCTAGATGAAATAAGTGTGCACAACTTAGAGGTCTATAAAGACCATCGAGTAACCACAAAGCGCCTCCAAATATGACTCGATGATGAAATTATCCGGTAGTATAATACGGAGATGAAACAATAGAGGCTGTTTAATTTTAAGATAGGTTAAAACGAAATAAAATCGAACTATAAACTTAGATTTGAACTTATAATACACGGATTTGATTAATTTCTACTACCACGTGTGCTGTCTATCTACGTATACTAAGTGAAAGTTGGAGAAATGTGAGAATAGACAAGAAAATGTTACCCAATAGAGACGATTCTGAGCCGCACTTTTAAATTTTAGTAGTCAGCAGTGGTAAGTCAGAATCACATAAAACAATTGTGTACTCGAATGAGCCATATTGCTTTCCCGATGATTGATAATATCAGGCACTCAATACCGTGATTTATAAGATTCATCTATTTTTATTATTTATTTGAACCGAATACATATGCGCCACACAAGTAACTTGATTTATGTGTGGGCTATGATACTGCTTGGGTGCGCAGACAGAAGTAGGAAGATTGGATGGTTGAACAGTTATTTTGTGGAAATTAGTTAATAATCCTTAGAAATGGTGCGAGACAGTGAATGAAAACATCATTCAAGGTTATCGTCTACTACCACCAATGTCAAACAGAAAAGAAACTTGATTATAAAATCGTAAGTCCGGAACTAAACAAAAGCAATAAATGGCTTTACAAGTAATTGAATATTCCAAATTGAAAAACGCTAAGAAAACATTACTAAATTCACTACAAATCAGAGTACTTAGCCAGATACGATAAGCGAGCCCCTAATTGCAAGTTTTACCGTATTTCTGATTTTTAACTGTAGAACCTGATGAGAACTTACTGGAAAAAATCCTTCGTTCATCAGTTTTCCGATATGAAAAAAAATTTGTTTATTTCCACTTAGCAAATGAGAAATAGTAAGATACAAGAATAAGATGAAACGATTGACATTCAACTCTAAACGACAGAGACGTAAGTAGAAAATAAATTGAATCTAGTCAGTCAGTTATAACGTAGGACAAGGTACATATGCATCGGTCCAAGTAGCCACACCTCATCAACACAACAAGATAAACATCAAATTCATGGAAATAGTTACTTAAATAATAGTAATATATAAAAAAAGATTACATATAAGGATATAGTACAGGAAGAACGAATTAGTTCGTAGAAAGAAAGATATAAAGCAATTTTAATCTCACAAATTAAAGGAAGACAAGGAGTTTATACAACGATGCCATTGTGATCGATTCTGAGCCATGTCACCCAATTTCCAACTATTCGTTACGATAGTCACGCGGACTCCAACCAAGTAGTCTGCATCTACCAACATAGCTCAAACTAGGAGCACTGATGCCACGTTTTAATTGAGCCGCCCCTAACTCTCTTCCAACCGTCTCCAACACTGGTCAGCATTGCGTGTCGTGGTAATCGGTGTTCAGGCACACGTGACACGTAGCCCAACCATCGCAGTCGATGAAGATTTACAACCTTATTAAGTGCTTAACCATCATCCCCTAATATCCTCCATCTAACCACACTACCACTTACCCGGTGATACCAGAAAATGCGAGGAATATTTTTAAGACATGTGATCAAATACTAGTAGCTTACTAGTATCTTTTACTTTTAATACCCACGTTTTGCAGCTGCAAAATAGGACAACGAACTGCGGCACAGTATAATCGTCGCTTAATTGATAGACAGATCTAAAAGTTTAACCAATATGTAGAATCGAAGATAGTTACGCAAAGTATGCAGAAACTGGTAATATAACTACAATAACAAGAAAACTAGGAATAAAGTAGCGATTCGAAGTGATATATTCAGTAGAAAGAAATAACGACGATACTTCCAAGTGGCTTAGTGATTAAGTCAACAGACATTCAACCGACAGGCTTTTGATTAGAACATCACGTAATATTTGAATTGGAGTTGTGATTTCATTAACCATTACAAGATGTTGCTTGAAGATGAAATGAATATATGACACTAGAAGTAATACATTGAACAGTCAACCAAATCGAATAACTTACTGTCATTGAAAAGTGATATAAATCTATGTCTTTTCGTCAAAAAATGTGAAATAATTAGATTTGAGAGTTTACTAACTCATCGACTGTGTACTTATGATGTTTAATGGTGGTATTTTACAGAGGAAAAGAGCAAAGTAACATGAAGTTAAAACAAGTTAGGACGAATCAAAACATACGACTTGTATGTAGGATAACACAATGTTTTAAACCCACAGGAAGAATGCATTTGCTTCATTGTGACCAGATTACTAGTTACTATTATTAACTCACCAACCAGCTACACCTGTGTTCTTGACTCTTGGCCAGTGTATGTGTGAAACCTAGTATTGCTACTCTTTTGATCAAACCGAAGTATAGAGGGGTTCGAATTCGACTGAAAAGCGAACGATTTGCCAGTCACTGCTTCGTCATATTCACGGTATTAATATTACTCAAAGGCTGAGTGAAGAATTGGTCTCCATGAAATCACTAAGTATAATCTGGAGCTAAGCCAGATGGTTCAATATTCGTTACAAATTATTGTGTAAAACTTAGTTACTATATCATACTCCAACAAAACGGATACAAAAAATAACGATGTATAGGTAAAATAGTTAGTCTTAATAACCTAGATGATAAATAAACTAATAGGGATGAATAACTTACTTGAGGTAATCTTGTCGACATAACAGCATGTTTGAGCGAACGAAAACGGAAGGTCCTAATTCATCAAGCCGTAGACCACAACAAGAACAATTCAAACAGGAAGTGTGCCAAAACCGATCGATTGCATTTAACAGAGTTTTCTCTACTATGGGACCACCGCATCCAGCACATGATATAGACATTACTTAATCCGAGAAAAATTTCACATGGACACTACATGTATCGAAGATATCAGGAATAATTCCGGAATAGACTTAGTTGAAACGCGCCCGACTAAACAAGCCTATAATCAGTAACGATATGTCAATACTAGCCTAGGCATGAACAATGTCAGCGTGAAATTCATGCTATGAACATTATATGTGTCTACTCTCATTCTGATTGGTCAGTTGAGCTTGTCATATTACGCTCAGTTGTTAGCTGACATCCAATAGAGGTGACGAATTCACATGTTATAACCTTGACCCATAGACTACATGACCATAAAAGTTGAGGACAGGTAGATTGTCTATGCACATACAATGTGTATATGCATCTGGATTCAATGCTTTAAATCAAAGGACATTTACACCATACATTCGGACAATAAATAAACCATTTGCATATGGAGTTATTAACATTGCATGAGTCACTTCAATGACAATGTTGTGCTCGATCTGCATTTTTCTACGCCATTTAATTATCCGTAATTAGTTGGCGATCTTGTAAAATTGAAGAAGTCATTATACCTACTGGAGCTAATCATATCATTTTCAGAATGAAATTTTGTTTTGAAAAGAGTATCCTTATCATTTTGGCATCTCAGCATATTTGCATTTTGCAATGAGATCACTGCCTTTATACTTCTAGCTGTTTCATAGAGGTCTGTTAAAGGACAGCCAGCAACGAAGACCAGAAAAACGGTAATTTTATAATAAAGATGCAATTGATCGAATCATCCATGGTACATGGGCCGTCTGTTAATAGTCGTAAATATATTCGTATGGAAATGTAGGCTTCAGGTCATATGATCACTACTCTGTTCCCAATAAACATGATAATGAAGTACAACTGAACCTAGAAGAAATAGAGTCGCAGCGACTGGGAGTAACTACTAACCAGTTAGACCACAGTAGTACGCTTGAATAGGTTTTAATTCATACAACCTGACTGCTCAAATCACTTGCCCCAACTACTTGGATGAACGAGAGTTGCTTGGAATAAATAATAAAGCGAATTAACAATTTTGTATATCAAAAGACAGCTGAACACAGTGCTAATGTATTTATGACTTAAAACCAGCATAGTGTGTTGTGAATATGTCAACAGCGACAGAAGTGTGGTTTTTATTGAAAACTATCCTAGAATACTTCACCAAGTAGTTCCATTTTGTTCTGGAACTTGAATACTGAAGACATGGTTTGATCACAACAGTGCCACTACAAATACCATACAAACTTGATCTCGTTGTACATTGGTTGACCTGTTGAGAACTAAAAGGATTGTTTTTTTTTCCTGAGGTAAATTTCCTGATCTAATAGGAACCCGATGCATTTAATACTAATGAATTCGGAACTGAGGTTAGATCTATTAACTAGTTCATCGAGTATTCACCAATATTAAATTGTTTACTTAAAAATCCTAATCACATCCAACCAATCATATTTCCGATGTTTATTAAGTTAGGTAGGTACGAAGTTGAAGTCATATCCAGACCCATAAATTGGATTATGTATATATACATTAGCACAACATGAGTGAACATGTTACCTCAGAAATGCAAAAGCATATGAATTAACTCCAAAGTCTTCACTAAACCATTTGATTTTGTTTCATATTTCGTCAACCGGGATAATGATGAATTTGTAAAATAAGATTGTAAATATCGGGAATCCACAAAATGTTTGACATACATTTGATAAATGAATGAGCCATTCTCACCTTTTATTAATTTGAGCATTTATTCAAATAATTCATGCTCAACTTTATTTAACTTGATTATCTTTGTACGTATAAGATTCAAGTCTTGTTCTCATTCGTTTAGCACGATTGCATTCATTGTTGAAGGTTTAATTGGTGGGGAACTAATTCATACTCATCGTTGCAAACAACAGGACAAAATTGTTAGATTTAGATTCCATGCTAATTATTAAAACATCTTAAATGAGTTCATATCACTGTACCCATGTTCCGACCGAGAACCTTACCTTGCAACGTTTATATCATGAAATTTCTTTAATTTTATGTGTCCGACTGGAAAATTGGACGTATGATTGACGTTATTTAGTCTTCTTAAAGTAACTTTAAGGAAATTCTGTAGAATTTACAGATGTCTACACTTTTAATTTTAATAGTTGTAAAATGTCGTTTCAACTAAATTTATATGATCACAGGAATAAAAGCAATGGTTATTTTTAATTTACAAAGTGAATTTGTGTAGATTGTATGGGATTTTAAAACAACGTTCATCCTAAACTGACAATAACTGTGGAACTGTAGGAAAATAGCGAATAATATACACTAGTTTCAATATAATTTAGAACAACTCAATAGTATGTACTCAGGAACCTACAGTGAACTGAACTTAACTGTTTCACCTCTTGACAGATACTACACTACCAACCAGTTATTAAGTTGAAATCCATTGGTTTATGTATTCAAATTCAGTCATATTATAATCTACTGCCATATTTATTCAAGGATATTAGTGATTTATCACGTTATGGTTGACTTCACAGATCATGACTCGACCGTGCAGTTATTATTTATTTTGGTAGTTTTGTTTAAAATCTTGACTTTTAAAATGTTACATAGATATCATAAATAAGAATAAATTAACATTCTAAGATACACTGTACAACAAACTGAAATAAAAATATTCAAATAAACAATATTTAGTGGTTAAACAATTTTAAATTTTTAAATTATCTGCAATAAACTTACTTACGCCTGTTACTCCCAATGGAGCATAGGTCACCGACCAGCATTCTCCAGACCACTCTGTCCTGGACCTTGCTTTCTAGCTCTATCCCACTGTTGCTCATTCTTCTCATATATATCTCTATTTCTCGGTGTAATGTGTTCTTTAGTCTTCCTCTCTTCCGTTGGCCCAGAGGATTCCAAGTGAGGGCTTTTTTGTGATGCAGTCGGGTGCTTTCCTCAATGTGTGTCCTATACACTTCCAGAGCCTCTTATTGATTTCTTCCTCCGCTGAGATCTGGTTTGTTCTCTCCCATAATAAATTGAATCTGCAATAACCTATCTTATTATATTTAAAAGTTCGTAACACTTTGTTGATTAACATTAGAAACAAAGTATTTTTACTATGTTACAATTACGAGTATAATTTTTCCCAAATAATAGTATTGACAGGTAAACTATGATAGTTATAAATCATCTCACATTGATTAAGTTGACTAATCATTAATAAAAGGACTGTGTTTTGTAAACATATAGTACTTAAATCTAATACAAACACATGCTATCTAGTTCTTCTATATACATATTGATTAGCACAATAAATGTATTCATTTGCTATATGAGGATGGTAATCTGTTTCCCCTCATCCTGTTATCTATTCAAATAACTGGACTATTTTCAGACTAATATTTCGAAAGTTTTTATCAACAACGATATGGATATTCGGATTTCTCGTCCAATATTACATTAATGATAAGTATCAGCATTTTTTTTCTTGTTTTTCTGTAGCATATATCCATACTGTTATATATGGAAGAAAAATATCAGTTATCACAAATAAATGATTTTCTTTTCAAGTTTCTGGTCGATTAGGAATTGGAAGAAAAAGGCATCACCTTGATATGTTACTAAGTTTCCTACATTACGTGAATGCAGTCTTGAATAGGAATGGTACTCTATAAAAGTGCATAATTCCTTATTCATCTAGTTAATTTAGTGTAATATAATAATATATCATATTGTCTATGTGATACTGTAACATCTCAGTGCATTTAATAAAAAGAACTGATATAAACACATTGAAGTACACAGTTGTGATGTATAAAACAAGTTAGATTGGGTGCAGATTTTGAGAATGAATTCTTCTGTAGGAAATATCTGTCTCAGAAAGTCACAGACATAATGAATACTTCTGAAATTTCAATAGTTGAAATCATGAGTTAATTGAAATTGTTGAGAAAATTGCAAGCTCTAGTAAAGAGATTCGTAATAATTTCATGTGCTTTAACATTTAATGTTGACTTGTCATTTTCGAAATTTTAGTTAATCATCATAGTTGTATGTAAACAAATTTGTTTGATAAAATAAAAAATTTGACACCGAATTTACTCATGTGTAGTTGACCTAAGTGTCTAACTTCGAACATTTTTCTAATGTTGAATACAACTCATACATTATATAACCTTTCAACTGAATAAATGGTTAATATTTTCCTTACCTATTTATATGAAGGACAATCAACTGTGTAAGGATGTATGACAAAAGCGTTGTGTTTCAGTTCAAATCAGTGACCTTTAAAATTTCAGAATTTGTTCTGTATGAAATCAATTGTGATTTCATCTATATTATACGAGCTCGAATACCATGAGATGTAGTGGTTTTATGAAAGAAGCTGACTACAAAAGATATAATAATGTGAGACGTAATTTTTAGAATATTTTATTTGTCAGTCACATATTCAAATGAAATGTTTCTTGAAATATTCCTTCTAAAAATTAACTATTTTTGTTAAACCAGTTAAATAAAATATTTTCGCATAATTAAACAACTAAATTACTAATCTATCGATGGAAAGACTCACGAATTACAGTCAAACATTTTCTGTTCATGACCATTTATGAAGAAGCAATTAAGAAAACAAGTCATGCTATATTATGAGTTCGTTAAACTTTAAATTATCCATTCAGTAACTCTTTACAGTGTCTTAAAGTTCCTGATTAAACAACCACTGGATGCACCATCAGTCTATTGTGACAATTCGCTTTATATTCAAACGAAAAATACTTATTTACTACCACATCATATCCAGTGATTGTTTGATCAAGTTGTTGAACAAATGATGTGTCTCAAAATCGTTCAGTATTGACCAAATTGAGACGCGATATTTTAGCATTTATCTCAAACCATATAACATATAACTAAATCACTCAACTACTGAGTAAATCAAAACAGTCAATTCGTCATTTTCTTATTATTTGTCAGTAATGAATTCATTTTAACACTTATTCTGTATGATGTTAGCAACATTATGAAAAATATAATTGGTCAAATTGGTAAATTATAAGAATCGATTGTCATCATTTCAACTATAACTAAATCACATGTATTCCACGGTGACCTTGAAAATGTTTTAATTAATTTGCAATTTATTTAATTGAGAAATTTGTTTTCATTGAAGTTAGATAATTGTAGACTAAACAGAAATGCGTTACGAAGTATTAATAGGATAGCATGTAGAGAATGGATTTACATTATGATTTTGTGATAGTTTTAGGACATATGGTTTTACAATTTGAAATAAATGTTAGTCAATAAATATTCGTAACATGTCAATGATAAGCCGAATAACAGGATTTAGTGAAGCTCTAAATAGGGTTAATAGTGCTTGCTAAAGAATTCATGATATTCCCGTTTCAAAACGTTCAGATGAATCCTGTTATTTTAGCTCATTTTAGTGCTTGTTTAGATTTTAAGAAGGTCGTTGTTATGGATTGATTTCAACTGGTAAACTATTATAGACCGAAAAGTACCGGGTAGTTACTTCGCCCTACTGTGGAATTCGTTACGAATGGAACTTTTTGGTTTCGCTGAGAGAGTTGTATCCTTGCATCACTAAGTTTGGATGTAATAATCCATTTTTATAAATTGAATCGACCTCTTGTAATAATTCATATCTGGTTCTAATTTCTCCACACAGTTCCATCGTAATCTTTCAACTACTAAAATCAGCATCATACAGAATCTCAATGATAAGGGTTAACAGTAAATTATTTAGGTGCTTGTTTCAAGTCTAGTTCACCGACACATATCATTAGATTCAGTTGATATAAAAGTACGTTTGTTCAACTATCATACCAAACATAATCATCATTCTGAATGCAAGATATTTTTGACTTATTTATCATATGACATTGGTCTGATCACTTTCCTAAAGAAGCACAAGTTCCAGACATGATAGTCATTAACGCCTACAGTTCAAAAATATTTTTAAGATGATGTTAACTAAAGTTAATATGTCAGAGAATAAATTCATAAATTCCTTACTTTCCTTTTTCTTTTCTATGTTTGCAATTTTATGTCAATTTGAACAATTTCTTCTAAATCTCACCTTTTAATGTTAATCTAGGGATGACACAGTTATCCATTATTGAAGCAAGATGAGGAGACTGAAGATTCCTAAATAGTTTAATGAAACTGATTTAGTGGTTGATTTTCTAGTTTAAAACAGGCTGAACGAACATTGTATTTCAATATACAAAGAATGAAAGGGCAAATCTGTGGGAAATAAAGCGAATATTTCTCAAGGAAATAAGGGGGAAATGAAAGAGAGACTCTTCATAAGGTCTTTTATTGTCGACTGCCATGCTGGATTAGTGAAACTTTTCCACTGTATGGTAACATAAATTAAAATATCTCGAAATTGACGATGAATTTGTCGTAATTGTCTACTTTTCGCCTAATTTTACGACTGTTTGTCTACTTCAACCCTACATTTACACGAAATGACTTGATACTCACCTAAAATTCCGTTAATTGCAGTCAAAAGTTATCTATTCTTAGCCTAAATGTCTCATATGTTCGCTTTTATCTCTATCAGAAACCCAGTTGACTGGATTTAGAAAAATATTCATGATAAAAGACTTTTATTTACAGAAACGTTACCAGTTAATGTGTTAATAATTGGTAGTGTGTCTTAATTTAAAACTCAATATTCAATGATACACACCGTTAGTATGTAGGTTTAAATGGTCTTGACTTAGCATCTATAATTGAGATGCATATATGAGAGATTGCTTATTAGAAAATTATGATTGCAAGGTAAGCAACCAGATTTTCACATTTGCGTTGTTAGTGAGAACTGTATTTCTATGTTCTATGGGATAATTATAATTATTACATTTTCCTTGCACCAACGTACTAATTGTCATAAAACTTTGTTATTCCTTAAAGTAACGGAGCTTGACAAAAATAATAAAGGACATAAGTTTAATTGACTTAGTTGTTTAATTGTTCCCTTTTCTGTTATGTTGTAAATCAACGAAGTCGGAAAAGAAATCTTATGAGAAGCCATGCTGTGACTGATTGTGACCCTGAAACTCGTGCTATACAGATTTAATCAATGAAATGTGATCATGATGTATGATATTTCTTAAAATCGCGTTTACACTACTAGGTCACTTATTCCTTTTAATATTAAATTACGCTTAGGCGACAATGCCTCGTAAATTGTACAAGCACAGAAATATATGCAAATTATTTCGTCTTTGAAAATACTTAACTATGTTATAGCTGGCTGGTAGCTTTGGTAAGGCCATTTCTTTCATAAGAAGGCTTGACATTAACTTTAGTTCTGATACGATTACCACTACTAATGAGTAACTGTTTTTACCCTTTAGTTTTAGGAACTTAACATGAACTATATATTTGCATTATCAGGAAATGGCTCGCTAATGTGAATGAATAATAATAAAGTTAAATCAGCCCAACGAAGTTTCAAAGTTGACTCAATAAATGAGATGCTTCTGGTAGGTGACCTTGTGGGTCAATTGTCTGAATGTATTGAAACAATGAAAATATAAACGAACTTTATTATTTTTTTTGTTTTCTCGTCGGGTTAATAAACACATCCTGAAAACTGGCCAAATATATAGATAGAACCAAGTGTACATCGTTAATTGATATCCATTTATTAACAACAGTTCTCGTGAACAACTTCGTGATTCGGATTTTATTGTGACTCCCTTAGTTAACGTTTATAAGGATAGCAAGTCAATACGATCATGCGACACGTAAACAGACTACTATTACGTAGTTCATACTTGATAAGTGACACCTGGAGATTGTACTAAAGGTACTCGCACTGATTTTGGCGATTTGTGATATTATATGATGTTAGATGGACGCAGATAACCTGTTGATATTTCGCCTATCAACTGCTTGTCCTTGAAAATAAATTCTTCTTGTTGTGTATGTGTAGCCTATAAATATGCATACTTAAGAGGTTGACAACATCTGTTATGAAACGGTCAGCGCGTTTATGAATGTAAGTACGATGGAAATTAATAAAATAAATTTACAAAATATAATGAAATGGAAGGATATAATATGCAGTATGGGGAAATACGGTTAAAAAGTTGGATTAGGATAATTATACAGAATGTACAGTCATTATCATGCCAACGAGTAAAGCAGTTACTGATTACACCACCGACCACCTGAAATGGCGAATGGGGATGATAACCACGCAGATACATTGAGCAAAACTGAAAGACTAGTTTGTAAAGGAAGGGTGGAAATAAGCTACCTAACGATTAGAGTAGCACATGTTCGGCCACTTCAATAAACTCTTTTAGTGCTTCCTAACAGGTATTATCGTCAATGCACCAATGGATGGTGTTAATTGGATTGTTAAAAATATGTAATGACCTTTTTGACACCATAGTCAGGAGAGAAGATTGCTAAAATATTGATATTTAAACCTCCTTCTACAATCCAAGTCTATCTCTTTTGGTGGAGTTTTGTTCTCTGAGCTGGTTGGTTTAGTCGTGGAGCTTTTATCGTTCTGAATGATATCATCAGCACAAACTTCAAGTAGAAGTGGTCAAACGCCATGACATACTCGCTCATATCAATGCATGTGGACAACTGTAGACATACATTTGACTTGGAAAATGTTGAGAGCTGATGACAGGGAATTCTAAAATCACCAGAGGATTTATAGAAGCTTGGCACCTAGGTAAATCAGCAATCAACAAACACATTAAAATCGATCCAATTTATCAACCAATCAGCAAAATTATGGACAAATACAAGACCAAGAATCAAATCAATAGGGATACAATCAAAACAAAGAATTAAACAATGGCAGGTTTAGGGCTAACAAGAACCAATCAAGACCATGGTCTACAGGGCAAGCTGGGAGTCATATATGAAGAAATTCGAACACTTCACTTCTACCTGAAGTTTGTGCTGATTAGGTCGTTTAGAAGAATGATGAAAGCTCCACGATCGAACTACCCAACTTGGAGAATGAAAATCCACCTAAATGATCCACCTTAACTACAAATCTTCTCTACCACCAAGTCTATCTCTCACAGCGTTATTGTGACGACGGACCACGGGTGAACTCAAGGAAGCTGTAAGAGGCTCAGAAGGAGCCATCCAATCACCTTTCAGAAGAATATTCTAGAATTCCTATGTGTAGCTTCCCGATTGAACAATGCTATTAACCCCCTGTATACGGATTGGAGGACTGTAATGATGATTTCGTTCTTGCTAAAAAACTATAAATAACTGATAATTTTGTACCATAATTGACACTGTTTGGAATAATATTCCTTTCATTAGTCTTCTGTCTTCTCCTTGCGACTTGGAAGGGTTTTGGCGTCCTAGTGCTCAATTATACGCAGTATATCAAGTAAACAACCTTCTAGATATGACAGTTTTGAAACTAAATTGACTATTTTATGGGAAGCAAATGAAAATAACATACCTATGAACTCAGGATATTGTAGACGAGCAAACGCTGTATGTTTGTATAGTATCCTGCTCATTTGAAAAACATGGCACGTGTATGGCCGTTGGTCATATCCAACGCTGAACATGTCTTTCCATCAACAATGGAAGCTAAGAATAACATTCTGCTTTTGAACTACAGAAGTGATATGACAGGATTAAAAAGAACAAATTCACATTCCTTTAATCATTGTGATTCATTATTCGACGTTACTTCTGTTTTAATTCAATTCGATAATTACTCAGTGAAGTATTTGTGTTTGTTTTCCAGTGTGATATTTTATTCAGTATAACATTAATTTGTTTGAGTGTGGTGTTTTATCCAATATACGATATTCTTGTATTAATTTAATATGGACTATGCTCAGCATGACACTCAGCATATGATTTGTTATAACTCTGAATATCTTTCATATATGTGATTTCATCCTAATTACAATCAATATAAAGATGAGGGTATTTTCGACTAGGGTCGTTGTGTTTTGAGGTTAACAAATCTTCACTTGTACCAGTCTTTGTGTTCTTACTTCGCATCATGGGAATAGCAGTGGTTCCTCGTTTTACAAGTATAAGTAATAAGTGATTCCGACATAACAAATTGGCGATGCAGTCATAACAATTATACACTCTCTTATTCTTTGAGTCGAAAGGACCCCGAATACATTGTTAGCCTACCTAAGCAAGACATCAAGCACTCCAATCCAACATATCTCTTCTTTTGACTACAGGCTAGACTGCTGTCGATGTCTTTATGTGTGTCTGCCATGCATACGTCTTCCTCATGAACAAAGACAATGAATCTTTTCTACATAGTCAACGTTTTGATTGTTTATGGGAGCTCTCAACACGATTGTTTACGTTGTTACTTAACGTTAGAATATCGCTATTGAAAGTGGAAACACAGTTACGCTTTCTGTTTAGCCAATGTTGCTGTAAGTAGCTGGTGATACTGTGACTACTCAAAGAAGTTATGGGATAAATTTAATGAAATTTCACCACTGAAATTCCACATACAGGTTGATGCGACTGCCGTTTCAAAAACGACATAGAAAGAAACACACCCTCAATCATGGATCACGTAAATTAAAAGTCCTGCTTTATTTTGATTGGTTGCCACCCGAAAGGTCGAAATTGAGAACGAGTGAAGTTTATCCCCAGTCTGGATTATATGTGCACCTTCAACGTTAGACAAATATTGGAAGTTAGACACTCAGGTCAACTACATATGTGTAAATTCGGTGACGAATTTCTATTTTATCAAACAAACCTATTTACATACAATTACAATGGCCGTGTTAAGTCGTCGAAGTAAATCACCAGATACATCTGACCTTAGTTTACAAACTAATTTCTTTGACGGATGAAAATTTTATCTTTTATTCACTGTAAAGTTTTCAAATTATACTTCTCGATATTGTGTCAGTTAGGTTGTTGATAATTAAGTTCGATTACCTATTAGAAGTGAACAAAATGTTACTGTTGACAATTGATTTATGAATTATGGTTAAGTTTTATATTACTCTGCAAATAATTTTCACAGGTAAAATCGTCTGCAGATATATGAGAAAGCTTGCTAAAATAAAAAATCCATAACAAATCATGTTTATGAGAACAATATATCTCGAACGGGTATTACTTTCAATAGGTTTCAACCAGCTTCATTAACTAGCAAGTTTCTTTATACATTAATTTTTAAAATGTTTTTAGTATTATGTCAAAAGTTTTGTCAATTTATTTTTTTTCTTATGATAGCGATTAACTGATTTTATATTAAAATTAGAACATTACTTTTCAGTACATTTTTATGCATCAACATTGTTTAAATGGTATACCCTTCTCTTTGACAGCTTACTCGGTATATACGTGAAGAGAAAGGAATTAATATATTTTAATCATCTGTCGAACCTCCTAGATTGATTTTCAAGTGATCATTTTCATTGTATCGTCATAAAACACTAACTAACTACATACGTGTTTTCTCGTATTTTGCTAACTTTTAATCAACTAACTCGGTTAGTGTATTCGTCAAGTTATCGACAAGCCAAGCAAATTCCTAAGTTCCCATACATCCGACCAGTACACCAGAAAACCAAATGACTGGTTACAGGTAGCTTCTTATTACTTAAACTCATAATTCACACAACTATCTACGAGTTAAATACTAAACCACCATAAATAATATATCTTAGAAACTACATTATCGGGATATCTTCGGATAAGAAATCGAGTGACATTTGTACTTAATCTATTGGGATTGATGAACGAAACAGAGGGAACCGATTAGTTTAATGATTGTATAAAATTAGTGCAAAATGACTGTTCGATATATGTTCGTTAAAAATACACTAATTCGTCGAACAACAGCTGCATAAATTCCATATTTCCCCCTCTTTCTGCCTCATCTAAACAAAGTACTTTCCAATTACATCTAGTATGACAGTATATATCAGTATGAATAAACCTGCCTGTTTAATTCTATATCAGCTGATCACAACTAATGTAATGCACGAGAACCCAAGAACGGTAAACTAGTTAATTGTTATACACAAAATTGCACAGTACCTTTGTAAAATATGAAAATCATACATCATTTGCATATCTTCCTTTCCGTGCCTTATCATTTTTCCGATCATCTTGTTATTCCAGTTGCTCTTCGTCTTCCTTCCTCTTCTCTTTATTTCACTCTTCTGCTGGTAAGCATTCTACTCCTATTTTCTGTGACATACTACTTATGTCTGTCTGCATAAGTAGTATACACCACAATACTAGTCATACAGGGAATATTCTATTGATTACTTTTAACTACATTTTAAGTTACGGTTGTCAAAATGATACACAAAATGATTGTAATATCATAAAATATTTTATTATCTTTGAGATGAATTATACTTTTGGAATTGGTAACATAATAATAAAAGTACATTCAACATTTTTCATCCAGTAAAGATATAATAACAGAGAAGCACATCTATGCTGTAACTTATTTGTTCAATGTTCAAACAAAGCAATATAGTATTATAAGTTCAAGGTTACATCATATACAGGTTAAACATTATGGTGTTATAGAATACTGAATAAGTTGAACTTATAAGAATTAAATTTATAGAAAAATTCTATTCTATCATTATTAAAGAGTAAAATTGTAAATGGAGAATGATGAAATGTGAGATTGTATTTTATGAATTATTGTATTAAGGTAAGGAGTTCAAAGTATTTATCATTTGATACTACCAACATCCCATGAAAACCTTATACTATATTTTCTTTCATGACAGTAATAACCACTATTATTTGAGATTATGTGGATTTATCTCACTTCTTATTGATCAATTTTTATTTTGATATTATTTAATTTATTGTTTGAATATGGTTAAGTAAGTAAATGTCTTATTACAGACCAATATTAGTTACATTTGTTCAGACCATTCAGTTGTATTAACATTCACTGAAGAAATGAATAAATGTCAGAATGTTTACTAATATGAATTAAACATTTATAAGATCCACTGACAATCGTCTTAAAAAAACTGCGCAGTAAATTTTGTGATATGTCTTTCCAAGTTATTTTGATAAGCCTAATTCTGAGTCGCTTAAAGGAAAAAAGTTTTTCTTGATTGACTCAAAGTTAATGAAATTGTTTTTTAGTGATAGCTATAAATAAGTCTGAAATTTCAGAAAACAACAACACTCTTTAACAGCCAGCTCACCATTGCAAACTGATATCAACTGGTGAACTATAGGGTAATAGACGATAGTTTTATCTTGGTTTGAAACCTCAAAGTGTTGTGAACGAGAACAACAGTGGAGACGATCCAACGTAACAGAATAGAAAATTACAGAATGCCTTACTAAAATCTGAAAATTATGCAGTAAGCACTTCATTTGCATCAAGTCAGTCAATTGTCTCAGACTTGATTGTTCCTTCGTTTCCGCACCAATCATTTTCTGCTCTCTTCTCTTCGATCTTCTTAACCTTCGCTTTCAACTGATGATACATACTACTTATATTTTTCGACGTCAATGGCGCACAACACAACAGTACACAATCTAAATCTCACACAGGATAAAACCAGGGGAATTCAAATTTATGACCTTTATGATATCATTAATCTAACTGGCCGAAATTCAGTGGTCCATATATCCAACTTCAGTTCATCTATGATATTTTGTGTGACCGTTATCATATTTTTCAGAATTCAGTAAATACTGGTTTTTAGTTCATCGATATTTCAGCTACATTCAGTTGGTAATATAAACTAATATCTAAGTGAATAGTACTTGACTAACTCTGTAACTTATTGAATCATAAAAATCACTTCATTTTTATAGCTATAGTTGTGTGATTTTAGTTTTTATGATTTGGACTAACCCTATAAGTAAATCTTTATTATATATATATATATATATATATATATATATATATATATATATATAACGTTTGACTGGATATATGTGGGAATCCTAGTAGGGATAGGATCTAGTTGGAAACCATATGGTTCGCTTACATGTCCTGTTCTTAATATGATTGTGCACCACTGAGAGAGAATGTGTAGTGTGTTCTTTTACTATGTATATTATATTACCAAATAGAATATTTACAACTATTTCATTAATTCATATTTACTGTAATGATTAGCTAAAGTTGGAGAAAATTGTAGGTTAACAGTTGTATTTGAATTTTCTACCTTTTAATTGTAGATTGATCTTTATAGTAAATAATTGACATTTAAAACTTATCTAATAATTACGAATCCATTAATTTTGTATATGTATATCATATTCTGTCAACGCAAAAATACTTGCAAATAAGCTAATTATCAATAATCATAAACAAGGAAGATCTCTACTAATGTTTTAATGCTAATTGAGATTATTAAAAAAAAAAAGCAAACAAGCCCGATTTTCATTTTTAGTAGTTCAGGGATTAATTTATGAGTCTTTTTCATCTCATGTTTGATCAATACAGATCAAATCACCAATTTAATTAAACTTTTTTTCATCAAAGGAAATACCAGGAAATTACTGAGTAAATAAAATAGATGGATTATGTCTCGTAATGGAACTCTCAAAGCGATCCCTTCCTATTTGATATTCGTCAGCCGGACGTACTTGTGTCCCATTGTTAATATTCACGCTAGAACTTGAATTCAATATCTTTAGTTTTGAACGCTCAATTTGTTGTACGTTAAGCTACCGAGTCTATGCAGCTATTAAGTTTTTCAAAGGGTACGGTATTTATACCATTATTAGGAACAATTTGAATTATTCCACCTATTTTTATAGATGAAGATCCTGTGAGAAATGCTTCCATTAGCCATTTTTCAAATTTTTTTCATGTAGGATACAACAAAGATTGCTACTTTTGCACTTAAATAATTATGATTTTATCAATATAGGTAGGTTTGTAGGAATTGTCGACTTTTCATAGTTTGCACCACTGACTTATACTAGTCAAACAGTTATTGAAAAATAGGAAGCATTACACATATATTTAGCCTTAGTATGGGACTCCTCAACAGTGCACATCTTTGTGCAAATTCACGTGCTCATTAATGATCAACTTCGAGAGGTGAATTCAGGAGTTCTAGTATGAAGCCACATATAGTGGAACACAACAATATTGAGTACGAGATGGTTATCCACTGTAGATAATGGAAGATAGTCGAATAGTATCGCGAAATGATTAAGGTTATACATATAGACGAATGGATGCTGTTTTACTGTTCGAGTGGTTAAGAACTTACAAAGAGATTGAAGGTCTTGAGTTCGCTCCTCAGTAAGATTTTAAATATTCACTGTTGAGGAGATGGATACTGGGACAAACGAGCTGTTCAATGTTTCCTGGTTTCCGAAGATTGTCTAAGGTCACTCTATACTGTGTAGTAAGATTTTCATAATTACAGTTTCATAGTTTTTATCATTAAGTGTATTGATTACTTTTCGGACCAACAGTATTCTAGGACGATTGAAACTTACATAATTTCCTCATGTGAACATGCATACGTTACATGGGATATTTACAATTTAATTTAGTGAGGTATGTGTATTTATAGGTCCCATTACAGATTAGTGTTGATAATGTCACATTATATGTTATGAAGATCCCTATATATAAAGGATTGCTCTAAGAGGATACTGACTATTGTCATTTCACAAACTTAGGTCTTAGTGGATCGATATTTTTACATCCATAACACAAACTGACTAACTCATCGTTAGTTAAAGAAGAATAATACTTATGGTCCTTTTATACAATTGTTTTCTGTCAAGTGTACATACTTCATAAATAATAACTATGTTTCGAACAAAATGATATCGTCTCTAATCTTATTCAAGCAAAAAACTTGATACAAACCCAATTAGTATGAAAATTTATATTCAATCACTTCATAATGTGACACTTTTATTATTATCTATCAAAATACCCTGGTAATCTTTAATCTCTATTAAATATGACTAATAATATCAAGTTATATTAATGTATAAAATAAAATTTAACGAATATTTTCTTCATTCAATGCTGCATGCTACAATTGCTACAATTCTTGCCTACCTACCAAATATTAAACTTCTTTCTACCATTTATAGATAAAGAGATAGTGCATCACAAAAAGTGTTGATGAAACAATTCTTCTTTTTTTCATTTAAAAGAAAAATGTTTCACTAGATTACATTCAATGTGTTTTGAATTAATTTTAATTTTGATTCATCATTATGATTATTATCAGGTATACACCCATTGAATGAGTCTATTAGTATTTAATTTATTATTATTATTATTATTACTATTATTATTATTATTATTATTATTATTATTATTATTATTATTATTATTATTATTATTATTATAGTTCACAATAAATATACAGATTTTTTAATAATGTAGGTATCATACAAAATTAATAGCATTATTGATTTTCTGTCGACTCATTAATAAATAAATATTCATTATAAAATTTAGTACTGGTCTATCATACAGATATAAACATATGAAACTGATCAAAACACACGAACATACAAAATATTATTCACTTTTATTTTATATTGAAAATATATGATCCATCTTGTATCTTAATTAATTGAAGCCATTTTAGTTAAAAATAAAAATAGAAAATAAATTAATGATATAATCAGTTTGTTTTAATTATTCAATTAACTTTTTTCTCCTTAAGTTTACTAATTAATTTTTATTTATGAAAAATAATAGGAAATATAAATTATACCTTTATCTATCTATCTATCTATCTATCTATCTATCTATCTATCTATCTATCTATCTATCTATCTATCTATCTATCTATCTATCTATCTATCTATCTATCTATCTATCTATCTATCTATCTATCTATCTATCTATCTATCTATCTATCTATCTATCTATCTATCTATCTATCTATCTATCTATCTATCTATTCATGAGATAATTGTCTGTGAGTGATTGTTCTCAATTTAGGATAAGAAATCAAAAATTTCGTTGACTAATCACGTTTTCGGAAATATGAGTCGAAGTGATAGTGATAACGAATCGACTACGAACAAGAATATAAGCTAATCATCAATGGGAAGAGTTGTTATAAACACTGAAAATTTATTCTTTACCATATCCTTTGTAGTATTTTTACTATTGAATTCACTTAATAACACATTGAAATAACTTTTTTTTTAAAAATTATACCCTCATTTTACGGTTCTTTATTGGTGTATTTATTACGACCCGGAACCATAAATGAAATTTCAGTATTAGATAGGTGGCTGGTGACGGTAATACACGAGCCAAAGTCATCCCTAAACGAATGAGTTTGTTGCTTCTCTCTAATAAACCTACTTTTGTTAGATGCAAAAACATGTAATGTTCGTCATTTCGCTTTTGGAAAAAAATAAACAGGTATTGGGTCCAAGTTTATCAAAATTTACAGCACAACCATATATTCCATTCCTCAGTGTACAGTACCAATTAATCAGTGAAAAGGTTATCAGACTAAGGGTTTGAGTCAATCAAACCTCTGTTTATATACCCTTTAAACAATTTGTGACAGTTGTGAGTTACCTACAATACTCGGTACTCAGCTTAGTCTGTATACCTGCAGTTCTTGAGATGCAGTCTGAAGAAAGAACATCTCATTATATATCGTGAACCTGGCGTTTAAAGTCTTTATCGATGAAAAGTCAAAGTTACTCGACAAATCTACGTTGATTTAGATGAGTTGGGGAACGTTTTTAATGAATTGATTTCCATCTATGTAGATTCTGAGAAGTCTGACACCAGGGACGAAAATCTTGATGGAGAAGCTAATATCACACGATTCTGTGACGTCTGACATCATTCCTATATATCAATAAGAATTAACATGTATCTTTTATGGACAAAATGATTTCTCATCCTTATTGTGCACGGAATCTTGATGCCAGTGTTCTCGGAATAGTATTTCTTGCTAGCCTATCAATAGTAATGTGCAGGTCTCCTTATGGGTGATGTAAATTTATAAAAACCGTTCAGTGTGTTATACACTACTACCCTTTGAATGTACATGATCTAAACCTTTTGTGTTTGAAATCTTCAAAATTTTCGCCGGATCACAATTGCTAAATCAAATAAACTTTCTTTCCACTTATAATCAAACCAGCAAGGTAGCATGCAAGTGCTATTCAACATCTCTGATCCAGAATTCATCAGTGCTGTTCAGTTTTATTATACAACATGAAAGTTTTGTATGCATGTGATATGTTAAGCAAGTGCTCAATTGATTTAAGTTTAATATGTGAAATTGATTGTTTTTTCAATACCCTGTGACAAGTAAACATATTCTGACTTAGTTATGGATACTTAATTGTATGATATTTTAAATGTGTGTTCACATAGTAAGTTATTGATTAAGTGATGCTAGAGACCACTCAGTGCACATTATGAAAATCCAACAATCAATCTGAATTTAAATTAGTCATCCAAACAGTAGTGTATTCATATATCATTTTGATTTATTCTAGGGGTTACATAGATCCTTAACCATCGTCTTCGAGTCCATACTTGTTTGACTCACGATTTTTAGTACTAAGTATCGAGTCGGTTAAATATCCCGCAGATGTAACAAGAGTTAGCAGAGTTTCCTTTTTTACTATTGAGGTTCAGTTGTTTCTGTTGCAAAAGAACATTAAGGATACTGATATCAGTCTAATAATAATAATAATAATAATAATAATAATAATAATAATAATAATAATAATAATAATAAACAATAGACAGGCATTAGTATCCTTAATGTTCCTTTGCAACAGAAACAGTTGAAACTCTACAGTAAACTGTCAATATCCATCTGCAGAAAACCATCTTGAATAAAATCTAGTTAAGTTCTGAAAATCTCAATTATTTACAAATATGTATATATTGGATACTCTAATGTAACCCCAAATCTATATTTTTATGAGAACGTTTCTCTTCTCTCTTTTGCTTTATTTTTTGATTGTTGCTAAAAATATAGGAACAAATAAATAACACATGGTGGTCTAGCTTCAACTGACTCATGATCTTAATCATTGAAATTACTACAATCTCTCCAAAACCCCTTCTGAAAATAAATATACATATAATGAATGACTTAAACTTGGGAGATGATTGTTCACTTTTGCTCTCACTAACCATTGATTGTCAAGTAAATGATGTATAGTCACATTTAGTTACTACCACATAACCAATAAGCCATCCTTATAAATAATTGTAACTATAATGATAATAACATTATGATGATATGTGTTTATTGGGTCGAGTATGTATTTCACTAAATTCAGTCTTCAAAATTAACTGATCCATAACATTGAAAACCTAGAGGCACTAAACAGTTGTTTAGTCTTGGTGTTGTACCATTCAGTAGTGCATGTATATGACCCTACCAGTAATTGTACTCAAAATACTAAGGCCTAATCGCGAGTCTTTCATTGTAAGACCGCCGAGTTGTCATCCGGTGGTTTACTTCCTTAATTCTAATCAGTTTGTGATATTATACATAGCTCAGGATCCTCTTACAAGTACTAAACAGAAGTCCATTGCTTCCGAGTCTTTAACGGTTTTCTAACCAAAGTCAGTCTGTGATATGAAGTTTTAAATTCTTTACAATACCTCATGACATTACTTTTGACAGATAAATATGTAACAAATAAATTCAGGTCGGTCGTTTTGTTTGGAAATTTTATACAATTTGAAGGTATGTTGCAAACCGATATCAGCTGCAAAATCAATAAATAGTATTATAACAGTAAGATACTAATCGGTGTGATAAGAATAGTTGATCGAATGGTTGAAAATTAATGGTTTTCATGGTAGATAACAGCATTTACTACCAAAGATTTAAATTTTCATTCATTTTTCGATAGGTTACTGATTAGCATTGAAAAGTAGTAAAAGCTTGCATGGAGCTTAAATATTCCATACATTGATTTTATTGTTTTTAGTTTAATATCACTGTAGAAAAACTAAAAAATGACTATGTTTTATATTTCAACATTAATTGTTCATTTTTATCTACTTGTCTGGGCAATCGAAAGTTTTTTTCTGTCCAAGTAGATATGACGTTAGATTATCTTTACGTGTAAAATTAGAAAAATTCAACAGAAAAAGTTCCCTTTGGGAATAATAAAGCTTATCGATTTTTAAATAATGTACTTATTTTAATTGAAAATAAGATATTTAGTTATCTTTTTTTACATTCTCAATGTGGAGCTATCACAATTTAAGTTTACATTTCTATTTTACATTATTATATAACAGGTCAATACAGAGGTTGACTTTTCATAACAATTTTTACATTCACTTTGAATAGATAATTTTTGAAATGGAACTGTCTTAGTTATTACGTATCCATACCAAGGTTAGACTTGATAGTTTCAAATAAATTGAACATTGGATATATATACTAATAGATTACGTAATAAGAAGAGGTACTGTCAAGACAATACGCAGCTCGGTTCTATCACACTTGATCGATAGTGGTCACGTAGTAGACAGAAACAAGTTATTTAAAGTTATTTATCGTATTCCTACTAGTTTCCCTTATGGTGTTCGATCTCATCTCTTACACATCGCAGAAGCTATAGGAATTCGAGCCAACAATCCCAATCTTTGTGTTCATAAGAAATTTGTAACACCCTTATCTCTCCCTTAGCCGTAATCAGTGATTTTATTTATTATTATTTTCCATACTCTTTCTACGTTTATTTTTCTTCACCCTCTACTAGCATTCTCTTTTCTCTCAAATATACGTTTCACGGCCCAATTATCTGAACACTACCTATTACGTAATCATATAATTCTTATGCATGTAACTTCAGTGTTTATATTTTTCTAATCATTGACCTATTTCTCATTACGAAATATTGATTCAAACCTTTATTATTAGGATTAGCAAAATATGTGCAGCATTCCTACATATAGAACATATGGAACTCAAAATAACTGTTTGTCAACCAACATCGAATTCAGAATCTCCAGTACGAACATCAAGGCAGTTCTACTGTACAGAGAACTACCACAACTATCATCAATAATGTACACGAGATACTCAATGTCCGTTGACGGGATACCAGTAAAAGCGTACTGCAGCAGGGAATAAACCAGCTTTCAACTAAAGAGCAAATCATAAATGACGTTGGAGGTAGACAGGACATACATTGCAAAAATCACTAAACTGAACCACGAAGTAAGTGCTAACCTGGAGTCCTGAAGGAAAACGGAAAAGGGGAAGGCCAAAGAACACAGATATGAACGCAGATATGAAAAGGAAGAATGACAACTGAAAATGATTGTTCATGACCGATTTGGATGGAGAATGGTGGTGGGCGGCCTATGTTCCTCGGTGAGGGGTAAAAGGCGTAAGCAAGTAAGTTTGTTAAAATTTAACCATGTCTTCTTTCTCATTATGCAATATGAGGGTTTTTTAGTTTTATCTCGATGAACCAAACAAATACTAGTATGGAATATTAAAAGTGAAAACTTTAAGAAGTTTTTAAGGTTGGAAAATCTGCATAAGTGCTGGGTATGAGAGTTACTTAACTGATCTAGAGTTTTTTAATTACGTCTATGGGCTGCTTGTTAACTCCGCCTGGAGCCCCTTTCCGGGGGCTACTGCCGGTCCCAAGCCCGGATAAAGGAGGAGGGTTGGGCATGGGGTTAGCGACCCCATCCCGTAGAAAACTAACTCGCTAAAAAAACGCTAACCAGAAAAAATTATTCAAACCATTTAAACTCTGCCCTGGGAGTCAGGAGGTCTTCGTTTAGAAGAATTATGACGCCTCATGATGAAAGCCGAGTTTCTTCGGAAGTCACGAGGCCGATGCCCCTTCTGACAACCAGAGCAACCACTTATTTAGGTACATGGAATGCTCGCACAATGTGGGACACTGGGAGAGTTTTCCAAATTGCTGCAGAAATGAGGAGATACAATTTAGAGGTGCTTGGGATCAGTGAAACACATTGGACGCAAGTTGGACAACAACGACTAGCTGCTGTTATACTCCGGACATGAACAAGAAAATGCTCCACATACACAAGGAGTTGCATTGATGCTGTCCAAACAAGCACAAAATGCACTTATAGGATGGGAATCTCATGGACCAAGGATCATCAAAGCCTCCTTCAAAACAAAGAAAGAGGGCATTACAATGAACGTCATCCAATGCTACGCGCCTACCAACGACTACAATGAAGACGCTAAAGATCGATTCTACGATAGGCTGCAGTCAATCGTCGAGAAGTGCCCAACTAAAGACCTGACTATTCTGATGGGAGACCTAAATGCCAAGGTTGGAACTGACAACACCGGATATGAAGAGATCATGGGACGACACGGACTGGGAGAAAGGAACGAAAATGGTGAGAGATTTGCAAATCTATGTGCCTTCAATAAACTGGTTATGGGTGGCACTATATTCTCATATAAACGCGTACACAAAACCACATGGACTTCACCGGATCACAGCACACAGAACCAAATCGACCATATCTGCATCAACAAAAAGTTCAGGAGGACGATGGAGGACGTGAGAACAAAGAGAGGAGCTGATATAGCATCAGATCATCACTTGCTGGTCGCCAAGATGAAATTGAAACTCAAGAGGCACTGGACAACGGGGAGGACAATATCACAATAGTTTAATACGGCTCTTCTTCGGGATACTGACAAACTCAATAAATTCAAGATAACCCTCAGCAATAAGTTCCAAGCCTTTCATGATCTACTCAATGGAGAAGGAACTACTATGGAGAGCAACTGGAAAGAGATAAAAGAGGCAATCACTTCAACATGTCATGAGGTTCTGGGCCAAAAGAAGCACCATCACAAGGATTGGATCACGGTCGATACACTGGATAAGATTCAAGAAAGGAGGAACAAGAAAGCAGCAATCAATACCAGTCGAACAAGAGCAGAAAAAGTCAAGGCACAGGCTGAATACACAGAAGTAAACAAGCAAGTGAAAAGGAGCATCAGAACTGACAAACGTAAATATGTGGAGGATTTGGCATTGACGGCGGAAAAGGCTGCCAGAGAAGGAAACATGAGACAACTGTATGAAACAACAAAGAAACTCTCTGGAAATCACCGTAAACCAGAACGACCAGTGAAAAGCAAGGAAGGCAAGATAATCACCAACATTGAAGAACAACGAAACAGATGGGTAGAACACTTCAAAGAACTCTTGAATCGACCAGCCCCACTGAACTCACCCAACATCGAAGCAGCACTCACGGACCTCCCAATCGATGTTGGCTCACCGACAATTGAAGAAATCAGCATGGCTATCAGACAAATCAAGTGTGGCAAAGCAGCATGACCAGACAGCATTCCAGCAGAGGCACTGAAAGCAGACGTAGCGGCAACTGCAAGGATACTCCACATTCTTTTCAGAAAGATCTGGGATGAAGAACAAATACCAACAGACGGAAAAGAAGCACACCTGGTCAAAATACCAAAGAAAGGCGATCTCAGCAACTGTGACAACTACAGGGGAATCACTCTTCTTTCAATACCAGGAAAAGTCTTCAACAGGGTATTGTTAAACAGGATGAAGGACTCCGTAGACGCCCAACTTCGAGACCAACAGGCAGGATTCCGTAAGGATAGATCGTGCACAGACCAAATCGCAACTCTACGGATCATTGTGGAACAATCAATTGAATGGAATTCATCACTCTATATCAACTTCATCGACTACGAAAAAGCATTTGATAGCGTGGACAGAACAACCCTATGGAAGCTTCTTCGACACTACGGCGTGCCTCAGAAGATAGTCAATATCATACAGAATTCCTATGATGGATTAAACTGCAAAATCGTGCATGGAGGACAGTTGACAAAGTCGTTCGAAGTAAAGACCGGTGTCAGGCAAGGTTGCTTACTCTCACCCTTTCTCTTTCTCCTGGTGATCGAATGGATCATGAAGACATCAACATCTGAAGGGAAGCACGGGATACAGTGGATAGCTAGGATGCAATTGGATGATCTGGCTCTTCTATCGCATACGCAACAACAAATGCAGGAGAAGACAACCAGTGTAGCTGAAGCCTCAGCAGCAATAGGTCTCAATATACACAAAGGGAAAAGCAAGATTCTTCGATACAACACAGCATGTACCAATCCAATCACAATTGACGGAGAAGCTTTGGAAGATGTAAAAACCTTTACATATTTGGGCAGTATCATCGATGAACACGGTGGATCTGATGTAGATGTGAAGGCACGGATTGGCAAAGCAAGAGCAGCATATTTACAACTGAAGAATATCTGGAACTCAAAACAATTAGCAACCAACACCAAAGTCAGAATTTTCAACACAAATGTCAAGACAGTTCTACTGTATGGGGCGGAAACCTGGAAAACTACGAAATCCATCGTCCAAAAGATACAGGTGTTTATTAACAGTTGTCTACGCAAAATACTTCAGATCCGCTGGCCGGACACTATAAGCAACAACCTACTGTGGGAGAGAACAAATCAGATCCCAGTGGAGGAAGAAATCAGGAAGAAACGCTGGAAGTGGATAGGACACACATTGAGGAAAACACCCAACTGCGTCACAAGACAAGCCCTCACATGAAATCCTCAAGGTCGAAGGAGGAGAGGAAGACCAAAGAATACATTACGCCGGGAAATGGAGATAGATATGAGAAAAATGAACAAGAATTGGATGGAACTAGAAAAGAAGGCCCAGGACAGAGTGGGTTGGAGAATGCTGGTCGGCGGCCTATGCTCCATTGGGAGTAACAGACGTAAGTAAGTAAGTAAGTAATGGGCTGCTTGTTGAAACGAAGAGCCACTCACGCTGGTGACTAGGTGAGAAAGTCAGAGGGATTTATACCTAGTTGCTCATGAATACATACTTGTTCGGTTGAGAAAACCAACTGTTAATTATCCAAACAGTGTTATAACGTTCCGTCGTCGATCGTTATAACGCTCGGTATTACTTTGTCTGATGTTGTAACGCTTAACGATTATCTACACTAGATCCCTCCCAGTGTCTGTCCTACAGGACTTCAACACAACTCAGATCAAGAACACGTAATCAGCCTGGCCAGAACGTAATATATTTTCACACCCAAAAACCCGACACAATCCACAACAATGAACAATCAATAATAAGATGTATATAAGTGTGTGTCACAATAATAAGGGTAAGGGAATATATGACTTATCTGACACCTGTCAGACTGTCTAAATGTCTGACTAAGAAGACAACCAATCACGATCGTTCTCGCCCACACAACACAGAGACAATAGTTTTCATATAGTTTGTAGTATAACTTGTATTAAGATAGAGAAAATGTTCTCAGTTCTGTATGAAGCTCTGAATAAGTTACCGATGGACACTTGCTTGCATCTCATATGCCAAGTGAAATTTTCGGGGATAAAATAAATCAAATTTAATAGTTGAGTTCACGAGTCAATTAAAGCTAAACCACCATGGAAAACCTGGAAGCACTGGACAGCATTAGTGACGGTATTAATGTCTAACTTCAACCAATCCACGAAATTGCGCCACCGTCCACAACTGTCATATGCCACTTTCGTGTGCTCTCTAGTGACTAGCTTCAAAAGGTATTTCCTGGAGTTCTAGTGAGAATTCGTGACCAGTGGAGTTCAACCGGGTCTGTTGCGAGATAGTGACTCAATGAAGACAATGGTGGACAATGGCTCAATTTCGTGGACTGGTTGAGGTTAAACATTAACAACGTTGGATACCGGCTCAGTGGTCTGCAGGTTAAGCTCTTGCGCGTGAAACCGAAGGTCCTAGGTTCGAGTCCCACGGACGTGGTCCCATACTAGGACGAAACGGTCGTCTTGGTTTTTATTGGTGGTCTAGCTTTAATTGACTCATGAACTCAACTATTAAATTAGATTTATTTCATGAGCTAAACCACTTTGTTTCCTTTGACCTACAAAGGGTTATTTTATTCTTAATCAAAATGCATTTACACAATTTCTACGCCACTGATTATCACTCACAATCTTATGACATTTTCTTGTATTGTAAATTTCATACATTCAATCGTATACACTTAATATTATCTATAATTGTCCTTTACTTACATAACCGTATGATGTTACTGATCAATTGTTTTAAATGTGTTCAAATCGTGATCAATATGAAAGTAGTTGTTCTTTTATATTTTAGAATATCAAATCTACTAAATTTTGCAAAAATAATTTAGGCAAATACGTATTTTCGGTAATTTCACATCAAACCTTACAACTTGAAAGTATAAGTATTTGCTTAAAACACTTCGATTGATGTGGTCAACACAATTATCGTCCATTTGTATGAATTAGGGGATAAATTTGGTGACAATAATTATGAGCAACAATGTATCTCTTGATAATAACACCAGTAATAATAATAATAATAATAATAATAATAATAATAATAATAATAATTCGTATATTATGGTTATTTGGGTTAAAATTATCAGTATGGAAATTTGTAGAAATTGTAGTATTTTAACAGTTGAACTCACGAGTCAATCTGAACTAGACTGCGATTGACAACCTGGAAGCACTGGACGGCCGTTTTGTAGTAGTATGGAACTCTTCAACAGTGTGAATCCATGACCTTGCACGCAGAACTCGAACTTGAGACCTCTGATCTTGCGCGTGAACACGAGATAAACCCCGCATTGTCAACTCATCTAAGTGTATCGTTGTCAGAAATTAGTCATCTTTTCTTCTATTTGGTGGCTCAATTGTAAATAGTTTGAGATAGTTTCCATCATAGAATTAATTGGAGGTGTGGCTTTTGCTATAACTTGATTTTTCTTCCATCTCGACTGAATGCTCTATACTTAACGCGTCCGTAACATGATGAAGTGGTATTTTAATCGCAGAAAATCACACTTTTGATGTAAACCAGCAAAACCAAAAGAGAACGAAACACGCCCTCCACAATGGATTAAGTTAGCGTAAATAATTATTTCTGCTTCATTTTGGTTAGTTGCTATGCATAAGGTCGAAATTGCAGACGAGAATGGAGTTTATTCTCACCTAATTCCACCCCATTGTACAAGCCAGTGGCTAGTTGGACTCGGTAGCTAAGTGTATGTATGACGCGATGGAGTTTGAGGCGTGGGGTACTGGATTCGAGTCCCGGAATGAACATTAGTTATGGAGTCTAGATACATTCAGCTGACGAGTCTCACAGAGGACGAAACACATCTTGGATTCCCCTACTAGCCACCATCTATCTGCTTAAAATAATAATGATAATAACAGTTATGGTAAGAATAATAATTCTTTAAACATAGTCGCAGAGGAGTAAAATGAGTAAAGCACAAAAGTGTTTTTCTGATTGAGAAACTGAAAATGTAATTGCTGAGTTCTTGACTGTTCATCAAGAATATAGATAAGGATTTATAATCACTGATATGAATTGGCAGTATACTGGGGTTAGTAAAAATAATGAGTAGTGTAGATGCAAAGAATATTTTGTTTGCAGTTATTCCTTATTCATTCGTCGTTAGTTCTATAATTATAATTTCGTTAAAGGCAGGCGTGAGATGTAGTATTTACCTATTCAGTAATGTTAAACGGCTTATTAATCCCTTTTTATTAGTAAAAACCACAAACCTTTATAGGATATGTTTTCATGAAAGGTAATGAGCGTTGATATTATCGCCTCTTTAAGAGTAGTAGCCGCAAAATACTTCTATCTCAAAATATTAAACTTCAAATGAGATTCTTTTATACTGAAGAACCTAATCAAAGCAAAATAAATTTACTGCCTATTTCATGAATTTTATGAAAGCCCATATACTTGATACTATACCCTGTTCTTTTTTATAATAAAACATCAAGAAATAAAAAACACCATTTTTATTAGTTATTTCACAGGTAAATTCTGTTTCTGGAGCAGCAGTATTAAACACCAGTTAGTTAGTCAAAATTAGTGTCTTTGTCATAAAGGATGAGTGTGTCGTCTACGTTTCCGTAAATGAAGTTATCGATTGCATTATACATGATACTATCAATTTTAATGCAAATTGATATAACCATGTCATGCGACCAAAGAGATCAGAGACAAGAAAGCCAATACAAATTCATTCTTAACATACCTCAAGGTGGAACATAGAATATGGTTGTATACTCCGTTCGATGGTAAATATCTAATCATTAAAAAACCATTGAGTCGACCACATAATCTTGCAAGACCCAAATTCCTATTGTAAACATTTTTTTCATTTTTAAGGTAAAATCTTCAATGACAAAAGAGGACTCAAAACTAATCAACATTATCACTTATTCTTTCACGTGAATGCATTAAAACTGAAAATTATTTTCTCCATATGAAATATTAGTTCGAATATCGTCCATGAAACATCTTATCAAGTTATTCTTAATACTGAAGACTGTTAAAAATGGGGTACGATGGTGAGACTAATACGAAACGCAGTGGATCAGTTATTCGGTTATTGAATAATATTTTGAACTAAAAATTATTGCGTATCGTTTCATGCGTATTTAACACTGCAGTTATCCAAACACTTGTTTGATACCATTTACCATGTTTAAATTCATTATATCAGCGTCAAAGTGGTCTTTAACATTGATGAAAGAAATAAATTCCATCTTATTCTCTGTTGATAGAGCGCAAATATCTGTTACATTGACGGTAATCGATGTCAATCTAACACGCTTCAAAGATGATGGGACACGAGGAGATCAGTCTCCAGTGGTAGAAAACTGAGACAAAGGCGTCTACGTCTATGATGAAAATACTGTATTTTAAGAATCACTAACCGAGTGCTAGACAGACATGCAACCTATTTCCAACCCCTTGTGTAGATTCCAGACTGTTAGTGGTTTATAATCATAGTTCACGTTGACATAAATTAGCTAAATTTATTTTTACATTTTGAAAATATATAAGGAACTGTATTTTATGTTAGTCTTTTCACTCTGTTTCAGACTGATCAACTTTCCATACATTTATTCGATAGTCGGCAGCTTTCTTGTCGAGATTTCACAAAATTTTGTACAGCTCCAATATCAGTTACTACGAGATAATGCCATCAAAGAGTAGGTAATTATGATAATTTTCTTGATAAATAACATATATATTATGACACTTTAGTGGCCAACTTATGCAATTTACCACCGTAACAACAAGAAATTAACGAATCCATGTGATTAACTCGGCCAACCGTTTCAAATGTGATTACATTTTTGTGAAAAGAAGAAACGATCTAAAGAATATAGTGACATGCTTATTTTTTAAAAGAAAAGTAGATGTTATAACAGTTTATTGAACGGTTACCTATGAAATATAGTCACTTTCTAAAGAATTTTCTTGAAACAATTGCTATTTTTAATCTTATTTTGTCATAGACGAAGAATATATGCTTCACGTGAGAATTTATTTATTTCGATATCATGCAAAATGCTTGTAAACAACTTCATACTGTATTCATGTTAATCAAGGTAAATTTACTGAATTCTTGTTTCCAAATTATGAAAAGAAATTCAGTTGAACATAAATATGATGAAGGTGAACAAAGAAACACAACATCATGCGCAAAACACTGTCATCAAACTTCACTTCTGTAAATAATCTATTTAGTTAATTCTGACGATAATACTGTTGGTCAAGTGAACGTAATCTCATGATATTTTCTATCATAGGATTGTATCAGGTAGAAAACTATTGTAATTTTGAAAGTACTAAAAAATTGTTTAATTTTATTTAATGCTTCTGTATATAAGACTTAAGGAAGAATTTTCACCTTTCCTTCAAGTAGGTTACTAATCAGTTACAAATTTTATATCTGTTAAGTCATATCTCAATCATTCCTTACTATTAATGGGTATTCTTAACATGATTTACACCACATTTTTAAAATCTTTCTCAAATAAACCATTACTTGCACAATAAATGTGTGAATACAAACTTAACTGCTTTTGAGGAGCTAGCTACATAGGCTATACTCAGAGGGTCTTATCCTTATGTACTCATGAAACGTAGACCTGGATGGTCTGGAATATTATTCATAACGTTGATCAAGAGCACCATACTTTCACAATTTGCAGATAGCAAACATTATATCAAAAGAGATCAAGCTTTCTTGGTTCTGCATCAAGACCCAAACAATATATAAGAAGAAGCAAATCTACTACTCCTCTACACAGTAGAAACCACTTGAACTAATTTTAAAAATCCTAACTTTTGTATTCAAAATAGGTATATTCAACCTCTGTATTTACCGTAGCCCATGATTGGGTCACCCATACCTAAACCACTTAATAGACTATTACTGTTACCCTATCTTCTTTATTTTTATCTCTCTAATTTCATTCTTAATATGAATGTTCATATTTCTCGATTCACATGAATTTCTTCACTTGATTACATTTCTCTTACTGCATATTTTATACACGTGATTAGATTATCTATATTATTATTCACTTAACTTTTGAGAATATGATTTTAGGTAGTCAGTTAACATATATCATTGTTTGATTTACTTATTCATCTATATGCCTTATTTCGGCTATTGTAATACTATAATGAGGGATTTATGGTATTACAGCTTGATGACAAAGTTACTAAAATCCACTTTTAATTCAAAACAATCTTTTTTTTTTAATATGATGCTGTAAAACACGATTTTAGTTAGAAGATCTACCTAATAGATTATAATGGAATGATGATACATGGAATTAATACAATCTTTTTTTCACTAATTTATTAAGTTACTTAAATTACATGCAAAAAAAAAAAGTATTTTAGGCTTTCCTATTAGCTCATTTACTTTAATTTACAGTAATTTATTGTTTATATTTTTGATATTAATGGTAATAATTATAATATTGAGCGTGTACAATAAAAGTAAAAAAACTCTAAGCACAATTAGATTTAGTTATCTGAATGTATGGTTGAATAAATGAGTATGGGAATCAGGGAATTAATGAAACAGATGAATTTATTGTAATTAACAAGAACAGATACAGACAAGGGAGAATTTGAGAGTATGGAAAAAATGGCTGAATATAGTATGAAATGTATAGTCATTTGTTATATATATATATATATATATATATATATATATATATATATATATATATATATATATATCGTGTAGGGTAAATTAAAAACTGCTTCTACTTATAAAATACTGCTATGCATGATGAATTGTTAACATGACTTTCCAATTATTAAATGAAAATCAACAGGAATGAAAGCAATAATCACTGAAATTGTTTTAGTTTTGTGACGTCATCTCGGGCTCTATGTGATTATTTTCGAGATAATAATAATAATAATAATAATAATAATAATAATAATAATAATAATAATCGTAAATTTATGTCTGTTTAACTATTTTTAAAGTTAGTAAAAATTGTTCTGTTTGATCGTTAGATTGTAAATGATATCTTTCTGTACAATTTCTAAAAGGAACTATAGACCATTATTCGATGGTTCAATTAAACATTATAAAATAGTTTATTATAGTGTTACCTTTTTGAATAGGTAAAATGAAAAACTTACATCTCAACTGTTTAACAAATTTACATCAATATATCAGATGATATAAAATCTTAATTTTCTTGAAAGCCAACTATCAAACAAGCGGATTACCATATTGATAAATATTATGAAGACACTTTTAAGATATATATATAAATCTAGGAGGTGAGTAAAACTAAGTATTGTAATATCACGTACTAAAACTCGAAGACACTATGTAATCTGCAGTATTTTTTCTTGAAATTGGATTACTTGTAAACAAAGACTAAGTATTAAGGAGTGAACATTTTCAGTGAACTATTTACCTTTGAATTGTCATAGAATGGCTATATGTAAGTTAAATTTGCTTGTATTAAAAAAATTATTGTAAAATAACACTCAAAATGTGCTAAATTATAAGTTTCAATAGTGATGAAGTCATATAGAGAAATGAACAAAATAGTGAAAGAAAGGTGAAATAAATGTTGAACATAGTAATGTTAAATTAAACACTTAAACACTCAACGAACTCATCTACACCAAATACGATCCATATTGTTTTGTAAGAATCAATGTCGTTAATCAATATTGTCTATATTAATGTTTTAGAATTGTTCGAGCACAGCTCCACGAATAAACCATCGAGCTGAGAGAACAAAACTCCGCCTAAATCATATATTCCATCTGCACATTTATTAGTCTCAATTTTTATTGTGGATTTATGGTCTAATTCAGTATTAGTACATTTATCTTTGTTACTATGATAATAGATCTAATTTAATCTACACTTGTCACGATAAAACTACTTCCTTTATGAGATCTCACGTGGAAGTCATATCATTGTCTATACTGACTTGTCCTATATAACAATCAGTAATATGACGTCTAATACTTCTGAAAAACACATTTGGACTGAGAAGAGCGTAATATTTTTGATACAAAAAGCAAGATATTACGATCAAGCTATGCCATTTTGATCAGGTGTAACATGTTGAATGTAAATCATCTCAGTAATTCTATGTTCAGTTTCAAAATTCGTGTCTCCAGGAGACAATACCACCACAGTATTATTTGAACATTTTGTTGAATTTGGGACGACTATAACTGGAGTGACAAATATTATATCGTTTATTCTGTTGAGATATAAATATAAAATATCATCTTTTACCGTCTGTTTAAGAGCCTAAATTAAACATTTTTATTATAAGTTAATATTTTTTCAATTCTTGCTTGTAAACGGACAATATTTTTGTTTAGTATAGCACATATTCAGCTGCACGACACGATATTTCTGTAACTGACTTTTTCTGAGCACAGTGACTTAAATAAATATGGGGAACTCCCGTTTAGTTTAAAGGCAGTTTGGGAGGTTTTAAGATATAAATAAAACTGAAAAATTAAGGATAAAGGATATTAGTATGGCAGGAAGAAGAAAATCGATTTACGGAAATATATCGGACAAGTGCCAGTATAACAGGTAAATACTAGCAAATGGTGGCGACAAATTTGAACGTTTAATCAAAATAGTACAGTTGACTACTTCTGACCATAAAGCAAGCATCAAATGCAATACGTTTTCAGTTAACGGGAGTCACTCGGCAGATGAAAACAAAAGTTTTCATTCCATGAAGAAAAATCACTTTCTATGTTCATAGTTTAATCTGTAGTCAATAATTAGTTTTAACCCATTTAGTTTTGCTCAGCTTAGCTAGTTAGAGATACACTAACAACAATCAACGCTTTTCGATAACCCTCCATATGGGCAAGCTATTTATTTGATGTCCACATTGTCCAGCTCATCCTATTCAGTTATACTATCCGTAAGTCAATTTAACAAACTTACATCTATAAGATTGATTACAATCAAATTAAAAGACATCAGTTATGTTAAACGTTAATAGTATGTGGCAAAGAATTAATGTGTTTATGATAATCAAAGAATGTATTTTTATTTTCAATTGATGAACCAGTTTATTTTACTCAAAGCAGCATACCTAAAACCACAACATACTGAGTGAAAATTTTGAAGAATCGTAAATACTTATACTTGGAACAATAATAGGCTTTTTTCGATAGGAAACCTACTATCGTCTGAGAAAGGTAAACCAAGTTGTTCAATTCAAACAAGGAATCAAAAGACGGTAAACTAATATTAAAGCCGCCAGAATATGACGCCGAATAAAGTGAAATATACATTTTGAGTAATAAACAAATGTAGTTAATGAAACTATTGGGACCGAAAGCCAAGAAAAAATGAGTGCTAGGAAAATATTTTGATAAACTGTTTAAAATGTTATATGTCAGAGAGTTTATATTCTTCAAACGTTAAGCGACTTCAAGTGTCTTAGACTTCACTGCAGGAATTTCGTTAAATAACTGTGAGAGCTTTATGTTCAAGCGATGCTATCTGTTTGGATGTTCTTTCAAAACTCCTCCTTAAGTAGGTATGTAAAAGACTTTAAGGTGGTTGTAGTAGATTTATTACCCGATGCCTGAAATAAATGTAGTGCGAGATCTTAATTTGTACTAGCAAACCTTCTACCGCTCACTATAAAAAGCAGTAAACGTAATACCTACCTCATGTAAAAAAGTAAATAATCACTTTGTCGATGATGTTATTGTCTTAGAAGGAGATTATCGACTCTCTCTTAGACACACGATTAAGACCTCTCTACCCTCTTCTATATTTGTGTTTTGAGTAAGTAATTTAGATCAATTTTGTAATTATGGTCTGAAATATCACAAGTTACAAGCAGATGACGAAAACCAACGAAATAAAATGAATTCATGCTATTCTGCTAAACTTTTTGTCCTCGCTCCTTTCAAAGTGATAAAGGGAACTGTGTGCATGAAATTTTGGGTTTGTTTGTAAAAGGCTTAGAATTAAACACTGTATTATCGGTTTCGTAAGAGACAAACGACACCAGCCTGAGTGCTACACTAATGATTTTGACCGAAATAAATAATGAAAGTGATGTCCCTGGATATTAAGAGTCAAACAGCGTAATATGGAAGGAGTGACGAAGAACTGTTGCCACATAAGATGCATGTACCTGAGTACATTCACAAACGTGATAATATACACATAGAAAGCAAGATTTTATATCTTACGGACGAAAGCTTACTAGGAAATTGACATACTTAAGGTGGTGCAAACCATGCTAATCGATGTTCAGTATCGTGTTCAACTTTATCGACCTTCATCAATTTCCAGCTTTCGGTTTTCAAATTCAGGCAAACATTCAGCTTGATGGATTATTTGGCCATGAATCAATGCAACTCCATTAACCCTAGAAACTGTTGTATAGCGTTGTAAAGAGAGAGAGCGGACTTCACACTTCGGCGCAAAAGATGAATTTCCTTTGATATTTCCGATAGGATACTTGCCAAGACTACTAAGACCTAACACTCATCCCTGGGTACTTACGTATGCAAAAAACTAGTAGCGATAGATAGTGATGCGTCAACCGTTCACGTCCAGGATAGTAGGAGGTGTTATTAGTTCAAGCGTTTTCAAACTCCAAGTACCTGTGGCATCTTCATTGGTGAGCCCGACGTGATCTGGTACACTAACTTGCAAACTGTATGTTCCTTTTTGAAATTTTACATGTCATTGCTTTATTTTAATTTTTATATATTGTGATATATTTTTCCCTCGTCCATTCTTGCACTTGATATTTCACCATGACGGAACAGACACCTAAGGTACCTAACTTGAAGACTATGGACCCGTCTTCCATTCAATTATTGCCAATCTGGCCGAACAACATCAAAGTCTGCTACGCAGATGCCGGCTTCTACGAGCACTGCTTGAACGACACATGTGCGCGATTCCTTGCAGTAGTCAAGGCACTTCCGCGTGGATTTTACGGTTGCGTAACACCTAATGTATTTACTAGTAATTTTTTGGAACTTCATGAAATGCTTAAGCGATCGATCCTTAAACGCGGAGATCTAGCCGATCAACAAAGGGTAGACCAACCCTTTATTAATATCGACCTGCAACATGGTTCTGCGACAGACGTCTTACTATGAAAGAGGGGGATTATTAGCCAGAGGACTTTCGATGATGGCCTGTTTATACATCTGCATCTGCCGACCGCATCTTAGAAATCACCAAATCTTCTAACGCCGAGGTTTTCAGTCAAAGAAAAGCCTCAGGTGACACAGAATCACATTACGGAACTAGGTCATACGCTGACCCGATACCTTCGATTTCGTAATGACAGTAAACAGTCACATGCCCCGCGAAGAAGTACTTCACATGAGCGATCCGTCTGTCGACCACGAAAGACCGATAACTCCGAATGGTACAGTCATCCTAATCAGTACGAAAACTCTTCTAGAAATTGTAGAAAACCCAGCAACTTTCCGAACTCAAAGTCAATCGACACAAAAAACAATTCGGGAAACTTCCCAGCGGACATGCGTTAACGGCATCCGTAGCCAGCAAACACAGTCGTCTGTTATACGTCACAGGCGTGACAACGAAAGTTCGCTACCTCGTCGATACTGACTCAGAAGTTAGCGTTCTTCCAGCAAATTCTAACGATGGCTTCACGAATCGATTTTAAACTTACAGGTGGCTAACGGAAAGCCAATTGCCACATATGGTAAAAGGTACGTCTACCTTAACGTGGGTTTACGCAAACCCATTCACTGTACCTTCGTAGTTGCAGATGTTTCTATGCCAATCATTGATATAGACCTCCTACAACACCACAATCTACTCGTCGATACGAGCAAACGGAGGCTAGTAGATGGAAACACTAATTTATCTGCTTGCGTTACTTCTTTTTTCGGTTGCAGATTATCTCCTGTCACAGTAAGACACACGATAGATCCAGAACTGACTATCATTAAGCAATTACGCACATTTTTCGGCCTTGTAGTTTCTACAGACGGTTAATACCAGACTGCGCGTTACTTATGAAACCTCTAACTGACCAACTTCGTGGAAATGAGAAGTCCATCGATTTGGACAATACCTCGAGGAAAGCATTCTCCACAATTAATGAACTTATCGCTAAAAGAACCATGCTTGCTTATCAGGACACCCAAGCACCCATCAGTATCGCAGTAGACGCATCCGAATCAATAACTGCAGGAGTCTTATAACAATCGGTTAATCACGCCTGGCAACCTTTGGCATTCTTCTAGAGACGGTTGCTAGACACTGAATTCAGGTATAGCACTTTCCGTGGGGAACTCCTAGCTATGTATTGCTCTGTACGGCATTTTCTATACTCTGTCGAAGGTCGAGAATTCACTCTTTTCACCGATCATAAACCTCTTACCTTCTCTTTAAGCTCATCAGACAAATACTCACCTCGAGAGTCTCAACAACTGGACTATATTTCACTGTTTACTTCAGACATTCAACACATTTTGGAGCAAGCAACGCGGTTGCTTGCTCCAAGTTTCACACAACTTCCCTGAACAGTTTCCAAGGGATCGACCTTCTTAAACTCTTCCACCTTCAAAAAAGGTCACTGATTTTCAGCACGAGTTGTCTTCAATAACCCTAAAAATGCCCATTAAACAGATAGGAACAGGTAAGGAAACCTTACTATGTGACGCATCTACAGGTAGGGATCATCTGATCGTGCCAAAACGTTATCGACGCAATGTCTTCAATACGTTGCACAAACTTTCTCATCCAGTTGTTTGTGCAACCGTCAAGCTCATAACAGAACGATTTTGCTGGCCTGGTATGAATAAAGACGTAAGGGAGTGGGCACGCTCATGTGTAAGCTATCAGAAATCTAAGGTGATTGGACACAACAAATGTCCCTTAGGTTCATTTAAAACTCCCGATACTCGATTCGACCATGTTCATCTGGATTTGGTAGGACCTTTACCATATTCAAATGGGTACTCTTATCTCTTAACTTGCGTAGACCGTCTCATTCGTTGGCCAGAAGCAGTACCTATCAAGGATATTACCGCTGAAACTGATCTGCGCCTTCGTCGAAAGTTGGATAGAAAACTTTGTCTGCTCTTCAACTATCATTGCAGACTGTGGACGCCAGTTCGAATCCGGACTTTTCCGTTGTCTGACTACAGCATTAAGAATCATACGATTCCGAACGACCTTCTACCACTCACAAGCAAGGGGGTTGGTACGATGCCTTCATTGACATCTAAAAGCTTCCCCATCAGCGGCGAACGTTTCATAGTGGACCGACGCCCTGCCACTCATCTTGCTTGATATTCTGAATGCGTTGAAAGCTGACACTGCATACATCGCAGCTCAACTAGTTTATGGAACGATATTCCGACTTCCAGGAGAACTCGTGGATCCTTCATTTTCTTGATTGAATAAGGATCTAAACTCCTACACAAACTGACTTACAAACGCAATGCGTTCAGTTAAACCTGTTTCCACTCGACCGCAGTCAACAGATGTTTTTATTCAACGTGACCTACGATATAGTAAGCACGTTTTGTACGTCGAGACTCACATCTCGGATCAGCGAGCGAAGGACCCTTCAAAGTACTATATAGTCGATAAGAACGGAACTAACATCAGCATCGACCGCACTGAAGCAGCGTATTTAGAAGGAAACACTATCCACGTAGATTGTCCTTCGGTACAATCGAAAGACACAACTCCAACGTCTACGATACATCATCCGATAACCAACACGCACGATGATACCGTGTCAGTATCTGAAAACAATCCAAACGATGCATTCTGAGAGAAGAGTGAGGTTTCCAGAACGTTTAAACAATAATTGCACGTAAGACACTAGTTAACTATTTGTTTCGTTTCGATTTTTCTTTGCATCACATATGTAAAAAAACAATTTAATGTGCTTATATTTATATACTTATTTCAAAAAAATTTTTTGCCAACATGCCCGCTAATATATATATATTAATTTTTTTTGAAAAAAAACAAACAAAAAAACACCATTTTGTAAAAATCGTTTATACGCTATCGTATGTGAATGCGTTTATTTTCCTTTTTTCGCCCGCTTTGTGCCTTTACGCACATATGAGTGTAATTCGACATGTACTTACACATCATTTATTTCTTTTCCAGGACGTCTGAAAAAGGCGATAAAACGAACAACGAAGTTTACGTTGAACCGAAATTTTCATTGCACCTTGTTTCTTTATTACTATATTGTACTACATGGTCCCTTATAGTAATGAAAGACAACGAGATGATGAAGAGTGTTTACTAACGACAAACTAGCTGAGTTTAAACTTCTGGCTAGCCACGTCTTAGGGTCATCATTACAATACTAGTAGGGAGAGGTCTGTAGCGGTAAGTAGATCCCCAAAACAAATAGCTCTGTAATTCTTCGACGTTGGGTGCCGACCACATTAGTTTTAATGGACCCATCTAACTGAAGGCACTCAGTCGTTCATCTGCACTAGACCGCGAGTGAGAACGCCGTGCTCAACACCCCCGTGCAACTGCTAGCCAGATTTTCACCCGGAAATGTTCCAGGTTTGATATCAAAATCAACATTCAGTGTAAGGCTGGTGCTGCGAGAGGCTGTAGGGTGTTATGGTCTATTCGTAGGTCCTTCCAGCATCTAGATTTTGGAATGTTTAAATTATTATACACTCTTTACGTGCGACCACATTTGGAGTATGGGATTCAAGCAGCGAGTCCTCGTTTCAAGTATGAAGCAGATATTCTAGGAAGAGTCCAACGACGAGTAACTAAGATGGTACAAGGTCTTTCTGGCCAATCTTATGATGACAGACTGAGACACTTTTACTTATTTCCGTTATCTTACCGTAGAATACGGCGTGACGTAGTATTGGCTTATCGTATACTGAACGGCGACCTTGGTATTAACATGTCTTTTACTTCCCTCTAGGACTGATCATTTGAGAGGACATTCGAAGAAAGTTCAAAAGCCGAGGTCAAATCGTTTACGTCTGGAGTTTCGTAGTAGTAAATTACTGGAATTCTCTACCGGAACACGTAATATCAGCACCTTCTGTTGATATATTCAAAACGAGACTGGACCTCTACAGTATTACAAACTGCAAGATTAATATAGGTCGATAGACCTCCTGAAGACTGAATTTTGAAACAGCGTCTTTCAAGTAACACGATATACTGCCCTTGAAATGCTTAATTTGGCCTTGGGAGGCGCGTGACTGACGCTAACGAATAACAACCCCTCTTGGAGTTCTCACGTTTCCTTATAAAAATGAGAGAAACTTTTTGTGGTCTAACGTAATTGTAAGACATAAATCAGTCTGCATAGGTCGAACTTATCTAGTCCGCAAAGAAAGTAGCTAGTAGTTTAAACGGTGAGACTATAATTTGTGGACGAACAAATCAAATATAAAATAAAAGATCTCGGATATTAGCGGGAAATTATTCATCCATTTGGGTAAACATAGTTTCGAAATAATAGCTAATGTCAGTTTGTAATGAAAACCCAAAATCTAGTTTCTAGCCTTACTCATCAACTGTAAATTATAATTATAGTTCCTCACACAGGTTTATAAACTTCATTTGGACTAGTTACTAAGTGAACACTCTCAACGTCAGTCTAGCTTCGCCCAAAGGTCGTCCATGAATTATAGTCTTCATTTAAACTACTAGCTACTTCCCGAGCTTCCAATTTTGGGGAAAATTCGACCCATTTCGGGAAATTTTGGAAAAGCTGCTGCAGTAAACTTTAGGAAAATGGCACCAAAACCCCGAAATTTCACCAGGTCTGGGGAAATTCCTCAATATTTCCCCAAAATTCCCCTTTAACCTTAGTCCAGGTCATTTGACTTTGGGGACATACCCAAAATTCCACTAAGGTTTGAGTTTTTTCCCAAACTTTGGTGAAGGTCATTTGACTTTGGGGATTTACCCAGAATCCCCCAAACTTGGGAGACTCACTTATATAAGCTAGTCTCCTATTGGATTTCTTAAGACATTAGTAATTATTCATTTACTTTATAGGAAGTCAAAGAATGGCTACACTGGCTAAAACAGTACATGAGTGGCTTGAGAATGTGCATAGTAAACGTCTTTCTACCGCCAGTTCTGCTGAAAATTTCAAATTTCACAAATCAAGAATAAGGCATTTGTCTGGGCCAGGCACTTTCCCTGAAAAAGATGATGAATTCGGACAGGGTGGAGTGCTTTACTGGATGTCACGTGATCAACGAGTTCAGGGTAATGCAATTTAAGGTTATAGTTCTTTGGATTTTTAGTTTTAATAATTAGTAAGGGAACCATTTTTGTTGCTCAGTTCAGATTCACTTAAGTTGATATGTGTGATTGCCAAAGCCATATAGCGTTATGTCCTGTTTTACTAACAATCTAATCAAAGATCGGTTCCAACTAAAAGCTGGGTATTTACTTTTCTTTCGTGTTATTTACTTGACATGAATTTGTTTAGACACTCAGTTCTCACTAATTTTTCTCGAACTTCCCTATACATATGTATATTTAAGCCCTATAGTGTTGTGACGTGTTCAAACCTAATCATTGAACTCAACTATTGGTAATTTCCCCCTATGATTAGTCATTACAACAGAGTACAGGAACCCTAAAATGTTGACTACCAGAGGTAGTATCTTACCACGTTTCTGCAAAACAGCCACTACCCTTTAGTATTATATATGAGTGGTCCCAGACCTTTAATGGTCAGGTCATCTCTTGACTAAAGTCTCATCGTGTGATGAGTATTATGAATTTAACCGGTACTCAGTATGTTTATCATGTCAGAAAATCTCAGGTGCCGTAAATTACCTGTTAATTCTACATACCCAAATGATGTATTAGTATCATGTTCGCCACTAGATTATCAGAAGATTGGTAAATGCAAATTTGATTAATCAGTCTAAGTTGTTTCCATCGTTTTCGTGATACGTTTTATTATTTTTTAGTTTAGCTGCACCGAAATTAATCCATCTTTAGTGTGCCTGTCATAGTGTTGCCTATAGTACGCCACCCAGATGAGTGATTTAATCAGTTGTTGAAATGGGTTTTAAAATCTGTTGTGCAGTTTATACGGTTTGCTTGTTCCTTTTACCTACAATCAAATGTTTTTGTTTTATCGAACACTAGATAACTGGGCTTTTATCTATGCACAACGTCTGGCAATCAAATTCGAAGTCCCACTGCAAGTATGTTTTTGTTTGGTTCCTGCTTACCAAGCTGATACTTTGAGACAGTTTGCATTTATGATTGGTGGACTGACTGAAGTAGAACTAGTAAGTTCATCTGTATTCATATAAGCATATTTGTTTTCGATTCGTACATATAGTGTACATTAAATATTCTACTTGATTATTATGGACTCAGAAGTAAACTTGTAATAAGAGATGTTTTGATTTACCAATGGTCGTTCTTTCTTACCTAAACATCCGTCATCTGATGTCATCTAAGTGACTGGCTTTTCTCATGTACAAAATATTGTTTATTTTTTAATATAATCCTGTCATCAATGTCATGTTGCTACTAAATTACTAGTGTTAAACTGGTTGACAGATGTCACGAGAATAGTAGTATTTAACTAGAAAGCTTATATAAACTCAATCTGGTTCCTTACTAAAGCGATTCCCAACTACTTTATAGTGCCGAAGAAGATTCCATAAACTTCACAATTGATTGACCAGTGGGTGGTGATCAATGTCATGCGTGTCAAGACCTTAGTGTAGATCGAATGCTGTCGACCAAGTTGCGATGTGGCCACCAGTCTAGGTGACTCGACACTGCGTGCACTATATTGAGATAAGATGGTGGTTGGAGGTAGTCAACAGGAAACTCTGGACCCGGGTTTCGTGCTACTTGGCACTCGTCAGCACGGTGTGCCTGTGATCTTGAGGGAACCTGTACTCCCTGACAGATTCGATCCCGTGTCACCCAGCTTCACAGTCAGAGATGTTATCCTACCATATTCTGTCCATCCCAACCTCGGCGTTTAGGTCTCGCATCGGGATGGTCAGGTTTTTTCTAGACAGTTCCCCACGATGAATTGCAGCCTCGTAAATATAATTTTCATCATCTTTGCTTCTATCATCGGTGAGTACATAGAACTGGGTGGTGTTTATTGTAGTCTCTTCCTTATTTTGAAGGATGCTTTGATGATCCTGAAGTCATGGAATTCTCATCCTATAAGCGCTTTTCGTAGTATCAGCGCAACTCCTTGTGTGTGTGACGAATTTTCTTCATGGTCAGAGTACAACACCTATCCTGAAGCTAGTCCTTTATGTCCACCTTGGGTCCAATGGGTTTCACTTATTCCAAACAAAGCAAGGTTGTATCTTTTCATTTCTGCTGCTATTTGAACGGTTTTTCCCGGTCTCATACATAACGCGGACATTTCATGTGCCTATACTAATATTTGCTCTGGTTGCCAGTAGATATATCGACCCCGTGGCTTCTAAAGAATTTCGGCTTTCACTTTAAGGCGTCATAACTTTTAAATGTGGAAACCCTTCAGCTCTCAGGACAGCATGTGTTTTCAGGGTATTTTTTATTGAATGCGGTTGCTAACCCTCATGTCCAACCCTCCTCCTTTATCCGGATTTGGGATTGTCAGTAGCTTCAGAAAGGCTTGAGGCGGAGCAATTTATGATATTTTAAGTGACATTTACAAGAAAATCATTAAACTGCAAAACCCGTATTATTTTAAGTTCTTCTAGTGTGACAAGTTTAGTATTTTCAATGAATATACTTAGAGCAATACAACGTTTAACACTGACAAGATGTGTGGATTTAAAATGTATATTTCAATGTAAATGTCTTGGTCTACGGCAGATTGTTAGGTCCAGATTTGTACTAGATTTTTTATAACTAAGCAGTCTAGAAATGTTGGCTCATTATCATTATACCCAATATCTTAATGTTACTATTCTTGGTTTAATAAATGCTAACTCGCAGTGCAACACATTATAAAGATATAGTCTAGTTTTGGCTTCCATGTTTGTGCATTCATCCAGATTTTCGTTAAGAGTGAAATAAATTTATTACGTTTTATCTATGAAGACTCTGTTGGTTTCTCCTTCATAGGAATGTCGTTCATTGAATATCCCATTTCATTTATTGATTACCTCCAATCAAATTGATAGACCTGAAGATGTATCTTCTGGATGCAAGCACAGATGGTCCGATGAAAATGCTCGATTTAATCAAACTGATCAAATAGAAAAAAATTTTCTTTATGAAACGTGTGTTGCAAAATCGGTTGTTGGTTTGGCAAAGCTATTGAATGTTGGATGTTTGGTCACAGACTTCTGTCCTTTAAGAGCACCTCGTACATGGGTAAAAATAGTTATTGATGAACTACCTAATAATATCCCTTTTTGTGAAGTAAGACTTCTGTGTATAAAAGTTGTTTTCTTAATTTATATAGAAATTTTGGTTTTAAATTTATGTAGTTATTTCATTGTTGCTTCCTAACAAATGATAATCAAGTGTTTATTACATGCTCAAAGGAATCAACTGATCATACATTTTTGAATGGGGTACTCCTTAGACGCTTAAACCTAAATAGGTGGGTTTTCCCATGGAGTATCACTTCCCTAACCTTCAACCTAAGGGTCTAATCCACAATGTACTAGAGCAATGTCAAGAAATACAGTCCTATGGTAGCGTATGATTAAAATCAGTTCATATGTCACTTGTTACTTTAGGATCCTGAAGCCGATGTCCACTAATATTTTTTCAATGTTGTTCGGTTCCTCAATCGATTTTTTATAACTACCAATTTAGGTCCACACGCCGGACATCCGCCTTTTCACTTTTTGTAATCGTACCCTTATGTGAAGAAGGTGAATAAGACTATTCATGTAGAGGTTATAAACATGTGGTTTTGTGGGAATATTTTGAGTTGAGGAGTAAACTCGTTCCATCTTTGCGTACCGCGGCGTTAAAGGGTTGATAGACGACAACGTAATCACGTTACAAATGGCACTTATTAAGATACAGAAAAGTCTGATTCTTTAAACGTACTGACTCATATAGTATGTATTGTGTAGTAAAACAGTATTATTTATTGAATAGGAAACGTGATGTAACGAGTTCTAAATGTTTTGTTTATTGGTTTTACTTAGTTTTATCCTTTTGTTTTTGAAGTAATGGAATTCCCATTATTTACTGTATGTATATAATAAACGTTTTATTACAGGTGTTTGGCGTTAATTCGATAAGTGGAAATCTAGCTATGAATTTCCTTTCCTATGCTACGTAGTAGGTTTTCACAATTGTTACTCTATCGCCTCTTGTTTAATGTGACTGTATACGTAGTATTAGCTGAGCTTTTTGTAAAATATCGTTTATAAAAAATGGTAGCATCCGACCTTCCGCCAAACATTTGTATTTCACTAGCTTCAGAGTCCTAGCTTATAGATTAATTGTTAATTATTTTAACTAGGTTGATGCCCATAATATTGTTCCAGTTTGGTGTGGATCAGAAAAACGAGAGTATTCTGCTCGAACTATCAGATCAAAACTGTTTGAACAATCTCCGAAGTTTCTAACAGATTTTCCACCTATTATTAAACATCCTTGTTCCAGTGAAACTACCGTCCTTCCTCCGGTATGCTTGTTTTAACTTTTATTTCAATTTATTAAATAATCTGCCCACTATACTACTTTCAGTTTTCGTAATAAGACTGTTTTTCTGTACTTTCAGTAGACTCTTTCTTTATTTTTAGATGCTACTGAAGGCAATTACTTCTAAGGTCTTCTCACCAGCTTTCTTTTTGAATTTTCATCTGTGACTAGTTTTTTTTCAATGCGATGGTCGGTCTTGTCTGTCGTATGGGAATTGTTCTTAGACGTTGCAGACTCTGTGTGACATAGTGACGTAGGTGTATATACTCTTTATCTTCCTTTGAACTGTGAGATTAAAACTACTATACCTTTGTTTCCACGAGTAAATTTTCTCTCCCTGTGTCATATCGTTATATGCAATCTTTTTTTGTATATTACTACCATTGAAGTGACTGCTACTATGAATTTGGTGTTCATCTTCTTGTGCTAATGAGGTATGGTAACTTGGGCTGATGCATATGTGTGCCTGATCTTACATTGTATTAACTGATATCATACCTTTGAAATTCACGTACAAGAATTGAATATAGTTATTCACCTAACCTATGTGACAAACTAACATGGCTCACGTTTTGAATATCTGAACACCAACTATTTTAACCTCATCTGACCTTGGTGCGACTGTTTTTTTCCATTCACCAATCAAGATTGTACATTTTTTCTAAACGCGACCAAGCTTCGTTGACTTATTTGTTGTGTCCTCTAGTCACTGCTCAGTATGTGCCATTTTTGTTGCCTCCTTTTTTCCTTTTAATACGTTGTTTCGGTTTTCTTGCACCAATTGTATTAATTTGTTTCTACAAAAAGATGAAGTTTTACAAGCCTAATAGATTGTCTGTGGCCACACCAAGATGGCCTAGGGACTTGTTTACGAAGCTTATCTTTAGGTAATTAAATTCTAATTAATTTCCAAATTAACAATAAATACCCTTGTTGGTTTCTACAATTTTATTGGATTAATTTCTAGTAACTGTTTTTTCATTTGAACTTTTCTAGCCTGTTAATTGGGAGTTAATTTTATCTAATTATGTTGGTGACAAAAGTGTGAAACCTGTGGACTGGGCTGTACCTGGAACTCAAGCTGGTTTAAAAAATCTATACGAATTTATCGGCAAACGTTTAAAAAAATTCGACCCTCATAGAAATGACCCTGCTCATCCAGCTCTTAGCGGATTGTCACCTTGGTTACATTTTGGTTAGTGAGCTTAATTAATCATGCTATCCATTTGTATTGGAAAATGTGCATGAAATTCAACCAAAGCTTTTCCTGTAAAATTTTCATCCGAATGATTTTTTATTTTCACTTTGTCTAAGCTGTGGACATTTTTCATTACTTCTTGTATTTCGGCTTTCGTCTACTGTCGATACTTTGAATTATGGTAATTTAACACAATAGTCTGTTGCGTCAGAGTAGTATACTATTGATTTTATTTTAAGGTCAAATCGCTCCTCAGCGTGCTGTTCTTGAAGTAGTTGCTGTTCAAAAGCACTTTGGACGATCGGCCGATATCTTCATTGAAGAATGCTTTAACAGAAGAGAGTTGGCTGATAATTTTTGTTTCCATACACCTTTCTATGATTCGATTAAAGGTATGCTATTTTTTGTGTAATTATATATATATATATATATATATATATATATATATATATATATATATATATATATATTGGCACGATATAATTAACGACAATGTAGCAAAACGTTATCAAGAAAAAAATTTAGCAGTAGGAGTAATTAGTGACGTATTGAATCGTTCAGTTTACACAATTGTCGCTAAATTCAACTTTACCATCAATAATAACAAAGATATCGTGTAATTTGAGTGGAAATAAATTTATGCAAATTTGTACATTGTCTATTATTAAATAAAGAACGACCGTGTACTACTTACACAATGACTACTTTATTTAAACATCAACAATCGTATGGTAAATTATAAAGTGCTTCCAGGTTTTCAATGGTGGTCCATCTTAGATCGGCTCATGAATTCAACTGTTAAAATATAAAAATATTACTTAAGAGTTAGAAACTGTCAACCATAAGTTGAAACCGGTCCATTGAGTAGTGATCAGCTTGTGGAAAGTCTTTGATGAATTTTCTCATGAATGTTGATGTTATGAACAAAAAATCATAATTATGTTAGCAGATAATGTGTGTGAATCGGCATAAAGCGAGTCACATTTGAAATGATTTTTAATTAGAGAAAAAATAGTCAAATGTCTTAGGAAAATAATTTTCTAAGGATGTAAATATTGGTCACTGATTTTTAGACGTTTATTATTAATAGTCATTGAACATAAAATACGAAGTGTTAACAATAATTAAAGTTTTAAACGTCAGTGTATGCCGTTATCAGATATTTGAATAATGTTAACAAATTGTTTTTTCTGATTATTACGTAGGTGCACTTGACTGGGCACGTGAATCACTTATGACACACTCAACAGATAAACGAGATCCAGCGTACAGTAAAACCCAGATGGAAACTGCCCAAACTAATGACGATCTATGGAATGCAGCCCAACGTCAATTAGTGCTCAAGGGCAAGATGCATTGGTTTCTGCGCCAGTATTGGGCCAAAAAGATACTTGAGTGGTGCGCAGAGGGTCCAGAATCGGCTATTCAAATAGCAATATACTTAAACGATCGTTACAGTTTAGATGGGACAGATCCAAATGGATACGTTGGTTAGTTTAATACATATAATTATGAATTCCTGGTCCATTTTTACGTTTACTTACATGGTTTAGTCAGTCGTATACTGTAAGAAACTACTGAACTTAAAAAAAGGAAACATAATATAGACTTTTCTCTTCCCTCATAGGTATTATGTGGGCAATATGTGGTGTTCATGATCAAGGCTGGCCTGAACGACCTATTTTCGGTAAAATACGATATATGAACTATAAAGGATGTTTACGGAAATTTTCTGTTCCTACATTTGTATCACGGTACCCCGAAAAATTGGATTAAACAACTAAAATCACATCAAAGGGAAGATAAAATTTAATAGTTCTATATATATGCATTTATACCTTTTTACCGTTTGTTTTTGCCTATAATATTTTTTTCCAGCCGGATCTACTCCGAGGTATTTATTTCCTTTATATTAATAGATATTTTGTATATCATTTGTGTTTTGTACTCTACTTTTACTACTTTACATTCGGATAATAAGAACTTATAAAAAGTATTTTTAAATAACAACTCCCTCCTTCTATTGTTGTCGAAAACGTAATTCATCATCGCTCGTCTTTACTTGGACAACTGAACGTTGAACAACTCATGGGTGAATAGATCAACAGAGTTGTTCTGGTCCATCTGGGTACTTCAGCAAATAATGATCCTATAGTTTCAGTTTATGATAAATAGTCACTTATTTTTGGATGGTGCGAAGTGAAATCCAGGCATTTTCAACTGGGATATTTGGGAGATTCTCTCAAGCAGTGATTTTCAGCTACATTATGTCACCTGTGTATTTCTAGTCAATTGAGTTTTCAGATGACTAACCACCGAAAAACTGTTGGTTATAGCTGTCTATAGTAGTTTTCATGAAAAAATTGGATAGAAATAACACGTAACTGTTAGTGATAAAATGTACTATTTGTAGTTTTTTATGCAATAGTAGGGTATTTGCTAGAAAGCACGTAGTATATTTCAGTGGGTAGCTCAACTGCAAGAACATTCAAAATAACTTGATTCCTAAAATTGAACTCCGTCTTTCAACCGAGCAATTTCAAATGATTTACCGTATAGTATAATTAGCTACTAAGTTAGCTATGTCGATGTTATCTTTGTAGGATTATTGTTTCCGAGTGAACCAAACATCATTCCGTAACCTGTAATTTCTCTTTACCTATTGGTTAATGCGTGAGTGCTAATTCTATACATATTTCTGTAGACGCTGTATGATAGGATCCAGTCGATGAATGTGTAATTTTTCTATAGCTAAGTAGTATTCCAATAGATTTACAGCTGTCCCCTAACGAGTCTTTATAGACTAGAATGATCCATAAGAGTAATCGGATTAAGTCACGTAATCGGGAAGCAATATGACTGCTTAACACGGGTTTTGTAAATACATTCTCCATATTCATGCATTTCACACTGTTTATTATGAGGAATATGGCGTGACGAATTGTCTATTTTAACAATAGTGCAAGAACTACGTCGTTCATATTTTAAGTGATAGATGTCCTTGTTTAGTATCTTAAGATGTGAAACTTAAGTGTATCTATGAGAACTTTAATAACAGCTTGAAGTACGGTTCATTGCAGAACGAAAAGACTCATGAGTAAAAAGACAGTTTACATGACTGCCAGTTTAGACTGATTCTATAATACCTAGTAAGTCGTTTCCTATAAAATAAGTTTTATTTAAACACATAAACATTGGTACGAAGGAGTACCAAATATGCGCCACACAATAACAATGAGGCCAGTAGCAGTTATCATTGGTTTGTTTGAGCTCTGTGATACTGCCCGGGTGTTCAAACCGAAGCAGGTTATTTTAGGAGGGCACTCTCCGAGCATTTGACTTAGAGGTCTAAACCACAAGGCAGTAGAGCAACGTTAGATATAGTCCCATGGAACCTGATGACCAATAATTGGTTCATATGCCATTTGTTCCCTCAGGATCCTGGAGCCCATGTGCACCATGGGTTTGGAATCAGGGCTTTCCGAATCCCCTAGGTGGGTCCTCCATGTCCACCAACCCGGCTAAAGCGCCGGACATTCTCTTTTTGTCCTTTCAATTTCGTAAACACCCCGACCGAGAGAAGTGTGTAGGACCTCCCTGACAGTGGCTGTATACGCGTGGCCGTGTGAGATCATTTGGAGAGGTAGAGTAAACTCTTCCCACCCTCAGCCGTACCAAGACATTTGGAGGCAGTTAATAAACTTTGATGTACTGCCTAATTAAAATCCCGATGTTAGCTAAATATCTTATTGGTACAACATATTTTTAGAACCTTGATTTAAACGACAGTAGTTGTTTAACTTCGCCACATCTGATAGATGCTTTAGTAAATAAGTGCTATCCAAGTATATCCTGTAAATGTTGGTTTAGCAACAGATTTCTGTATGTGGCCCATCCGAATGTCCATTAGTTGCTTTGTGTGGCAACAATTAGGGTATTGTGAAATTACAAAACGAAATAACATTAATTCTTAAAAGTGATGGTCGCTTTTGCCCATCTAATTTAGTTATAGCCGTCAAATGTCTAGATGTGCGTAGCCTTGAATTCTGTCCAATCATATATTTAGACTTTATATATTTAAATAAGCTTATTATTATTATCTAGTGTTCAGAGAGGAAGACGATTTTTTCGAAAACTTACCACATGTATTTATTCCATGTTTTACAAGATCTCAAATAAAAGGAAACTACTATGAAGAATAACTAGAAAAGGATCAAAGACGCACCAACTCCAACGTGCCGGGAGGTTCTGAGCCTCAAGAAGCATCATGAAGAATGCATCTCGATCGAAATCCTGGCCATGATTCAAGAAATGAAGAACAAGAAGACAGCAATTAATGAGAGCCGAACAAGAACAGAGAAAGTCAAGATACAAGTTGAATGCTCTGAAGCAAACGAGCAAGTGGAGAGGACTATTAGAGCTGACAAGTAGAAATACGTGCAAGATCTAGCAACGACAGGGGAAAGAGTTGCAAGAGAAGGAAACATCAGAAGACCATATGAAAACACAGAAACTGGCAGGAAAATGTAGTAAACCAGAGAGACCGGTCAAGGACGAAGAAGGCAAGACAATCACTGAGATTCAAGAACAGAACACTTTGAAGAACTCTTGAATTGGCCAGCTCCATTGAATCCACCGGATAATCAAGCAGCACCTACAGACCCTCCTATAGATGTCACTCCATCAACGATCGAAGAAATCGGGATGACTGGTCATCAGACAAATCAAGGGTGGGAAAGCAGCAGGACCTAACAACATTCCAGCCGAAACACTGATCAGTCAGTCAGTAGCAACGTGGAACTTCGTACGTACGTACATCAGTTCGAGTTGCCATACCACATTAGCATAGAAATTCAGTTATCGATTCAAATCCCGTACTGGAAGTCAGTCAGTCAGTCAGCTGCAACGTAGGACCAGGCACGTATATGCATCGGTCCAAGTTACCATGCCGTATTAGCACAACAAGATGAACACCGGATTCATAGAAGTAGTTAATTCAGTGGTGGTAATATATAGAAGAAAGATTGCATATAAGGAGATAGTACAGGAAGATAGAATTAGTTCGTAGAAAGAAAGATTTGAAGTGATTTTAATCTCTTAGTTTAAAGGAAGACAGAGAGTGTATACACCGACGCCATTGTGATCGATTCTGAGCCATGTCACCAAGAGTCTCCAACCATTGGTTACGATAGTCACGCGGACCCCAACCAGGTAGTCTGCATCTACCAACATGGCTCAGACCAGAAGTTAGTGACTTCAAGCACTGATGCCACGTTTTGGTTTGGCCGCCCCTAACTTTCTTCCAGTCATCCCTAACACCGGTTACCATTGCGCGTCGCGGTAATCGGTGTTCAGACATACGCAGCACGTGGCCCAACCATCTCAGTCGATGAAGGTTCATAACCTCATCAACTGATTTACCATCATTCCCTAATACCCTGCGTCTAACCTCACTATTACTTACCCGGTGATCCCAGCAGATACCCGCAATATTTCTAAGGCACCTGTGGTCAAATACTAGTAACTTACTCTTAAAGGCCAAGTTTCGCAGCCGTATAGTAGAACGGAACGAACTGCCGCGCAGTATATTCGTCCCTTAATTGATAGACGGATATCTCGTCTTCGCCATAGATGACGTAAGTTGGCAAAGGCCAAACGAGCTTTTCGAATCCGTGCTGAGATTTCGTCAGACACCAACCCATTAGGGCTGATCAGACTTCCAAGATAAGTGAAGTTGTCTACACGTTCGACTACCTCACTCCCTATCCTTAGTTCAGGTGTTGACGCAGACCAGTCGTGAAGCAACAACTTGCATTTGGAGGGAGAGAAGCGCATCCCAAACATTCTGGCATTGTTGCTCAGTGCTACCAAAAGACTCTGCATTTCATCAGCGTCTTCACCAAACAGAACTGTCATCTGCGTATTCTAAGTCAATAAGTGGACCTCCTGATAGGAGATCAATACTCGAGAATTCAGTCGATGAGAGCGTTATTTCCATCAGTAGATCTATGATGAAGTTGAACAAAAATGGAGAAAGTGGACAGCCTTGGCGGACGCCACTTGAGGTTGCGAAAGCAGATGACAGTTCGCCATAAGCTCTCACTCGACTAGTAGTGTTCGAGTAAAGAGTCTTCACAAGGTTTATGTACTTCTGAGGTACGCCTTTCAATGACAGACACTGCCACAGAACCTCTCGGTCAACAGAGTCAAACGCTGCTTTTAAATCAAGGAAGACCACTATTGTCGGACGCCGATAAGTATGCCTGTGTTCTAGAACCTGACGAATGGTGAATATGTGGTCGATGCAGCCACGACCAGGTCTGAAGCCAGCCTGATTTTCACGTGTTTGCAGCTCACGAGTCTTAGTTAGGCGTCCGAAAATTATCGAGGCTAGTATTTTAGATACTATATTAGTTAAACTAATCCCTCTGTGGTTGTCACAGGATGATTTTGACCCTTTCTTAAATATTGGGACGATAAGTGATTGTGACCAGTTAGATGGGATAACGTCTAACTCCCAGATTTTAGCTAAAATATTAGTCAACCTAATCGCTAAAACTAGACCACCATCCTTAAAGACCTCTGGGGCCAATCCATCTGGACCAGCTGCCCTTCCTCGTTTCAGATTAGCTATAGCCTTTTGAACTTCAGCTAGAGTTGGAGGACCTACTTCAATGTTCCATTCATACTGTCTGGGAATAGAGGGTAGTTGTAGAGTAGCTGAAGGCCAACTGAACTGCTCCTTAAAATGTTCCGCCCATCGTTCTAAACGTCTGGACTGGGAGCAGATGAGAGTGTCGTCTTTTTCCGAAATAGTCTGACTTACACTTGACTTATTAATTCCAGTTTCTTTTATTAGTCTGTAGAGTTGTCTTGTGTTCCCTATAGCCGCCGCCTTTTCCATCTCTTTTTCTTTCGTTGCCCACCACTGCTCACGATCATTCCTTAGACTTTTGTTTAATCTAGATTTGATTTCTTTACGCTCTTCATCGTATTCAAAACCTGATGGGATGAGTTTGCGAGAATCTATCAGTGCAATAGACCTTGGCGAAATCCATTGGTTTTTTGTAACCATTTGGTTTAAATCACTGGTAGATGTCACTGCTGTTTCCACAGCTGCTTGTATAACTTTCCAAGCAACATCTGGGTCAGTCTCGTTTTCAGAACTACCTAAGTGTGACCTCAGTTGTTCCTGGAACCTACTTTTGGCTTTCTCATTACTCAATTTGGTTCTAATGAGTCTTTTTTGTGTGGCCTTTTTGCGTCCAGTGAGGCGCAAGCAGATGAGTGCTCGTACTAGGGCATGATCAGAGTCCAAGCAGGTACTCCAGAATGAGCGACAATCTTCTATCGACCCTCTCCAACGATGACTGATGGCAATATGGTCTATTTGAGTCCATCGTTGGTTTGGTGCAGGGGGTCGCCATGTTAGACGATGTCTCTCCTTATGCTTAAAATTTGTGTTTGCTAAAAATAAACGATTGTCTGAGCAAAGTTGCAGCAGACGATCACCATTATCTGTTCGCTGTGCCGGAATACTAAAATACCCACCTAAATGTCTTTCTGTTTCGTATAAGCTACCTACCTGGGCATTAAAGTCACCTCCTACGAGTACTATGTCTGAACGTTTAGCTTTCTGAAGAAGTTCAGACAGCTTTCTGTAAAATTCATCTTTCACTTCATCCGAACTGCAGTCAGTGGGAGCGTAGGCAGAAACGACGAAAAGGCAACGACGTGTGTCCCTATCCTTTCGAGTTCTTACGGAGCCGTTTAGCCGAACAGCGCCTAGACGACTGTTAACGGGGATCCACTCTAATAGCGCTTGTTCCGCCCTCATGCTTAGTGCTATGCCTACACCTGCCAGTCCACGAGAACTAGCCATCGGGTCGCCAGATACACGGAGGGTGTATCTCGTCGGCACTCCGTTTTGCCGAGGTGAGGTCAAGTGAATGACTTCACTAGGATCCTGTATGCGTGTTTCGGAGACACAGCATACATCAATCGTACGAGATTCTAAGGTTTTAGCCAAGGAAGCCTGCTGACCGATTTGGCATAGTGTGCGTACGTTGAAGGCTCCAATGTGTAGTTTGGAGTGAGGTTTCAGTAGACCTGGGACAGTGTTTTGCGCACTAGAATCGTTGGCTGTGGTGACACTTGAGGAAGCTAAAAGAGGGAGTTTAGATTTGAAAGTCAATGTAAGAGGAATAATAGGAATTGAAGAGGTAGGTTGATTATGAATACAGTGGTCTTGAGTGCTGTTAGAGGTATGAGGGCGGTTATCACTTTCCGGTTGCCCACACCGTTGAAGGGTTCTGCTGGAGGTACCTGAAAAGGAAATTGGATTAGAGGTGGTCATTGTGACCTGAGAGCGTGACCGCAGTGCCCAAGGGACAGCTGCTTGAGGTCGGTCACACACGACCTTTTTATGAGTAATTTTTGTGTTAGCTCCGTACTTGTTGAGACCTTACCGCCGGAGACGGATATCCATGGGATAAGGCGAGGTGTGCATTTTTAGGGTCGACCTTTTCTAACCCCTCCCCTCCTTTTGGGAAGGCAGCATCGCTGTCATGCTGGTTGTCTGAAGGAAACACCTTACTGCTGTCACACCTCTGTACAGTCAGCAGTACGACTTTGCCTTCGGACCTTGGTTTTGTTGCTTTTAGTCTTACCGCTCTTCAACCGACCTGTCTGGCATGGTAGGACCTTGAGGAACGGTTGTTCCAGCCAGTATAGCTCAGTTGCTTCATCACGATAGGCAAGCCCGACCACCACGTCAAGGTAGCAACAACGGTCAGGACTATACTAACCTCAAGCTACCTATCGAATCAACATTCTTCTCCACACAAACTGTTATTTAAATGAGTCACAGGAATTTCAAAATAATATTTTGGACAACAAGGCATAGGACCACGTTGCAGCTATAAAATATGAGACTAATGCATCGCTGGTAATCCAAATATATGGGACTAATTCTTGAGAGAATTGTAACACAAAGAGCCCGAAAATTGTCTATCACATAACATAACGTAAGGCATGTCTGATATTCAAATCCATTATTTCTCTATTCACAGTACACTAAAGCCTGATCTAGATATATGCTCTAGTTGGGCAGTTGAAAATCGACTAGGACGTTCTATATGATCGCAGTTCGTTGCTCAGGATTTATAGGCCCATCAAACAAATCGGTGTCCAGGAGATCGTAAATTAATTTTTATTCGCTGTGTCGACTTCAAACTTCGATTAATGATTGAACAGACTACAGGAACATAACCATTTCACCTGAAAATCCAAGTGTTACTGGATGTAGTTAGGCACCATGACTCGATTATTTGGTTGTAAAGTCAATGAAGTAAAAAACCATATCCATTAAACTATAGGAAGGCGACCGATAGGAACAATTATCACGGAACAAACATAAACCATCTAGCTTCATGAATATGTGTGCAGTTACTAGATTTTATTAGTGTATTGTGTTTTTGATCGTCAGTTCCCAAATGTAGTTAACTCATTTAAGTTACATTTGACGAATTATCAAAGATATATATGTTTGAATAGCAAACGTGAAGCATCTTAGGTAGAGTAAAACATTTCAATTTCATTAACGACTCGATAAAAACAACTCAAGGAAATGAATTCGGAAAGAGAAAAAGGCAAGGAGAATTCCGGAGATTAGAATTTGCGAGGACACAAAGAGTGGATGCACCTGCGTCATTACAAACGGTTTTGAGCCATGTCATTCAAGGTCTCTAACCATCGGTTGCTATCGTCTCGCGGACCCCAACCAGGTAGTCTACACCTACCAACACGGCTCAGTCCACTTGTCAGTGACTTCATGGATTTGTGCCATGTTTTGGTCTGGCCGCCCCTACCTTTCTTTCAAACTACTCCTACACCATAAAACATAGCACGTGGTTGGGCATACGTAACACGTGTCCCAGCCATTTTAACTGATGAAGTTTCACTACTTCATTAATTGATTCGCCATCCTTACCTAGTACCCGTATCCTAACAACTGTATTACTTACTCGATGGTCCGAGGATATACGAGCAATGTTTCGAAGACACCTATAATCGAATACTAGTAACGTACGAGTATTCTCTACTCTCACCGGCCATGTTTCACTGCCATAAAGTAGGACGGAACGAACTGTTGCGCAGTAAACCCGTCATTTGGTTGATAGACGGATATCTCGCCTACGCCACAAATGACGCAAGTTGACATAAGCTAGTCGAGCCTCCTGTATCCGTGGTGAGATTTCGTCACACACCAGACCACAAGGACTGATGAGACTTCCAAGATGAGTGAAGCGGTCGATATGCTCAATTACTTCACTCCCTATCATTAGTTCGGGTGTCGATTCGACCCAACCCTGAAGCAGCATTTTGCATTTCTAGGGGAGAACATGCCTGCATTGTTGCTTATAGTGATCAGACGACTGCATTTTGTCAGCGTCTTCACCAAACAGAACTGTCATCGGAAGATGTTTTCTCGCTCCTTTTAAGGCAAATATATATAATCGCAAATTTAGTTACATCACTATACAAGTGACAAATTTTCGGATCATATTTAGGTAGTCATCTACGTGACAATCATGTTATAGGACAGTGATTTTAGGAAGTTGGTGATTTCCTCATCCCTAAATTACGTTTGAGAACAAGTGAATGGAGATAAAAGCAATAATGATGATAACGACACACGCCGTTTTATTGTGAAGTAATATGTATTGAATAAAATAAGTTGCGGAAAATGCACAGCAGACCCTCACCAGATGTTAAATATGCTATTGAAATACATTTCGAAATATATATCTTTCAGCAGGAATTTATTTGAAATAGGCCTGACGAAAAAACGCCAGGTTATGCATAAATTTACATGGTCTGAGGTACATGGCAAATATACTTATGATGAAATTAGTTTTATAAAAAGTTACCCGATTATGTGTCGTTTTAAATGCTTTGCAACTCCAAACATACGAAAACGTTTTAGGTTGAACAATCTTTGCCAGTCTTCATTACACACAACAAACTGCCTATTGTTTGGGTCCTAACCAATCATATAATTGGGAAACTAACTACTTACGAATAAATCTTGTTCTCTAGCGATTTCCCAGAATTTTTTGACTAAATCAGAACGGGATAGTTCTTTCTCACCAATGTACTCAGCCATCTCATCAGATAATGTTAAGGGACGTGTAAAACCTGTTTTTCCGCTGCCAGGTTGCTTTTGAGATCTTGGTTTGGTGCCTAAATATTAATCCAAAGGAAATAAATTTCACTTACTGGAACTGCTTCTTCGCCTCATACCATTAGCTTCAGCATGCAGACTTCGGGCATAATCTTCGTCATCCGAGGTTTTCTTTTTCTTCTTTTTTACTGGCTTTTCCGGCTCACTATCTGAGCTCGCGTCAGTTTCTGTAAATTCATCTACCTCCTACATATAAATATCAAACATTATTTAAGGACCAAGACGCACAGGACTACTGCTGCGTTTACTGTTATTCCTATTCTGAGACTTTGAAGACTGTAATTTTTCCAAGGTGGACATTATCATAGTCTCCAACTTGGATTTTTCAGCGGACAAATCAATGTTGAAATGAGTCTCTAATGCCGACCTAACTTTTTTCGACGTAACTTGGGAAAGATCGGCATCCTGTAGAATCTCTTAGTCCGATTATCTAGAAATAACTTCCAGAATCTTACTCTCTATTTTCGTCAGAAGCTGACTGTCAGATGGGTAAGCCATGAGTTTCCGTTAAGTGTTTCGCCAGCTTTATTTAGTTCGCTTCTCGAAGCTCAGAGTTTAAAACCCTTATTCAATATCGATTGGACATGCGAGTACAGAGCAGCTTCCGCATTAATCTTAGTGTTTATTGGTGCAGACAGTGATTCTTTCGACCTGTTTTAACTCATATGATAAGGATTTCTGTGAAGATCTAGTTTCTCTTCCAAACCACCTACAAATGAATTTCGAATAGTTGTTGATGGAATCTTCCGTCTCCAGTGATAAGGATAGTAGGTTGGTGGACCTGTATTAATCATTGCAGAAAAATGAAACCCCACCCTGAGTTCGTGAAGTCACTGTTTTTGAACCTTATTTCAATGGCCTCGGAAATGACCAGTTCTGGAGGGAGCGAAAAGATAAGTCATTAACACCCAAATCGTTTTTAGAGATACTGGATAACAATATGATACAACCTCAAGTTTTACGATAAGATGAGGCAAAAGATTGAGGTATTGTAAGTGCTCGTCGTGAGGACGTTTGTAAAGACTTTTCAATAACTTTGTTCCCATACGCTGAACACGCTCGAGTGTGTTAGTATGGACTGGCTACTTGGACACAGTGCTCTAGGTGTTGTCTTACACAGGAGGAATATAAATTCCGGGACATCTCTCCGTCAAAACATTTGAATACCCAACGAAGTACCCATAGCGCTCGAAAACCTTCGTAGTCTCTTGCGTCGCAGTGAGCAGCTGTGTTCGTGTTGTGACTTGCTGTTACCGCTAAGTCGTTGTGTTCTTACACTCGAGGAATCGATGTAACGTTGATAGCCGGACAAAGCATGAAAAGATCGTATCTCATCAACGCAGTGTTGAATAGCTCTACCACAAAACTTCCTTAAATGTTTTTTCTATTTTCTTGTTTGCAAGATGTGACCGTCACATAGAGGATTTGTTTAATAAGCCATGTGCGATAATTTGTGGTGAATAGTAAATGCTACGAAACAAAGTAGCAAGCTAGCAAAGTAAATGGAGTTTGTCCGTATATTGACTGGGCGTTGGTCGTCATTGATTAAAAGTCAAGCATTAAATGAATTAGTAATACTCCTCTAGGCCGCAAAAATCAATATGAAATGTTCTTGTTTGGTAAGTTGATTGAACCGACATTACTACTTGGTTGAGAGTTGGTCACAAATATATTAATCATGTCAAAAGATTATGGCTAAAGCATTCATTAACTACCTTATGTTGTAAAGGCATTACAGTTGCTAAAATTTTGTACTGGATGTCGAAAAACTTTGTGTGTTTGAAAAAGACAACCTCGCGCCCCAACTATTCTGTTTCACTGTCTGAACAAAGATATTTTCACTGACAGACTGCATTCTTCTACCGGTCAAACGAGGATTACTCATCGGCACAAAAAATAAACCTGAATGGACGATCCGTGACATATAGATTAAGCGTTCACATGTCCGCCATTTCTGACATCCTCTGCGGTGTTAAATGTCGATTGTATGTTCTCTCGGTTGTCGCGTGCTTTCCCTCAAAGATCGTGTCGTGTCGTTGTTCCAGTACAAAAGCAAGTGGAGTTGTCATGCACCGGAGATTTCCGACCGAATAACACGAATCCCCCAGGTATTTAAAACACTAAAAACACACAAATGTCTACGGCAGTCGTTGGGGAAGCACGTGTACTAATTTCAAAACGCTTCGTTCAATTTTTAGAACCCCCCAAATAAAAATTCACGTGAAGATTATATAGGATTCGAAGCAAGTGATGATGTGATAGTTGAGAATGGTTTAGTATGGAGCTATTTTAGCCAATTACATCAAAAGGTATAACAATAACTGGTGGTTAACAGCGAGACATACGAACAGTGCAAGTATTCGGCACCCAGATTAATAGTAACCAGGTGGAAGAAACGATCACTGTTGTAGTAGTGTTGATGTTGGCACTATCTATGGTTTGACTTGTAAAGTCAGCTAATGTTTATGCCAGTATGTTGTCCGTATGTATTGATTTTTTTGTATCCGAATCGGCAGGCTGAATAAGGAATTCTAACTTGTGTTCCCTTTGGTTTGTTAAGTTTGAAATAGTTTATTTACTTGCAGGGAGATTTTTACGACTATGAGTGACATGATATACTACGTTTTTAAGCAAATAAATCTCTACAATATGACAAACAGTGAGTGCTTCTCGTGTGGTTGTCAGCAAAGAGTAAGTTATTTCCAAGTACATTTCCCAACTCGTTATTATGATAGTGGGACGAACTTCTCTCAATGTTGGAACAAGCAATAATAATATATATTCTTGGATAACATGGATTATGCCACTTTACGGGTAAGATCAAGTCGTTACAAATGCTACAGGCTTTATTTTAATAAGTTACTCAATTCACAAGGCATTTATGGAGAATTATCACCTCTAGTTAGCGTTGCAAGCATGCGGTCTCTCTTTCGAACAAATGAATTACGTTTGTGATTTCAAATATTACAGAATTATTGAGACTATGGTTCTGAAGTTACCAACGCATGTTTAACAAGAGTGGGTAAAGGTGCCTCACAAGGAGGTTGAGAGCCTCAGATTGTCGATCTTACCGTGTTTGTAAAGGAACAAGCTGATATAGTTAACACTAGATATGGCTTACTTGCTAACCGTGGTAGAATTAGTTACAATAGAGATGTTGGTGTTATAAGGGAGAGAATTATCATGGATTACGATGCAGCAAGGATATCATATGCAAATACTGGTGGTGGCAATTTTCCCTTACGTGATGACCATCAAGAGAATGCTCGGTGGTTAGCGATAGCACACTTTGCTCCAAATAAAGCGGGGTGGGAACGGACAAACACTGCTGAGGACGCCCACGTCAATGCTTATTGTTGTAGAGAAAGAAGATGGTGATGGGAATAAAAATTGCCCATGAAAACGAATTGCGTTAGTTATAATTCCTGTACTACTAAGATATAGTGAGGTCATCCAGATTTGCGCCGTTTTAGGTAGTAGAGCAGATACTTCTATAACTAGATGATCTAGGCAATGAGCAAGTCCGTAATGAGGAACCAAAAATGATATGTTTGAAGACTTCGAAATAAATACAAATAGGTGAAAACAGTTCTAAATATATAAAAAAATCCGCCATATGTGAAAAACAAAATCAAAAAGTAATGCATAACGTTGTTATGATGAACAGACTTGTACAGTTATAGCCTGATTCGGTACAAGTATATTTATATTTGTTACTATAATAATAGATATAACAACAATTTCGTAGATTTGTCATGATGTAACTGCAAAACTATGGTCTACTTTGTTATTAGTACGGCTCTATTAATAGATCTAATCCCAAAATTGTGGATTTGTCAGGATGTAACTATCTAATCTATATGATCTTACGTGGAAGTTACATTATTGTCTACCCTGATTCATCGCATTGCGACAATCATCAATATATGATGAACACGGTTAGACAGGAAACAGAACAGTATATTTAATATGAATAAAAGTAATGTTACATAAGTATGACCACGCCTGAAAGGCAGAGCCATGCCATCAGTTCAATTGAATTAATCGAATTCATTCTTTCCGCTTTCTCCATAGTTGGGTTTTTCTCCGCGTTAAATGTTGTTGCTGTAAGATGCGTAGTAATAGCCGTTGACTAATAGCTCATCTTATAGGTAGTACATACTTTGTATTCAGAAACATTAAAAACAATCAATATTTTAGAAATGTTAATATTGTTATTATTTTTGGTTTAAATTATTAAGTCAAATGACGTATATGCCGGTAAGCTGTCCACAGGAGTTGATTATCAATTGCATCTGTATAAGTAGGCTAAGTGAAAGAACAAAGGTATTATCGTGGAAAAGAATTCCGACTAGTGTTTCAGTTAGTTTGATACGGATAATTTAGTTACAGGAAGATTTTTTCGACCTCATTTAGAATTTAGTAATGCTACTAATACATATGGATGGTTATCAAGTAGTTTTTTTAATACGTGAAAAGTGACAGTTATGTGGATTTTGGACAGATAGCTAAGAGCAATTCGTTAAACATGAGTGTATTCGTAAGAGACATGCTCTAGACTCAATGTTCTGACTTGCCATAGACTGTTTATTTATATTCGTGCAGCGTGGTGTCGAGTCGCGGTTGACTATGAACATCACTACAAGAAGAGTGCGAACCAGACAAATCAGGAGGCGAAGAATGTTCGTAACCAGATCGTGTCAAAAGGAATACAAGCGGAATTAGTGGGCAGAAGAACGAGTGCACAAGGTCACAGTCCTCGGAAAAGTAATGGAGGATAATGAAAGAGCACTATGGCTGTCATTAGCACAGTTAAACAAACGAGCACAGTAAAACAATTACTGGTACAATTGGTTATAATAATGATTGTTTCCATTAAACCAATCGCGTTCTGTTGACAAAAGTAGGTCACTACAGAAGCCCCCTGCTAGAAAGGGTTTACACTTTCGATAGGTAGCGGTATGGTTTGTGGGACTGATCGGCACAAGTGCGGTTGTAGGACGGAAGAATTGGCGAAACGGGAAGCGATCGTTGATCCTCGAGTTGCCAACGAAGGTCTTTTACGGAGAACGATACCAGGAGAAGTGTGCTGTATTTTTGCTCGAGTTAGCATACCACACCAGACTGGTTTGTATCCAGGATCTGAAAAATACGTTCGTAGGGATGCGGACCAGGAAACGCTGCCAATGTAGGACGAAACCACGTTGAGCCAAGAGGCCAGAAGCGACCGTAACAACCAATTGCGAGACCAAATATATGCCAGACAGATTCGAAACCATAATATCGACTGAGTGTGTTGACAAGAGCGTGGTTGATCAAGCCAGCTTTCGCCAAGTTTTACTGAAGTCGAAGGTACCAAATGGGCGATGGTCGGAGACGTGGGCTCAGGATACAAAAATATCAAAAAAGGAGAAAAAAAGTGCAGCACGCATTTAGTATAGGGATAGTCCTACACCGTATCCGTTGTTGACTATGCGGTTAGTCCCGAAAGCGTACGGGTAAGCGTACTCGACGACCGGAACGTGAGACGGTAGTCTCGTTTGTACTCCGTTAGCCTGCAATCTCATCCGAGGTCAAGGGCGGCGTGCTCTGCTGATCTGGACGTGAGACGGAAGTCTCGTCCGTAGATGGTGCAGATGACGCGTGCTGTTGACCAGGACGTGAGAATGAGATCTCTGATGTATCTAGTGTGGGATCCTAGGTAGATGTAGAGATCCCGCTAGCAAGTTTGATAGGCCTAGCATTGGGTCTCAAGTTATCGGGTAGGGCACTGTCGTCGACGTGTGCTGGTTTGAGACGATCAATGCTGACGTTCTCGACGCAGCCATGTCGATCAATCTTGAAGGTCTTTTCGTGACGAGAGATTACGTGAAAAGGTCCTTTGCAAGGCTGTTGTAGAGGTTTGCGTACCGAATCTACTCGTATGAAAGCATGTAAACAGGTAGATTACTCTCGAGGGAGAGCGACCTGTCGATGTTGTATTCGAGTTGACACCGGAGACAGTGTTCGCATAAATGCAGACAGTCGATGGACGTAGTCTGATTTACCGAAATCGTTAATGATCCGTGGTGTGAAGAATTCCCCAGGCAGACGCAATGTCGTGCCGTATACTAGTTCAGCGGCGGAACATTGAATATCTGCCTTTAAGCTCGTTCTGATACCTAAGAAAACGAGCGGTAAGGTTTCGTACCAATTGTCGTTTTCGTGTGCTCGAAGAGCACTTTTAAGTTGGCGATGAAACCGTTCGACTAAACCATTTGATTCTGGATGGTAGGCGGTAGTGAGTATGTATTCCGTACCAAGCAGCCGAGTAAGTGGGAAGAATAATGCGGACTCGAATTGTTGTCCTCGGTCAGTCGTGACAGTCGACAGACAACCGTACAGTGCTATCCATCGCTCTACGAAGCGGTGAGCACGTGTTTCCGCCGTGATAGACGTGATGGGAACAGCTTCGGACCATCTTGTAAAACAGTCGATGCAGGTGAGTATGTGTTCATACCCATGCGATGGTGGCAATGGTCCTACAATATCTATATGTATGTGATCGAAGCGAGCACCAGGCGTAGCGAACGTGCCAATTAGGGCAGCTACGTGCGTGTGTACTTTTGATCGTTGACACTGTAAACATTGCTTTATCCACATACGGACATCTTTATTAATGGACGGCCAGATGTAACGTGCAGCGATGAGACGTAATGTAGCTGCGATGCCTGGATGAGACAATCCATGTAGGGCATCGAAGACGAGACGGCGATAAGCAGAGGGTACGATGGATCGAGGAAGACCGGTAGAAGTACCACAGAGGATAGTACCTGAGCTAATAGCTAGGGGTATTTCCTGGCACTGAAGGGAAGAAGATTGTGGTGCTTCTGTACAAAAAGGATCGTTTGCTAGAGCGGCAGCCATAGCAGGAAGATCGAGCACCGGTAAGGTAACTGCATCGGCAACATAGTTCGACTCGCCTTTAATGTGACGAAGGTCTGTCATGAACTGGGAGATATAGTCCAAATGTCTGTACTCTCATGATGAGTAGCGGTCAGACTTGGTATGCAAGGCATATGGTAAGGGCTTGTGGTCGGTGAATAAAATGAAATTACGACCTTCTACCGCGTGCCAGAAATGTTTGATGGCGCAATAGGCTGCTGGCAGTTCGCAACCAAAAGCGCCATATCTCGTCTCCGTGGGAGTAAGGCGTCGTGAGAAAAATTCGAGTGGTTACCAACTACCGGAGATATTCTGTTGCATAACGGCTCCTAGAGCAAAATTTGATGCATCAACTGCTACACTAAGCGAGTGAGAGCCGTTTTGATCTCTGAAAATGCAGTAGGTGCGGTATCGTTCAATTCTAATTTGCGTGAATTACCGCGTAGTCAATTGGTTAATGGTCGTAACCGTTCTGCCGCGTGTGGGACGAAACGTCGGTAGAAGTTAACCGAACCGATAAAAGCCTCCAGTTCCTTGAGTGAGGACGGCACGTTGTACTCCTTGATTGTTTGAACTTTGTCCTCGCAAGGCAGAATACCCTCTTGCCTGTTGATGTGACCCAAAAACATTATTTCCGATCTGCCCAATTCACACTTGTCTGGGTTGACTACCATTCCATTATCCGAAAGGCGTTGGAATAATAGCGTAAGGTGTTGATAATGTTCATCTACGTTTCATGATGCGATTAGCAAGTCATCAATATAGACGTGAACAAAATCCAAGTCTCGTACTATGCCATCGATAAACCTTTGGAAAGTTTGAGCAGCATTTCGTAGTTCAAATGGCATTTGTAGGAGCTCAAACAGACCGAAAGTAGTCGTGATAGCGGTTTTTTCGATACCTTTAAGGGCGACTGGTATTTGGAGATATGCTCGTACCAGATCGATCTTAGAAAATGTAGTCATGCACTTGAGCGATGCCGTGATGTCGAGTATGTGGGGGATGGGGTAGCTATCAAAGCGCGTAACTACGTTTAATGCTCGGTAGTCGCCGCATGGTCTCCAACCAACCCCATCCTTTTTGCGCATCATGTGTAGAAGAGAGGCCCAAGGCAACATATGTGAGAACAAATAATTGATATCTCAACTAGTCAGCTGTTTGGAAGGGATGAAGTACATTCGGAAAGTTTCCTAGACATAAACGTCTCTCAACCACTTATAATTCAATTTTGCTGAAATGTATGCTTTATCTCTTTATTTAGCGGAAAAGCCTATGTATGTGATGTAGTTACAGCGAATGTGAATTCAAATGAAGACATTTACTTGTTACTTTGTCAAGGTGACATCACGTACGTTTCATCAACGAAGAATCTTTCATCAACAGCCTCCAAAACAGAATCTGGTAGTTAGTTGACAGATATATCCACTGTTCTTGAGGGGAGAAATCGGTAAAACAACGGAGGCTGTACTACACCAATTGAATGAACACTTAAAATGATACTCAATGACTTTTGCATTTTAGCACTCGTGATTCGCTAGACTGAATGAAAAGCCCATCGTAGCAATAAGCAAATCAGTTGTAACAATTCAGACAACCTTGCAGTAAGCTTGAGACTAATTAGGCTAAACTCATTAAAGTCATTTCAATCTCAATCACAAAGGCCACTAATGAGTAAGGCGAATGTGTTTGAACATCACACCGATTTCTCAATGTCAGAGTACCAAATGTTGAAGTTCAGTTTTCGGATGGAGACATCAATCTGGATGAGGAACAGCCTACCTAATTGGACATCCAGTTTTGATGATACCTAAAGTTCCAGAGAGAAGGCTTGTTTTTTCACAAGCAAGTGTGAAACGGAACTATCTGGTTGAACCCATAACGTTCTAAGTTGATAGGTAATTGCATCTTGCTGAGAATATTGTTTAGTTCGCGAAGGAAGACAGACTATCAGTATGAGGATAAGGGTCGCCATCTAAACTTTCAGTTATCTTCATAGTATGGCACACTGGTGAATATTTTATTAAGTTTCGCTAATGTTTTCCAACAAACGACCATAGCTAGTGTAACGACCGAACTACCAGTATTCAGTGTTAATGCAGGACTGACGAACCGAAATGTATTCCAATAGGCCATACTACGCTCTTCTGTATAGCCCACTAAGCGTTTTTGAGACACTCGTATTAAACTATATCAAAACACAAACTCTGTGCTCAATTTAAACGCTTAGTGGGCTAAACAGAGGAGCGTAGTCTGGCCTATTGGTTCGTCATTCCTGCATTAACACCGAATACTGGTAGTTCGTTCGTTACAGTTCTCAAACGGTACAGCCCGTGCTATACAGTCAGAAGTTTAACGCAAAGTAGCGCGCTGAGAACCAACAAATATATTCCAAACAAATGGGATCAAATATCTATCTGCAGGGACTTCAGACATCCTCCCAAGCAGACAGTAGAAAGGTTAACGGTCACGCATTGAATCACGCCGTGACCTTGAGCTTAGTCAAACACGACCTTAGTGCCAATAGTCCGGCAACATGCAATAGAAAATTAGGCAACAAAAAGATAAGTCTTTAATCAAAATCACATAATAAAAGCTGAAACGAGATCTGAACAAAGGTTAAAATATATGACAGGGAGAAGAAACAAATAAATGAAAATACTGTTCAACAAAAAAGGCTGTGGAGGGATTTTCATCGTTCTCTTTTCGTTACAGCTTGGGCTAACAGACGAAAAATAACGAAAGAATACTCCGCATAACTTAAAAGTTGTTTGATATCAAGTCTTTTTATTAGTGGGAAGTGTTATCCTTTCGTGATTGTCACCTCCTCAAACTTTCGCTTTGCTCTTACGCAAAAGTACCCTGTTTTCAAAAAGAATTGTCCTGATCTTAGCCTTCTGTAGTTGACACTTATTTTTGAGTTTTATTCTGGTTAATAGTTACTGTGATGTTTGCTAAGACTATATGTAAGCGACATGGAATTTACTTTTTGTCACCTGTGTTATACAGTGTGACGAACGAAAAAGTTCATTTCATGAAACATGCACATGAATTAAAGCAACGGCATAGAACAGATCGAAAGTAGGTGTGTGATATCTACAACACGGGAGCTGAAGATCTGCACAATGATGTTGTTACTGTCCGGACAAATCTGCTGAAAAATTGTCAGTAACCCTGGAAAGAAGCAGCCCTAAAACGGATAGAAAAACAAGGATGCGCATTGATTTGAAGAAAAGGGTCTTCTAAAATATGAGTATTGATAGGATAAGCACCTACATTTGTGAGAATATTTTGAAACTCAACACCGCCATAAAATCGAGTGTGTTAAACACTCGCAGTAAACCCGTACATTCCAGCACAGACTCTTTGAATGTAGCTGTGGTCTCCGAAATATCTACTGTGGATGACGAAACCCCTTTAAACATGGATGAATACGAATGAAGATCACTGTCAGATATATTGAACAGTTCAGTTCTTGTAAAAAAATCAGCTAACATTTCGGCCGCTCGATCTGCTGACAAGATTGTCCGACAAGTCAAATTTTAGTACGGAAATACGGGATGCAATCCAACTACCGAACGGAAAGAACCAGATCTTCGATGCACTTGAAATCTTGGGAAGCCGACCAAGGTGATCATAATGATGACCATGATCCTTGAAGACAACTACGAACTTCCTCTCAGTCTTCAGAATTAAAAGACCAGGATGAACAAGAACCTCAAAAGATCAAAAATTGACTCACTAATAGGTACACGAATTACGAAATAACAAAATCATTAAAAACTTCGTGTAAATTTCATTATCACTACTGCAGTACATGATGTTCTGCTTACCAGTCACTTGCTTCATCCAGAATGGAATGTGGGTATACTATCTGAAACAGGAAAACTTGAAACATATGTGGGGCAGATATGAATCTCCGATGTTGCTTGTTAGCACATCGAGTGTATAGTCAAGAGTTTTTGAAAATCGATGAATCCGTGGGGTGCTCAGCAAGATTGTTTAACAACTCGAGACTTCCAGTCGGAGTCATCTATAGGAAGCCTAATGCTAACATCTAGAAAGACAGTCACATGTTGGAGGGATCGCCCCGCATTATTCTACTTGAATACATTCATATCTTGGTTCCAGTAGACGTCAATCATTGAAACATCGCGCTAACAGCATGCGTCGCCGGTAGCATTCCATCAATATTACTACTGTAATTAGGAATTTGATCTATGTGGGTCGACTTCTGACATACTTGAGTCTCCAGTTTTCTTGTGTTGGTTTTGGTCATTAATACATCTGAGAATAGCAGATCTTGTTCGATTCTTATTCCACTGTTAACTTGATATCATCACTGCTCCTGCGATAAGTCCTGACATCAGTGATCACCATATTCTGCCAACAAGTGTTAGATTCAGACCTACAACCAACCAACAATGGGATGGAGAATAGCCAAGGAAATTGGAAGAAAAATGTGGAGATCTTGGATAGAGATCATTCTAAATACACTAGGGAATTTTTAGAAGCTTGGCACTCAGGTCGATTAGAAGAGCGATTAAAGCTCCACGACAAAACGATCCATCTCAAAGAACAAAATTCCATCAAAATTATCCACCTCAGCTACAAATCTTCTTCACCACCTCAGAGCAAACTTTCCTTTACCCCGACGACAGAATGTCTCTGTAGTGTTCCCTGGAATTCAGTGATATCATCGGTAATAATTTGTTTCCAGATAACAATCTTACTGAGACCTCTTCTTTTTAAACTTATACAGAAGACCTTCCTCAGATGGGACCGTCTGATTTTTTACTTTTTGTTATTAACGTTAAGCTTTGGAGAAAATTTAGCAACTAGGATGACAAGCTGTCAATTTAGGAGGATTTGATTTGACTTTAAAGTTGTGCATATGACAACGGACTCATTTTCAACACTTCAAAGTGTCAAGTAGTCCATTTGACCAACGGTACAACTTACGTAACTCTCCTCCAATGGAATCCCAAGTTGAAAAACATATGTGTGTTGGTATAATAATTCCTATAAAATGCAGTCCGAGCAAACCTTGAGCCGATAACGTTGACGCCCACTTTCGGATAGTTTGACAGCAGAAAGTTCCACCCAACCTTTGACAATTTTATTCAACCCCATTTAGATTATGGAAATATAGAGTTTCCTTTCTCATCCCAAAAACATAAGAATACATTGGAACGTACCTGGAGGCCAGTCAGGAAATCAATTTGTGAACTCAAATCCAAGCCATACAAAGGGCGTCTGAGATAAAAAAATCTCTACCTATTGGAGTATAGGCGTTTCACAGGTGACATTTTAATGACTCCTAGTTTCCAAAACTCCCTTAGGCATCCAACACTTACATAAGCTCAGTCCCAAACCTTTGAGTTTACACCCAGAAATGGAGATACAACATAGGAGAATGAGCTGTGGCCAGCCCTACAACTTAAGAGTCGAGAACTCTTGAAATATAACCCTTGAGGCGGTGGAAGCGACTATTCAGGAATATTTTGAGAGGAAACTCGATATACTATAAGGACTCTGTGCAGAACTTCACGATAATTTACCAATATCTCTCCTTTAAACGTCCAATGTACTTAGGTTCCTGACATAAATTGCTGCTAGACACGGAAGCCCGTTAAGTAAAAGCTTTTTTAATCCGTCCACAATCATTTGAATCGTCTCCTGATATTTTTCGTGAGACGCCAAACACGCTAAGTTCAAACAGTTCTCAAAATTTGATTTCACTTACTTTTAGAACAAAACATAACGAACATTTTATGCCTATTCAGTTTAATACACCATTCCGTTGCGTACAAATGAATATTATCCCTCACATGTGATTGCTGGTTGAATGACCTGTGCGGTCGCACTGTTGAAAAAGCACGTTTGTGATGTTTGACCTTGAGAATTACCAATCTTAACATTCCGGGAGTATTATTGACTAGTTGGTATGTCTGCTCTTTTAGAGGATATTTTCGACGTAAAAGATGTTGATAAAGATGGAAAAAAGTTTGACAAAGTATCAAGATTGTTTTGTGAAAGTGAATCATTCAAGATGGGATTGATTTTGGATATTCATGCCTTAATATATGGTCTTTCAAAGGGTGACAAGTTTCGAATGGTGCTTACAAAAACGTTGTTGAATGAACTGGGGACGGATGCTGATGACGATGATGAAGACGATGCAGCAGATGAAACTGACGAGAAGCTAGCGAACAGCAAGATGGCGGAGTTCGATTATGTTTGTTACGGGAAGATTTATCGGATAGAAACCCAAGATAGTGGAGTTGACGCAAGTAGATTGTCATGTTATGTATCTTTTGGTGGATTGCTCATGCAACTAACAGGAGATGCTAGTAATTTGCAAGGTTTCCGAGTCGGAAAACATTTGTATTTAATGATAAAGAAGTTGGCATTTTGAATTCATGGTTGTCTTTTTTATATGTAGATAAGCCATCAAGTCTCTCATCCTTAGGAAAAACAATCGGAATCCTAGTATTTATATCCCAAAACTTCTGCCGTATTTTTCAACTGTGCTTGAATTTGAGTTATTTATTAGCTGTTGTGTTGTTGTAATCCAATCCAACCTGACAGTCGAGACTAAAATGTCACATGCTGACTAGTTTAGCTATTTTGTTATAATCGGGCACATAACTAGACCTCAATTTCCACTAAACAAACTACTACATATCCTCTCGATTCGAGACGATCATGTTTAAGTGTTCATGCAGTGATAAAGCGAACTGAGACGGTGAATATGAGTCTTGAGCGATAATGTTCCCAATATATAAAACAAAACGTCATGTTACCACACTTATTGTTACCCAGTCATTTGTCCTCCCAAACACATTACCGTTACTCAATGAGCTTAGTTTCCGTTCAAACTAATAACAAAACAAAGACTTCGTCAAGTCGACGCTGCTGACAGTGCTTGTCTAATGAGCTAAATGGCATAATTGCAGAAACTTCGTTGATGTTTTGGACAACACCAGAATCTGCTTTATACATAGACGCAGTCCCCGCAAAACCGATATCCTTTAACTCCATGATACACCACTTTTATCCTAGTCAATATCCAAAGAGCTAAATTACAAATCAAGCCTGACTTTCAGATGGTATCACTACTTTAATCTTGTTTAGTAGCGCTAACTTAGGTTAGGTGCTTCTTTTTTTGGTCGTCTCACCAGCAACATTGTTACAAGTTAATATCGAAAGTTTAGCTTCAAGTAAAGTAAAGACTGCAACCTCAGATTAAAGTGCAAAATTTAGCGTGCTTTATCAACATGTACTAATAGTTTTGCGATGAAAATTGTAGTTCTACATTAACGTCCTTTACCACAGTTCATGTGGATGTGAACTCTAATTTTCAAACGGAATATCACTTCTCTAGATACTGTTCACACATTTTAATGATTTTCAATAGGTGCAAAGCCCAAGAACTGGAGACTGCAAATTACCAAGCACCTAATTGTAATTTCGTATTATATGATAGTTACAGGGAACTTGGTCGATAAAATCTGGTTATTACCCAACCAGGTGGTTTAATATATTGGCCGGTTATTATTTACGGTTCTTACCACTAGATGAAAAGGTTAGTTGATAACGATTAAATCGATGCAGAGTAAGTTGATTATGTGTTTACTAGGTTAATTCGGAAACTTTCTACAACTTGAAGGAACTAGCGACACCCCTTGCTTCAAGATTTTGTGGTATTTTAATAATTTCACATCATGAAAAAATTGTTTGCATCTATATGTTCGAAAAGAAACCCCTCAAATACAAATTTGTATATTCGGCTTTGAACCTTAATGCATATGACGGTTAGTAATGCTACCCAGCCGTCCAGACCGGAGTGAAAGTCGAATTTGTTGCATAATGGTTAAAAGTCGCACGTCTTGTCCACTAAGCCATCGCTGTAATAAGAAAATGTATTGCACTATGAACACAAAGATGCAAGTTTTGTCTACTCATGCGAGAGATTTGCGGAATATAAGACAGTCTTCAACTGCTCTTGTAGAGTTGTGTTCTGTATAGTTGCTGGAACTAGGGACATTCAAACAACACTTCGTCGGGCATTTGATGAGCCGTCAGGCCTTATGAAGGTAGAGCTTGCAGTTGGTTCAATACCTTGAGCGAGACTCTCTTTGTGTGAGTTCAAGTGATTGAAATGAGTACCAAAAAACAGCCCTCTCACGTTAGCCTTCATAGTTCTGAAGATTACTCATAGTTAATTTGGTCAGTACTCCAACTTATGTGATACTTAATCATTCGGCAGTGGTATTGCTCTTCACATATGACCCAACTAATAGATAACTTAGAAAATGATTCGCTTTCACGTGATGGTTCCTTCTAGAAAGATTCTGATAAGTATTTCTGTAGAAAAATGTTATCTCAACCCTAACAATGAATGTAGGCTAAGAGACGAAGTACCGATCAGTAAAGTTATACACTTTATGACCTTTACAGTCTTTAATTTCCAAAGCAAAACGTATAGACAAATAGAAACAGCGATGAAACCATCATCTCAAATGTGACAAACGTGATTATAAATAGTTGGGAATGCCACATAACATACGAGCACATTTAGTTCCAAGTGTTCTAGACATGTGTAAAGGACCAAATGCTTAAAATAAAATTTGGATATTAATATTGACAGGAATTACACACTTACAGCGATGGTTAGGTTTAAAGTTCCTCCATTATATTTTGAATAAACTAGGTTCATTTAAGAAGTGTAAACAAGAAGTAAACTAATCAAGGTAAATAAGGGGTACATTAACCTGATAAAACTGCCTTAGGGAGAATCAGTAAGTAATTGCAACAATGGTAAGCATGATAACAGCTAATCTACTTAGGATGCCCAATGATGTAGAACTGAAGTTACAATTTGGAGAAACAATGCCACTGTTCTAGAAGTAATTAGTTTTTGCTTGTGAATGTCGTACACAGGTCCCTTTAAGTAACAAATGGTCATTCATCATCAACGTAGAGCTTGGCACAGACGTACACTGTCCGAAGTTGCCATACCCCATTAGTAAGATAAGATAAAATTATAAAGATGTTAACCAAAGTAGCAAAAGTATCAGCGATGGTAAGAAGAAATAATGTATAGAGAATATAACTGTAGAATAAGAAATTAGTCAGCGGAATAAAAGAATTCCAAAACTAAGTATGTAAGGAAAGACAAAGAGTGGATGTATCTACGCCTTTTCACTCAGCATCCATAACTACTAGTTACAATAACCGCGTAGATACCAACTATGCCGCAACATAACTCAATTCCTTAGTCAATTATCCCTCAAAATAGGGTTTAATGAAAACCACATCTACGTAACACCAAGCCTCACGGCAAGTCTGTCACGCAACGTTAACGAGCACCCGAGGAATAGTTTCTCCGGATCACTACCATTTACTGTGATGTAAAATGTGGTTGATTTAACCGTGAAGTAGCAAGTAGAATAGATTATTTTCCTGAATGCTCGCCAACTAGAGTGGTTGAAGCCAAAGTTGTGGATAGCTACTAACTTTAAATCATTCAGACAAAACAGGGACAAGCTGTATGGTGTAACAGTTACCACAATGTAGTGGACGTCCATATGTGTTTAGCTTGCATGTATTAATATAGTTCAGTTAGTCTTTGTAGTTCACTTTGTACATGTTCACAATTGGAGACGTTCGAGGCAAACTACTCAGGCAATCGGTGCCAAATTGATGTGGCAAAAGTAAAATATTTATGAAGATGTAGCTGTACATCAACAAAATTTGTTAAACGAAAAGCATCAAAAATACAATTTTTTTTAGCAGCATGTAATCAAAACAAACCATCTGAGAGATAAGTAGGAATTTGAAAAAACTACACATATCAATGACGAGATGTTAATGTCGAAAAAATTTGGAAGGCTGTGGAAACCAACTTTAACGGGTATTTGTTACTTATCAGAAATTCAAAAATAAATCCACAAGAAAGTGATTTAATACATCTGAAAATCATTTAAAACTCATTGTAAAGACAGTAAAATGAAGTAAAGTGGACATGTTTTTTTTTGAAAGGTGGTAAGAAATATCCAACATCATTTGTTGTGGTAGAATGAATAAAGGTTTAAACTCGGGATACAGAAAGTGATACTATAAAGGAAGTACTTGTGAGAATTCCTGCTACGAAACAACAAAGACATGTTTACAGCGTAGATAAATAGCCCGCAGTCTTTGTACACGAAACACCACTAAGGTTAACATTAGTAATCAAAACGTGCAGCCATGGAAAGACTTATTGTGATGAGAAGTACTTAAAATATAATTTCCACCACGAAATTTCTTGTACTTCTGTTCTGAGACAGGGTGTCGTTGTCAATACATAACCATCGGACTGGAAAGCAAGTTACTATTCACGAACCAAAAAAATAATTCCGATGCTCAGGCAAAGCATCCCAGCAAACCAATTCGCAGTCAGTTCTTCTTGGAAAATACACCTACCAAAAGCTGCCTGTACAGTTACGTGATACAAGTTTATGATGACTTACTGAAAACGCGAAATTCGACAGTGTGTTTGTTGCCAACACCGCAACACCTTTTTGACCAATGCTAAGTGCTGTGACAAGAGCCAGCCACATTATGACATTCAGAACAACAGCACCACCGTAGCTTAAAACGACGAGAAAGTTTTTATTTGCGTCTGGAAAACACGCCAGCAATTTGTTTAATATGTACCCCTCGCTCAATAACTTGCTATATAGACTGGTGCACGCTGCACAAAATCCAGACATAACTGCCAGCGGATATCCCATCTTATTAGAAATCATTTATCAGATGACACAGTAAATCATTTGAAGAAAATAGTCTACAAAGAGATATATTAGATAAATTCATTCATGATCAGAAACAATCAATAATAATATGGCCATTTGAAAGTTTAGACTGGTAAAAGTGAAAGAGTTTACCAATAACCTGAAGAACCAGCTATCTGATATAGCCACTATGTAAGTGATAATTTGTTTGATCCTGAAGAATTGCATATAGCGTTCCCTTCAGGAGGATTTAACAACATTGCTCTGCATGGTTGTAAACAGATAGCAGTGAATTTGTAAGCTTAATGATACACTTTCCGAATACGAGTCATCAAATTGAAAGATATTCCATTCAGTCGTATACAAATTGTGTAGAAACGTCGGTCTTCTTTGCATTCCAGAAGTGCCTGCCATTCCTAAGGAGTTTCTTTTCAGAATGGTTGCAACCTCTTGCGTTTTCAAGCCATCACCTTTTACCTACTCTGTCGATCTCTTACCCCAAACTGACTAATATTTGCTTGCATGTTTTTTCTGACTCCAATTCGCCTTTAAAATTTAACTTATTTTATACAACCGGCTTTTATAGTTACTGATCCACGCAAGTTTCTCAAATCTTAAAAGCAACTATTGTCGGAAAAATAACTATGTTACTCATCAATTTAGTTGTTTATTAGTTAAAAGTTATTCTGTTAACATTGTAAATTATATACATGCATAAGAATATCGATTTATCAATATCAACCACAATCAGTCGTGTATAATATTGTAGTTTTGACAGTTTTCGAATCAGTTGTGCAATTGTGGTTGGTGCATAAATAAAACTTCATTTGCATTCTTGTTTTCATCCCTACATTAAGTGGTATCAGTCCTTGTTTCTTTGTGATAAGTAGCAGTTTTACAACAGTTAAACAAATAACCACACCAGTAACATACCACTATCTTCGCGATATACGACTACATTTTTAGACTTTTAATAAGGATAAACTTTTTGTGCTTTTGTTTTATTTGCATTTCTTTGTTACTATGCTCAATAAATTATTTCTATTATTAACCGATCTACTGCTACCTAGCTTTACCCAACAAAGAACATAAATATAATGGCTACCAACAAATATTCAGTGGTTATCTTAGACACAAAAGCTAGTCAGGAAATTCATAACTCACGCTATTAGTTAATAGAAAGGAAATCCATTCATTAAATTTATTTATTTATTTGAACACATAAATATTGGTACAAGGGGGGCACCAAATATATATGCGCCATCCAAAACAATGATAATTTGAAGAGAAGGAGAAAAGAGAAAAAAAAAGTAATGAACGTGGGGAATTATAAAAAAAAGGGAGAGAGACGGAACAATGGTGGGGGAAACGGAAAGGTACAGTCAGAAGAGATCTTTCAGTTAAGGAAGATACAACCACTTTTTATGAAGAAAGTAAAAGAAGGTTACAGCAGGATCGCCACTGGCTTCTATTCTGAGCCATATCTAATAAGGTCTCTAGCCACTGCGTTACACCGTCTTTCGGACCCCAACCAGGGAGTCGTGAAGGACCAACAGAAGCTAGCCCTTTGCAGCTTTCTTTCATACCACGACACCATGTCATATACTGACCACCTCTCCGCTTTTTCCAACCAGTCCCAGAGTCGGCAAATAATGCACGACGTGGAATTCTCTGGGACGACATTCGTAGAACATGTCCAAGCCACCGAAGTCGGTGTTTCAAGATGGTGACACCAATTGGATTTTTGTCTCTGTGCCCGAACACACGATGCCGAACCTCTGCATTACTGACATGGTGTTGCCACTGGATGCCAGCAATCCTTCGGAGACAACGATGATCGAACACAGAGAGTCGTCTAACATCCTCAACTCGGAGAGGCCAGGTTTCACAAGCATAGAGCAGAACTGCTCTCATCGACGCGTTGTAGATCCGACCTTTTACAGCCAGACGATTAACATCACGAAGGCACCAAAGGTGGCCCAGATTGGCATAAGCCGCTCTGGCTTTCACTATACGTGCATTATTAGGAGCTATTTTTAATTGCCTTAGTGTTTAGAATCTGCGTATTGAGAGTCTTAATAATACACAATATGGAGAAAGGCTTCGATGGAGGAAAAAGTCCCTAGATGTTCATGACTCGGTTAAGCTTTAGCTCACGGAGGGGGGGGGGTTGGAAGACCTATTTTAAATGTCAATATATTAGTAAATCGAAAATCGCAGGAACTTCTAAAGATGATGCCGATCGGAAATCAAACATACTATATGTTGAGTGCTCACAGATGGAGATGGCTATTGCCTTAAATAAATTGTTTAATTTAACAGAATCAAAAAGGTTACTATTGATAAGCGTACAGAGAAATTAGGAAAGACACGAGTCGGACAGGTAGGTTTTACTGTAAAAAGCGCGGAACCTAATGTCTTATGGTTTCATGTGTTACATATGCTTGCACTAGTAAACCCTCTAACTGACTTAGGCTAATTATGGTTGTCACTGACGCAAAACGATCGTGCAGTTGTTATAGCTACATTCTATTACCAAGTGAGTTAGGCAACCCAGCCGCTAAATATGACATTCAGAAGGTGGACTACCAGTAATACAACCCATAACCCCTTGCATTCAAAGCTGAAAACGGCACTCCATTTAGATCAATAAATCCTACACAATAACCTCTGCTGAGAGGACATTGTCTTCCGCCTGACCGGATACGGAAAAAATTATGACTGCCTGAAATTCTGAAAGACTAGTGGAGTAAAATCCAGTACATGTGTTGACAGACTATAGTTAGCCGAAACTGTCGACATTCAACTAAGACGTCATTTCTCAACAGAACAAAATTACCCTAGATTACGATGCCGATCGAATTGGACAGCAGTTTGGTAAGGCCTAACTATAAGACTTTCGGCAATCAGTGATGAAAACTTTCATATGAAACTTACGACAACGCAAGACAGAATAGGATTTTAAGACCACTAACATACTAGCAGAGTATGAAAGCCACCTGAGAATCCCACACCATTTTAAGCACATAACATTAAACAAAGCTACTATTTTGAATTCTTAACACTTCGTATAAAGTATGAAGTTTCTGATCAAACACATGGATAATCCTCTACAAGTAATTTTACATAAGATTTCGAAAAAAACTTTCAGAATTGTATTGATTCAATATTTTAATGACGCCAACAAACGGTTGAGTTGATACCATTCTTTTCAAAATCTAGCTGAGTGGTATATGAAGCGAACTTTTCCTCAATAAAACAAGTTGTTGAAATGATTGATACCACTACTCCAAAACAGCCTGGTTGTGGCAGTTCTAACCATTAAAAATCAGCAGGTGGGAAACGTCCTCTGATCAATTCTACTGTGATAACACATTGTAGCGGTGAATAATTCCCCAAAATCAAATAGCTCTGTAAGTTTTCGACATTGGATGCTGACCACAGTTTTAGTGGACTCGTCTAGCTGAAGGCGCTCGGTCAAGCATCCGCACCAGATCACGTGTGGGAACGCCGTGCTCAACATCTGCCTCAATCGCTAGCCAGATTAGTGCAAACGATCCTCGATATATTGATAGCTTATCAAATATATCTTCGATCTCCTCACTTCTGTCTTCTGATTTTACTTGGTGGGTGCGCTTCGTATTAGAAGGTGTAACTGGTCAAAGCGTTGTCAAACTCCGAATACCTGTGGCATCTTCAACTGTGTCCCCACCCTCTTTCCAACTTATGCCTTTCTGGCCAGACAACATCGAAGCCTGGTTTTGTTATGCAGAAGCCGACTTCTACGAGCACGGTGTGAACGATGCGCGTGCACAATTCCTCGCGAATTCAACAGGTACGTAACACCTAGTATGTTTACTAGTGATGTTTCTGATCCATACCAAACACTGAAACAGGCCATCCTTAAACGCGGAGATCTAACCGATCGACAAAGGTTAGACCAACTCCTCAACAACATCGACCTGCAACACGGTTCTGCCACAGACATGTTGCAAAGAATGCGAGAAGTCATTGGCCAAAGAACCTTCGATGACGGCCTATTCAAGCAACTTTTCTTATCCAAACTTCCTCAACAGGTGCAAGCTGTTTTGGTCTCGTTCCAAAACAACGCCGTAGACGAACTAGCGGCATCTGCCGACCGCATTCTCGAGATCACTAGGTCTTCTAACGCCGAGGTTTTTTCAGTCAAAGAAAAGCCTCAAACGACCCAGAATGACATAACACAGTTATGTCATACACTTACGCGTTATCTCAAACTCGGTAACGACCGTAAACGATCACTTACTCCGCGGAGAAGCACATCACATAGGCGATCTGTATCTAGAACTCGAGAGACGGATAATCCTGATTGGTGCTGGTACCATAACCAGTACGGAAAGTCTGCCAGAAATTGCAGAAAACCCTGCAATTTCCCCAACGCGAAATCCGTCGACGCGAAGAACGTTTCGGGAAACTTCCAAGCCGGCACGCGTTAACGGCGACCGTAGCCGGCCAACATAGCCGTCTTTTATATGTCACTGATGTGATAACGAGAGTTCGCTACCTCGTAGATACTGGCGCAGAGGTTAGCGTTCTCCCAGCGAATTCCAACGACAGGCTACACGAGCCTGTTTTAAATATACAGGCGGCAGACGGAAAGCCTATCGCTACTTATGGCCAAAGGTATGTTTATCTTAACGTGGGTTTACGCAAACCCATTCACTGGATTTTTGTTGTTGCAGATGTTTCTATGCCAATCATTGGTATGGACATTCTACAGCACCACAACTTAATTATCGATACGCGCAAACGGAGGTTAGTAGACGGAAACACTAATTTATCTGTTTGCCTGACTTTTTTTCTGGTTGCAGGTTATCCCCAGTCACTATTAAGCACACTATAGACCCCTTCTACCAACCACTACTCGATAAATATTCTGGCATTTACCAATCGCAACCGAAATCGCCGTGTGTAACCAGCAATGTTACACATCACATCACGACTACAGGACCACCTGTCTTCTCGAAAGCACGCCGACTGGCCCCCGAAAAGTTAAGGTTGGCGAAAAACGAATTCGACCATATGATAAACTTAGGAATCATACGACCGTCAAATAGCCTATGGGCATCTCCGTTGCACATGGTCCCTAAAAAGGACAGCAACGATTGGCGTCCAACTGGTGACTATCGGAGATTGAATGCAAAAACCATTCCCGATCGTTACCCGTTGCCCCACATTCACGATTTGACAGCTACCTTAAAAGATGCAACTGTCTTTTCAAAAATTGACTTGGTAAAAGCTTATAACCAAATTCCTATGGCCACTGAAGACATTCCTAAAACCGCTATTATAACGCCCTTCGGACTCTATGAATTTTTGCGAATGCCTTTCGGTCTGAGAAACGCGGCACAGACTTTCCAAAGGTTCATAGATGACGTTTTTCGAGGTCTCAACTTCGTACATGCATACGTTGATGACTGTCTAATAGCAAGTCCCGACAGAGATTCACATCTCCAGCATCTGGACATTGTTTTCGACCGACTACAAAAACATGGCATTACCGTAAACATTCAGAAATGCCAAATCGGAACCGAATCCTTAGACTTCTTAGGACACACTATAGATGCGCATGGCATTCGACCCCTTAGAACGAAAGTGGCGTCCATTCTGGATTACCCAGAACCGACCACCATCAAGCAATTGCGCACGTTTAACGGTCTGGTAAGTTTTTATAGACGATTCATACCGAAATGCGCGTTACTTATGAAACCCCTTACCGACCAACTTCGTGGAAATGCGAAATCCATTAATCTAGATGACACTACCCGAAAAGCATTCTCCACGGTTAAGGAACATATCGCCCGAGCAACAATGCTTGCTCATCAGGACCCTAAAGCGCCCATTAGCATCTCAGTAGACGCATCCGACTCAGCAATCGGAGCAGTCTTACAACAATGGGTTAACCACTCCTGGCAACCTTTGGCATTTTTCTCTAGACGGTTGCTAGACACTGAATCGAGGTACAGCACATTCGGTAGGGAACTCCTAGCTATGTATTGTGCTGTCCGGCATTTTCAACACTATATCGAAGGCCGTGAATTTATCATTTTTACCGACCATAAACCACTTACCTTCTCCTTAAGCTCTTCTTCGGACAAGTACTCACCACGTGAGTCTCGACAACTGGACTACATTTCGCAGTTTACTTCAGATATTCGACACATTTCTGGAGCAAACAATGTAGTTGCAGACGCCTTGTCTCGTATAAATTCCTTGAACAGTTCCCAAGGAATCGACCTTTTAAAACTCGCCCAACTTCAAAAAGAAGACAGTGATCTTCAGCACGAGTTGGCCTCAACAACACTCAAACTGCGCATTAAACAGATGGGAACAGGTAAGGAAACTTTACTTTGTGACACATCTACAGGTAGGGGTCGCCCAATCGTACCGAAACAATATCGACGCAACGTCTTCGATACGTTGCACAGACTTTCTCATCCAGGTGTTCGTGCAACCATCAAGCTTATAGCAGAACGGTTTTGCTGGCCTGGTATAAATAAAGATGTGAGGGAGTGGGCACGCTCCTGTGTAAGCTGCCAGAAATCTAAGGTTATTAGGCATAACAAATGTCCCTTAGGCTCGTTTAAAACTCCCGATGCTCGCTTCGATCATGTCCATTTGGATTTGGTAGGACCTTTACCAGATTCAAATGGATATTCTTATCTTTTAACATGCGTAGACCGTTTTACTCGATGGCCAGAAGCAGTACCCATCAAAGATATTACTGCTGAAACAGTGGCCCGCGCCTTCGTCAAGAGGTGGGTAGCAAACTTCGGCTGCCCAACAACCATTACTACAGACCGTGGACGTCAGTTTGAATCTGAACTGTTCCGTTGTCTGACCATGAAACTAGGAATCACTCGCTTTCGAACGACGGCCTACCACCCACAAGCAAACGGATTAGTAGAACGTTTTCACCGACAACTAAAAGCGTCACTATCAGCCTCAAACATTTCTCAGTGGACTGACGCTCTTCCACTCGTCTTACTAGGCATACGCAATGCAGTGAAATCTGACATTGGATACACTGCATCTCAACTCGTTTATGGTACGACCCTTCGACTTCCAGGAGAGTTCGTGGACCCTTCATCCTCTTCGATGGACATGGATCTAACCTCCTACGCGAACAGGCTTACAAACGCAATGCATTCAGTTAAACCTGTTTCCACTCGACCACAATCAACTGATGTTTTCGTTCAACCTGACTTACTACATAGTACACACGTTTTCGTGCGTCGAGACTCGCATCGACGACCTCTCGAATCAACATATGAAGGACCTTTCAAAGTTCTTCAACGCGAATCTAAGTACTATATGATAGATAAGAACGGAACCAACGAAAGCATCAGCATCGATCGCCTCAAAGCAGCGTATATAGAAGGAAATCCTATTCACGTCGATTTTCCTTCAATACAATCGCACGACACAACTCCTGCGCTTATAATGCCTCAATCGACAGCAGACACACACGTTGATACTGCGACAGTATCCGAAAATAAACTCAAAACAACGCGTTCTGGAAGAAGAGTAAGATTTCCAGAACACTTGAACGATTACTGCACGTAAGACACAAGTTAACATTTTATATCCCCTCGATTTTCCCTGGTACTATATATAATTTTTTTTTAAAAAAAAGAAACTGATTTTTAATATGCTTATATATTATTATTCTTTTTTATTTCAAAAAAAAATAACGATATTATAAAAATCTTATTTTACGCTACTACGTGAGCATGAGTTTGTTTTCCTTTCTCTTCGCCCGTTTTGTGTTTTCACGCGCATACGAGTGTTTTCCGACATGCACTTACATATTTTTCTTTTCCAGGACGACTGGAAAAGACGATGAAGTTGCGAAAAACGAAAATCTGCATTGTACCTTTTTTTACTATATTGTACATCATGGTCCATTATAGTAAGGAAAGACGACCAGACGCTGCTAAACCTAGCAAGTTATCAGAAGAGTGTTTACCAACGAAAATCTCGTTGGGTTTAAACTTCTGGCTGGCCACGTCTTAGGGTCATCACTACCCCACTAGGGGGGCAGTGATCTGCAGCGGTAAATAATTCCCCAAAATCAAATAGCTCTGTAAGTTTTCGACATTGGATGCTGACCACAGTTTTAGTGGACTCGTCTAGCTGAAGGCGCTCGGTCAAGCATCCGCACCAGATCACGTGTGGGAACGCCGTGCTCAACATCTGCCTCAATCGCTAGCCAGATTAGTGCAAACGATCCTCGATATATTGATAGCTTATCAAATATATCTTCGATCTCCTCACTTCTGTCTTCTGATTTTACTTGGTGGGTGCGCTTCGTATTAGAAGGTGTAACTGGTCAAAGCGTTGTCAAACTCCGAATACCTGTGGCATCTTCAACTGTGTCCCCACCCTCTTTCCAACTTATGCCTTTCTGGCCAGACAACATCGAAGCCTGGTTTTGTTATGCAGAAGCCGACTTCTACGAGCACGGTGTGAACGATGCGCGTGCACAATTCCTCGCAGTAGTCAAGGCACTACCGGGCGAATTCATTCTGAGTCGTTTGAGGCTTTTCTTTGACTGAAAAAACCTCGGCGTTAGAAGACCTAGTGATCTCGAGAATGCGGTCGGCAGATGCCGCTAGTTCGTCTACGGCGTTGTTTTGGAACGAGACCAAAACAGCTTGCACCTGTTGAGGAAGTTTGGATAAGAAAAGTTGCTTGAATAGGCCGTCATCGAAGGTTCTTTGGCCAATGACTTCTCGCATTCTTTGCAACATGTCTGTGGCAGAACCGTGTTGCAGGTCGATGTTGTTGAGGAGTTGGTCTAACCTTTGTCGATCGGTTAGATCTCCGCGTTTAAGGATGGCCTGTTTCAGTGTTTGGTATGGATCAGAAACATCACTAGTAAACATACTAGGTGTTACGTACCTGTTGAATTCGCGAGGAATTGTGCACGCGCATCGTTCACACCGTGCTCGTAGAAGTCGGCTTCTGCATAACAAAACCAGGCTTCGATGTTGTCTGGCCAGAAAGGCATAAGTTGGAAAGAGGGTGGGGACACAGTTGAAGATGCCACAGGTATTCGGAGTTTGACAACGCTTTGACCAGTTACACCTTCTAATACGAAGCGCACCCACCAAGTAAAATCAGAAGACAGAAGTGAGGAGATCGAAGATATATTTGATAAGCTATCAATATATCGAGGATCGTTTGCACTAATCTGGCTAGCGATTGAGGCAGATGTTGAGCACGGCGTTCCCACACGTGATCTGGTGCGGATGCTTGACCGAGCGCCTTCAGCTAGACGAGTCCACTAAAACTGTGGTCAGCATCCAATGTCGAAAACTTACAGAGCTATTTGATTTTGGGGAATTATTTACCGCTGCAGATCACTGCCCCCCTAGTGGGGTAGTGATGACCCTAAGACGTGGCCAGCCAGAAGTTTAAACCCAACGAGATTTTCGTTGGTAAACACTCTTCTGATAACTTGCTAGGTTTAGCAGCGTCTGGTCGTCTTTCCTTACTATAATGGACCATGATGTACAATATAGTAAAAAAAGGTACAATGCAGATTTTCGTTTTTCGCAACTTCATCGTTCTTTTCTTTTTTTTCAGTCGTCCTGGAAAAGAAAAGAAAAATATGTAAGTGCATGTCGGAAAACACTCGTATGCGCGTGAAAACACAAAACGGGCGAAGAGAAAGGAAAACAAACTCATGCTCACGTAGTAGCGTAAAATAAGATTTTTATAATATCGTTATTTTTTTTTGAAATAAAAAAGAATAATAATATATAAGCATATTAAAATCAGTTTCTTTTTAAAAAAAATTATATATAGTACCAGGGAAAATCGAGGGGATATAAAATGTTAACTTGTGTCTTACGTGCAGTAATCGTTCAAGTGTTCTGGAAATCTTACTCTTCTTCCAGAACGCGTTGTTTTGAGTTTATTTTCGGATACTGTCGCAGTATCAACGTGTGTGTCTGCTGTCGATTGAGGCATTATAAGCGCAGGAGTTGTGTCGTGCGATTGTATTGAAGGAAAATCGACGTGAATAGGATTTCCTTCTATATACGCTGCTTTGAGGCGATCGATGCTGATGCTTTCGTTGGTTCCGTTCTTATCTATCATATAGTACTTAGATTCGCGTTGAAGAACTTTGAAAGGTCCTTCATATGTTGATTCGAGAGGTCGTCGATGCGAGTCTCGACGCACGAAAACGTGTGTACTATGTAGTAAGTCAGGTTGAACGAAAACATCAGTTGATTGTGGTCGAGTGGAAACAGGTTTAACTGAATGCATTGCGTTTGTAAGCCTGTTCGCGTAGGAGGTTAGATCCATGTCCATCGAAGAGGATGAAGGGTCCACGAACTCTCCTGGAAGTCGAAGGGTCGTACCATAAACGAGTTGAGATGCAGTGTATCCAATGTCAGATTTCACTGCATTGCGTATGCCTAGTAAGACGAGTGGAAGAGCGTCAGTCCACTGAGAAATGTTTGAGGCTGATAGTGACGCTTTTAGTTGTCGGTGAAAACGTTCTACTAATCCGTTTGCTTGTGGGTGGTAGGCCGTCGTTCGAAAGCGAGTGATTCCTAGTTTCATGGTCAGACAACGGAACAGTTCAGATTCAAACTGACGTCCACGGTCTGTAGTAATGGTTGTTGGGCAGCCGAAGTTTGCTACCCACCTCTTGACGAAGGCGCGGGCCACTGTTTCAGCAGTAATATCTTTGATGGGTACTGCTTCTGGCCATCGAGTAAAACGGTCTACGCATGTTAAAAGATAAGAATATCCATTTGAATCTGGTAAAGGTCCTACCAAATCCAAATGGACATGATCGAAGCGAGCATCGGGAGTTTTAAACGAGCCTAAGGGACATTTGTTATGCCTAATAACCTTAGATTTCTGGCAGCTTACACAGGAGCGTGCCCACTCCCTCACATCTTTATTTATACCAGGCCAGCAAAACCGTTCTGCTATAAGCTTGATGGTTGCACGAACACCTGGATGAGAAAGTCTGTGCAACGTATCGAAGACGTTGCGTCGATATTGTTTCGGTACGATTGGGCGACCCCTACCTGTAGATGTGTCACAAAGTAAAGTTTCCTTACCTGTTCCCATCTGTTTAATGCGCAGTTTGAGTGTTGTTGAGGCCAACTCGTGCTGAAGATCACTGTCTTCTTTTTGAAGTTGGGCGAGTTTTAAAAGGTCGACTCCTTGGGAACTGTTCAAGGAATTTATACGAGACAAGGCGTCTGCAACTACATTGTTTGCTCCAGAAATGTGTCGAATATCTGAAGTAAACTGCGAAATGTAGTCCAGTTGTCGAGACTCACGTGGTGAGTACTTGTCCGAAGAAGAGCTTAAGGAGAAGGTAAGTGGTTTATGGTCGGTAAAAATGATAAATTCACGGCCTTCGATATAGTGTTGAAAATGCCGGACAGCACAATACATAGCTAGGAGTTCCCTACCGAATGTGCTGTACCTCGATTCAGTGTCTAGCAACCGTCTAGAGAAAAATGCCAAAGGTTGCCAGGAGTGGTTAACCCATTGTTGTAAGACTGCTCCGATTGCTGAGTCGGATGCGTCTACTGAGATGCTAATGGGCGCTTTAGGGTCCTGATGAGCAAGCATTGTTGCTCGGGCGATATGTTCCTTAACCGTGGAGAATGCTTTTCGGGTAGTGTCATCTAGATTAATGGATTTCGCATTTCCACGAAGTTGGTCGGTAAGGGGTTTCATAAGTAACGCGCATTTCGGTATGAATCGTCTATAAAAACTTACCAGACCGTTAAACGTGCGCAATTGCTTGATGGTGGTCGGTTCTGGGTAATCCAGAATGGACGCCACTTTCGTTCTAAGGGGTCGAATGCCATGCGCATCTATAGTGTGTCCTAAGAAGTCTAAGGATTCGGTTCCGATTTGGCATTTCTGAATGTTTACGGTAATGCCATGTTTTTGTAGTCGGTCGAAAACAATGTCCAGATGCTGGAGATGTGAATCTCTGTCGGGACTTGCTATTAGACAGTCATCAACGTATGCATGTACGAAGTTGAGACCTCGAAAAACGTCATCTATGAACCTTTGGAAAGTCTGTGCCGCGTTTCTCAGACCGAAAGGCATTCGCAAAAATTCATAGAGTCCGAAGGGCGTTATAATAGCGGTTTTAGGAATGTCTTCAGTGGCCATAGGAATTTGGTTATAAGCTTTTACCAAGTCAATTTTTGAAAAGACAGTTGCATCTTTTAAGGTAGCTGTCAAATCGTGAATGTGGGGCAACGGGTAACGATCGGGAATGGTTTTTGCATTCAATCTCCGATAGTCACCAGTTGGACGCCAATCGTTGCTGTCCTTTTTAGGGACCATGTGCAACGGAGATGCCCATAGGCTATTTGACGGTCGTATGATTCCTAAGTTTATCATATGGTCGAATTCGTTTTTCGCCAACCTTAACTTTTCGGGGGCCAGTCGGCGTGCTTTCGAGAAGACAGGTGGTCCTGTAGTCGTGATGTGATGTGTAACATTGCTGGTTACACACGGCGATTTCGGTTGCGATTGGTAAATGCCAGAATATTTATCGAGTAGTGGTTGGTAGAAGGGGTCTATAGTGTGCTTAATAGTGACTGGGGATAACCTGCAACCAGAAAAAGAAGTCAGGCAAACAGATAAATTAGTGTTTCCGTCTACTAACCTCCGTTTGCGCGTATCGATAATTAAGTTGTGGTGCTGTAGAATGTCCATACCAATGATTGGCATAGAAACATCTGCAACAACAAAAATCCAGTGAATGGGTTTGCGTAAACCCACGTTAAGATAAACATACCTTTGGCCATAAGTAGCGATAGGCTTTCCGTCTGCCGCCTGTATATTTAAAACAGGCTCGTGTAGCCTGTCGTTGGAATTCGCTGGGAGAACGCTAACCTCTGCGCCAGTATCTACGAGGTAGCGAACTCTCGTTATCACATCAGTGACATATAAAAGACGGCTATGTTGGCCGGCTACGGTCGCCGTTAACGCGTGCCGGCTTGGAAGTTTCCCGAAACGTTCTTCGCGTCGACGGATTTCGCGTTGGGGAAATTGCAGGGTTTTCTGCAATTTCTGGCAGACTTTCCGTACTGGTTATGGTACCAGCACCAATCAGGATTATCCGTCTCTCGAGTTCTAGATACAGATCGCCTATGTGATGTGCTTCTCCGCGGAGTAAGTGATCGTTTACGGTCGTTACCGAGTTTGAGATAACGCGTAAGTGTATGACATAACTGTGTTATGTCATTCTGGGTCGTTTGAGGCTTTTCTTTGACTGAAAAAACCTCGGCGTTAGAAGACCTAGTGATCTCGAGAATGCGGTCGGCAGATGCCGCTAGTTCGTCTACGGCGTTGTTTTGGAACGAGACCAAAACAGCTTGCACCTGTTGAGGAAGTTTGGATAAGAAAAGTTGCTTGAATAGGCCGTCATCGAAGGTTCTTTGGCCAATGACTTCTCGCATTCTTTGCAACATGTCTGTGGCAGAACCGTGTTGCAGGTCGATGTTGTTGAGGAGTTGGTCTAACCTTTGTCGATCGGTTAGATCTCCGCGTTTAAGGATGGCCTGTTTCAGTGTTTGGTATGGATCAGAAACATCACTAGTAAACATACTAGGTGTTACGTACCTGTTGAATTCGCGAGGAATTGTGCACGCGCATCGTTCACACCGTGCTCGTAGAAGTCGGCTTCTGCATAACAAAACCAGGCTTCGATGTTGTCTGGCCAGAAAGGCATAAGTTGGAAAGAGGGTGGGGACACAGTCTTTAACTGAAATACTTTAGGGGTCTGTTCAGTCATGGTAATATATCAAGTACGAAAATTGAACTAGTGGCAAATATATATATATAAACCCAAAAACATGGAAAAAAAATATCACAATGTAAAAAAAAGAAATTAAAATAAGACAATGATATATAAAATCACAAAAAGGAACAGACTCACAGTTTACAATATGGTGTACCAGATCACGTCGGGCTCACCAATGAAGATGCCACAGGTGTTCGGAGTTTGACAACGCTTTAACCAGTTACACCTTCTAATACGAAGCGCACCCACCAAGTAAAATCAGAAGACAGAAGTGAGGAGATCGAAGATATATTTGATAAGCTATCAATATATCGAGGATCGTTTGCACTAATCTGGCTAGCGATTGAGGCAGATGTCGAGCACGGCGTTCCCACACGTGATCCGGTGCGGATGCCTGACCGAGCGCCTTCAGCTAGATGAGTCCACTAAAACTGTGGTCAGCATCCAATGTCGAAAACTTACAGAGCTATTTGATTTTGGGGAATTATTTACCGCTACACTATGTTATCCGTGTCATAGATCCTTGCTAATGTGCATTTCAAGCCTGTCTTGTCTACGAAGACGGGAAGCGCTAGGCACCGAACAAGTCAGTGAGGAATCAAATAATCGTATTGAGGATTGTTTCGGGTCTATTTACTGGCTCTTTATCATACAAACCTAGAGCAACAGGACATAGGCCATGAAACCTACCGAATATAACAGTGAGTTTCTAATTGTCAGGTACCTCAATCATTGATTAATAATCAGTAACTTTTACATTCTTTATAGACGTTTTACTTAGCAAGTTTTATCATTATTAAGGCAAGGGCTTATTTCCATGTGACGTTAGCATTCGACCAAATTACACTCGAGGATCTAATTAGGAACAAGCGTGACCTGGTGACTCTAATATCATACGATAATGTGTAGCGGTTCATGTCTAGTTGCAAGGTTCTTTTATGTACTAGAGAAGTATTCAGAATATCGTTAGTGAGGAGGGTTGGAAAAAACAAAAGAAATCTGTCAACAAGCCAGAAGGCGCATACAATCCACTTGCAGTTATTATGGACAATAGTGGACAACAATCAGCAATAACACAAACCTCAGATTAAGACGTTGCGTATAAATCCACCCCGAGCTTGGGATCAAATCAGACAATCTACTGCGCCACAACTGACAGCCTTGAAGAATCTCAGTGTGACCTTGTTGTAAACCAATCACAACTAATACGATTGAAATGAAACTTCGTGAGAGTTTTGCCTTACAAGAAGTTGATAAGATTACAGAGGATCTAGAGTTTTAGCACATTTAATGGGCTAACCTGAACTATATAGGAAAGACGATGTTAAACGCATGAATCCTCTCAGTGATACAGCTTATATTCCGTCTCCAGTCTACAGAAAGGATAGTAGGTCAGTGGACCTGTGTTAAACCTTATAGCTTTTTTTCCAGTGATGATCTGTGTTCTGTTTGATAGTGTTCACTGACAAGGCTGATAGCACTTGTTCATTAACAGCGTTCCCTTCATTGAGGATTTGATGAGAAAAACGGTAAACCACTCTCACTTTACCTGATCATAGCTTTTAAACCACTCGTTGTGGCCCCGGCAATGATTAGTTCTGGGAAGAGAAGATAGAGAAGGCATTTTATCATTCAGTCCATCGTTTAAGACACGGAATGGTTCAAATGGTTCAAATGAAATGTCAATGTCAGCCAGCGTATTTAGATAAAATAAGAGGAGAATATTTTGTATGTTATTTCTTCATTTTAGACAAACTAGGATATATCAGTCAATAACTCAGTTCCCTCAAGGTTCAAAATCATTTCTTGGCATTCTATGCATCGAAATCAGATTATGCCTTAAACTGAGATGTTACAGAGTAAAGAGGTTCAGCTTTTCAAGCCGCTCTATGTATAGTATGTCCCGTAGTTCTGAACTTGCACTGGCAGCCTCCTTCTGTACTTGTCCTAGGGTATCCGAATCGTTTTTCAAATGGAGGGTGCAGCTTTCAAGTTTAGTTCTCACTAAGGTTGTGTATACTGTATTATACGTGGTAGTATCTAACTTGGTGAATGTCCTTCTTAAAGACCATAAGATATTAAACCCCTTAGCTTCGACCTTCGGACAATGGACCGTAGTCTTAAGATCGTGAATCACTGTCACCCCAAGATCCTTGGGAGATCGTACCACGGGTTTTGGCACTTCCCTCATATTGTACCTACTTACGTTTGTATCCCCACAGTACATTGAGACACTCTTCGCCGCGTTGATAGGCATCAGCCACTCTTTAAACTAGTTGATCCCAATATTTAAGTCTGCCTAAAGTGTACACGCATCTGCATCTCTCGTTATGTCTCGCCAGATTTCAACGTTAGCCTATAACAACATTGGGGACTCTACTATTCTTGGGAGTTCACTTACATACAGCACAAACAGTGAGGGACCTAAGGCATAACTTTGCGGCATTCCACAATACATTAGTCTCCAAGTGAAGCGCTCGGAATTTACTCTTACTTTCTGTTTACGATCTACTGGGAAATCCTTAAGACATTTTGGTAGAGGAACGGCGATATCGAGATTTTCTAGCTTCAATAGCAGTTTATTTGTTGGCACCTTGTAAAATGCTTTGCTGAAGTCTATGTAGATATCATCCACTAATTTTTTGTTGTCTAGAGCCTTTATCGTTTGCTATAATCTTTGTTGTACAAGATAAACGTTTTCCGAAACCATGTTGTTCCTTGCTTAACAAGTTGTTGATTTCCACAAATGTCATTATGATCTTTTTTGACTATTCTTTTCAATATTTTAACTACGACATCAATGAGGCTGACAGGTCTGTAGTTCGATGGAGGTTATCTTGGTCCCGTTTTATGTATGGAAGTTATGATTGCATCTTTCGAGTCTATAGGTAACACACCTTGGTCAAGTGACATGTTGAATATCGAGGTTAGTGTAGCTGAAATAAGCTGAGTATTTTGTCTAAGGATTTCAGGGTATAGTTCATCCGGTCCTGCTGACTTTTCAGTGTCTATAGTGCTAAAAGCCTTAAGTATATCGTCTTGACCTCAGTTCACGGAGAGCAGGCGATTTGTTGACTTTGTATTTGGGTGTAGTTATTCGTCTAGAAGAGGCTCCTGAGTGAAAAATGACCCAAAATACTTCGAAATTCATTGTCGCATTTGGCTTATTTAATTCTGTTATTCGTTAACATGGATTAAGTCGATAATCATGTACGAGAATAGTCAGGATGTATATTTTGACAGCGATCATTCATGCGGTCTAACTGGGGTCAAATCTTAGGCCACTAGATACTGCGACTAATCCAACATCTTGCCGCTTACATTTCAGCTTCCAACGCACTAACTCACTTGTCCCTGAATTATGTGCCACTGTCTCAACAGCTCGTATGGTTAAAGTACTTTTAGTGTACAGGATAACTCCACCTCCTCTACGATTCAGATATCGACCCTTCTGGAATAAAACCAATCAACTGAATTACGTTATCAAATACTTCTGACGTTAACCATATTTCTGAGACAGAAATGACATCCGGGTTTTCTGCATCCACCATTATCTTGAGCTCCGTCACTTGACTTCGCGGGCTGCGGGCATTTGTTTAGTACACCTATAGTTATGTGGACAACTTTCCCTTACCACCCAGAGCGGTTTAAGGATCATTTGCCCAGAAATTTTACAGTTTGAAGACCCCTAAGTACGAGGTTTTTTCACCGTTTTATTTCTACTTCGACCGATCGTCTCTTAATACTGTCAACCAGGCTGAGATCCTCACGGATGTATATTTCGGATCCAGTTAATTTGTGTGAATTCCCCAACATTAGGTTTCTTCCTTCAACCGAAGCAAAGGTAACCTTTCAGATGCTTTTCTAAGTACTTTCAGAATCTCTTTTTTGTCCTATTCTATAAAGTTTACAGATGTCAGCTCCTGAAATTGTTTCTGGAGGTAGCTTTCTTATTAAGGAATTAACGTGTTTGAGGTCGTGCTCAAGTCTAGCTTTTGGTTCCTTTTCGGAACTGTCATTTAACTATGAAAAGTGACCGACCTCTCAGCGTGGTCCGTCTTAACACACGTGCAATCGGATTGCACGTCAAACACAGAGATCTTACTCTGTTTCCTTACTTTTCTTTTTCTGGGTGTGACTGTAAGCTAATGTTTTATCTTATATTGTTTCTTGATTACATCATCACCACTCAGGCTTTGCTCCCTCCACAGTCTGTTTTGCATTGATATGTAAATCCAGAAGTGAAACCGTAGATTTGTAGAATTATGATCTACTTAGTTATTAGTGCTACTATAATAATAGACCTAATCCTAAAATTGTAGATTTATCATGACGTGACTGTCTAATCTATAAGATCTTACGTGGAAGTCACGTCTTGTCTACACTGGCTCGTTCTATCTTCACTTACGCCTGTTACTCATAATGGCGCATAGGTCGCCGACCAAGATTCTCCAGCCCACTCTGTTCTGGGCCTTCCTTTTTATCCAATTGTTGCTCATTCTTCTCACGTCTGTCTCCATTTCTTAGTGTAATGTGTTCTTCGGTCTTCCTCTTCTTTGGCCTTGAGGATTCCATGTGAGGGCTTGCATAGCGACGCGGTCGGGTGCTATCCACGTCCAGCGCCTCTTCCTGATTTCTTCCTCCGCTGGAGTCTGGTGTGTCGTTGCTGATAGTGCCTGGCCAACGGATCCGAAGTATCTTGCATAGACAGCTGTTAAGAAATAGCTGTATCTTCTAGATGATGGCTTACGTAGTTCTCCAGGTTTTTGCCGAATACTCGGCTTTCACCATGAGGCATCATAACTCTTCTAAACGAAGACCTTCTGACTCCCAGAGCAGAGTTTAAGTAGCTTGAATAATTTTTCCGTTTAGTATTTTTTAGCGAGTTAGTTTTCTACGGGATGGAGTCGTTAATCTCACGCCCGACCCTCCTACTTTATCCGGGCTTGAGATTCCAGGAGGGTTAATCATCAAAAATGTGTGCGGGAGACAGAACAAAACATTTAATATGAATAGAAGAGATATGTTACACAAGAATGATCACGCCTGCAAAGCTGAGCCATGCCATATGAATGAATTGAACTAATTCCTTTCATCTTCTCATGAGTAACCTTCTCCTTATGCAAATTGTTAAATATAAATCTTTGCAGCAATTATATATTTGACTAAAAAGGACGTAGGGCTACGGTCCAATGCCAATACAGATTCATATAGCATAGTGCCTATAATTTGTTTTCATTTCAGAGTGCTTCTTTTATATCATTGTAACAAAACCTACATCTGTATGCTGATTATTCCCTTCTCTAATAAGTCTACCTTGATGGTCTCATACAAATTTAAAGCTGGGCTCATGATAACGCTTCCCATTTCCTTGAAAACTGAATTCAGTTCATCTACTGCTGCCTGTTTATCTGAGGGCAACTTAATCAGATTTGTGTAGTATTAACAGAGACTTTTTCGAACGACATGCTTCTCACAGCCAATGTGATGTTGGCTTTCAGCACCTTTTATATGCAGTCGTTGTGGGTCCGGTGCAAACATTATGATACCACTTACTGCAGTTGCCATATTGCATCCCATCATCGACCGGGATAAAGCATGCAGGTCTGCCACAACAATGTTTTACTTGTGCCATAAAATTGTTTTGTAATCTCACTGGAAGAACAACGAAAACTAATCTCTAGAATAAGTGTCTCTTAAGGCTTTATGGGTTATAGACACTGAACACAAACAAAAACAGAGGTTTGCATATTGCTGTACCTAACAATAAAAAAACGACTTCAGTAGTTGCAAAGAGACCTCAACATTTGTGGATACAAACAAAACTAAAAGACATATTCATTGAGGAAAAACAAATACCAGTGCTTTTTTGTATATGTACTCGGAAAGTATAGATGATAAGCTGCTCTGTAAAAAAGCAATACTTTTGGTGATTACTTTAACTAAACTAAGTTCAATTGGAGCAAAACAGTAGCCTTGATGCGTAATCAAACAATTAGTACTATAAAATATACTCAGAGGAAAAATACCACTATCCTTTATAATTAGCGCGCCGTTCAATCAAAGTGGAACTTTGTGAGAGTTTTGCTTTACAAGAAACTGATGGGATTACAAAGGATCTAGAGTTTTAACACGATTAGTGAGCTAACCTGAACTACATAGGAAAGACGACCCAAGCTCCCAACTTTGGGGAGCTTTGGGGTAATTTTCGGGAACTTCCCCAGACCTGGGGAAATTTTTGTGTTTTTGTACCATTTCTCCTAAATTCCCCCAAAATAGGTAAAGTTTTCCCTAAAATTGGGAGCTCGGGGATGTTAAACGCATGAATCCTCTCAGCCCATAATCCGTCTTCAGTCTACAGTAATTAGAATGTATACATCCTAACAAGGATATATCCTTATTATATGTCCACGGACCTACTATAGTAGGTCTCGCCGATCTGTCTTATTGAAAGTGTTCACAGACAGGGCTTTGTTTAAAAAGAACATTGATATTTCTCATTACTGAGATAATTTTGTTGTTTCGACCGTTTATCACGCGTTAAGATTACTGGTTTCGCCTTAATTGAATATTTTCGAGTTAGTGGTTACCAAAAGTATCGTTTTTTCTAAAGCAATTTGTCATCTATACTTTTGAGTACATTGGTAATTTTTGGAAACAAAAGCTCTAAGAAGGAAGTTCCTTCTGTCCCCTACCCGCCAAATACCAACAAGTAGGGAATACCACCATCTCAAACGCCTAAAAACCTAGTCGCAAGGCTGGGTCTGTTTCTAGCAGGAAAAACAACAACCTGAATACCCATGTCATCGACACTTATCCAGGACTCCACAGTGTGTATATCGCTAGTGTGATTGCTACTCCAATCAAAGTTGATGAATGGGTAAGGATCAAGAATAAGAAACGACCTGGTGTTGCTAAAAAAAAACCAGCCTCCCAAACAGTAGCTGAAAAATTAAAGACTGACCATAGTGACAGGTTAGTTATCTTCAAGTCAAAGAGAGTGAATCTCAGAACCCAGAGCTCGTTTTGAACATGACATTGGGTTGATAAAAGATACTAAACCAACTAATACCTCAAGAGATCCTTGGGGTTACCTTGCTAAAGGTTTATAAACTAGGTAGCCAAATAAATTGCAAAAGGTCTGGCGAATTTTACGTGAAACAATTTATTTGGACGTCAATGAGTATTTGTGAAGCCAGATGCAAAATTAAAATATACAGTAATTAGTAATTCTAAAATAAATCTAAATAAATATATGAACACACGTACATAGACACGACAAACCACTTTTATTGTATTTATTACTCTTATATTTCAGAAGTTCCATCGACAATGCTTGAAATTCAGGTTTTAGGAGATTCATTAAATTAGTCAGTATTCTTGATTGATTGCCGGTCCTGTCGTTCACTAACTTATTTCTAAATTCCCATATCTAAAGTAATGTATGTATATGTATATAAACTTTTGTGTTAATTAGATCAGTGAATAACGTATTACGGAAGTTAGAAAGAGGATGCCACCTTTCTGTTGCCTACATCGAGAAAGGTTGCTTATTCATTTGGCACTTGAACATGAAGCTGAAGTAGTTTTGATCGTAACTACTAAGGGGCGTGATAGCAGATCTGCAGAGATAACTGCTCGAGGCTGGTTTCAAAACTTATTTGTGATGAGTTATTGGGTTTCGCCCTGTACTTAGTAGGCTTTGCCTCCGAGATTTTAGGTAAGGTGTAATATGTTTGGAGTCTACCTTTTCTGAACCTTTCCTTCTGTTATGAGAGGCCAGCTCAATTGCAGATCCATGTTGTTTAAAGAAAACACCTGACTGCCACAACACAGTAAAGTCGACAGTATGGTTTAACCCTAGGGCGTCAAGTTCTTGCCTTTAGTCTTGATTTTCTTCATCCGACCCACCTGACGTTATAGGACCTAAAGAAATAAGTTTTCAAACAGGTATAAGCCGATTGGATCATAGATAAACATGAGTACCATATCAAGGCAGTAGGTACGATACGGCCATTTTATTCAACTTCACGATGAAACCTCACTTTCTTTGTTGTATAGCTTCTCAAAAATGTTATCTGAGCTAATTGCTTAAAACAGTTCCTGTTCTAATCATTACTAGATACTGCAAATTATCTACAAACAGCTGCATTAGGTTTATTTTCGCTATTTACTTTTTTATTCTCTTACTATCCTGACCGTAATAACCTGAAAGATTATATAGCATATAAGCGATTCGGAAACGACCCTTTTAATGATTTACTGGCTTCTAAACATTCCCGGAATCCTCTGAAATACTCAAGTTCATTTCCAATCCAACTCGGCCCTAGGGGGAATAACTGTAAATTAAAGGTATAATGCAATAAACCGAACTGCAGGCGTAGCGTCTACTCCTTACGAGTAGTCAAGTTTTTGACCTTGTTACTAGCTGAAGTCCTCTAGGCGAATCCTCAGGAGTCATTCAAAAGGAACTTTGTTATATTCATAAACCTAGGTCTCTGCCTGGAGCCATCGGTTATCCATTGCTACTAGATATGTACGCTCGTTAGACAGAAACTTTTATTCTATTTTCAACTGTATAGACCATCTGAAATATATCCACAAAATGCTTCCATTTTTCCTCAAACGGTATGTCTATACGCTACAAAATATTGCTTTTTCAAGCTTACTACTAAGTAAAGTTTTTACTCTTCATCATTTCTTGAAGCATACATGATATCTCCTTGATCATCAGTGGTACTTCCGTAGTACTTACCATTTTCATTGCTAGAATCTGATTTTAGTCTTTCACAAGATTTCTAGTTTTTCTTTGTGTTTCATTGAAAACCTGTTTCCCTTAATTTTCATGCCAAAATAACAAAATATTTCCCACTTGTTTGATTTAATAATGTAATTTACTCAAATATTCATTTTTAGAAAGTTAGCAGTTATACTGTCACTAAATTTATGTAATGTAATAATAACTGAGACAAATTTCTCTTTTTTTAGTAATTCCACATGCAGCATGGATATACCGTGTAAACCTTTAGCATGTAAAATTCAAAGTTGTTTAATTAGTAAGTATTCTTTACTAAACTTATTGCATCTATTGTTGTTACAATTTGACTAGGGAATGATTTCGATGTTACTCGATGTACAAGAGAAATAATTTCACTTATTGAATGCTGTCAAAAATTTCGACATATTAAACAGCCATGTTGTGAAGGTTGGGATAATTACAGATACAAACTTGATAATCAAACGAAAACGAACTAAACGAAATCAATATTTATGTAGTCTCTTTTCTGTTGGTATTTCATCTTTTCGACGAAAAAAAGAATATGATCGTCATCTCAATCCTTCTGAATTTTTTAAAAGTTATGGCTATAATTGTATTCTCATTTGTCTAAAAGATATTTCATTTGATACAAGGATTCGTTTCATCACCCTTGTGTACTTGTTATTTTATATATCACACAATTTTGACTGATTGATCTGTATATGATATTCTTAGTCACTTAACTAAACAGAATATAGTTGAAGGTTAACTGATGAATGGAATTGGTTAAATACATTTTACCCTTAATGTCTGACGAAAGATAAATTCTAATTAACCTTATTAATGATACTCTAGGATTGATAGCTACTTATTACTTGCAAAATTTCCAGGACCATGGATTGATATTGTATAGAAATATAGTGAAAACTTTACTGTTAATTTATCTATCTCAGAGAAAACTGTACCGTTAAATATTGTTTAGTAAATTTTCGAAAATTATACATAGATCTAGAATTAAGCCAATACTTTAAGTGACCAAATAGGAGATGAATTGAAATAAACTGCTGTTAGGTGGTTGGAGTGTTCAACTATCTAAGATCGGATATTACCTCGGTATGTACTTTGCAAATAAACTTTTGTAACAAATTTTAAGTTATGTACATCCATGTTACTACATACAAAACAATAGTGTTATTTGTGGCTTATATACAATATGATTTTAAATACAAAATAATGGACGCTTCATAAACATTTTGTCATATTCAAACCTATCTGATATTCTTTTTTGTATTCAAAGCATTGGAGCGACCAATCGTTTTCAATAACTTCTTCGTCAGGCTGTATAGTTATAAATCCGAATCATTATTGTGTTAAAATAAAAGAACTACTTAAGTGAGATTAATCCATGTCATCAATTGAAAGTGGAAAATATCACGTCAATTGAGTCTTAAATACTAAGAATTACCAGCAAAAAGTATACCGTCATCAGTAATGTTAAGAGAAGGATAAAGAAAATTACGTCTTAAGGTAATGATTTCTAATCAATAAGTTAAAATCGTACATGAAAGCAAGTTAATACAAGATAGGGACTTTTGTCTTAGTTGTAATAATAATAGGATGAAGAAGAACGACAACAACAACGACTATTAATAAGAATATCATGTACAATAAGATGATTGAGTGATGAGCGACTAAAAAATCTCATGGAATGAGTGCAATCCATAATGAAGAGACAGGGGAAAACATTGGAACTACGAATGAAACAACCGTAATGTGAGCTAAGGTAAACAAAGAGTTTAGATATATCGTTTAAGTATATATAAGTAAGGTTTCGTTGAATTGGTGCCAATTACTTCAGCCATATATTACATAATCTCACACCTTTTGGTGCGAAAAGAACTCACGCGTTCTTATCCACGGACATTGAGATATAGAATTTGTATTCAGTGAAAGCACTCGATTTTCTACCTGTCAGTGACTTGGGATAATTTGGACATAGGAGGATTTCCACGTAGATAAACTGCTGTATGAATTGAAAAATGGAAGAATGCTCAAGAAGGGAATAAAGGAAAAAAATAGGTGAAGCAATGCAGAATAAAATCGAATGTTTTTTAACAGTTGTAAGTATAATTTATGAGAATGAAGACTGGAGCGAGAATCATTTTTTGTAGTTACTTAGTTTGTATGGGCTAAAGTACTGCCCGGATGCCCAGACCAAAGCCGATGTTTCTCTCAGGTGGCCAATTCTTAACACTGACCCAGAGGTGTAGTTTACGAGACAGAAAAGGGACGTTATGAAATGCTGCCCTCTGACAGATTCATAGACCATTTTTTCCTCAGCATCCTAGATCCCATGTGCACTGTCGAAATGTAGCCAGGGCTTTTTAACTCATCTAGGTGAATCTTCCGTACCCACCAACCCGGTTTAAGCATCGAATATTCGCATTCGTCCTCCAGATTTCGTACGCAATAAGCTCACCGTGAGAAGTCAATGAGTGGGAATTTTCTAGTAGTGGCTGTATACATGTGGCCATATGAAAGTATTTCGGGAGGGTGAGCGGACTTTCCATACCCTCAGTCGTACCAGGGTGTTTGGGGTCTTAATGACTATAGGTATAATTATTAATAAGAATATCGTGTAAAATAAGAAAGATGATTGGATAATAAGCGATTTAAAAGTATCTTGGAAAAAGTGCAGCTTGTAATGCGTGAGGAAGAGAAAACTTCTCATGACGTCTTTTTCTAACCATTCTGGGTTGTGTAATAGCGTCACGAATTATGCTGATAGTGCCATTATTTCCTACTTAATTGATCGTGGATATAACATTATAATTGTAGATGCCTTCTCAGTTATAAATCAAGTTCCTAGTAATCTACCAAAAGGTACAATGTTACGTAATATATGGCTGAAGTAATTGGCACCAATTCAACGAAACCTTACTTATATATACTTAAACGATATATCTAAACTCTTTGTTTACCTTAGCTCACATTACGGTTGTTTCATTCGTAGTTCCAATGTTTTCCCCTGTCTCTTCATTATGGATTGCACTCATTCCATGAGATTTTTTAGTCGCTCATCACTCAATCATCTTATTGTACATGATATTCTTATTAATAGTCGTTGTTGTTGTCGTTCTTCTTCATCCTATTATTATTACAACTAAGACAAAAGTCCCTATCTTGTATTAACTTGCTTTCATGTACGATTTTAACTTATTGATTAGAAATCATTACCTTAAGACGTAATTTTCTTTATCCTTCTCTTAACATTACTGATGACGGTATACTTTTTGCTGGTAATTCTTAGTATTTAAGACTCAATTGACGTGATATTTTCCACTTTCAATTGATGACATGGATTAATCTCACTTAAGTAGTTCTTTTATTTTAACACAATAATGATTCGGATTTATAACTATACAGCCTGACGAAGAAGTTATTGAAAACGATTGTTCACTCCAACATCTTATATTCTTGAATATTCTACGACGGTTTTCAAATTTTTATATGAGATTTATGAATTACTTATGTGATACTGTGTTAAATTGAGCTAGGTCCAGATCACCTTACAAAGTTTTAACATCTACCAATATTTAGAAGCTGAAATGAATTTAATTTGATCTAATTGGCTAATACTTCTATCCCGTGTTATGGAAGATGTAAGTGAAATTTCAAGGTAAGTTTTGTTGATGGCTACCTTGGAAAATAAATTATACTCATTTCTAGTTAGAATCACAGCTGTAATAATATGATTGTCTGATCAGTCATATAACTCAAGGTACGGAAACTTCATATGTATCAGTAAATATTATCTTACATTTTCAATCTAAACTGAACTTTCTAGTCACTTCTATGTTGAAATTTTCAAAACAAACTATGTACAAACATGAATTTCAGTAAGCTAATATTTCACTCTCTTTGTTCAGAGATATATCAGCATTCAAATTTTATTGCGTTTTGTATTTAGCAGCTGTGTGGTTAGAGTAACTGACGTTTAGTCACTTTTTGTAGATGAAATCTATGATTCGGTTAAAATATCCGAGTATTATAGCTAATTTTCATTACAAACAGTGTAACTTAGAGCTGACTGCACGAATCTTAACTAATTAAATTTTAATAGTACAGTAGAAGTAACTTAAATACCAGCATTTCAAAGTTTTAAGGGTAGTTGTTTTTTCTATTTGTAATGAAATTGTTAAGTGTAGAAAATGTTACGTGATGTTCCAAAAGCTGAGAATTGGCAAAAAACAGTTCCCAGAGAGAATTTTTCTAAACTTCACTTGAAGATCGATCCTTTTGTTGATACACGATGATTATCGTACTGAACATACCATTTGGCCACAGTCAGTTAATTTGTACACCTCTTTGTACACTTCTTTGTAAAGAAAATTATTAGTAATTTTTTCCACTGACAGTGAATTACTCATAATTGATGCACTAGGGTGTTGTTCATGTTTACTATCCGAAGTTTTAGATTCAGCTAACAAAAAGTATACATTTTAATCAATAAAATGCGGTTTACTGGCGAAATTAGTGTCACTGGAATTTTATTGGAATCACCAATGTTGCATCGTTATGTGTAATATTTTTTACAAGCATTCATAGTACTCGTAAGTAGCTTCGTGTTCCTTATGGAAAAGTCAGACCAGAGGTGTGTAACATTGAATATGCTGGAGAGCTGTTTCTATCTAGTTTGAGACTCTCCATCAGTAGGGGTCATAAAATAGAGTGACAAATGTATAAAGCTAATAATATCATACATTACTGAGAATCAATTTCAAATCATGTGATTATTCAGGAAATAAACCATTTCGAAAACGAGTAATCCAATGAGATGATTTTCTTCACTGTTATCTTCTCAAGCTTATTCATTTCTTAGACCTTAACATTGTTTCGTCGTATAGAAAAATTTATTAAATGTAGAAAAAAATCGGAATAGTGATGTATTTGATGACGGTTTGTCAATTATATACCAGAGAGATTGGATGGTAAGTTATGCACGATTATAAAATATTGAGATTAGAGTTGAAAAATAGGGTGATTTGCAAGGACATAAATTAACGTATGACAGACGGTGGCCAAATAAGGCGTTTTTGTTCACGTGATTAGAGACGTTCTACATGCTTAATTATAACGTCAGCTGTACTAAGATGACGAATTCATACAGCTTTCTGTCGATTTACTTTCCTCTCTCACTGACCTTGGGTGGAATTTTGTTGTTAATTAATGGGTTTTCAAAGCAACCACACTACTACCTTCAAATCATATGGAAAATTATTGTTCAGGGCTTCTGCGTAGAAAGAATTTTAAACGACTGAGTTATTTAGCTCCATATTACCAGGTGAATGAATCTACACATATCGTTAAACTTCAAGACTAATTTAGACTCGTAAGCTATTGCTAACCAAGGCCCTCTCATTTAGTATCATTAGAAAGAATATCCTTACACGGAACGTTGAAATACTTTTATTCATGATATCAGAAATTAGGTAATTTTAAAATCCTATTTGACCTATTCTAGTGAACGGAATTATAGGCGGGGAAAGCCTATTGTAGGGGCTTGGTTACAACCACTTTTTATGAAGTAAAAGAAGGTTACAGCAGGATCGCCACTGGCTTCTATTCTGAGCCATATCTAATAAGGTCTCTAGCCACTGCGTTACACCGTCTTTCGGACCCCAACCAGGGAGTCGTGAAGGACCAACAGAAGCTAGCCCTTTGCAGCTTTCTTTCATACCACGACACCATGTCATATACTGACCACCTCTCCGCTTTTTCCAACCAGTCCCAGAGTCGGCAAATAATGCACGACGAGGAATTCTCTGGGACGACATTCGTAAAACATGTCCAAGCCACCGAAGTCGGTGTTTCAATATGGTGACACCAATAGATGGTGTCGCGATGGGCTCACCCCTGGGCCCCATATTGGCTGATATTTTCCTCTCTAAACTAGAAAACGGCCCACAGGCACAAGAGATCGACAAGTTTTCATTCTACTGCCGATATATGGATGATACGTTTATCCTTTGTAATAACCATACGGACTTCATAGAAACACTCGAGCGTTTCAATACAGTTCACCCGTCCATAAAATTCACATGTGAGAAGGAAAATGGGGTGTAAAATAGCCTTTCTAGATGTTCTGCTTACAAAGAAGAAGGACGGGTCGCTAAGAAGAAACATTAATAGGAAAGTTACCTGGACGGGTCAATATACAAACTTCCTTAGTTTTGTTCCTCGACAATACAAAAGGAACTTTATTAAGATACTGCATCATAGAATCAAGACTATATACTCTGTGGATACTATTAAATATGAAACAAAGGGATTATACACAACCCTGAAGGAAAATGAATATACTGAGAAATTTATAAATAAAAACATAGCCAATAAAAGAACATAGAGAATGCCCAACTGTAAATAAAAAGCCTCTGAATATACGCTTACAATTCAGAGGCGATGCACAGAGTGAAATGCTGAGATTGAAGTTAAGCAGATCAATCCAAAGAACTTTCAATGCAGTTAATGTTTTCCACACATTCAAAGATCACTCCGTGGTTGAAAGATAAATTGCCTATACTAACCACCTCTTTCTGTATCTACCAATTCAACTGCTCCTGTGGAGCAAGTTATATTTGCAGATGTTCTAGGAATTTGTATATTCGGACTCGTGAGCACCTCCCTGTGTGGTTAAGCAAAGGTGTAGTCAAAACGGTAAACAGCTTCATTTTAGCCCATTTAATTCAGACGGGACATACAGCCAACATGGAGCAATCTTTTGCAATACTATATCCTATTAACAGCGGTCTACTTAATTCCGTCAGACTGAAAATCTTTCAGACGGCTGAAGCAATTGCTATTCGGATCAAAAAGCCAGAGCTTTGCATCCAAAAGAAATATGTTCAGCCGCTCCTTTTAATTAATTTTATAATATGCTGACGTAATGTGATTAATGTTCATTTTTATGTCCCAAACTTGTTATTATCTTTATCATTTTTATTATTATTACACTCGACAAACTTTTGAGAAATTTATTCAGCATCCACCCCTATCTGACCTAATTCATATTATTATACACATTACGTAATTTCTGATTTTTATTCCGTTATTTTCTCTCTCACCCCACACTGACCATATTTATTCTGATCATTTATCGCACAATTTCATTTCACTGATTCAAGTTAACGCTTTATATTAGTCAGCCCCAACATTAACGATCTGATTTGATTTGATATCACAAACAACACTTCTTGATTCACATATTACAATTTCTAAATGATGTACTCTGCCTTAAATTTGGTCAATTTTATGGATTATTAATTTGGATTTATAGTTGTAGAATCTGATGAGAAATTATTGAAAAGAACATTCTTCGTTCCTACAATTGTAATTCAGAATTATTAAGTCAATTTAGTGTTCACTAGTGTGATGTTTTAGCGGCTACAACATAAAACTTTCGATCACCATGCAAATGAGTTGTACTTCTCTTTATCTAATTTGGACAGCATGTAGCCCATTAACTCACAAATCGCTTAATTCTTTGTCCGATTTTTGAGTCGTTGAAGTTAGACATTGACACCGTTGAATGTTGGTGGATCAGTTGTTTAAAAATTAAGTGTTCGCGCATGAGACCGAAGGTCTTGAGTTCGAATCCAGCTTGTGGTATCGTGGATACGCATTGTTGAAGAGTCCCCTACTAGGGCGAAACGGTCGTCAAGTACTTCCAGGTTTCCACTGGTGGTCTAGCTTAGATCGACTCGTGGATTCGACTGTTGAAATTCTACAACTCCCACAGATTCCCATATTCATTATATAATTGTCCACCTTAAGTGAAAATCAATTATTATTAACCGTACTTATTGTATATTGTCAGTTAATAAAATCAGTAATGGTATTTTCTAGAAGATAAATAAAAAACATGGTCACGAAAATTCAGAGTGTGAGAGATAGAAACTAGTTTTTTTTCATGAAAGTGTGTTATTATTTTTTCGATAGCTTTGTTTATTCCTATCTATTGTTTATATTTCATCATCATGTTCTTTTTTTATGTGATCATTTGGTAATTATCTAACTGTTTTATAATGAAGGGATAAATTGCACTTTTAGCTATCGATTAAAGATCACTTGCATTTACTACTTTTTCTAATTTTGCACACAAACAAAAACATACTATCATAATAATATTATTTTGAAATTAAGTAATTCAGCTTTGTATTTCTTTTTACGTAATCTATTACAATATGAATTGAACTATAATTGTTTTAATTTGTTTTGGAAATATATCTTCAACAATCTAATATTTCAATAGTTAAAATCATGAGTCAATTGAAGCTAGACCACCATGGAAAACCTGGAAGCACTGGACGGCCATTTCGTCCTATTGTGGGACTCTTCAGCAGTGCGCATTTACGATCCCGCCACCCACGAGATTCGAACCCAATTTAATATTTACTAAAAATAGAATTAGTAGCATGTTTTTCCGTGTTTTGATAACGTTATCATCGAACAGTAGTTGATATAGAATATTTCAACTGAGAAGAAAACAGTTATTGATTATATCAAAAGACGATAACATATGTTGTCGAATTTATGTATGTAATTGTGTTTTTTCATTGAATTTGAAAGTGTGGGAAGATCAAATAAGGTAAGAAATACGAGTATTTGTCTTGTCGATTAGTCAAAAAGACGTGTAGTTAGTTGTTATTTAACAGTGTTAAATGGGTTTTTTTTCAAGAAAACGATCATAATTGTGTTGTGACATAAAATGTTTAAAAGAATATCTGAGAATGGGCAATTTTCATAGTCAACTTTATCAATTTAACCTAAAGGAAATTTAACTAACTGTTTATGGAAGTTTATTTTTCATGTTTTATATACCATGAAAGTAGCGAAAAGAATGTATTCGTCCTCATTTCTTAGTAGATATTAGAAAACCTGTTTTCATTCAAACTGAATCTCTAAAACACTTGAAGAGTTTTGAAATAGATACATCGAATTCCTCTTTCTTTAATTAAAACAGTTATAATTGAATAAACTGAAGGAAATTTTATAGTTTACAACATGAATTGATCTTAATTAGATAACCGTTGAAAAAAAACTAGGATACATTAAATAATTGGATGAAGATAAGATTGAACTGATGTTTACTTTTAAATCACGGATCAAAATTTGTTGGAGGATCAATTAAAACCACGCAACTGGTTCATTTGATTTCCACGACCATCCCCATTATATTTAATTCCAATTTCAACATTTATCTTATCATGCTGAGCTATCCATTTCCCTACCTATCTTTTGATGAATACTTATGCCATTAACAATCAAACGATTACTAAACTTTCCTTGTTTTTAAAAGGATTTTTCAATAACTTTGTTTATTTAACCTCACTGTCAACATACCTAACATAAGTTTATTATCAGTATTATTATCATCCTGTAAAAATAAGTGTATATATATTCGATTGTACAGCTTTGAAAATGAATTCGCTTAAAAGAGAACTCTTTGCTGAACTGATCTTTCTTATTCAAGATATATTAGTCTGTAATGACAAGTAATTGCTTGTTGAACACAATTATTGTGAACTCTTTAACTTAAAATGGTAATTAATAAATTTAAATTATTCTCATAAATTAATAAATTCCAATTGTACAATTCTCTTGATCGTTTTTCAAAATTGCAACCTGATCTCAATTTTTCGTAAGAATCATTTTTTTTTTTTGGTAGTCGTTTAAAATGTGTTCCTAACGTATTATCGAAAAAAGATTATGACTTTTAAACATTGGTAAGCTTTATTGTTTGCAATGTTTAATAAATACATCAAGTTAACTAGGTAATATATTATTTATTGAACTATCATTATTGAATTGATTTGAGTATTTTAGCGAAAGTTAAAGTTTCCTTTTTGGATAACCAGTACTATGATTTAGTTTCTCAAAATAAATAGACTAATTGGATTAATATTTTATAAAAAAAAAAACAATATTCATCAATTCATACGAATAGTTGATTCTGAATTATTCGATTGAAGATATTGAAAACTAGATTTCATATGTTGTATTTAATAAACAAGGCTTATTTACAGATTTGGGACAGGCAGTAGCTCCAGAGGGGCTCCAGGTGGAGTTTAAGTAAGTATTTTCAAAGTTAATGATAAAACTAATACTTATTTAAAATCTACACTAAATAGTATCGTGTTACAAACCCTATTGATAAATTTTTGGAACATGTAAACAGTACTTTAGATAAATATTAAGTTTATCAAAGAGGTTGTATTCACTGACCAAAAATTATCATTTCTTGTTTGTTTCGTTGGTAGCATATGGAATAATAATGTAAAAACTAGTATCTTTTGGAAGGTAACACAAATATTCAGATTACAATTTAGCAAGTGCTGTATCAACAAAAGTAATATATACTAGAACTGGACAAACAGAGTGAATAACCTTTCTAAAGCGGTAAAACAAGTTGAACTAAATTTAATCATATTTATCCTCATGACAAATAAACTATCGTAAATAATTTTTTCAGATAGGAAAATAAAAAGGTAGAATTAAAAACAAATTATCAAATGGGACATTTGATTCACAATATGACCATAGTATACTGTGATCAATAATGGAAAAAAAATCAAGGTTTTAGATCAACATGATAAAAGTGTTTACTATCGAATAAATGATGCTCTCAGTTCTTCATTAATGTAAGTCATGGATTGACAGAGGTCAAGCAACGAAATCATTTATACAGAATTAAATGTATTGATTGTTATGAGGCATATGTGAGCGAGATATAGAAATAATTTGACGTTTGGAATGACAGATGCAAACACTGTTTGTAATATATTTCTACCTCTTCGGAAATCTTGTAAAGAGATGGGCTATAACACTATTGAACATAAAACTGATTTCAATAGAACTGAATTCCTTAAAAATGGTCATGAATATTATAATGAAAGACTAACTACTGAAATCTCATATATGTATGAAACAGCCTAAACAAATTAATAGACAGGATGAAGTTTAGTGAAAAAATTTTTTTAAAGGTGAAGGAACATCATCTTTTGTACTTATTTTCATCTCAATCAACGTGTCTAGGTACAACGTACATTCAGTTGTCTAATTTGCTTTGTGGGCAAAGTTCGTCACAGATTTTAGATCATATGGTTTCGATATACCAAGTCTATACGGGCTCCCAAAAGTTCATGAGAATAATTTCTCTCTACATTCACTACTTGATATGAATAACTCTCCATACCAATTGATCTCTAAATATTTAGCTGAAATTTCACTTGTCGGGAATCACATATATATATATATATATATATATATATATATATATATATATATATATATATATATATATATATATATATACAATACACACTTGATTCATTTGAGTTTTTCAATTCAGTTATGAATGTCAATAAAAATGGAGTAAAAAGGATTTCATCAGATGTCACTTCGTGCTTTAAAAATTCTCTACTCACAGAAACTTTTTTATGCGACTATACTAGGAACGACAATTTTGAAATTCATAACCTGAGAAATTATCTAGAAGGACTACTTCTTTAACATACTTTCAATGTTCAACTGAGATTTAATAATGATTCCTATAAACATGCTGATGAAGTTGCAATTACTTCACTAATTAGTTCCCTGTAGACTGATTATTTCATGGCCAGTCTAGAGAGTATAGTACTTTAACCAATAATTGGGGTATTTCATTTACATAAGGTGTATATGAATGATACCTTCATCATCAATGAAGAAAAATATTGACGTCAGTGACATCTTCGATAAATTCAGTAGTTATCACTATTCAATAGAATTAACATTAGAAGAAGTGGTGGATATAGAATTTCATTTTCTTGATGTCCTGTTGAAAAGAACGCTAGGTGGTTGCTTATGAGGATCTGTGTATAGGAAACTGACCCAGAATGGTAAGTGTACAAAGTTTCATTAAGTAGAAAGAGAATTCTAACTCATTCTTTATACTCGACTAGATGAATATACTCTCATGATACAACAGATGACGATTTACTTCAGCTTTGACAAATACTCATCATAAATGTCTACCCGCCTAGATTCATCAGCAGAAACTTAACGTCCAAACTATAATCTGAGAGATTAGCTTCAGTTAAAGAGAAAACTCTTCATTAATATTAAATTTAAGGCAGAGACAATTAAGGAGATATTGATCAAACGAGATTCAGAATCTATGAAGTAGACATTTTACTCATCTCAACTTCATATTATCTCCTCAAGCCGGCCTACCATTCGTTGATTTAATAGAAATAGACTTCTGCTTTCAGCCACACTAATAAGCATTTATGAGTTTACTCGCTTTTTTGGGGCAAGTCACACTGGTCGCACGAAGCGAACACTTTTCAAACGGATCTCTAAACATTATCTGGGAGGACTTTTAAGAGGATGCAAAACAATCGGTAAATCAATACAGGGACACCTCATCAACTCTGAGCACGTTGCTCCAAAAGAATCGTCATTTAAAATAATCTACACAGTCAAAAAAATTGGATAATAGAGAAGTCGAATCAGAAACGTATGTACTGCTGAAGCATTGGTGGTTCAACAATCTAACCTTGAACTTTAATTGAGGAAGTAATATATGCAAATTCTCATGGTTCCATGACCCTTGTCTCTTATTGCAGTATGTTCAAGTGTCACCTTTGTTTTTATTATTATTTTGTACTTTTTTAGACCTTAGTCAATTATTATTATCCTCTAACAACCTTTCATAAAACATCTTGGTATTCTAATGTTTTGTTCTTTGGGCATTCAAACCAATTAAGCGTGATGAATATAATTAACTTATTAGTGCTAGAATAATTTGGTCAAGCTAAAGTATTTACCTGTAAATGTAAAACAAATTTTTAAATGATTCTGTGCTATTAAAAGAATCTGATGTTTACTGGTGCTATGTGTAGGTTTTACTATATCTAAAAATTGTAACCACAAAGGTATATGAAGTAAATCAGCTCAGATCGCCCATATGAGACTAATCAATTGTAGACTTTATTGTGAAGAACGGGAACCATACATTAAAGTACGACATCAATCAATCAATCTTTCTATCTGCCAACCATACAGCTATATTATAATGCGGTCATTTGACTGTTGAAAACAAATTTATCAAACTGAAATCATTGTAGTCGACCCACTTGATCAATTACTGACAGAATCGACTACAGATGGCATATCTCTGCATTTTTCATAAATTTTTTTACTCACATATTACATTGGTTAGTTTTTTTATTACCTCATAATAAATTTTTAAAAAGTATCGATATAGTTAATAGTTGTACCTATCCAGTTAACTTTTACAAAAGGGAAGTGAAGTATGTATTATCATAGAGAATATATAGTGAGAAAAATAACAATTCATTCTATAATTTTAGATAAAAATTACTTAGCCATTTTTCCTTGATTATTTTCAATATGTTTTTTTCATAATTTTTGCCTGTTTTGAATCAATATCAAATATTACTAAAAATAGTTATATCCAATATCCTATTCAGTAGCTAACACAAAACAAACTAAAAAATAATGACATAACTATATAGTGAAGCTTTTAAATTTCTCGCCTATAAAACTATAGAATATTCTGATGTACATATATATTGATATACATTTGTGTAAATGGACAAGTATATTTTTATGCAGCTTAGGTACATTCTTATTAATATATTGATATTAAACGTTTGACATAAACCAAACACTGAAAAAAATCTACCATATAAGACATGTAATATTTATCTTAAACTATTATCAGAAGGGCTTTTGTGGATATTATAGTAATTTCAATGGTTGAGATCATGAGTCAATTGAAGCTAGACCACCATGGAAAACCTGGAAGCACTGGATGACCGTTTCATCCTATTGTGAGACTCCTCAGCAGTGCGCATCCACGATCCTGCCTCGCGAAATTCGAACTCGAGACCTATCAGTCCCGCGTGCGAGCGCTTAACCACTAGACCATTGAGCTGGCATCCAACGGTGTTAATGTCTAACTTCAACCAATCCACGAAATTGAGCAAAACATTCACCATTGTCTTCAGTGAGTTACTATCTCACAACAGACCCGGTTAATAAGCAACAATAATACTTAAACTAATAGCAAATTAATCAGGTTTTGTCGATAGAATACAAACTATCACTTAGTAAAAATTTCAATATGTCTCAAATTCCGTATCATTTGATAATTTGTCTATTTGAATCAACGGATACAAATTCCTTCTATCTGATACGTCAGTTACTTGCATTCGACATTTTTAAAAAAATGTTATGGAAGTTAATTTCCACGGATAATTAAAAAATCTATAATCATACTTAACAGTAATTACAAATATCGGTATTCATTTAAATAGTCAACACTGTAGTTCAATATATACCAATGTGAAACTATAAACTATAGTCATTTTGTTATAAATGTTACGATTATATATATATATATATATATATATATATATATATATAGGCTGCAGTCAATCGTCGAGAAGTGCCAACAAAGGACCTGACCATTCTGATGGGAGATTTAAATGCCAAGGTTGGAATGGACAACACCGGATATGAAGACATCATGGGACGACATGAACTGGGAAAAAGAAACGAGATTTGCCAACCTATGTGCCTTCAATAAACTGGTCATATGAGGCACTATATTCCTACATAAACGCATTCACAAAACCACATGGACTTCACCGGACCAAATCGACCATATCTGCATCAACGAAAAGTTCATGAGGACGATGGAGGACGTTAGAACCAAGAGAGGAGCTGATACAGCATCAGATCATCACTTGCTGGTCGCCAAGATGAAGCTGAAACTCAAGAAGCACTGGACAACAGGGCGGACAATATCATAAAAGTTTAATACGGCTCTTCTTCGGGATACTGACAAACTCAACAAATTCAAGATAGTCCTCAGCAATAAGTTCCAGGCCTTTTATGATCTACTCAATGGAGAAGAAACTACTATGGAGAGCAACTGGAACGGGATAAAAGAGGCAATCAATTCAACATGTCATAATGTTCTGGGCCAAAAGAATCACCATCACAAGCGTTGGATCACGGTCGATACACTGGATAAGATTCAAGAAAGGAGAAACAAGAAGACAGCAATCAATACCAGCCGAACAAGAGCAGAAAAAGCCAAGGTACAAGCTGAATACACAGAAGTAAACAAGCAAGTGAAAAGGAGCATCAGAACTGACAAACGTAAATATGTGGAAGATTTAGTAGTGACGGAGGAAACATGAGACAACTGTATGACACAACAAAGAAACTTTCTGGAAATCACCATAAACCAGAACGACCAGTGAAAAGCAAGGAAGGCAAGATAATCACCAACATTGAAGAACAACGAAACAGGTGGGTAGAACACTTCAAAGAACTCTTGAATCGACCAGCCCCACTGAACTCACCCAACATCGAAGTAGCACTCACGGACCGCCCAATCGTTGTTGGCCCACCAACAATTGAAGAAATCAGCATGGCTATCAGACAAATCAAGTGTGGCAAAGCAGCATGACCAGACAACATTCCAGCAGAGGCACTGAAAGCAGACGTAGCGGTAACTGCAAGGATACTCCACATTCTCTTCAATAAGATTTGGGATCAGGAACAAGTACCAAGCGACTGGAAAGGACTCCTGGTCGAAATACCAAAGAAAGGCGATCTCAGCAACTGTGACAACTACAGAGTAATCACTCTTCTCTCAATACCAGGAAAAGTCTTCAACAGGGTATTGTTAAACAGGATGAAGGACTCCGTAGACTCCAAACTTCGAGACCAACAGGCAGGATTCCGTAAAGATAGATCGTGTACAGACCAAATCGCAACTCTACGGATCATTGTGGAACAAGCAATTTAATAGAATCCATCACTCTATATCAACTTCATTGACTACGAAAAAGTATTTGATAGCGCGAACAGAACAACCCTACGGAAGCTTCTTAGACACTATGGTGTGCCTGAGAAGATAGTCAATATCATACGGAATTCCTATGATGAATTAAACTTCAAAATCGTTCATGGAGGACAGTTGACAAAAACGTTCGAAGTGAAGACCGGTGTCAGGCAAGGTTGCTCACTCTCACCCTTTCTCTTTCTCCTGGTTATCGACCAGATCAACAAGACGTCAACATCTGAAGGGAAGCACGGGATACAGTGAACATCTAGGATGCAGTTGGATGATCTAGACTTCGCAGATGAACTTGCTTTTCTATCGCACACGCAACAACATATGCAGGAGAAGACAACTAGTGTAGCAGCAGCCTCAGTAGCAATAGGTCTCAATATACACAAAGGCAAAAGCAAGATTCTCCGATGTAACACTGCATGCACCAATCCAATCACAATTGACGGAGAGGATTTGGAAGGTGTACAAACTTTTACATATTTGGGCAGCATCATCGATGAACACGGTGGATCTGATGCATATGTGAAGGCATGGATTGGCAAAGCAAGAGCAGCATATTTACAACTGAAGAACATCTGGAACTCAAAACAATTGGCAAACAACACCAGGGTCAGAATTTTCAATACAAATGTGAAGACAGTTCTACTGTATGGGGCAGAAACCTGGAAAACTACGAAATCCATAATCCAGAAGATACAGGTGTTTATTAACAGTACTTCAGATCCGTTGGCCAGACACTATTAGCAACAACTTACTGTGGGAGAGAACAAATCAGATCCCAGTGGAGGAAGAAATCAGGAAGAAGCGCTGGAAGTGGATAGGACACACATTGAGGAAAGCACCGAACTGCGTCACGAGAAAAGCCCTCACATGGAATCCTCAAGGTCGAAGGAGGAGAGGAAGACCAAAGAACACATTACGCCGAGAAATGGAGATAGACATGAGAAAAATGAACAAGAATTGGATGGAACTAGAAAAGAAGACCCAAAAGAGAGTGGGTTGGAGAGTGCTGGTCGGCGGCCTATGCTCCATTAGGAGTAACAGGCGTAAGTATATATTTTTTTCTACTGTTTGAAATTTTTCTGAATAGTAATTTTGGGGTTTATATTCTGTTTTCACTTTCACTGTGTGTATTACTATTCAGAAAAATTTCAAACAGTAGAAAAAATAAAAAAACAAAGTGAGGAAAAACAAAAATTGATGCGGAATAATATGAATTCATTTTATTTCGTTAGGTTTTCATCAGTTGCTTAGAAGCTAGAATATTTTTAAGATCCAAGTTACCATAGAAATTGACATACATATACATACGAAGGTGATTAGAGATAGATATGTGTATTATGATGTAGTGAAGATTCCAATAGAGTTAATAAGATCATAAAAATGTTTGTTTCAGATAAATAAATAAAGTTTAAGAAGGAAAGTCCCAGAACATCGAACTACTGTTTAGAAGTCATAGAGTTAACAAACATTGTGTAACGAAGTAGCTGAAAAACAGATTAATGCTAATAAAGAAAGATATGAGTTGGGATCAGTCAACTATAATATAAATAAAAATGGAAATGATGTAATCAAACTTTAGAAAGAGTTGAGATAATGATGCAATAAAAGGGATGTAATATTACCAGGTCAAAGAAAGACTTATTACTGCTCCTTTTTGAACACATAGATCTGGTTTTGGATGTTTGATTGCTATAGCATCCACAAATTTCAGAAGATTGGACTTTGATTATTTATTATTCACCTTGAAAGACTTCAGTGTATCGACTTCATGTCCTGTGTAAAGATGTCTTGAAATAGCACTGCTAAATACTTTCAATCCATTTGATCTTAGATTTTTCGAAAAATGTTCTTTGAATCGAACGTAGGCTCTCCTTTCTGTTCTACCAATGTAACTGCTTTGGCAGATACATATAAATTTGTACAGTTGGTGGTAACATGAAAGAGATACCTGTCGATTGTGTTAAAAAACATGTTGTTTAGTTTAGCTGCAGGTTAGTGAGATTTAATTCGAGAATTTATTTGATCAACCGAAAGAGTTGCACCCAGTTAGTATATTCCCTTGTACTTGACTGCATGGTGATCACGAATTCCAAATATAATATGTTCAGTTTTGTTCATCTAGTTCAACCAACCTAAAATTGCAGTGATGTTTAGGACTAAAATTGATCAGTCTTTTATTGACATACTGTGGCATACTGTGTTTATTACCCCGATATTGCCTTAATTCACAAGCATTATGTGCAAAAAGTGATAGTGGCTAGCAGTGGAATCCAGGACGAGTGTTTCGTCCCATTTGGGTCACGTCAGCTGGATGTACCTGCATCTCAGAGTTGATGTTCACTCTGAGCCTCGAACCCAGTATTGTTCGCTTCAAACACCATCGCGTTATCCACTTGGCTACTGAGTCCTTATAGTCACTTGTTTGTGTGGTGAGGTGAAGTTTAGATTTGTTTGGTGTTGTTTGCTTGTACCTTCCCATTGCTTTTTAGGATTGTATTAAGGTTATAATAACCATACTGCTGAGATGTAGCAAAATATGTGGGAATAACTGTTTAGTGTTATGTGATTTTCTTCAACTGATATCAACTCTTGATGATAAAACGACTGTTTCTAAACAATAGATATTCACAAACCACTGAATTAAACAACAATAATAACCATATGCTCATAAGTAACTAGCTTTGAATTGGGTACTCGAAGTTCTAATGTGAAGTCATAGCTGCTGTGAATCAGTTATTTTGGAAGTGAAACTTCCACATATGGCCAGGAATGATTATTGTACTATATATCGTAAACACCGAAATTAGCCACGTAAATAATTGGCTTCTAGTTAAGTTGTCTTAGAGTATAAAGCTTGTCGGAGGAATTTAAAGTTTCTCGTCCGACCCCAATAAATGTATGTGTACACTAGTAAGAAGTTTTAAACCAAGGCGAACCAACTGTTTTGTGCTTGCTAGTTCTCGTTGATTCTACAAGTGATATCAGAAAAGTAATGACTTCACAAATAAACTATCCAGCTCATAAAATGACACCATTAAAATCATCTGCCTGAAGAGAAAATCTTCTCCACCATCTTAACGTTAGTTCATTTTACAATTTAGTTATTTAATCTAATAATAAACTCATAAGGAAGAATTTCAGAAGTAATAAGAAGTCATAAAATTTATAACATTAAATTAAATAACGCAAATTTAGTGAACTTTGGTCATTGAATATTTTATGTCTCTTTCTAATGATGTCTACTGATCAACCGATGAAAAAAGAAAATACTTGATAACGATATATTAATAGAAGATTAACGTTACTATCGCTTATTTTTCATGTGAACATTGCGTGACCAAAATGGGGTGGAAAATTAGTGAATAATAAGTTGGATTATCATTGTGTATCGAGTAAATGCAAGAATCATCACGTTTCTTAAATTATTTTAATTATTTAGTTCATTATAGAAATAACATAAAATAGAGGAACATTATACTCATGTTAAGCTCTTTTAAACGTTATACTCTGAAAACCTATATTTAATCAATGAATAATGAACAAAAAAGACGATAGTCGTACATCTAATCATTTGACCATTAAGCCACCTATCTAACAATTGGAAGAGATTTCATAAACTGGCTCCAGCGCGAATTAGTGAGAACAGGTAACTGAGTACTTTTACCAAGTTATTTTCGTTAAGAATAACAAGTCCAGCATCACTGTTATGTCCGTTCCATTTAGTTTGGGGGTATCATTTACCACTACAGTTGCAGAAAGGAATTCAAAGTACAGAGAGTGCATATAAAGAAAACTTAATCATATATGTATTATACAGCTGAAGAAAAGGAACAGTTGAAAAATTATTATCAGAATGATGATTTATGGATAGTGTAGTAATTTTAATAATTGGATTCATCAGTCGATTTAAGTTAGACTACCGTTGGAAATCTGGAAACACTGGGCGGCCGTTCTATCCTAGTATATGACTCCTCAGAAGTGCGCATCCACGATCCCACATTCTGGATTTGAACACAGGACCTTCGGTCCTTGACCTATGTGCCACTGGGCCGATATTCGACGTTGTCAATGTCTAACTTCAATTGATCCATGATATTGCGCAATCCCTTATCCATTGTCTGAAGTGGATAACTGCCTCCACTCGACACGGATTGAACTTCTATACTAGGACGAAACGGCCGTCCAGTATTTACAGGTTTTTAATGGCAGTCTAGCTCAGATCGACTCGTGAATTCAACTATGAAAAATTATTATACTGGAGGGGATTTCCTTCTTCAAAAAGATATAAAGAGAATTGAAACCATATCGTTCCCTTATTCTTAATGTTGTACGGTTATCGTTGTCAATGATCGATGTTGGCTAGCAATAGAATTCATGACGCGCGGTTCGTCCTATTTGGCACTCGTCGGCCGGATGTGTCCACATCTCAAGTTTGATGTTCGCTCCACGACTCGAACCCAGTACCGTTCGTTTCGAACGCCACCATGTTGTCCACTTTACTACTGGACCCCGATGGCCGTTAGCTTGTGTAATGGGATGAGTTTTGAGTCCAACTAACGAGCCCTAACTAAGACGAAACACTTGTCCTGGATTCTACTGCTAGCCACTATCCATCTTTGCATACAATGCTTGTGAACTAAGACAATATCGAGGCAATCCGCATAGGATGCACATATTCCAGTAACAGGCTTCCAGGTTTTCATTGGCGATCTAACATTCATCCACTCATGATATCAATCTAAACTGAATAATCTCCACAACCCTATACAGATAATATCATGAAATTGAATGAATACATTTGTGAAAAACTTGTTTATATTCAATTTAATTAAGAAATCAATTTTAACACTATTTTTTTTCTAAAGTTTAATGAATTTATACAAATACCATGGATATCATGATTCATTTTGTACAATTTGAACAAAGATTAATATTTAGTACACTTTTGGCAAGAAGATAAATGGAACAAACCATGGTAGGCTGGAATCTGTATATGTTTCTTTGTTCGTGTATATGTGTACATATGTAGTCAGTTTGTATATTCGAATTAAAATGTAATAAAAATAAATGACCTACTTATTGATTGAATTCAATAAAAAATTTTATATGTAAGGAAAAGGTTGTGAGGTATGAGTCCATATTCTTCAGTAGAAAACTGGGTAATTATAAAATGTTAGTCAAGAACATATATGATAACGGTGTAGCCCTAATTTAGTTAGACCATATGAAATAGATGCTAGTTTCGTATCAGTTTGACTTCAGTCACTGTGTTTTCTTGAAGTCGGTCTTGTAAATATATATCCTTTTCATAATATTAACTTATCAACGAACTCTTCTAGCTTGAATATGCACACTAGGTAGAATTACGCAAACGAACAAATGGATATACTACTGGCTTAATAAGGCTAAATTTTATGAAGTTAAGAGGTCGATCAAATATGGGTAAATTTCAATGTGGACTAGTCATTGTCTTAAATGCTAGTTTCTCGTATAGCAACTTGGTATAGTATGTGCTCCGTATTTTTCATCTTTATGAAGACGTAAAAAAATATAGAATACAAAAATAAAGAAAACAGATCAACTACCTTTAGTCAAATAAAAAAGATTAGTTACACAAATGTTCAGATTTCTATATTTCCTTTATTTGCGCATTTGTCAGACTGTATCTGAGTTACTTATATATCTTATTTTTGACAAAAATCACTAGTTCTTTTACAATACATATCACTAGGTTAACAAATAAACGTAAAATATAAGATTATATCGTTTTGTAAAGACATAGTTTAATGTGGGAGGGAGGGGATTGTAATTCTGATCATCAACTGATATCAGTCAAGAGGTCAAACAAAAAACAGGAATAACAATAGTTCTAGTTTAATCTCATTAGATTATACCTACTTCCCTATACAGTATTAAGATTAGCATTTCAGATCTCGACGTGAATAAAAAAGAAAAGTAATCAGTAACGACGAATAAGAAAAATAAAGTGACACAATCAAAGAAAGTGGCACATATGAACAAGAAGTAAAAATGACTTGAATAATAATTAGCGGTGACAATTTTCGGAGGAACTTACATAGGTCAAAGCCAAAGCTAATAAGAATTTAATTCAGATGGAACGTTTGTTGAGTTTGTATAGTGTGATGATAGATTACATAAAGAAATAATCAAGGCTAGACAACTGTTTGGCCTAGTATGGAGTTTCTTAGAACAGGGTATGTTTCATTCTCGAGGTATCAAATAACCATGTTATCTTTACGCCGTTGAGTTGGTCTGGATTACTAGCACAATTCTAATCATGCTAAAACACGATCTCCATTTATTACTACCAATAATAGTCGTATGGATCTCTACATAGGTTAACTCTATTAGTCACACGTTCTCGTTTGAATTTAAGGGTTTTTCGAAGTTAGTTAATCTTATTTTGTGAATATTCTGGAAATGTAAAAAATGAACTGAAGCTAAAAGAGGAAACATTGACCAAGGAAAGAGAATTCTCGTTGATATTTATGAGAATCAGAAAGTAGGGAAGGAAAAATAACTAAAGTTTTACTCCCACCTATATTTTATGCTGGAATTTTTTTCCCATCCCTGGTATATTCATATCGATAATCGTAAATCTAAATTTCTAGAGGATAATCTAGAAAAAAAATCATAAAGATAGATCAATTCAAGCTTCATAGGTTCAATCTATGCTATAAAATAATAAAATTGAAAATACAATCGATCATATTTGAAAATAAATGGCTTATTGATGAATTCTTTTATCTTTTCACACAAATGACCATATACTAAAAGATACATATTAGCTTGTTTTAAATAAGCACCTAGAATATGTTTCTCTTTTATTATCGAAAAGAGAGTTTTAGCAAGTATTTCCAGAGAAAAAAATGAATGAAAGGTAAATATGAAATATTTGTTTGTTTAAACACATAAACATTGGTACAAGTAGGCATCAAATATATATGCGCCACATAAATCATTCGATTTGTATGAAGGCTGGGATACTGATCGGATACCCAAACTGAAACAGGTGGTTTTCTTAGGGGGTCATACCCGGAGCCTTCGACCTAAAGGTCTGATCCACAAAATAATTACTATAGTAATATACTAACTAAATATTTCTAAATATTGAATCCTATTTAGTACAAACAAACTGATTATCATTTCTAGATGTTAAAACAATATGACATTAAGAAATTGGTTCAGTTTTAGTTCATGTTGTTTTCACTTATTAAAAATAATACAACTATATAGAACATAAGGTATTTTTTTGAAAGGCGTACTAATCCATCCTCAATTAATTTTCACATTCACCTGTTCATTACCTTATAGAGATACATTTTCAGTATCACCCCAGTTGATAAAATTGAATATCTGATAATTATTAACGACATATTGTTTGTAGTAAGCTAGATAGAACTCTGATGAATAGCCTTTTATGGTTATTTAGGCATTAAAATCAGGTTTGTAAGTAAACTCACTTTAATGTGGTCACTGGGTTTCTGCTTACAATTCCTATCTGGAATGTTGCTGGTTTCAGTCACCGAATGAGTACATGGACACAAATACTGTAATGAACAAATACACAGCCATTTTTCTGTTGATCTTGTATAATTATTATTTTTCATTTGATGGTGAAATGCGGTCTGGTCTCTGTGTATGTAAACCATGTATGTCTGAAATGTATGATTCAAACAGTGGATACTGAGATTGTGCTCTGGACTGAACGGGCTGGGCTAGATAAGAAAACTAGTAAGAATTTGGATTTAAATTTAGGCTGCTAGTTCTGCTTGATGTGTCGTTGGCTTAGCATAAGAACAAGGTCATTTAAGTCAGTATTCTGACTGACGATTTTTCACGTGATCATTGACTGGTGGGAAAGTCACAACAAGATTAGGCGCAAAAACAGTTGGCGCAACTGATGGAAAAGGAAAAAATATTTGTAAGTAAGTTTCTATACTGTTATGAATCATTGAATAGGATCAATAAATTATCGGATTTACAAATAATGAGTTCTTTTCATACCAGTGATACTAATGACCTGACCAATAACATCAATGATCACCAACCATGATCAGATGTCTTAACACCTACAGTCCACGTAGATTATTTCATACCTAGTCAGAACACGAGTGCCGCTAACCGATTTATTTTCTATTGTCATGATTTAATAACTCACATGGTAATACCGATGGCTTGTAAAACTACATGATATCACCAATCGAAAATTAGTCTGTACATAACTAGGTTATTTGTGATGAAAAACTGGGTAACAGATGCATAATTAATATACTGTATTTTATGTAAATTAATGAATGTGATCAATTAAATGACAATGCAAAAATACCAGTAACTAAATATTTGATAATTACACAATAGAAACATGTAACATAATCCAGTATAGAATATTTCTCACATTTATACCATTCTAATTTATTCTCCCAGATTTAACGTAGACTACTCAGATCAATTTTAAGTTGATCTTCAACACTAAGTTAATTCACTGATATGCATCAACACACGTTAAGGTGACTCAATGCGGGGGTTTGTCTATGACACATTCACGGATGATAAGACAACTGGAAAAGACTATGCGAAGCTTAGCAGCATAAAATACATTTATCAAGGATATCGTCAAATGTTTTCGATGCATATAAGTACCTTCGATATACTTTGAACATACTAGATGAATCGATATATTTATCTGTTATAACTACGTAAGAGTAAACCAAATCACTCAAATTTTGACTAATTCTATAAGTAATAAGTGGGCAACTGATCATTATAGATGTTTTTAAAATAATTCTAAACATTATTATATTTTAATTATGATAACTGACGATCCATATTCCATTATTATTAGTAGTTTAGTGGATAAAAAGGGCAAAATGTTAGGGCAGTCTCCCATTTCGGTATGATAAACAGTTAGAAAAAAAGAATATATCTAACATTCTTTCAGAATAATTATACACAAATCCATGTGAACCATGAATTTTTTCATATGAATCCTTTCTAAAATTACCTGGGAAATTCTCATTAACCGAGTTAGTCCTTGTAGATTCACTAATTATTGTGTGACTGTTGATTCGGCTTCCGAGAACTACAACGGAGCCTCCAGAGGCCCTAACGGGACCGAAGAATTTCCAACCAGTCAGAACATGATGGAACTTTCTAGAATATCAACGTGGCATTCTGCTATTGGACAGTAGCATAATATGTCTCTTTGCGAATTGGCTGGATTATAATGTTGATTTAACAAATGCTAATATCTATAAATACCCGTGATTTTCTGCACATTTTGATTCTTACCAAATAAACACTTCTCCAACTTTTCTTCTGTCTTCTGATTTGAGACGGTGAAGTTCAAATGTTCGAGTGTCGTAGGCGTAAACCGTATTCTGCGTTAATCAAGTAGCGAACTTAACAGTACCAAAATTACAAACGTTATTGTATACAATTTTTACTTTATATTGTTTAATATATTAATTTGGATTTATAATTGCACTAATGTAAATTAACAAATTTTGTCAAGGTAAATAGATCGATTCATGCACAAAAGGTTATAATGATTGTAAAGCAATTGTATATTTTCTACCTAATTATAACAATTTTGCCATTAACAAAATTTTACACATTAAGTTGACCGAATTAAACGTATAATTATGTAGACGAATAGGAAAAGAATTGAATTTAGAAAGTTAAAAAAAATATTTTCTTTTAGAATTCCTAGACAATCTTTCATTTTGTATTGTTCGTTTGAATCTTCTCATTGATGATTAGGAAGGCAATTGTTCTGTCACCGCATTTCACAAGCTAGTGGCTATCAGGACTCAGTAGCTAAGTGGCGTTTGAAACGGTCGGTACCGTGTTCGAGTCTCGGAGTGAGCATAAACTCTAGGATGCCCTGGTATGGCCGAGAGTGGGGTGGGTTCGCCCTCCCTCTCGAAATACTCTCACACGGCCACGCGTATATAGCCTCTGCCAGGGAAGTCCTACTCACTGCCTTCTCGTGGCGGAGGTGTTGTTTACGAAAATGAGGGGACGAAAAGCGAATGTCCGGCGCTTTAACCGGATCCCAAATCAATGGTGCACATGGGCTCCAGTATCCTGAGGGAACAAATGGCGTATGAACCAATTTCTTGGTCACCGGCTACCATGGGACTGCATCTCCTCACGATGCTCCACTGCCTTGTGGGTTAGACGTTCAGGTCGAAGGCTCGGGGTGTGGCCCCCTAAGAAAACCACCTGCTTCGGTCTGGGCACCCGGGCAGTACCCCAGCCCACGCACTAAAACATGATGAACTATTTACTTATGGAAAACATTCCTTTCGCTCCGATTTACAATGAAATGACACGCACTATTTTTTTTATTATTATTATTATTATTATTATTATTATTTACTACGTCATTTATTCACTCTCTCTTATTCCCACTTTATGTATCCGTTTCGACTTAGACAGCAGCTCGGCTTTGGTGAAAATTCGGCTCTATCTAAACGTTCCCGAGTCACTGATTGGTTGAAAATTGTATGTTACCACCGAATACGATTGCTAAAGCACTTTTTCTGAAACCACGTGCACCATTCAAACTGGCTGTCTTCAACGTTCGCAGACTTGTGCAGATCGGACAACAGATAGGGCTAGCTGTTTTTGGAAAGTCTTAATATCGACGTTTGTTGTCTATCCGAGACCCGTATTCAAGACTCTGGTGAGGTACTACAAGTTCGGTCTCCATCTGTCGCTTCAAAAAGCTTGTTTTATGTGCGTTTATCCGGGGACCCTGTGGCATCTTCGTCTGGTCTTGCTGGCGTTGGTGTCGCACTAAGCGCTAGAGCTGAGACAGCACTAATCGACTAGATCCCCATAAACAGTCGGTTATGTGCTGTTAGATTAGAAAGTACCATCAAAGTGAGAAGAAATCGGCGTGAGAAACGATGACTTTTTGTCATCTCCGCCTATGGCCCGACAGATTGCAGCCCGGATGCAATCAAGGATGAATTCTACCACCAGTTTACTGTTCTTCTCCAGTAAGTGCGTTCGACAGATATTGTTGTACTAGCTGGAGACTTGAATGCTCAGGTCGGGTGTCTAGGCACAGAGGAGAGTCGTTTAGGTGGCCGATGGGGACTTGTTGGTCGCAGGACAGATAACGGGGAACGTCTACTGCAACTATGCACAGACCACAACCTGTTTCTGGCTCGCCGATGTGCCACCTGGCGTCCTTTTTCTGCATCTCAAGCCTGGACTCAGATTGATCACATCGCGATGAGCTACCACTGGCGTGGTTGTGTACAAGACTGCCGCTCCTTTTGGAGTACCTATCTGGAATCTGATCATGCTCTGGTCTGCGCCAATCTTACCTTACTTTTCAGTGGACAACGAAGTGACCGCCACCAAAGGATTGATGTTAGCAAGCTGGCTGAAACTTCTGTTGCTAGTAAGTATCGAACCGAGCTAGCTTCTTGGCTAGCTATCATTCCACCGAAAAGTATAGATGAGCATTGGTTGCAATCGCATGACGCCATGAAAATGGCGGGTACAGTCTGTTGTGGGTTTGCGAAACGTCCCGCTTACAAGCACTGGGTTTCTTCTGGTTTCTTACAACTGATTGAAGCCCATCGGTCTACTCCGGATGACCGTGAGTTTGACCACAGATAAAGGATGTTACATAATGAAATCGGGCAGAGCTTGCGTAAGGACCGAGAAGCCTAGTGGTCGGAGCGTGCTAATGAGCAGTTCAACTGGCCTGCTGCTCGGGCAACATCGGTCAGACTGTCCTGCCCTTCATGGCCTGTGACGACTGATCCACCAAATGAGGCAGAAGTCCGTAAGGAACTCCAAGTCTTGAAACGTTACAAATCACCAGGCCCAGATGACTTACCTCAAGCTCTTTTTAGAGATGGTGGTGACTTTCTGACTAAGGAACTAACGACGTTGGTTACAAAGGTCTGGGAACTAGAGAGTGTACCAACGTCATGGAATGAGTCGATAGTTGTCCCTATCTTTAAAAAGGGTTCCCGTCGTTCCTGTAACAACTATCGGTTGATAAGTCTATTTCCGATTGCGTCCAAGCAATTGGCTTCCGTCATACTTCGTAGGTTGTTCAAAACCCGAGAAAGATTGACTCGCGAGGAGCAGGCTGGGTTTCGTTCTGGTCGAGCATGTATTGGTCATATCTTCACCCTCCGCCAAATGTTAGAACACCGCCATACTTACCAAAGGCCAACAATCGTAGTGTTTCTTGACATTAGGGCTGCCTTCGATTCGTTGGACAGAACTGTTCTCTGGGATTGTCTATTGAAGAAGGGTGTGCCTGAGAAGTTTATTAACATCCTAAAAGCCCTATACACAAACACCTCAGACAGAGTGAGGGCATACAACCAGCTCTCTCCATTATTCCATTCGAGCAGTGGGGTTAGACAGGGTTGCCCAATCTCACCACTCCTCTTCAACTTTGCCATCGATGACATTCTGGAAACAGCTCTGATGGATGTAAGTAATGGTGGTGTGGATCTGTTGCCTGGAGAAAGACTTCTCGACCTTCAGTATGCGGATGATATTGTCTTACTGTGCGAGAATGTTCAAGCCATACAATCCGCACTTAATCAGTTGGCAATCAGTGTCCGTAGGTATGGTATGTGCTTTGCACCTTCGAAGTGCAAAGTTCTTCTACAAGACTGGCAGGATTCTAATCCTGTACTCACTCTGGATGGTGAGCAGATAGAAGTAGTCGAGAAGTTCTTGTATCTAGGTAGCTGCATAAGTGCTGGTGGTGGCGTGAGTGATGAGATCAATGCACGTATAGTGAAAGCCAGAGCGGCTTATGCCAATCTGGGCCATCTTTGGCGCCTTCGTGATGTTAGTCTGGCTGTAAAAGGTCGGATCTACAACGCGACGGTGAGAGCAGTTTTGCTCTATGCTTTTGAAACCTGGCCTCTCCGAGTTGAGGATGTTAGACGACTCTCTGTGTTTAATCATCGTTGTCTCCGCAGGATTTCTGACATGCAGTAGCACCATGTTAGTAATGCAGAGGTTCGGCATCGTGTGTTCGGGAGCAGAGACGTTAATGCAATTGGTGTCACCATCTTGAAACACCGGCTTCGGTGGCTTAGACATGTTCTACGAATGTCATCCCAGAGAATTCCACGTCGTGCACTATTTGCCGACTCTGGGACTGGTTGGAAAAAGCGGAGAGGTGGTCAGTATATGACATGGTGTCGAGGTATGAAAGAAAGCTGCAGAGGGCTAGCTTCTGTTGGTCCTTCACAACTCCCTGGCTGGGGTCCGAGGGACGGTGTAACACAGTGGTTAGAGACGTTATCAGATATGGCTCAGAATAGAAGCCAATGGCGATCCTGCTGTAACCTTCTTTTACTTTCTTCATAAAAAGTGGTTGTTTTTTCCTTAACTGAAAGATTTCTTCTGATTGTACCTTTCCGTTTCCCCTATTATTGTTCTCTCTCTTTTTTTTTATAATTCCATACGTTCAGTACTTTTTTTCTTCTCCTTCTCTTCAAATTCTCATTGTTTTGGATGGCGCATATATATTTGGTGCCCCCTTGTACCAATATTTATGTGTTCAAATAAATAAATAAAATTGACGAGTCCTAAATAGAACGAAATGCGCGTCCTGGATTTCACTGCTAGCCACCGTCCATCTTTGCTTATGATGCTTGTGACTTAAAGGCAATCTTTCATTTAGCAATAAGGCTAAATATTTGTTTTATTGATCTGGCCATATTATTCTTAACAGTCCGTCATTCTGGAGTCTTAGTTTATACATTGATACAATAATTTGAGATGAGAACTGATTTGTTCAACATTTCTTACGATCAGTTATGACGCGTAAATCTTAACAATAATTAATTTTGAGAAATTGGAGTTTCTCTGCTAATTTGTTCTCTGTGGGCTTTTTAAGAAGTACAAAGTAAAGGAGTGAGTCACTTTCTTTATAACGTTTATAGGGATGTTTATTTGAGGACTCATCATTTGTAAATTCTATGTAGACTATCTATGAATAAATTTCTTTAGATGTTCTTGTACGGTATAGCCTTTCCATCGAGGAACAACATATGTACAGCTACTGAACATGATTACTGTCCGATTGTTTTATGAGGTACACAACTAAATTTATTTTATTACAATAAAGTAAAAAGATCAATTGTTTGAACCCTGAATAACGCACTATCCTTGTTTACAAACATCAACCTAGCAATCATATCTGCTTCAAGACAGCTAGTTAAATTTATTTCTCATTAAGAACAACCTAATATTTTCACAGAACTGTAAATGTACTGTGAGGTATGAAGTAACCGGATTTGCATCTGCTTATTATTCCAGACATTGGTTAATTACCAAAAAATCTTTATTCTTAAGAAAACAGTAATAGCTTATTGATTCCACATATCTTCCAGTATGTAGGAAGCCAATGTACTAGGAGTCTGTGTGACCTAAATCAAAAATCAATAAGAAAAGGCAGACCACTTTATCTATTATTTAGTCAACCAATCATCTCAACACAACTGCTTGTGTGCTTTATAAAATGCATAGCCACACATCAAAATAGCTTTATGTAGGGATATCATGAAAGTGTTAGAGTGTAGTGTAACTATCTAGACAATAAAATTAAGTTCCTTTGCAAAATCACGTAAACCTTATACTGTGCTAGTCTTATCATTAAAACTACAACAAAATGTTCAATTTCACTCTCTTTCAGCGTTTGTGATTGGCCAGTTCAAAACATCCCTAATTTTAAGGTGTTCCAGTAATGTAACAAATTTTTTCATAATCTAAATAACCATACATTTTTCTCTATTCAACATAAAAGATTGAAAATTCAAAAATCTTTCGAGTATTTTATATTCTAATAGAAGGATTCTTTACTTGAACCATTTTTGTTAATGTGTTAATATCCTTGTAATTATTATTATTGCAATCATTAATAATAACATTGATGGCACTTGAACCAGTAGTAATTAGTCTTCGCAGAGCAACATCAGATAAATCCTGGGGATTTGTATTACAAGGTGGTGTTGATCAAGGCTTGCCAGTATTTGTCCATAAAGTAAGTTAGTATATACTTTTGCATTTTGAGGAATGTATATTTTTACTTGATTGTTATTAGGTGACTGAAGGTGATCAGCAAAATGACATAAACTCAGGTTTTGAGCTAATTCACAGTCGTTATCAGAATGTATTTTCACTCTTAAAGAAATTGATGGTTATCACTGAGTTCAAACAGACGTCACCCAATTTCACATTAAAGATTAACAATGATCCATTTGGCTCTTGTGCGATATTTTGCAGATATAAGAGTTTAACATCTTGTCAACTGGGCGTAATAATCGTTCATTTAACTGTATATCACCTTTTATGGTACACACGTTAGATAAAAGGCAATTTAACTGGGCACCGTGTGAAGATTCGAATTTGTTTCATTAGTTAGACCGAACTTAATAACTGAAAGTCAATCATTCTTGTACCGCTTATTGACCAACTTTTAAAGAAAAGTTCCAAAAGTATACATGGTAGCGTTGATTTATAAAAAATCAAATTATCAAATGCTTTTAAGCCAGTACGATAAATGTGCTTAAGTAGTTGACTACAGTTTGTACGAAAAACTAAACTACTGTTTACTAACAAATAATCCCTTGAAGTTTCCTCAATGGATAAGATTTACTTGGTATAATGGTTTTCGTAAAATGAAGTCAAATTATTGTTAACATGACCAACATATCGAGTTGTAAATTCATACTCCACTGTAAGTAATATAACTGTAAGTAAATTGATAATGTAAACATGCAAAGACACAAATCACAAGTTTCGTCTATGGAAACGGTCTTTTATTAGGGAATGAAATCAACTAAGGAATCAATGGAAACTAAAGAGCACTGAACAACTATTTCATCTTGAACACTGTAAATTCACGACCTCACTAGAAATTTAATTCAGAACCTTTGGGTTTAGCAATGAAGCTGTTACCTTTAAACCGATTAGTTAGGATTTAATTACTTATATTTTCAACTACAATCAATTCGTAATGTGAGAGTGACCGTCATTAATTGTTAGCGCCTTATCCCTCCTCGGCACATACTAGAATGAAGCAGCTGTCAAATTCTTCCTAGCTATCTGTAGTTTTCCAGATTATAATAACTTGTGATTTGGACCATATTCTCATTGAACTAATCTCCACAGCCTACTTAACTAAATAATGCTTAATTTTTTGGGTCTGTAAAATGAATGAATCGAATAGATTTATATATTTAATAAAAGAAAAAACGAGACATGTGTATACTGTACAAAGGCTAAGTGATGTACTGTTTCGAAGAAAACCAATATATTATATGAAAAAAACTCCCAGAAAAAATTACATTAGGCAGCTCTTCTTTTAGGTTGATTTAATTTCAATTTATACCACAATATTACTTACTTACGCCTATTACCTCTTGTGGAGGATCATAGACCACCCACCAGCATTCTACATCCAACTCCGTCATGGATAATCTTTTCCAGTTGTTTCCACTTATTATTCATTCTTTTGATATCTGCTTCCGATTCCCAACGCAGTGTGTACTTTAGTCTTTCTCTTCTTCCTCTCTTCAGAATTTCAGGTTCGAGCTTGCCTCGTGATGTGGTTTGGTGATTTCCTTAATGTATGTCCTATCCACTTCCATCGTTTTTTCTTAATTTCTTCATCATCTAGAAGTTGGTTTATTCTCTCCCATAGTAGATACCATCTTTTAATTCGTGAAGAACTTAGTAAACTTTTTAAAAACAAGATTTACATCACAAATGAATGAATACATTGCAGAAATTTCACAAGAGTTTTCTTTCGAAGATACTTCTTTATATTTGTTTAATTTTCTTCCATTTAAGATATTAAAATAAATTATGTGTACTGAATATCACTATCTTAACTTAATACAAATAGAACATGTTTTAAAATAAATGTAGACAAATATTATCATACTGTTTTTTATTCATAGTAGTATTTCCGCGGTTACAATCACAAGTCGATCCAGGCTAGACCACCACTGAAAACATGGAAGTACTGGACCGCCGTTTCGTCGTAGTATGGGACTCTTCAGCGATGCGTACTCACGAACTCGCACGCAGGACTCGAGCCCATGACCTACGGTCTTGCGCCCAAACACTTAACCGGCGAGACCATAATTTATGGAAGAAACAATCAGATTTAGTATAACAGGTCTTGGATTTTGGCGCGAAATTCACTCGCCTATTCGTCCAAATAGCGTCTCGGCCTTTTTGCTGATGTCAGTTCGTGATGAAAACCATAAGTCTAAATCCTGACCGTTACTATCAATTGTAAATCATTGTCTTTATTCTTCAAACTGCTTTATAACTTTCATTTAGCCCTATTAAGTAGGCAGACACTCTCAAAGTCACTCTGGCTTCGCTCAAAGGTCGTCCATAAATTATAGTCTCACCCACTTAACATTTAAGCTTTTAAGCCAGTATACAATGCTGTATAAGTCTAAAACTCAACAATCTCCACAACCACATACATATTTTTTTAATTTCAGCTTAGTAAAATTCACTCCTCTTTGTCGTCTGCTTTTATATAGTCACAAAATAAAATTTTATACTTAGATTTCCGCCAGAATAAATGCACAATAAGACTAGGTGGAATATATTTATTGTAAACATTTTTTAAAAATAGAAATATTTTGCCTGAATAGTATATTATCAATGTGAAACTATTAATATCATATAAGAGTATAATTTTCATAAACTTTATTAAAACTCACCTAAGTTTATCAGAAAACAAAACAAAACATTTTTTTCACGAAAGTGAATTGTCAGAAAGGATAACAGAATTCAATGATGAATGTATGAGATTAGGAAAATTTTCACAAAATTCTTAGTTTGACTGTGTAATATTTAAAGGAATGAAAAATTAATTCAGCGTTGATAGTCGATTTGTTTTATTTAAAAATAGAATGTCTAGACGATAAAATTGATACTACTAATAATAAAATACAAATAATTAAAGGTATGGTGTAATTCAATAGATTTTTATGATGTACTTGAATACTTTAGGCAGATCAGAAGTCTTCAGAATTCAATTTAACATTTAATTTATCATCAATGTTATATAAAATTTTACAAGTAATACTGAAGTAGTAAAGCTGTTACTTAAACAATACAATTTGTACAGTTTATTAGGCTTTATTTAGGCAGAATGAAACTAAACTATGAAGGTAAGTAGTATTGTGATTACCGATTACTATATATATATATATATATATATATATATATATATATATATATATATATATATATATATATATATATATATATATATATATACCCGGAGTTTGTGCTGATGATGTTGTTCAGAAGAACGATGAAAGCTCCACGACCAAACCATTCATCTCGGAGAACAAAACTCCATCAAATATATGTATATACATGCTTTAGTATTAAGCTTTCTAAACTAATGTACTATGCACTGTCTCATATTGTTTCTTATAATTAAGTATATTTTAACAGCTAATTAAATAGACTATTTACTAATGTATAAAGCCTTTAATCAATTTCCGTTCTAATACCAATATGGATAAGTACTTGTTCAAACTTGAAAATCTCGATAAATTTATAATTTATGTAGAAAAAAATTCTATAAAGAGAATAATTAGTGTTTTATTTAATTATGTAAGTAATAGTACATTTACATACTTATGTTCTCATTCATTATTCAAAATAAAGGAATTACTTATTGAACAGTAAGATTGAACAGTTAAGATTTCAGGAATTATTTCATAAAGTATTTTATTCATAAAAAATGAATTATACACATATAATCAGTGATATGTAACCATTAAGTGTATGATATGTAATTTGGTTAATTTTTTTAATCGATAAAAAACTGAATAGTTGTATTTTGGATTAGTTTATAGAATAACTTGTATAGATAGAATTATTATTATCATTATTTACAACTGATTGATCACTGGATGATGATCAATGTCATGTATGTTAGGTACTTCTTAGTGCAGATCGATTCCTATCGACCAAGTTGCAATATGGCCATTAGTCTAGATGACTCAAAATTGAGTGCACTATGTTGAGATAAGATGGTGTTTAAAGGTAGTCAACAGGAAACTCTGAATCTAGCTTTTGTGCTACTTGTCACTCGTCAACAAAGTGTATCTGTATTCTTGAGGGAACTGATGATCCCGTATCACCAAGCTACACAGTCAGAGACGTTACCACTCAGTCCTACAGGAGGTCATTCGCGGTCCTGATAGCTCAGTGGTCCGTCAGGGAGCATTAGTTTCTTCAAGATTACAGGTATACCTTTCTGACGAGTGCCAAGTAGCAGGAAACCTAGGTCCGGAGTTTCCTGTTGACTACCTCTAACCACCATCTTATCTCAAAAATAGTAATCTGTATTTTGCATTAGTTCATAGAATAACTTGTATAAATAGTATTATTATTATTATTATTATTTTAGGCAGTATGTAGTTATGAGCGTAATTCTTATTTACTTCCTCCAAATCACTTATTCAATATTTTCTGTCTAATTATCCAATATAAGATTACTGAGTTACAATTATTAATTTATTACTATATGTCAGTGAGATTGTTCATTTTAAGCAAGTTTCACTTCTTTCCTATCACTTTATTCAGTCATTGATTTGTGTATTAAACGAAATCTTTCAGTAAATTGGTTATATGTAGAATAAGTGAATGATTACCTAATTTTCTATAGTGAGTTAATTGATAACTATGTGAATATTTTCATAGCGCACTAAATTTACAACTATCAGAATTATTGATACGATTCCCCTTCTCTTGTATATTTTATTACCGATTTTTATTTATCAACAAAAGTAGATTTAAAGGCATTAACTACATTTGAATATAACTGAAGTGAATAACAGAACAATTAACCACGTACAAACTATATACAATATAGTATCGTTGAAAAAAATTTACATTTATGTTAGAACTTTATACTTTAGAAATGTTCATAGCAAATACTATCTATGAAGTATTTTAAAATTTTATTTCATACATAATTACTTCTACGAGAATAATCTTAACAACACAAATACTTTAAATTCACTTGGTATTGCTTTGCTTGTATCTTCCCATTGAGTTTTTAAGACTGCAATTGATCAGTCTGTTATTAACATATGTGCATACTGTGCGTATGCCTCGATATTGCCTTAATTCACAAGCTTTTATAAGCAAAGATGGATAGTGGCTAGCAGTGGAATCCAGGATGGATGTACCTACATCTCAGAGTTGATGTTCACTTTGGGACTCGAACCCAGTACCATTCGTTTCAAATGCCATGGCGTTATCCAAATAGGACGAAACGCACGTCCTGGATTCCACTGCTAGCCACTATCCATCTTTACAAATTACTTTAAGTTTTTTATGTTTCACAGTTATGAAGTTTTTTTAGTTTTGATATATAGTATAGGTAAGAATTAGTATATCTGAAAACGTTATGAGCTACATATTTACCAACAGTTAATTTTCCAATGATAGAGTCTTTCCATAAGAAGGGATATAAATATTTTTAGCTAAAATAATGATTAACGTTCGCTCAATTACAAGAAATAAATAATTTCACCGAAATTACGAACCGATCAATCCTAGATCGCCATTGAAAACCTAAAAGTACTGGATGGCTGTTTCATTCTAGCATGGGATTCGTCAGCAGGGCGCATCCGCAATCCCACATCCGAGATTCGAACCCAATATCTTCGGTCTCGTGCGAATGCTTAAACGCTAGATCACTGCGCCGTATCAGGTGTGAGGTAGTTACCCATTAAAGACAATGGAAGATGGTCAAGTGACATCCTGTATCAGTTAAAGTTAGACATCAATATCATTGAATGCCGGCGTATCAGTGGTCTAGAACTCATACATTCGCGCGAGATCGAAGGTGTTTGGTTCGAATCTTGCGGGCGGGATCGTGGACGTGCACTACGGAGGAATCCTATACTAGGATGAAGCGGCAGTGGTGTGCTTCCAGGTTTTAAAAGTGGTCTAACTTGGATCGGCTCATGATTTCAATGAAATTCTAGTCTCCACAACCCCGAACTAAAAATAAATTAGTTATAAATTTACAAACTATGCATTACATATTTTTTTATAATATGCTGTGATATTCTACAAAGTAAGAGGAGGCTGATTATTGAATAATAATCAGCGTGTAATAAGCCGATAAGAAAATTTCTTCTATGGAAAAAACATTGGTCTGTCACTTAAAAACTAACTTAAACTATTCCATTAAACTTATATAAATCGAGTGATGAGTAGAAAAAAATGCTTCCTGTACATTTGAGGTAGTGTTGAACTGTAAAGGTAAATCAAGGATGGTTCTATAAAGAACAGGAATTGGTACCTGACAGTAAAGTATTTGGACTGACTTAAATTCGTCAACTTAACATCAAAATAAGAACAAATCAGGAAAAATTCCAAAAAACAAAAAGCCATGAGAGAATTTACTAAATAACTCTAAAGAAAGCAATACAAAATGCAAATTTGAAAACGAAGTTAAATGTTTAAAGTATTTTGATTTTTCAGAACCGCAAAAATCCAACTGGATAAATTGTAACTACCATGTCCGGTTTAGAGCTAAGCATATCAGTAATTGCACCTGTCTATAGTAGTTGTTTTTTCCTGAGACAAGAACTTATATGCTTCATATTGAATTGATATTGTTTCTATCCATGAATTATACGTTTAAACTACGATTAATAAAGTTTAGTGGCCTAATCACTTGAAGATAATTCAGTCATCTAAATTCAGTGACAAGTAAATAAATTGATTTATTAAATAATAATTCTCCATTGTTGTCGACCATTGACCTGCCATTATGTACTTCTTCACTTTGATTGTATCCCCATTAATTTGATTCTTGGTCCTGGATTTGTTTATAATTTTTCCGATTGGTTGATAGACTGGATCGGTTTCAATGTGTTTGCTGATTACTGATTGACTTGAGTGCCAAGCTTTTAAAAATTATTTGATGCTTTTAGAATTCTCTTTATCCGAGATCTCAACATTGTCCCAGTAGAAACATTTTTTTAGCAATAAACTTGATAGTTAAAATAGTCTTTACAAGTTAGAAAATTTACTCGCATGTGTATGCCCGATATAAAGTTTCACTCATGAACCCTCTACACACTTCAATCCATCCTGGTATTTCCTGTTTTCAAACATACTGGCAACATACTCTAACGTTTGTCAATTTATACAAAGATCTTTTACAATAAAACTAGACATCACTTAATATGTCTTTGAAAATTGACTTGAATGACAAGCTTGTAAAAATTTTGTGGTGTTATATTTTCTATCTTTTGTCCAAGATGCCAACGTTTTTTCAGTTGACTTCATGCCCAAAATCAACTACATTCAATGGTATAAACAGTACTTGTCCAATATTTATGACAAAACTAAATCCAAAGTCATGTGTTGACCTTCTTAGGTTCCAATAATTCTCCTGTTGATGTTAGTTTGTGATGTAAAAAACGATTTTCAAACAATGCAAAACCTTTCTAAATTTATCTCAGTAAAAGTTATTATATTATTATTACATAGTAACTCACTGAAGACAATAGTGGATATGACGCTCAGTTTCGTGGATTTGTTGAAGTTAGACATTAACACCGTCGGATGCCGGTTCACTGATCCAGAGGTTAAGCGTCCACGTGCGAGACTGATAGGCTCTGGGTTGGAATACCGCGGGAAGGGATTGTGGATGTGCACTGCTGAGGAGTCCCACAATAGGACGAAACGGCCGTCCAGTGCTTCCAGGTTTTCCATGGTGGTCTAGCTTCAATTGGCTCATGATCTCAACTATTAGAATGTTATTACATTTCTTTATATTCTTATAAAATATAATTGAAAATATTTTGTTTTAAATGAATTAACAGATAATTCCCATTTAAACATTAAAAACACGATATTCAGCGAAGGGATCTCTTTTCAAAAATTTATTATAAGGCTGTACAATCGTATGTATATATATGAAAATTATTTTTTTGGTAAAGTACTAATTTCGTGAGGAAGTTTGAACACGAATAACCAAGATGACGTAATAGAAAGATTATAATGCTAGATTATGTAATCTAATATTATATACGATTGTACAGCTTGATAATAAATTCATTGAAAAGAGATCCCTTCACTGAACATCGTGTTTTTAATTTTTAAATAAATTACTTCTATTTTAAAAGAAGGTTTCCTCCAATTTTCACAAATTCAGTCTAAACAGAAATTTTCATAAATTCATCTAGTCAATTTAATTGGCAATACTGCTAAATTATTAAAACTACATTAATCATTACATTATTGTATACTGGATCTTTTCAACAATGTTTATTCAAGAGCTATGACCTTTGTATAAAAAGATTATTCTAAAAAAATTATTCAATAACAAACAATTTATGTTTTGGAAATATGTGTTATCTATCCACAGTATTGTAATTGGTTATCATTCAAGAATACAAGTCGAATCTTAATCAAAGTCAGATATCAGAAGGGGTTTTGTGGAGATTTTAGAAATTTCAATAGTTGAAATCATGAGTCAATTGAAGCTAGACCACCATGGAAAACCTGGAAGCACTAGACGGCCGTTTCGTCCTAGTATGGGACTTCTCAGCGGTATGCATGCACGATCCCGACTCTGAGAGATTCGAACCCAGGACCTATCAGTCTCGCGAGCGAGCGCTTAACCACTAGACCACTGAGCCGGCCGGCATCCGATGGTGTTAATGTCTAACTTCAACTAACCCACAAAGTTGCGCCACCGTACACTATTGTCTTCAGTGAGTCGATACCTCACAACAGACTTGGTTAGACTACACCGGCAATGGCTTCTCACTAGAACTCCAGGAGTGTTTTTTGAAGTCAGCCACTAATGAGCAGACGATTATTATCAGAAGGGGTTTTGTGGATATTAGTGGTATAACTTTTCATTCAGCTAGTCTACAATAATATTTAATATTAAATTCAAATTGATATGAAATATAACTGGTAATAAGTGGTATAATAGAAATAGAAAAGGTTTAACACATTTTAAAGTAGAAAGATTAAAACAATGAGAGACATGATTGTTCAACAATGTACGAATTGTCAAAACTATGTTGATATAAAGTGTAAACTTTACTTATAACTACAAGCAGCTTTTTAGCAGTTCTGTTCATTGGAATATTTCTCATCTTAATAAACATTACTTTTTAAACTTCATGTTTTAAGAACTCTAAATAAACACCATTATACAGTTATTCTAAACTTGTGAATGGCGCATGTTTTGGTAAACAAAGTAATAATTTTGGTGCTCATATTTTATAAAGATTTTCCCGAACTTGTCATATCGAAACCTCGCCGGTATATTTCGAATAATATCATTTTGTAGTTTACACCACAGACTGATCCCAGCTCCATGAAGGGCTGGATATTTGTTTTGTCTTAGTATGGGATTCCTCAGTAGTGAGCATTCATGAATTTACAACAAGGGATCAAACTCAGCACTTTCGATCTACCAGCAAGCACTTAGCCTGTAGAAGATTGATCCCACATCCAATGGTTTATATTTTTAATTTCATTCAATTCGTGATATTCCCCGAATATATTTCACCACCAGTGATGAATAATTATATCACACCCGATAGAGTTGAGCCTTACTAGTTAAGACGTCTCAATAGAACCATTGGAATCACAACTCAAAGTTAGTCACTAGCGATACAGAATTTAGTCAAAATTTACATTTTGTGATCTTTGAGAGAAGCTTTCTTAAACAATTACACATAAGATCCCATATATGGAGCAGCTTATCTTCGTCATAAGTCAATTTTTCATTTTCCGATAACGATGAAATGTACTAAAATAATTAGGTTAGTCTCTATTACTTACAAACAGTATCGTAAGTCACATTCATTATATAAAAGGTGTTGCTTTACAGAGTCATTTCTGACACAGGAAGTGAAAATACTTTAGAAAACTACTCAAAGAAAACATCAACAAATTGTGTTTACTGCAAGCGCTTGAATGTTGTTTTGATAATTTGAGAAAATTAGTTTATAAAATATTATTAGGTTTATTTTTTACTAATGTTGTCTCATCATGACCACAGAATATGTATTTATGATCACTGATACAAATATCTTGAATACTATATTACTTTTGTGCTTAGGTTACACGTAATGGGATAGCTCATAAGTCTGGACTTGAACCTGGAGATGTAATATTGAAAATATGTGCAACTCCGATCACTGGGATGGTACATGCCCAAGTGAAAGCTGAAATTTTAAGAGCTGGTAATGATTTGGATTTTATGGTTAAAAAGTAAGTTAACATTATATTTGAATCATATTTTTCAACGTTGTTGAATAAGTGATACTTAAAACGCGATTAAGAAAATTTATGTTGTCCGATATTCAATGCTAATGATGGTTTATTAATTGTGCTTGGTTTTATAGTATTTAATCAACTGAAGTTAGTTAGATTTATTTAACCAGATCCTGAATACATTTTAATTTAATTTTATTTGAACATAAATATTGATACAAGGAGGCATCAAATAGGTATACGCCACAAAAGTCACTTGATTGCGGGGTGTGATACTGCCCAAACCGAAGCAGGTAGTTTGCTTGGCAGCCATACCCCGAGCCTTCGACCTAAAGATCTGATCCACAAGACACTGGAGCAACGTCAGGAGATGCGGTCCCATGGTAGCCGATGACCAACAATTGGTTCCTACTCCATTTGTTCCTTCAGGATTCTGGAGCCCATGTGCACGATTGGTTTGAAACCAGGGTTTTCCAACTCCCCTAGGTGAACCGCCCGTGTCCACCAACCCGGTTAAAGCGCCGGACATTCGCTTTTCGTCCTTTCGATTTCGTAAACAACATCCCCGCTACGAGAAGGCAGTGAGTAGGACTTCCGTGACGGAGGTTGTATACGCGTGGCCATGTGAGAGCGATTACTTTTTTAATGAGCATTATTTTTGGATCATTAAAACAGTTACTGTTATGAAAAAGTCATTTGCTGATTTGCGTTTAAATAACTTAGTAATAAGTCTCATTGCGGAATGAAAATATGATTCCTTTTATTACCAGGTGTTATTATGAGGAGAAATTCAGTCACAAAAACATTCATATAAGCACTGTTCACAAAATTTATCACCGGTACTTTATATCTATTTCAAAGTAGTTTAACTAGCCATCACTTGGTTGCATATCACCTTGTGGAGCCTGACCACCTATAAGTAGTGTATTGGTTGTTGAAATACTCTCAGATAAATCCTTAAATTTAGCGAAACATTTATTGAAAACTTATCAGTTCAAATATAAAAAAGCTTTATAGCGAAAATAAGTTGTATGCTGTGAAAATAACCTCTAGTATTAAAGACATGTACAGTACAAAGCTAGAGTCATTCAGGTAACTCACAGTACTTTCTGAATCTTAAATAACTTCATTGGCTAATAAACATTTAGAAAGCTTTTTCTCAATCTGGTGAACATTATCCACTTATCATTAGTAGAGAAAAAGGGATGTTTTACGCTTCAGACATATCTATTTACTGTCTTTTTTTTGCTTTTTACAACATCAGACAATATGTCTTAAATTCTCTGGTGTATATTTGTGTTTAAGTTGTAGTTTGAATAGTTTATCAGTACAGTTCTTCATCACAGCAATGTACTTGATAGGTTTAAACCTCGATATGAATATAGTTCACTTGATTTTGCATTTATTCTGCTAATTAGCAGCAAAAGTAAAACTTCAACTTATGTCTCAATTTAAATAATTTTAGAATACATTGATAGTCAACTCATCTGTTATCTGAGTAACTTTTCTAATCCGCTTAATCAATATATTTTGATGTTCAATGTTAACTAAATCAAAATCTTACTTATTATTTTGTAAATTAGTATTGTTTTCGTTGATTACTTCACATAATAAGGCAGATTACTATTTATGGCCGGTAGAGAAAGTACCGTTTATTTTAAGAAATTTAATGTCATTCATTTTTCGGAAACTTTTGTTGAGCCTTTGTCAGAAAAATTAATTATGTAAGAAAAGTGTTTATAATACATTAGTTGGTAACTAATTAGTGAGTACTGTCATGTCTGTCTAGTCTTTAGTGCTGATTATATTCTATCGATGAATTTGTATTATGGTTACTAGTCTAAATAATTCAGTATTGTATAAACTATGTTTTGATAATAGATGATTGTGGGTAGACGAAAGGACATTCCAAATTTAGGTTTCATGATAATTAGTACTAATCAATAAGATAATCTCGAGGGAATAAAACATAATACAAATGATATATATGTACTTATGGGAAGATATATTTTCAGACGCCGATTTGTTGGTTGTTTCTTCAATTACACTTTATCAAGAAGTGATTCCATGTAATTCTTAGCTACCTATCAAGTAAATTTACGGTAAAAAGCATCATTCATTTAAAAACCTTCTGTTTAATATCCCAAATTTTGGAAATTTACTCATCTTTAAACTAAAATGTATCCTGTTCAAAGCATAAACAAAACAGAAGAGAAACGATGTAAAAAAGTACTTGATTCTGAACTTAATGTTATCACTAATAAATTTTCTCTTTCTATTTATTTTAGACGTGATTTCAATGTAGTTGCATATAATCAAACAATGCAACAAATTGCTGCTTCTAATCGACCAATTGATGTGGCTTCAAATTCACCTGAACCACGTGCTGAAATAGTTGAAGAACATTTATGGCGACATGGTGGTCCAACATTTAAAAATGTTCAACCAAAATCATATAAAATCCTTGAACAACAATTACCGCAATCAAGTATGGGAGGTAAGTGATAATATTAACTATGCTAAATTATCACTTTATTACTGATTACTCTATTTACACATAAAATACAATGTAGTTAGTCATGTAAAAGTAAGATAAATTTTATTTTATTAAAACGTTTATCGGTCAAGGTATAATCAAACTGATGTAAAACGTTGATTTTACAATTTACTTATTGTTACATCATTAAGAAATATTATTAATTAGTGAATGGGTTTTATTTGTAATTAATTAAAGTTTTAAAATATTGATTCATTAGTTTAATTCATAATTTCAATAGTTGAGATCATGAGTCAATTGAAGCTAGACCACCATGGAAAACCTGGAAGCACTGGACGGCCGTTTCGTCCTATCGTGGGACTCTTCAGCAGTGCACATCCACGATCCCTTCCCGCGGGATTCGAACCCAGGACCTATCGATCTCGCAAGCGAGCGCTTAACCACTAGATCACTGATCCGGTATTCTTCTGTCACTAATTCATAATTGCTGATTATAAACTAGATCTTGGTAATGATTCCGAATCATATTGTATTTAATTAAACGTAATTGTTTTATAAAGTTGGTTGATTTGCATTAATTATTTATATAATTCTACTTTCTTATAAATGCTCATCAAACGTGATAAATCAATAAAGAGAATGTATTCATCATATTTATTATTTTATGAATAAAAATAATCTGTAACATAATGAAAATCTCACTATTATGTATTTAATAAAAGTAATATAATTAATTTCCAAGTGGGAATAGTAATTTGATAGGTAGTGTTACATGATTTTTAATGTACAGCAATCATATATAATGGAGTTGAAACAGCTGCTTAAATCCGTCTCAATGACAACTGAAACATTATGAGAATTACAAGTAATTTATGTTTTAAAATATATTTAAACAGGCAGGAGCGCGATGAATTCAGTTTTCTTTTAAAAAATTTTTATATATGTTAATTAGTTATTGTAATGATTCGATTTAAGCGAGAGTATAGTAATGCTAGAAGCTAAGGAATCTTAAATTTACCTTTACACTATAATTTATTAAACTTCGACAAAAATATTTAAGTTTTAATCAGGATCATGAATTGATTAATCCTAGTCCATTAGTGAAATCATAGAAGCACTGGATAACCGTTTCGTACTAGTATAGGACTTCTCAGTAGTGCATGTCCACAATCCCGCAAATGGGACTAGAACCCAGGACCTTCAAACTTTCGTACGAATGCCTAACCTTTAGAGCATTAACATGGCATCTATTGGTGTTAATTTTTAACTTCAACCACTGTTGAGGAGTTCCATACGATGACAAAGTGACTGTCCAGTTCGTCCAGGTTTTTAGTGATGGTCTGGCATTGATCGGTACATGATATCAATTAAAACTCAACAACCTCCACAACTCTATAGTGGAAGAAATCTGAAATCAAGATAACCTAACTAGTTATTTAATTATAAATGTTAAGTTAAAATCACGAACTATCTGGTACAATGAGTATAACTATGTTTAGTAATATCACAAAGAAGTACGGTCGTTATTCAGTAGATAAATAACCTCTCAAAGTGCTTGTAGTGATTTACTTTTATGAAGAGAACGCGTTTGATGTAGTGAAAACATTTATTATTATAACCAACTGTACCAGTGACTGTTTTACTATACCTTTTTTTTAATTGTACCAAAAACACACTTTTTCCGTTGTTTGTGACCCTGAACTTACTCACGTACGCACGGTAGTCTCGCCTGTAAACTTTGGCACGATCTCGGTATTATTTCGATACCACGAAATCACCAACAAATAATACTAACTGCAATCTACAATTGTTCTACTAATATTTATCCTAAGGAGGGATATAACCTGGTAATTGGCTCGTAATCGATCTGTAGTGGTGATCATAGTCAACGGAGACTCGACACTACCACATGCTTTCAGTCAATGGCATACCATTTGAATTGCTATTTATAAAGAATCGGTACATATGAACGTTCATTAAGAAACAAATTGAAGTTATGATAATTAGACTAACGATAAACCACTTCAGATACTATTCATTTACCAAATAAGTAGCATATCGAATAAATTTGTATTTTCAACTTCATAATGAGTTTGAACTTGTTATTAACCAAGTATATTAAGGTTAATCATAAACGTTCAAGATATAAAATTAAAGGAACAAATGTGATAAGTAAACTGAATGCATAAAATGTAAGTGCAATAAATGTTTGATGAGTTATAAATCATTCGAACATCAAATAAAATTTAAGTTTAATTTATTCGGAATGGCTCATGAAAACATTATTGTCAGTTTATTGACTCCTTAAGCATGAGTATATCTTTCAGACATATCGGATGAATAATGAATTTTTTGTGGCCTTGACACGTATTAAGGTGAAGTAGGCTGTGACGGAACATGTTATGTGCTTACAGGTGACTAGGTTTAAGATAAGTTCCCAAGACTCTTCTGAGAAGCTGTGACTGATGGAGTTCAGCCATGTTGGAATTGTGGTGAATATCATTAAAGGGATTGGATGACGATCTAATAATGTCACAAATAAGCCGAAACTTTTGACTATAATTCAGTGTTCCAAAAGTATATTGAAACTCATAGGTTCAGTATTGTATAATTAACTTGTTACTAACTACTGTGGAGTTCTTGGTTATGACAAAATAATTGTCTAGTCTCCTCTGGCTTAAGAAGCTGGCGTGGGTTCATAATAAAATAAATTAACAATTTTAGTCTAAATAATCTTATTATCAGAAGGGATTGTGTGGAGATTTTAGAAATTTCACTGGTTGAAATCATGTTAAACTAGTGAGTCTGTCATAGTAGTTATAGTTTCACTGTTTAATTTATTAGAGGAAAAAAGTGAAATCAAAAGATTGTTATCTTTATCGATAGGGAATTGATTTTGGTTAATCTCGTAGCAATTTCTAAACATGAATTCGTTAAACAGCTGTTTATAAACAGTTAACTGATTTGAGAGAATCTCATTTACCACACCAAAACACTGTGTACGAAATGTATTATGTACTGATTTAGGGGACAATAATGTTGAAATCAATTATTTCTAGGCTTCTGTAAAGGTTAATATGTCAAAGCTTTGAAACGTTGTATCTTTAGATAATAATGTAAGATTATAGAACTCACTAACATATCATTTTCCGAATAATCTCTTTGGTTATCAATCAATGTGATTGTAAACATAACTCAAACACTAATTGATTCAAATTGACTTAGCTTCATTGAAAGGTAAAGTTTGTCAGTACAGGTGCATAAATCTTTCTCATTGATCATTCGAAGTTCAGGAAAACCAGGATTTCTACAAAGGTATTCGTACTAGACAGTTTCCTCCTTAGATTATAATAAACAACCTTTCATTCAATATATGTGTTTCCGAATAATTTCGTTAATCTGTTACAAAAATTCCCATTTTGGTTATAGCCAACAATTACGATATAACAGGTAATGTTAGTATGGTGGGTTATGTTTTATGTTCAGTAAATTAATTCAATATATTCTAGCATTGGCTACATGAATAAATATAGTAGAGGTTTAATTACTTCTAGGTTTGAAATGAGCTGTATTCTTGAAATGGCTTATTTTTGGTGCTTTAGATATTAATAAATCAATAATCTCACATTACAATAACAATTCAAATAGTTTTTATTTCCGACTGTATCCAAATAAACAACTTAAGAAAAATTGTCTGACTGTATATTTGCATGCTTAACTTATAGTAACTAATAGTTAAACAAATTTTTTGCTTATAAACCAAATAATCAATTTTATGTTATCTAGTTTCCAACAAAATATTGTGATATTAGTGTCCGATACTAATAATGTTTAGTTAACAATTGATCTCAATTAAACAGATAAGTACTCTGTACATAATGCATTTGATGATGAAGTGTTTCTTCTACATTTCCCTAGTTTCAATTCAATGTTAGAATAGAAATTGAGTATGGAAAGATTATCAATGATGTAACATTTCGAAATGCATTTAATTTGAAAAAATATTATAATACTATAAAGTATCAATTAGAAAAATTATACTCCTGGTTAGCGTTTTTTCAGCGAGTTAGTTTTCTCCGAGATGGGGTCGCTAACCTCATGTCCAACCCTCCTCCTTTACCCGGGCTTGGGACTGGCAGTAACGCTAGAAGAGCTACAGTTGGAGTTAATTAGAAAAATCATAACTATACATAATTCTGCTTCCTAATTGATCAATTTAATATAAAGAGGGAAAGAATTATTGACCACAAAGTGTATTTCAGTTTATTTGTAAATTTTTTGCATGATTTTTGATTGCATGTTTGACTATGCTTTATGACAAAGATAAACTCTGAATAATGATAATAATTGTGAACTAGGGGTTCTTTAACTTCAAACAAGTTAGGTCAAATTTGAGCATAATTTTTATACTATTTAAAAATAGATCTGATTATATTAGCTTATATACGATTAATTTTAATGATGCAGACGGTTGAAATGAGTAAATGAATGGATAATAATTTGTAATAGTAATAGATAATATGCTTGAATTAACCGATATTTATGAAATTTGACTATACCATTATGAAAGTACTGGATAGAGAATATTAAGACTATTAAATGATTACGAAGAGGTTTATTGAAATGGGTATTTTGTCTGATTAATTTAAGGCCTTATTCAAACAAGTTACTAAACTTCAATGGTTTATTAAATTTTATCTAAACATTTTAAAACTTATGTATTTTATTTTCAAGGTCCTGCACCGGGTTCTGTATTCGATCGTAGTATGGATCAACGATCACCATATTTACAAGCTACGGAGCAAACTATTCAAAAAGCTTATGGCGAGTCCTAAGTCTACAAATTAACAGCTAAATGCACATTTTCTTCTCTCACTGTTCCAATTAAACATGCAGTGCCATAATCACCTGTCTTTATAATATGTTCATTCATCTGCTTGATGTATTTAGATATTAAACTTTTTATTTATATTAAATTATTGCTAACACTGTTACTGATGGCATTACATTATATAATAAACCATATTACTCACGCCTTTTCCCCCTGTTTCCCTTTCTATCTTTCTGTTCCCCAATGTTTTAAGTATCTAAATAGATTAAATAGTCTCTACTATGAAAGATTAACATCTTTACAAAACAGATAGAGATGCATACCCTTAAAAAGGAAATACAAATAATTAATTTCTCTTCTATTTTATTTTTTATACCTTAATCTTATTTGCTTTTCTCAGTTTCCCTGCCTAAACTATAAAAAGAAAACTAACTAAAGTTTCCTAGCTAAACGCCTGTTTTTAGTAAATGTAATCGTTTTAATCTTGAATGAATTGTATCTGAAATGTATGTTCTTCAGTAAAATGCAATACTTTACCATGTATGATATTAGACAAACAATAAAATTGTAAGAATTAATTATTTTGGGATGGATTCCTTTGAAAAAAAAAGGTAAACTATGCCAGTAAATATAGTTATTATCACTAAATAATAAGTTATATTTTTTCTAACTTTTCACTAGTTAATTTTAGAGACCAATTCTTTTAACTCTATATTATCATTAATAGTAAAAACGAAAGATTATTCATGAGTGAATAAAATCTACATTAATAGAATGTTTGTAAAATTTTTATGGGACAATGGGACAGTTTTACCCAGCGTTTCTTGGTTTTCGATAGTACTTCAGTTGTAAACTGTTTACGCTCTCTACAAATCCTATTTTTAACTAGGCTAGCAGAAATATTGTGAAATAAGGAAACATCTTATTTCTTATCTCTGTCTGATGAAGACTCTGAAATTATGATCAAATTATGCTCAATAAGCTAAACAATCAACAATGTGTTATGTACTTCTATTTAACATGACTTATATATCATAAGTCAGCCTTAAAATTCTAAATTTGACATTGACTGGCTTTCTGTACTTAACGTTTGTGCTTCGAAATAAGTTTTTTTTATCCTGAATCATATATCTGATTCATAATAACTACTTAATTTACCTAGGATTACATCATAATCAGAAGGACATAAGTTCCACATTAAACAACTAAAATTCATAGCAAATTCATTTACTTTAGATATTACTTCATATTTCTTGCTTTATCTTGATTTTTGTTCCGTTTGATCTTTGATAACAACAACAAACTTCTGCTATTGTAGTTTTAGACGCATTACATTAGAATAAATTTGATATACACTCGTGACAGGTCTTCGTAAAATTTTGACATTAAGTTGATGGAACACTTGCTCTGTAATAATGACTTCAATGTATCAAATAATCAATTGCATGGATAAGAACATTGTTCTTTAGTCAGAAATACAAACCTTCAACACTTCACATTGTTATATAATCAGCTAGTTGATAGAATTCGACATTTAAAACACATTTTTATTCTGTCATATTGCTACAAATCATAAGGAAACGGTAGAACGAAATTCGAGTAAAAGTGTTGATATAATGATATAAACATCTTAGCGGAGAATTATCATGAATACAATCTTACTCGTAATGTATGTGATCCCAGACCACCAAACGTGAACAATTAGGACATGAAAAGGCTAACCATGAGATGTTTTGGGAAAATCATATCTCAGGTACAGTAGAACTAGGTCAAATTCGAAACGCAGAGTAAAGTAGAAAGGTCAAAGGAAGTGTTTAAATAAATTCCAAATCCACCAGTGGGCAGAAGAAAATAATTCAAAGAGATACGATTTAGATATTTCATTACTCGCTGTTTCTATTTGTGTTATATTTCGAAAGCCGAACATTTTCAGCTCTTATTGTCGTGTCGGGTTTGGATTTCATATGCCTCTTGGTAGTTCTTATTACCATTCAAACATTACTAGTTATATCCAAGAGTTAACAAAACTAGACTAATGGATGCATTCATTTTTCCTAATTTATTCACGAATTACATCACTTGATTAAAAACATGAATTTGTCCACTTCATCCTTAATCGAATGATCAAGAACATAGATTTATGTATCGACCTTCTTAAGTTTACAAGACATCATTACTTCCATAGTATTCAATATTATTTGCTCTGGAGATTTTGTAAAATTCAGTAAACGGGCAATTTTCAAATGTAACTGAGATCAAGGGACTTACGCCCAGCAATTGGTGAGCATATGTAACCTGGTTTTGCAGATGCAGTTATCATAATTAACTCTTTTCATTGCGACAAAGAGGCCGTCATTTATCAGCTTTGATGGCTTCTTAACATCTTCATTTACGTTTTCAATAAGTTTACCAAGTATGAAGACTCCTCATGTTTAGTAGTAATACTAGTAAAAAGAAGAAGACGAATATTCGTTTTTAATAAAGCTGGTACATCTGTTTTTTAGTCATAATAAGGCCTTGAATCACAGTAACTCATTCATCTGTGTGTTGATTTTCACATTAATTAACCATTTCTTAAAGCCAAATCAACGGTTATAAAAGTACTCACAATTTACTAACAATGAATCGCAACGTCTTTTCCTTATCTTTGAAGAAATGCATGGCAAATCTAAGCTGTGAAACTAAACTCAGGGTGTGAATGAACTGTAAATGTGATTAACTTATAAATATGTCGTAAGACGAGGGTCCATTAAGTGTGGTAAACACTGGTTCCAGTGATTCAATGAAGATCTGCTAGAAAAGTATCACATAAGTTTTGAGTAAATGATCATGATAAGATAGATCCTTGAGAAAAGAGAGTCAAAGGTTGTCGTAATTTTTGTATGAATTATGTTCTGTACAAAAAAACACTTTCAGTGCTACATTTCCTATGAGTTAGAAAAAATATACTAACGTCACAAGGTACAAGCGTTGTTTTAGAAATGGATACTTACTTTAGCTACTAAATGTGTTAGTGACAACTGAAATCTTGTACATTGGTTTTGTTTCTTCAGCTGGTCTGTCATCGATTGTGCTATCAATACCAATGATAATGATAATAACAATGCCATTGAAGTATTTTTCATATCTATTATCAATAGGTTATCGGGACTAGTAATATAAATACAAAGGACATTATACTGAATGAATATCAAACTGGCATAAAGCAAATATTACACTGAGTGATTAACACATCGAATAAAAAATGACGGTAAAACGAAATAGAAATCACTATGTGTAAAAACATGATCTTGTCGTGCTATTGGTTCTAGCCATACAATCCTCAAAGCTAAACATAAGATAACTGAGAAACGTCACGTTTAACATTTACCACACAAAGAAGGTCAGTAATAGTGAACGCAGGAACAATTAGTCGAAACAACATGATTCAGTCATGAAAGCATGGTCATTTTATGTAACCTCTCGCTTTTTGTGTTGAATATATTACTCTCCTCCCAGCCCAAATTTCTAGAAGTCGTACTGCTTATTGTCATGGTAGGACAAGTCAGTATAGACAATGATGTGACTCCCATGTGAAATCTTGTAGACTAGGTGGCCACATCATGAAAAATCTACAGTTTTAGTATTAAATCTATTATTGTAGCAGAAACGATGAATGTACTAACATCGAACTAGATCATAATTCTGCAGTCACTCGATTCTTATCCAGTTCTAATAGGTTTTCCGTTGTTAGATGTCGTGATTTGAAAACATGATAAGACTAAGAAACCGTTGAAATTCCTGAAAGGAATTCTGACTCTACTCTCTGATGTGTAGGGCTACTTGAGTCATAGAAGTTCAAGTCAAAAATATCTGGAGTAATTTGCATTGGTTCCACGTACAACATCAGTAATGCAAGATAACATAGCTACTTTATAAACATAGGCATAAATACTCATTGTCCCAGCTTGTTGTAACAGGCAACTGTGGACAAGGACGTTGTATTATGTTTTTATGAGTGAGAAACGAGGGGACCGTTGATGTCATAAGGAAAAAAATATATTCGCCACAACTATGGGAGATACATCACGTACCGACAGAGTCGTGATGGGTTGTGCTCCAGTAGAGATAATGGCTGTCAGCCTAACATACGGATATATCAACATAATACTTGGATCTTTCCATATTTGCCGGGAATTTCTTAAGATAAGCGTAACTTGATATGCCGCTAAACAGTTGTTAGCAGCCACGAGACCCCTTGGTAAAACCTTATTTGTGTCTATTGGTCCTAACTGAACACGTTACACAATAAGCTGTAAATCATTCTCACTGTACTGATTTACCTATTATTTACACGTAATATCAGGTATGTCAAACATTATCTTACAAAGTACTTGTTTACCATTAAGAAATGTGTGAACCTACACGCAAAGCTCATGCTTTACCTTGGATAATTCCATCAACAAAGGAGTTAAGTCACAGCATCCTCAGCTAGAGAGATACCTGAACAAAAACCTGTTGTGGGTATCGTTGAAGGAGGTTTGCTGCTAACAAAGTCTAACATATTGAGTATGAAACGCGAAACTATATGTTCCTTGCTTATGAAGTTGAATTAATCTCCTGGAAATTAACTCACATGACATTAAAAGCGTGCCGCTGCACATATCGGCAAATGTTGCTTGGTTTTTTGAGATGTCGGACTTTTATAAGTAGGTGATGCATGTATTGAAAGTTTAATATTACCAGAAGTTAATTTATTAAGACTCTGTAAACGATGGGATTTTCCATCAACTTCGAATCTACTAGCAACCAAACTAAGTGATTTCCCTATACCATTAAGTTTTTCATACTATGCAGTCTATGAGGACACAGCAGGAGAATACTGCAAAGCTTTTGGAATAACTTTTTGACCAAAGCAACATGCAAGGTATAACACTATATAAGGTCCCTCATAGAAAACCAAGAATTCCGTTTTCCTGTAATTTATCCTAGTCATAATACCGTGCACCCACAAACTCCATAATAGCATACTCGTACAGGCAGTTGCAGTTACCAATGAAATGTAACTTTACTCCAGTTATCCAGATACTCAGGCAACTATCAGGGAAGCTGAATTACATGGCCGTACTCAGTATTAAAGTATGACTGAATGTACATCTTGCAATAAGTAGTTAGATGAAATATTCAGCAATCACCAAATATTTATTTTCTTGATAATTATAGTAATACGAGAAGGTAGATCGGTATTGCTAACGGGCATAAGTCCTTATGACGAACATATCTGTTTATCGAGTTGCTATGTGTCACGTTAACGGTGTATACTGCAGATACCCAGCGAAATCAGTCACAAACATTCTACTGAAAGTAAACATTATTTCAACAAGTTATTGCCTTGAGGACTTACATGTAGTATATCTGCACCATAATACTTAACATTCATCCATTTTCCACGTAGATTATTAATGTCTACGATAACCCAGTCACGGTTTATTGACTTTGTAAGTAGATAGGGAAATACATGACCTCATCCAAAGGGAAAACTAAAAGTCTTAGGAATAGTAGTGCATTCTCTGTAATCCCCAAAATAGATGTCAGAGCACTTATTGATGAATAATGGTTTGCTTTGTTCTAATTAACTTCTGTTGAGCGAAGGGAATAAATACTGTCACATAAATATGTTGAGCTTTCAAAAAAACACAACCTATCACATGGTCTCACAGAATTTCTTTAAGCTGAATGGGAACTCACCTGCCGTATAATAAAACAATATGTATGGAAGTGAACATTTGAACGCTGATATTAAAGGACTTACAAGATTTAGTACAGACATATGAAATTCACATAATTGTATACTCATTTTGATTAACGATATTTTAGTGAGCTGTAACTGTCAAATCCATGACTACAGTCCTATTGCTTATATTGTACTCAGACTAATTTGAATTTTTTATGTATGAATCCCTCCAATATCCCTTTATTGATTGTCTGTTTACACACCTGCCTGTTAATTACATTCTGTTATCATATCGATGCCGAGTACTTAGGACACGCTGACTAATTGTTATTCCACAGAGCTTGAAGTCATTTCAATACAATTCACATTATACCGGTAAAATGCTGCCCTGGATTTATTTCACTAGAACATAGTTGGTGATTATTTTAATCCCACCGTTATCTTTATTCTAATACAATTGCCGGTGATTCAAAGTGCTAGTGGCAATATAAATCCAATCAAATCACAAAGATGTCTAATTTTAGTGTCATTCTAATACTACTAATGTCTCAGTCCAGTTGTGTCCACTGAGTCAAATAATATTTTGATTGTTTATTGCCTCTACACATACTAGTTAATTCACGTACTTTCATATACACCCAAAAACACTGGTATTATAGTTCTTACTTAATTCATTTCTTCTAGATCATTCAGTATAACGATAATGAATATAACAGAAATTTCTCATAAAAAACGTGCTGTTCTTTAAAACAGTTGTTAACACTTCTGAAATCGAAGACAAGAAGGTACAAACGAGTCAAAACATTTATACATTGAAAAGTCACTTGATGATCTTTAACTACACTAAGGAATAAGCGAAACCATACCCGACAACTACTACATCAATCTTTTGGTTTACCACTGATGATGCCACAAGTATTTGAAGTTTGTCAACACTTTAACCAGCAACAAATTCTGTGAATAAATCGTGCCCACTCAGTGAAATAAAAAGTCAAAGTGAGGAGCTTCAAAGTTATATTTGATGGGTTAGCAATATATCGAAAAGTGACTGATCTAAACTAGCTAACGGTTGCAGGAGAAGTTGAGCACGGCGAACCCACTTGTGATTTGGTGTAAATGCGTGACCGAGCGCCTTCAGCCAGGTGAGCCCATTAAAAATAATGCGGTCAGCATCATTTGTCGAAGACTTACAGAGCTGTTGATTTTGGAGATTTGTTTACCGCTACATAACTATTCATAGCTGAAAAGAAGTACACATCGTTAACGTGAGAATACGTTCAATGGGTGTGATATGGATACACTAAAATTGATAATATGCCGTTTGCCTTGCTTTTAAATAACAAATACACTTTAGCCTTCCTCAACAAAGTAATATTGCACCCTAAAAGCTAGGTTTTTTGAAGTATCAGCCTACTATTATTATCTGCAGTCAAAAGTCTGCTAGGCTCTTGCAAATGAACTCTATCATTAATGTTGCTGCTTCGTCACAACACTTGACTTACTTTGATGCATCACAGCATCTGTCGATTCACTCCTGTCTCAAATAACAACAGTAGTCCTCATGAAATAATGCAAATAGACACACAGAAGTCTCTAGCACGCGGAATGTTATATGTTTTTCTCTTGAAAAAAAGGTAAAGTTCTACATATCGAGACTCATTTTATGTTGCATTCATAGACCTACTTTGTATTTCTCCATGGGCTGTCAGTTTTTTGTATGAATGAAAATTGCATGCTTTGTGAATCTATCGTCACCATTGAATACATCGAATTATTTAAACTATACAACAAAACCAGTTTGCGTAGACTTACTTGTTCAAGAAAAGTGAGATATCTAGTGTTCTCAGTCATTTTTTATTCATTTGTTTTGTTATTTCTGCCTTCTGGTGTGTAATATTTAATTATCACTTTATTTCGCATCTCTCGTGTATAATCCGCTGTGGTTCACTTCAGATTATTGTGTAAAATATATAAGCTAGTTGGTTGTTGGTCTTGAAATTGAATCGCCGGTGAAAATCATGGTCTTATATACAGCACCAACGGCAATATATATTGTTGGCAAAGCGACCTGATCTATGTCCACGACTGTTGGATTTTTTTATCCGTCCATATGGCCAGACTATAGTGGAAGTATATCACACATTTTTGCCACTCATCTTGGCGTCCATACAGATGCGCACACATGTAGAAGGATTTTCGTCACTTTTCTTAGCATTTAAAACTATTATGGATGTATGTATTGTCGAATAATTTGGTCTAATATTCATGCACCATAAAATTATCTAAAAAATATATAGGTAACTTTTTTTAAACATCTTGAGAAATGCAAACTTATCTACAAATGGCTGTGGGGGAAATTTTCAAGCCTTCTATTAGCTAAGCCATCATACCGTAACTTGGCTTTGGACATGTGATTTAGCGCAGCCAAGCATGTGACACTTAGATCTTGTTAACAGATCAAATTTGAAGGGTGGTTTGTAAAGCACATTAAAACGATTCTTTAAAATGGCTTGTAGATTACCAACGAAGGTGGTTTTTTTAGATGGTTACAGTCTTCCTCAGTTGGAAGGGGAATGGTGTGACCTCATGTCTTATGTCAAAGGCACATCTGACTTCTGGCACCTAAAAATTACTCTTCCTTAAAATTCAAGGGCTGTTGCTGTTTTCATGACCATATAGGATAAATCTGATGTTATCGAGGAAGTATTGCAGTAAAAATACGTCGGATCAGCACAGCGCGGTCATTGCTGGATGGGTTAGTCCATGGCATGCAACTGGTTAATCTATATTAGTTGTCCTTCACATTGATGAGGCCTGATCATTGGTCCAACATTTAGTGACTTGCCTGGGGGTCAATTCGGCTAGCGCTTAGTATCTATCAACTGATTCGATAGAAAACTATACCATACGACACACTGTGTCTATGTGTCATGTTACATACCATCACGTCCAAGTTACAGTTCGTCATTATAGCTTATGTCACTGTGATGAAAACTATGGTTCCAATTCCTAATCTTAACTTACAACTCCAAGACATACTTTCTCCCTAATTTGTAAACCTATCTAGGCCACAGTGAGTGGCTGGATTGCTGAAAAACATTTCAGCGTTGCTCGAAGGTCATTCATAAATTAAGGTTTCAACAATGAATTCATTCGTTGTATGAGCGGAGAAATGCTGGATATTGTACAAGTACTGAATGTTGAGCAGTGAAAACTTTACAAATTCATGGATGTTTCACTTATCCTAATTGTCTCATGCGGAGGTGTCTTCAGTTCATACCCCTATGATCTGTTCTTACTATTACGTGCTATTATTTTTAGCAGAATTCTATTTATTTTAGCCAAGCAACAAGGAAGCTGATTTATTTGATTATCTTAACAGGATAAGGCAAGTTAAGTATCAAACACGAACTAGTTTTGGTAGGTTTCTTAAACTTTAGTGATGCAGTTTCGTGGAATTCATTGATGGATCTGAAAGATGGGCCAACCAATGTACTAGCATAAATTTAATTATCAACCTAAAACTCACCCGGCCTGTTTAATGTGGTTTTAGATCAAATATGCTTTGCTATATGAAGTAATACTGAACCCGATAGATTTTTGTAGTTTTGTTTGTGAAAAATAACTGTGTTCCTTCAACTTTCAGTTTGCCACAGAAAGGAAGAAGTATCGAGAATTAAATAGCCCAGCGCTGAGCTGTAAGATGTTCAAAACTTTAAACATTCTTAACTATTAGGGGATTAAATATATACAACACAGCAGTCAGTTATATCAAACATAATTAATTAAACTAATGGTCTCCCAATACAGCAGTCGCCGAAATTCGAAATCTTAAGTAAAATGAAGGCAAATCAGTGATTTAGAACCTCAGAGATATTCCAGAAACGACAGCAGTTCGGGTGTTATAAACTTCATTATGATAATTCGGCAAATGAATAAAAAGAGAAACAAAATGTGTGGATATAAACACCAACAGATGAATTGAAACACTCTTGTTACCAGAATACACGGAACGCAATTCATCTTAAATAGGTACAAGGGATATAATTTGCAGACTGCATTTCCGTCACAAATAAGTGGTGATATGAAGCTATATCGGCTCTTTTCGTATTTCTCGCGTCGTCCATGGACCTTCCGAACATTTCATTGGTGCTGATAGGATCTATCTGGTTTCCTGAAGTGTGGCCCGGTGAAGTGAATATAACTTTGTGCATACGTTTGTTGATTTGTGATGTCATCCACTACCATGTCGTTGAAAGACTATAGATCTGCAGGTCTATGTTCATTTTTGTTCTTTTCTTCAAGTTGATGTTTCCCCCAGGACGTCCGCATACCTGATGTTTTCCTCCTTGAGTTTCGTATGGTTTGTGGGATTGTAACCTACTTCGTTATTAGTACTGCTCTCATAATAGACCCAATCCTAAAATTGTAAATATGCCATGATGCAACTTAAACTATGAGATCTTACGTGGAAGTCACATTATTGTCCATTTTGACCCGTCGCATCGTGAAAATCAGTAACATAATATCTGGAGTTTATAAAGGACACATTTTGATTAAAGATAGAATAAAACACCTAATTTGATTTAAAACAAGTTATACAGAATGACCACGTCTGAAAGGTTGAATAATTCCATCCCCATAGTTAGCCTTCCCTTCGTTTCAGTTGTTGAACATAAATCTTTCCAGCAGTTATATACTTAGCTTCGAAGCTCGTGCGGTTACTACAAGTCCTCTCATCAGGATGGTCAGATACTTTCGTGGGCATTTCGCTATGATCGATTGCAGATGCCAGTTGAAATGATTTTTATCGTCGTCGTTGATATCATTGATGGGTGTATAACAGCGGCTAACATCCATTTTTATCCCCTCTTCTTTTTTGTTTTGCACAATGACTTGACGCTCCTGGGTCCATGAGATTCCCGTCCCATAAATGCTTTGCATGCTTCTTTGGAAAGCGTCCGAGCAACTCCCTGAGTGCATGGAGCATTTTCTTCGTGACCCGAGTGCAGCAGCATCTTTTCCGTAACTAACCTTTGTTGTCCACCTTGGGTCTAATGGGTTTCGCTGACTCTGAGAACCGCTAAGTTGTATCTCATCATTTTCATTGCTATTCGATTGGTCCTCCCGGTCTCCTACGTTACCCGGACGTTCTATGTACCTATGAAAATTCTTGACCCGGTTGTTAGAAGTGGCAACGGCCTCGTGACTTCCGAAAAATCTGTGATTTCATCACGTGGCGTCATAGCTTTAAATAAAGAACCGACAACTGCGAGGTCAGAGTTCAGACAGCCTAAATTATTTTTTCTGGTTGGCGTTTTTTAGCAAGGTTATTTTCCACAGGATATGATTGGTGACCACATACTCAGTCCTTTTCCTCTGTCTAGGCCTGTTACATTCAGTAATGCTGAAGTCACTACAGAAAACGTTCATAAATTATTCAGTAATGCGAATATTGTTCAGACTTTAAAGGCTTACTGTGATATCGTTTCCAGACTGTTAGCTGTTCGGCTTCTTGAGATAGACTATCAACAAATACTGCACTAATGACAACGATAACTGTAAAAACGTTTCGAATATCAGAAAATTAGAGATTATTGGTACCAAAAACACAGTGCACTATCCCGAAAACAAATATGGTGGACGTTAAAGATATTTGGAGGCCATGTATTTAGTCGTAGGCAGTTGTCAATGTATGTTGGACTAGCCGAAAGAAGAAAAAATTTTACGTGAGCTGCCTCGAAAAATTTCACTGATGCCAAATTAGGCCCTCTTAGCAAGTGGAGTCCTTTAAAACTAGAAAGGTTAGCATTAATGTCTACACCCCATAGAGATGTTTGTTTCATGTAAACCCTCCGCTACAATACAAACAATGAAGGTGGTAAGAGCTGTCTAACTAATAGTCAGCACGTATCTGTCGATTTTTAGCAAGTGCCCTCTTTTTTGCCACAATGGGATAACGTAAAGGCACAATCGAATGATTAGAAAATGTCCTCACTTTAGTGGAGGGATGTGCATACATTGTCATATATATTGCAATGTGAAATCTCTAAATGTTCGCATAGAGTATTTTAATTGCTCAGTCAAAATCAAATTCAAATAATCCGATCAGAAACGGGGTCAACAAATTTAATTTATTCGCGTTACTACAACTTAGATAACTTCTGTTAGAAATAGAAACGAATGAAACATCCACAGTGTACGTTTTCGGAAGACAGAACGATTTCATGATTTTGTGTGACTTATGGGCACACTTCTTAAAGTCGGTCATACATCCGTAGTAAATTTGTTTATATACTCAACAATCGACTGGCCTTAATACAAATCAAATGGTTTGCGCGCGCGCGTTGCTTGATCCCGTTGGAGTTACATCTATGGCTTCAGACAAAAATGTAGAGCAAGGGGATCAAATCATTGTTTCGGAATTTTGCCATCTATTGGAGAAGTCGAAACAACTATTTAACGGATTGCGGTACGATTATCAATGTTTTGGAATACTGTTGGCTTCAATTATTATAGTCACTTTTGTTTAGTGTGACGTGTTTGTCGGATTAAAGATAGTTCAAAGATTGGATAAAGTTATAGCTGTTTCACCAGAGTATGCATGGTCAGAGTTCATAGGCGATATCGGAAATCCAATTAAGATTGATCAAGATAGCGCTAAAGGATTACGAAACACTACTGAAAAATTAGTCAACTTACATTTAACATACTTTGGAAATATGCTATTTGGATTGTGTAAATATTGGTTGGTAGTCAGCTTTGTCAAATAGTTTGTAAAAAGTTTCATCGTCGATCGGTTTTGAACGGCCGAAGTCTATAGAAAGACTCCAATCGTCCTGTCTATAATTTTTTTAATCCGTCACATGCTTAAGGCATTTTGGCAAGACCATTATCTATGGACGGCCTTTAAACAACCCTTATACGACCTTGAAACTGCCTGCTTACTTAACAGCTTTGTAAATTATTTGGAATTAGGATTAGACTTCACGGTTTGGTGTTAGGGTTGGGAGTTAGGTTGAGGCTACAAATTATAGACCAATAAATCAAATATAAGATACCTGGTTCTGGATTTTTGCGCGACATTTATCCATCTTTATTTGGCTAAATAACGTTTTGGCATTTTAACTGATGTCAGTTCGTGATGAAAACCCTAATTCTAGTGACTAAATCACAATTCTGATTCCCCACTTATTTATTTATTTGAACACACATATTGGTACGAGGCACTAGATACATACGCGCCACCCAAATTTCATTTGATTTGTGCGAGGGCTGTGATACTGCCGGGGTGCCCAAACCATAACAGGTGGTTTGCTCAGGGGCCACACCCGGAGCCTTCGACCTAAATGTCTAATCCACAAGGCAGTGGAGCATCGTAAGGAGATGCAGTCACATGGTAGCCCGTGACCAACGATTTGTTCAGGATTCTGGAAACCATGTGCACGATTAGTTTTAAATCAGGGTTTTCCAACTCCCCTAGGTGGACCGCTCGTGTCCACCGACCCGGTTAAGGCACCGGACACAAGCTTTTCGTAAACAACACTGCTACAAGAACGCAGTGACTAGGACTTCTCTGACAGAGGCTATATGCGTGTGGCCATCTGAGAGTATTTCGAGAGGGTGAGCGGACTCCCCACTCTCGGCCGTACCAGGGCATTTGAGAGCCTAATTCTTCACATTGCTTTATAATCTTCATATTTATCTTGGTTAGCAGGCGGACATTCCCAAGGTCAGTTTTGCGTCGCCCAAAAGTCGTCCATAAATTATAGTCTTACCGGAGTTAGATTTGGTGTTAACATCACGAACTGACATCAGCTGTAATGACGAAATGCTATTTAGCCAAGTGAATGAATGGATTTCGCGTATATATTGTAGTTTAGCCGTGTTTTCTTAAAGATTGTTAAATCTTTAATCAATCTCAGAACTTTTTGTCACTGAAGCTAGTTAGTGATTTTTAGTGGTTTCCGAATTTAAATGTCAGGTTGTTGCAGTTTTTGGACTACTTTTCCGCGTAAAATTTACCACAGAATATGTATGTTTAAACCCATGTGACTCAACTCAGTTGTATACTTAACATACTAGACGTACCTAGTGGTACGATGTTTATTTTGGTTCTCTTGCGTAATTTGTCCACGCTAGTATGCTTACTTGTTTAATACTAAGTGAACATTGCTAATTCATACACATTTCCTACAAGCTCTATGTATGAGCACACAGTCAAGCCAAATGGTGGTTCATATGGTCATAATGTTTTTTTCTAGTCATGTGAATAAATTTAAATTCTAGTCCAGTATTGCAGTGTATTTGTGATGCACAAGGCGATAATGATCTATAGGAAAACTTATAATATATCGTTACTAATTAAACATCTGTATTAGTTTGGTGATATTCACGAAAACAATCTTCTTGAAAAGCATTGTTAACTTCTTAAACTGGGATTGTGGGAATGTCCGCATATACTGATAAGAATGCGTTGGCTAGCAAAGTGGTCTATCTACTCAACTACTCCCATTTAGACTGCGTATGGACGAATCAGTTTCTAAGCAGATTCTTTACATTTGTAGAGCAGAAAGAGAATTATACTTCATCCTCATAATGGTAAGCCTGTCTTACTAACATCACCCAATAAGTTTATATCTACGTGTTTTGAGTCTATAACGATTCCTCTAGGTAGTGTGTACTTTAAAAGCCAGGTGCAAAGTTACCTCTAGGATAATCTACGAGATGATACGACAAAAGCAGTAAGTGTACAACCATAATAGGCATCACTTTATACATTCAATATATCATTTAGCCGTAAGCTGAGATTCGACCAAAGATTTTCGAAAAATCGATCTTCAGTAGGTTAGTAGATTTGTTCTGTCTTTCCGTAATTAAAGTAGATGATTAGAGTTCAAAGTTGTGGGTCACTAATTGATAGCTGAGTACTTTAACAAGTGTCTCATCGGTGGATGAGGCCAAATACTCACCTTCAGGTCAGATAGCACATCTGTGGGTTGTATTCCGTGAATGTCTGTGCCAAAATAGAACTCCATGTGTTTAGTTGATATACTCATGACTAAACCTGTTCCAACTTCCCCCGACTTGTCGCTTCGTTTCTGTGGTCAGACATTAATTGAAACAGATAATCAAAACCATGTTTAGCTGAAATGATCGCTTTGAGATTATCAGAGGATGATATTTGTTTTTCCTTGTTAACTGAATGGATTAGTGACGAAAAGTAGTCATTGAATTGAGAACTTTTGTATACAAACAGACAAATATAATTCCTCAAACTAAAGGTATGTGATGACCACTAGGTGCTAGTAGGGTGTTTTCAACAATGCACAACGTGAAACATGACAAATTCGTCCACACCACTTCGGTGCAAGGCACCGCCAAAGTAGCATAAATGGTAACTATTAATGACAGTAGAAAGAATTCGGCATAGAAGATCGGATTTGGCACAATATGGGTTCGTGGGTTAAAAATGTTTCTAAGGCTAATTTTAAAAAACCACCTATCAAATAAATCGCAAAGGGTATTTGCCCCAATGCCAACGATTCTGAGCCACGACACCTGCCGTTTACGATAATCACGTGGTTCTAGACCAAGTAGTTTGCACTTACATATTCAGCTCTGTCCAACAGTCATGGACTGGTCACCCTTTGGTTTAGCTTCCTCTAGCTTTTTCCAATCTGCTTTGTATAAAAGCACCCCAGGTAATTTAAGGGCAAACTACCTTCTCTTCACTGTTTCATTTCAGCTGTAGGGTTAGGCAGGATCACAGTTTTACCATTCCTTTCCAACTTTGCCACTGATGTCAATTCAGAAAAAGTTCAGGTGGAAGTAGGTAATGGTGGTGTAGATCTGTTGTCTAGAGAAAGATTTTTCAAACGTTAGTATACGTGTGATATTGTTCCATAGTACGGTAATACTCAAACCATGCAAATTGCACTTAATCAGTTAGCAATGAACGTTCGTAGCCATTGCATTCACTTTTACAAGAATGACGCGAACCTTTGGCTGTATTCACTTTTCCTAGTAAGGCCTTAGAAGTGGTCGAAAATTCTATGTGTCTGAGTCCCTGTATATTTGCTGCTGGTGGTGTAACTGACGACATTAATATGTGCATGGTAAAAATCAGGGCGGCTATATCCAATCTGGTCCATTTTTAATCGCGTTGTATTTTGACCTGCCTTTGAAAGGTCGAGTTTACAACGCGTCAGTGAGAACAGTTTTTTCTTATGCTTGTGAAACGTGGCTGTTAGGCGGCATTATTTCCGATTATCGTGGCCTCTGAAAGATTGGTATTTTATGGAAACACCATCTCAGTAATGCTGAACTCAAACAATTTGTATTTGAGTACAGTGACTAAAGTCTAATCTGTGTCACCATCCTGAACTACTGGCTTGAATATGTTTTATGAATATCTTCACTTAGTTTGACATCGTACTTTACTTGATAATCCCAGCAGATTATTTCTTACATACGATATCTTCAGTCTCAGTTTACCACAATTACTAAAAAATGTTTAGTGTGTTCGTTCATATACTCTATTCAAAGCTAATTGTCTTATCTGGCCATATTATGAAATGTTAATTATTTAAATGAAATTCTCACTTTTCGTCTTCACACCAAGGAATCCAAATGGAAGTCATGACCTATCTGTTTTAGTGTAGTCGACTTAAATATTCCTAAAAAGTCCAGTTTTCTTGTAAAGATCTTACAGTAGATACAGGCTATTCTTTTTAATAAGGCTGCAAGTTTAAAGTAACATGTTCGATCTCAATCTCTAATACATTTAACGTATATTTGAATTACTTTCGTTTCCCCCTTCAGAGCGTAGTAACAGTCTCCATTTTTGTCTCAGCAAATGTCCTCTTTGTAATACTTTATATAATGTTCTCACTAGTTTTAGTTATTTTCCAACATTATTGTAATTCATTCACATGGTGTCCATTTTAATTCAGGAGTATGACACGTACTACTTTTCATGGGATTGTAATAGTTCCTAGTACGGGTTGACATCTTGTTTGGCGCATATATATTTCTCATTTTCCCTTTAGTCCCCAGTTAGTTGAAAAACGTAAGATATTACTCACCATTCAATTTTTCATGTATCCAATCAATGTGAACGATAAAAGGTGTTTTAACTATTGCTTTTCAAATAGAAACTCATTCTTATAGATGTACTCACTGTAAATCCCAATGAGTCTGAAATATTGTAGCATAAGACCTTTTATTTATTTTTGTTATGTTAGGTTCATGATATGTACATATGAGGAAATAATGTAAATACGATCGAACTGCATATAATCAACGATTTTTAAAACCTTTCATATTTTTAACCTAAATTTTGTATAGTGACCTGCCTCAACATGGTCATAGACAGTGGAAAGTTTATTTTGGCCGTACGTTCGATGTGTACACAAAGTTATGGAAGTTTCAACAACAACATAGACAAAAATTAGACGAACTGTATGGACTCAAACGATGGCAAATCGGTGAGGTTGCATCAAAAATTGGCCAGTTATACCACCATTATTAGTAAGTTCTTACCGCTTACTGAACTTCTAATTTTTACTAGTTTACGCACTAGTGACCTACACTATCTAAATGAATCGTTTGCTTTCTTCTCAGCAATTCGAACTCGGGATTATTACTCCAAAGCCAATAAAGAAGAGAAGCCTGACCTGATGATTAAGAAACTGCGTTATTACGCTCGTTTTATACTAGTATGTCTTCTTCTAGGGAAAATGAAATTGGCAAATGAATTAATAAGAGTATGTTATTTATTTAATTTAACTGTCAAATTTAGGAATTTTCCAAGCAAATTGATGAGTATATCGATATTTATGACGCTGATGATCATTTGGGATGGGTTACGGTAATACAAGAAATGAAAGATTTCGTGGACGGTAACTCAATCTGCGAAATTGTTGACTGTGATACACCACAAATTTACACATCAAAGCGACTAAATGCTCTGAATACTCCACAAATAGACAGACATGAATTGGGTCATCTACAGCTATCCGAAGTACTGATCATTGGGAATTGCTACGATCAAATCCGATTTAGTGAGTTATCATTAGATATGTACCGTATGCTGCAAACATTCGAACGTGATCCTAGAGGTCAGGTTTTGAACAGTCGCAATTCTAGACTTAATGTAGTGGATGGTTTGGAAAATGGCATTTCTTCAAGTTATCCTCTTGATTTGCCCGAAGTGACAAATCCTCATAAGTATTTATTATACAAGCCTACATTTTCACAGTTCAACTCATATGTTGCTACGGCATTCAAAGACCTTCCTGCTTCTGGTGCACTATTATTATACATATCAGCGGATGGTGTCCGGGCTCCCACTACAAAAACCAACAATGAATGTAAGAATTACTGTATAATTTCTTGACATATTTCTCATTGTTTACTTTTTTTTATGCAGTAAACTTCGCCATAATACCATGCGCATGATTTTGCGGTTTACATTTTTTTCGCATCTTTATAACATCGGAAACTTAGTAGTAGTACATTACTAATTTATAACTGTCCATAAAAGCTGTCACTTTAACAAAATATATCTGTAATTTTAAAGGTACTGATACTCCCTATGAAATAAATGTGTCTAATAGGCAGATGGGTTACTACCTTTACTTACATGTATTGTTGTTTACTGTTGTTTACTTAGTATTACAACTGTTGAGCATAACATTTACTAAAATATAAAACTTCATTTAACCATTAAAGTATATCGTTTATTTTAATGTTTGAGTCATTTTGAAAATAGACTAGCGTATTTCACTCCAAATTGTGTGAAATTTATTAGGTTTTCTAAATTTTGTTATTCAGATAATTTATGTTTGCAAGGTTTATCAATGACAATTTATCCTACATTCAGTTGATACATTCTAAGTTATGTTTTAGCTTATATTACACTCTTTATGTTTCATTGAAAGGATTTGTGAACAATTACATTTATACATTAGTACTGAATGACAAAATCTACTGATGTGCTTAAACATTTTGACAATATTCAATTGAATAAATTAATTTGCTCGGTGATATATCATTCATAAAGTTAACTTCACTTAAATAGTGCTTAGTGAGTTTTATTGAGATTTTTATCACAGAGTAACAACATCACATCATTGAATCTAGTCAGTTGTTACTGTTAGTCTGTGATAAAACTTTCTGCTTTAAGTAACTATGCTGTACTAAATGTATTATCCTACATTAAACATTATCGAATAGATGCACCAAAGTATCTTTGTAGTTGAAGTGCAATTTCCCAGTGTAATCTACTGAAATTCATTACGAATGACCTTGACCCTACTATTTATATTCTGATTACCAACTAGTTAACTACAATTTGAAAATAACATTTCTTTCATTCTCTGCTATGAACATTCATCATTTACTGATTGTTCTGTTGAAATGTAACAATTTTGATTATTTGTAATATATTAAATGATTATTGTATATGGTATATGAGGTCAGAATTATCTCGTAGTAAACATTGAGTTATTGAAATTGGAATATCTATACAAATTCACTTTTGTGAAAATGATTTTTTTTGTGGGTGGCTATTAAGGTATAAGTCCATGCTGTGTTTGTGTGTAAAATAATGTTTATCAACAAACTTTATGTTGAACTGTATGTATCTTTCTATTAAGTGTATTTTGTTCCACTGTTTTTTATTTCTCAGATAAACGTGCATTAATGTTTTTGAATCTTTTCTCAAAATGGTCTTGATAAGTCAAAATTTTATTCATCAGCTTATTCTTTCTTTTTTTCGTTGTAAACTGAACTAGTCATTGGCCCAACTGTCTATCGTGGTATGATGTGATGTTTTGTATTTTGTTCAAATGGACTTGTTACTATGCCCTTATTGTGTATTAGTCACTAAGGTGGCAACCAAATGACTAAGGTCATGTAGTGTACTCTGCGTATTGGCTTTAGTTCAATCTGGAAATAGTGTCAGTTGCTATGGTGAGAAACATGAACATAATTCACTTCAGTTACCATGGGGATTAATGTTAATCATATATATTAGCAGTTAAGGCATGGATACACAATCGATTAGTTATTCTTGACCAGCTTATGTTGTATTTTTATGAGTGATGACTATATTAGTCACACTAAACATTTGTTTAGTGTGTGTGTATGTTTTCTCTAGAATTTTGCGCATAACTAGATTTCTTTTTATATTTTGCATACAGTGAATGTAGGAGCGGCTGGTTACGATTATGGAGGAGTTGTTACAAACAACCGACATGAACAAGAATACAGTGTTAAGCCAAAAAGATTAGATTTCAAAGAACCTCATTGGTAAGGTTTTTTGGATTACTTTTCTCCATTATTTACATTTCATCCTGTAAATGACTGTATTTTTAGCAGGGAAATTTTTCTTACATAAATCATCCTAGAATAACTTTGGCTGCCAGACTATATAATACTTCAAATATGGATATGATGCCTTAACCAAATTTTCAATCATTGGTCCTTTGTTTTATAGTTCATGTAGCTGGACATCAGTTTATTAATCTTAGTATGATATGATTTTGTTAATTAATTACATGCTGGACAGTTCAGTCATTTTACTGAATACTGATCGGCATGACTACTATGAAAACAGTGCGGTAAGTGGTAGTACATATTACTCAGTGGTCATAATAACGTTCAGAGTTAGTTGGTAGTGAAGTCAACGGACAGTTAAAAAAGGAAACACTTACTTAATACTTAATCATTTGAATTAATGTACAACTCCACATTTTACTGTCAATTAAACCAGCATATGTGTAAAATTCGATAACGTTTGTTTATTTGAATTGTAATTAGACTGTAATTTGATCCGATATTCAGGAATTAAAAGTATTTTATATTAACTGATGTTTGACTAACATTTGTGTTATGCAATGTGGTTCATTTACTAAGTTCAGGTTTCATATATTCAGTTTTGAGACTTTTTTTGTATGAACGTTATTGATACTGTTTAACTGTTTTAAACAAATTAAGTGAATTGTGGAATTTGAGCACGCAATCTGTTAGCATTGTTTAAATGCATAAACATCTAGGTGTATATTCTCACAAGACTGTCAAATATGTTAATTAAAATGATTTAGGTAAATTTATTGAGAATTCGTCACACCTACTCTTTTTCCTTATCTCCCTTACTTTTTTCTACATGTATACAGTCTTTTAATTCATTTTAACTATTTTTTCCTGCCTTTATTCTTACTGTCCTAGTTCGCCATCACTGTCTTGTCATTATAATTTTTCTTGTTGTGATGTGTAAGAAGACAATAAGTAGCTTGACTGTAAATAGTATGATAATATCCCACATTACTTGTTAAGTGTATTTACCTATTCAAATATGTCATAAACGTTTGTATTTTGAATTATTCAATTATGTTATCAGTATGGGGATTCATAGAGATTGTAGTATTTTCACTGTTGAAATCACGAGTCGACCTAAGCTAGATCACCAGTGAGAACCTGAAAGCACATCACGGTTGTTTCGTTCGAGTGTGGAACTCTTCAACAGTGCGCATCCACAATCCCGTGCGATCGCTTAACCTCGAGATCACTGAATCCACTGCTAAGAAGTCCCACACTAGGACGAAACGGCCGTGGCGTGTTTTCAGGTTTTCACTAGTGGTCTAGCTTAGATCGACTGGTGATTTCAACTGTGGAAATACTGCAATCTCTACGAATCCCCATACTGATAACAATCATGTGTTCACTGGTGACTAGCTTCAATATATAATTCATGGGGTTCTAGTGAGAAGTCGTAACTAGTGAAGTCCGATCTATATGGGGTGTAACACAGTTATCCGCCTCAGGCAATAGATGAATGGTTGCGCAAGATCATGGGTTGAATAAAGTTGTTCAATTATGTATTGAAGATGTGAGTTTGTTTCTGATTAAACTGGTGGAATAAGTCCCATGAATAGATGATAAAAATTTGTTTATAATCAACGCTTGGTTTAAAATGAACTGGATTTTGTTTGGTAAAAAAACTTTATTCATTTATTTTTATTTCCCCATATACAGCATTCATCCCGGTGATCTCCTACCCTACACACGTAGACCTCTGTTTGTTATTGTTGACAGTGATAATAGCGCAACATTTCGAGTAAGAAGTTTGTTCTTTTACATGTTCATTTTTATTGATGCATGGTAGAGAGATATGGGGTCAATAGTACTACTTTTAGCAGTTCAACTGATTAATTATAATTGATGAACAGTTTTTTTTCTGAAAACAAAGTTACTTTAAAACTCATAAAAGTTAGTTTAGTTTTTCTTATCAAATGTGATTGTCAGTACCAGTGAGAGCAGCCTTTCACCGTTGTTGTCCACTACTGTACTGTAGTGAACACAATATTAATATTATCTCAATCGTTAAGTTGTTTAGATCTTCATATGATTGATGAGTACTTACTGGACATAAAAATTTAAAAAGTACAGTCATTGTATGACATACACAGCTATTAAATCATTCAGTATTTTGTAATGTTACCAAATTTTAAAGAAAATCAATGTCAGTTGTGATTGTCTTTCAGATGAACCTTGAGAACGACATTTGAAATAATCTCACTTGATCATCTGGTCATTAAATACGGATTTATGTGGGGTCTCTATAGTTTTACTAGGTTAAATACCAGGGTTTCGAAACCAATAACTAAGTTCATTTAATAAAATTGCAATATGTTGTCACGATGGCTGGTGGGCGGCCTATGATCCTCCACGAGGGGTAACAAGTGTAAGTAAGTAATTCACGAAACCATTGGGTATGTACGGTATGCTTCGAATAGACCTTTGTGAATGTATTCGCTTACATTACATAGTCCTATTTAGTGCTTCACAGTGTAATGTAGTTGGGTGTTATATAATTGCCGTTCTTATGAACTCTGTTATGTTGATCAAACTTGTTGGATAAATAAAGTTATTTATAAACTAACCACCATAAACTCTTGTATGTGTTAATGTTGTTGCTCACTTTTTTCTAGAATATTCCTAATCTCTTTGGACAACCATTTGTATGTCTTCTTTCACCTAAAGTTATCCCGGAAAAGTTGGAAAGTCAACGACACCGAGGAAATCTGTTCACGTTATTCTTACATTGTCCGTTAACTGCATTTTGTCTAACGTGTAATTTAACCAAAATTACCCTAAAAACATGGGATCGAGCACAAAGCATTATAGATTCTTTCCTCACTGAATGCTATCAAGTTCTGATGCGTTCACGAAGCTTAGGTATGCACTTTTATCCGCTTATGTTTGTCACCTGGTATTTTTAACTATATTGCTATGTCACTTTTGAAATTCAAGTTTCGTTTCAGTATTGTAATGGGGGGCGATTGATTCCCACAACTGTTTTGATCATCGAAATTCCTTCACCACATTAATCTTTAGTAAATTCACGTAAATCTTTGAAAATACTCATTTGACTGGAATCGCTTGGAGTTTTTCATTATATCACTAATCTTATAGGCTGCTTAAATATACCACATGATATTTAGGAACATTTATCCTCATCATAACTGATAAAAATCACTATTTGTATTGAAATCTATTTTCTTCGTACAAATATCCTGAATACCACAGGTTTCGAATGGCAAAAGAACACTAACATTCAACAGCACTGATAATTAACGTAAAGTTCTTATTTACCCGATGTGGAATGCAGTATTTGTACTTCACTGAACAATACTCAAACATTTACATGATCTCTATATCATTCTAATGGTTATTATCTCATATATCTGTTTATGACGTATCACTAATCGTGTCTTTCATTCCAATAATGACAATTTGAAACGTTTCCTATTCATTATTGTATTTATCCTTTTTTTCGATATTTTTAAACTTGTTTGTAGATTATTCTTATCAGCAGTTTCTTTCGGATGATTTCCTTCGAACAATAATACTAAGATATTGCTTCTGTAATATTGTTCTACAACTTCATCGGAGTTTTCATGGACCACCTTTTTACCCATCCTGTTCTCCTTCACTTCCAGGATCCGAATTAATTGATTGTCGTGTATTGCACAAATTGATTACTGAGTTAGCATCACTTTTTGACTGTCGAGCACTTTTTGCTACTGCAGGTAACTTTCAAGGTCTTTTTGTAGTAGTAGTAGTAGTAGTAGTAGTCATTATTATTTGATTGTAAAAATGTTATTGATAAAGACTAATTATTATAAGGTGTAGGTATTCAGTGCACATAACTGTTGATATTTCAGGTTAGTGATTTTAAACTATCAGGTTAAAGTTCACATAACCTCTAACTGTGTATTTTAACATCTGAAATAATGAATAGTGTGATTGCATTTGAGGATTTCACACAATTCTTATCTTTGATTCACCCACTGTTATGTATATTTTTATAATCTTAAAACGGTTTTCTGAGCACAATTCATAAAGAAGGCTGTAGATATTTTGTTTTTGACTGAAGAATAATCTAAATCGTTTGTATTCGTTTTGTAATTGGTTCATGACATTTTCATCTATGCATTACACATGCTACACCTTATAACCATTAACTTTGTTAAGTATACTTTTACTAAGTGTCGGTTGATAATACGATTGCGAGTCCTAAAGACTTCATCAGTTTAATGAAAAGTTTAGAAGGGTTCTCATGAAAATGTAATTAACTAAGTCGAGTGAAGATAACCACATCATATTACCAACTGGTTAGTTGTGGACAGTTTCAAAATTAAGATCATGGTAACGTGCTTGTCTTGGCTAACAGTATAAGGGCCCCACTTCCCGTCCAAGTGTCATTGTTTGTCCATCTTCATATTTTGAATCTCACAAGTATCAACCGTAGCTGTTTCACATAGTCACGATTCGTAGCTGAACTACCTTAAGCTGTTTTCTTGATTCAGTAAATACCCTTGCCTATCGTGATAACACAGCCGAGCTCTATTGGTCGCAGTATTTAGCGCTTAGTTTACGCTAGGCATATTAACTGATTGGTGTCAGGTCGACAAGTTTCAAATCTGAACATAAAGTCCTATTTTCAACTTCACCAGTATTTGACTGCTGTAGATCACTTCCTACCAGTTGATACTACCTTTCAACAAATGAAAAGAGTTATAAGGCATTGGTTCAGCATGTTGTCCTTTACCTGATGATGATTATTGAGTGTGAAGAGGTATGAAGCTAATGCTAAAAAATAATGACTCACAGGAATGATGTGACCGGGTTCAAGCAGTCGCCGTCCCTTGGGTTATATGGTTACATTTCTATTTCCACTTTGCAAGCATCTTGAAAGTGTTAATTTCTTGCACATTCATTTTTTACAGCTCCAGTTTGACAATACATGACACCATTCTTATATATATATAGTATTTAATTTTGTATTCAATTTTCTCATATTTCTTGCAGATGACTACACCAAAGATTGAAAGCATTGAATCAATCTCAGATTATTATTCATTACATTTTCAAAATATTTGCCTTTATGACTTATTTCTTGTCTCTTCTACTACTATTTTGTCACTATAGTTGTTGGTGTTGATATGACAACTTCATTTCATTTAAAGGAAATACAACCTTACAATTTATTTATTGTTCAATCCATTTAGTAATATATAAATCACATTATTATTAGTTATTGTTACCAACTATGTTTACCATTACTTCATACTACAATTCATCTCAGTTATGTAATGTTCATCCTGCTTGTCACAAGATCAAAACAACACATACAAAAGATATGCATTTTTTAGAAAATAAGATTATAATTCATCTTTTGTTTTCTTTTTTCTATTAGAAATCAAATAAAACAAGACCAAAGTTTTTAATGTGGATTTATGAATTTTGTAAAAAATAACTTCACACACATCGTTTCTTTTTCTGTACACAAACACACATACACAAAAATGAACTGAGATTATGATATTTGTTTTTCCTTCATTTCGATCTGTCGTGTCATTCAAGACTGAATAAGCCTACATTAAGTTATTAGTTAAAGTCTGAATATTTTGTTATGTAATGGTTGATGATGTATTTAATGGTCTACTGGCACCAGCTGCACAACTAAGATACTCAACCCATCTGCAAAATAAGACAGTAACAACAATAACAATTAGGCTTGATTTTAAGATTGTCAGGTACATCTACAATTCTCTTGACGTAATCAAAACATTACAGATCGGCATTTATACTTTTTACTTTCCTCTTATTGTAGCCGTAATCATTGTCTCATAATACTTCATGGCCATGCTATTTTCGTAGAGTGGTTTTTTCTCACCATACATGTTAGAATACCAATCAGTCAGGTATTCTGTCAAGGATTATATAGGCTTCTTCAGTGTATAGACCTAAATCTTGTCTAAGGTCCAGAGTTGATCCTATGGAAAACGCGTATTTTTTATGTAGATCTCTCGAAATCTATATTAAATCGAAGTATAGACAAGATTTATCTAGTCGCTCCTGATGTATTTGATTGCGCCTGCTTAGTTTACGGATGAATCGATTTATTTTATAAAACTGTTCTTAAATTTCCTGTAGTACAAACTGTACAACCTATGAACTAAGTTGTCATCTATTTCTTTCAATCCCCATTCTTTGTTTTCATGTGCATTGTGATTGTTATTCCATTATCCTAGACGGCTCCACATAGAACTCGGCCGAAGTCAACGTATGTACTACTGTCATTATGAACATTTTGAAAGGAAAATATCAAATTAGTTTATTTGGGGTATTATACTTTGCTAGCAATACCTAACCATATGCCTCCTACCGTACAGAAACATTGTTATATTGAGTTACTGTAGTGTTAGTATTCAGTCTGCTTCCCATATATTTGTGGAGATAGCTAACATAGACTTATTTTATAAATAATTTATGTTGGTTATATACACTTCATTCCACTTTGTACAATCATTGTTATTGACCACAAAATTGTCATTTAAATTTAACCTTAAACTTTCTTAATAAACTCTTCCCGTTTGCATGACACGCTGATTGCTGTTTTCAAGATACACTGCCAACTATACCAAACTTGATTGTCATAGAATCAGCGGTCATATTGACAAGTCATTTTTATAATTGTTGCAAACATTTACAGCTCACGCCTTTTTCATCACTGAATTACTTATATCTAAATTATGCTATATTTTGGAGTTATTGATTACGCGTTATAGTTATGAATTTGGTGACTAGTCGAACATGCCGCACCTAACACTTATCAAGTGACGTTCGAACTGATATTTTGTATATCATTAACTGATTCTAGACATTACTAGCCAATAACTCTGTTTCTACTTTTGTTATTTACAGTTTTGGTCTGCCCCAGTTATTTAGTGAACCAGTGTTTTCGTTTTGTCTTATCATACTGTTATACCATCATATATGTCGATATACTTATTATTACTATTGTTATTATTATTATCTGCGTATATGTGTAACGTCTTCACCCACAGATAACATGGAAACCAATAATGCTTCTAAAGGGATTTCCTCTCTCCAAAATAATAACATTAAACAAAACGAAAACACTGGTTCACTAAATAACTGGGGCAGACCGAAACTGTGAATACCAAAAATAGTAGCAGAGTTTATTGAGTAGTAATTTGTAGAATCAGTTGATGATATACAAAATATAAGTATACAGGTTAAATTCGGACGTTTACCTGATATCTGCTAGGCATGGTATTTCAGTGTAGCGTTTGGTTCTGTGAGAACAAAGTGTGGTATTTTGAGAACAACAATCAATGTGTCATGCAAACGGAGGAAGTTTAAGGCTAAATTTAAACGACGATTTTGTAGTCACTGTACATAATGGAATGATGAAGTGAATATAACAACAAAAATTTATAAAATAAGTCGATGTTAACCGTCTACACACATTTATTCCCAATGATAAATATATCTAGTACGTAAGATATAGTATTACAAAGTGCAGGACGTTTCCTATCTCAATCAAGTAATTTGTGATGCTCGAATTAAGCTTACCTTTCAAACGAATGGCGTGTTTCTCCGCGGAAAAAGTACACGTGATTTTTGAATTGCATTTTGAGCACGTTATCTCGTCGAATTTGATCTTCAGGTCCAGGTCTACTTATGGTATAACCCAACAGTGGTAGACTAGCCAATGGACATTCATCACGATAACTTTTGTAAAAGAAAAGGCATAATTGAGTAAAAACCACCCAGAGTCGTTGCCAACCATTACTGTTCTTAAATTTTCTCAATAGATATCCACTAGTTTGATACTAAAAAGAAGAGTAATAATTGTTTAACTTTATGGGCAGCCGAATTAGCAAAATTACTTCATATGTTCTCGTGAAACCTTGAACATAAACCTTAAGATCAATTAAATTACTTAACCAGTACTAGGATAGAATGTTCCTCGCGATTCTTTATATTCAAGTTATCGATCGTTCCTCATGGATAGCATGTGTAGGACTTCAGTTTAGATTTAGTGTATCGCATTTTAACAACACGTATTCCTGCTCTTTAAGCACAGTGAAGTAAACATTTTGTGCTGTACAACAGACAACTCACCCATCCCAATGAATTTGTTAGCCACCCATACAATTCCATGTACAGATGATCTATTACATCATATTTATAATTCCTCGCGTAATTGATCTTTCAATATCCGGTTGTATATCGATAGTAGATTCGTTGATAACATTCTTACACTGAATTTCGGGTTTATGTTTAAACGAATTATAATTCTTCCTGCTACAAACTGTTCATCAGTAAACGAGTGTGCGAATACTTCGTTCATAAGATAGATACTTCATATTTACGGGAAAAATAACTTTAGATAGTTGGGAACCATAAGTTAGGAGGCGAGGTTTAGGTTGTTTATCGGATGCTATTCATCACCAGGGCTTGCCTATCACCGTAAGGTAGCTGACACCACTTTACCTAATGTTGTGGTCATAAACCTTGACGCTGGAATATCAGTGTTGAAACTGACATTAATGTTAACCAATATCATACTGTTTAGCTATCGACACTAAACTGCTTTATCTGTTGCAGAGGCCGATACGTTATTTAACTTATATTTGTGATGCCTTTTGATAAAAAAGCACTTAAATTAGTTTCGTTTGTCCTTAGTCTGGTAAATGATATAAAGAAAAATGTCTTTGAAGTGATGTGAACTATTTTTCCTTGAAACACTATACTTATCCATTTAAATCTTGAAGACCAATAAGAAAGTAAAATCTCAATAGATTTGGATCTCTGTTAAATAAGCTAACTTCAAAGTATTTCGCCCCATGGACTGACTGGCAAGGACATAGATAAAATAGACAGGCAACGGTCCAATTTAGCACGGAGAGATGAAACTGTCAGACCAAATACCGGAATAGTAGAGATAGTATCGGTACCAGTGGTATTCTTTAACAGTAATATCGATTTCTATAACCACAAAAAGAACCGGGATCGAGTCTTCATATTTGGTGGTGAACACGTTGCTACCATTTTGACCAATGGTGTGGAATTTATTAATTTAAATTATCCAACTTTAGTTGACTTATGATAATGTTTAGGTGTCACATTCAATGTCGTTAGTAAGTTCCTGTGGATTCCTAATTACGACTATAACCAATCCACTCTGTAGTGTAATGATCGCTCAGTGACATCAGCGGTATTCGTCTTATTTTATAGATGGTCAAACCCAATTAATCCTATTTTCTCAGTTCAACAAAGAGGATGCTTTTTGAAGCTAGTTCTTTAACTGATATCCATTCATTTCTGAATATTAACTTTAAATAAGAATTAATGATGTAACTCGTTTGCCGATTACATATTTATAAGCTCAATTTTACACCGCAATTTTTGTATGAAAGTTAGTAATACTACTCAGTTGCCCAAAATGAACTGGTTGGAATAGAATTCGAACCTGTAATGCGTTAGCTGAAAGTCTAGTTTATTTAAATAGACTCACTATTCCAATAAATAAGGCATATTCACAACAGATGGTTAATTATCAGAAGGGGCTTTGTGGAGATTTTTAGAAATTTCACTGGTTGAAATCATGAGTCAATTGAAGTTGGACCACCATGGAAAACCCGGAAGCACTGGACGGCCGTTTCGTCCTATTGTAAGACGCCTCAGCAGTGCGCATCTATGATCTGGCTCCCCGCGAGATTCAAACCCAGGACCTCTCCGTCTCGCGCGCGAGCGCCTAACCACTAGACCACTGAGCCGGCCGGCATCAAACGGTGTTAATGTCTAACTTCAACCAATCCACGAAGTTGTGCCACCGTACACCATGGTGGTTAATTAGAAAGCTAATAAAGTCTGAAAATTTTTTATAAATGTACATTTCAAAGTAAAAACTGTTGATATTCTCGTATTATAAATCGTGTTTAATACTATAAAGCAGAAAAAATTCAGCTTACTTCATTAGCACGTAGTATGTCTTGCATTGAAAGTGTGAAACACCTATGCCAACAAACATGAACACTTGTTACGGCTCGTTGTAACATTTGTGTGGAGTCAGTTTCAAAAGTGTCTGTAGAAGATAAAAATATTCGTAGGAATAAATTAAATCAAATGAATAGATTAATATCTGCTTCATTCGAATCACAGGTGACAGTACTGTACATAACAAATGGGTAGATACCGTAGCTACAGTTTTTGTTGATGAAGCTGCTCGATCTTATATTTTACTGATTACTTTATCTGGAACGTGATTATGTTCTGTTGAGTGTTTTGATACAACTTCATACTTCGTATAAGAGCATGACCTATACAATATTCCATACATCTCTAAGTTTTGTCATTAATCATTTACGAGGACACGACCATCTTTTTACAGTCTAATCGCGTTCCGATGAGACATGAAAAAGAAAGTAACATGAAATGTAGTTGACTGCCTTGATACATAATTATATCAATCAATTAACTTTAAAATCAATTGATGCTTATTTGTTTTGTATACGATCACACTTTTACTACAACTAATTAATTGTAATTCAGTTTCTATCATTTGAACTCAATACCCAATTAAATCATTTAGAAACAAACTATTAATTATTTCTTATCAACATATGCTCACTAGTGACTGGCTTCAACAGGTATTTCCTGGAGTTTTTGTGAGAAGCGGTGACCAGTGGAGTTCAACCACGTCTGTTGTTAGATAGTAACTCATTGAAGACAATGGTGAATGTGTTGCTCAATTTCATGGAGTGGTTGAAGTTAGACATTAACACCGTTGGATGCCAGATCAGTGGTCTAGTGGTTAAGCACTCGCGCACGAAACTGATAAGTCCTGGGTTCGAATCTCGCGGGAGGGGATCGTGGATGCACACCGCTGAGAAGTCCCATACTAGGACGAAACAGCCGTCCAGTGCTTCTGGGTTTTCCATGGTGGTCTAACTTCAATTGACTTATGATCTTAACGATTGATATTAATTATTTGTCCTTCCCTCACATTTACATTCGTGTGGAAGTTCTTTTTATAATCACTTTTTACTTATTATATTTATTTAATTGATATGTTAATGACATTATTTTATTGTAATAGTAATTCGCCCTTTTTGTATACTTTATTATTGAAGTAAACTTTGTGATATTCATCTTGATAACATAGAATTTTAAGGTTTAAATCCTTTAACAAATAAACTTGATGACGCAATAATAATGAAGAAAGTTTGTGTAGTTACTGAGCCAATTTATTATTATTATTATTATTACGGTAGACCACCAAAATATTTTATCTATATGTTACTATGTTTGACTGACAGATAAGACAGGAATTTATAAAATGTTAAGAAGCAGAAGATCATAATCATTGTTCTTTCTATTCTCTCCATACAAATAGTTTGATTATATGAATATTCATGTATTATACATATTGCATTATTTTATTTATTTGAACACATAAACATTGGTACAAGAATGCATTAAATAGATATGCGCCACATAAATCATTCGATTTGTGCAAGGGCTGGATACTGCCCGGATGCCCAAACTGAAACAGGACCTAATGAATATTGTTCAATGATATACATGAATATGTATAGTTTATTGTTTTTCTTTTGAATAAAACATTTTTAATCACCCTTTACTACTATTTACTCTCTTGTTAAAATTAGTTAATTATTATAAACGTGTATTCAATTAATTTAAACAAAATCTCAATTATCATGTCCAAATTTTAGTTCAGATACAAATCGATTTAATAATGGATTATCATTTCAGTCTCAGTTGTGTAGTTTTATTGCTTTTATTTTTAAATATTATTTGGACATGTGGTTGATCGACCAATGAATAATCAGAAATACACAAGCATACGAACATGTGGATGAGCATATATATATATATATCTGACGAGTAAATTCACTTCGATACTATTTTAAATTGTGAGGGTTGATGAGACTGTTGAATAAGTTCGGAAAAGATCATATGTATGTGTGGGTATACACATATAATTACACATAAATGTGTTCAAAAAAACATACAAATCCTAGTAACTATAAGAACTAACCGAACTGAGAAAAAAAAGCCAATTTGATCCTAATCATTTTCAGACCATAACAAAGGAAGAAAATAACAAAGATTTAGTAAGAATAAGGAAAAACGGTGAGAGATGAATGATGAGATGAACTTTGATCGCTTTCGATTGGTTGTATAACGTATCGGTCTCATTATATTCTATTATGCCTTCAGATGACTCATTCTTTTTTACAAATTAATTTTATTGAATTATTTATTAAAAATATCAATGTATATTCAGTCTAGTCAGTAACAAATAATGTTATATGTGGGTTACTAAGCTATGTGGTTCATCATTTAAGGTTTACACCACTGTATTAATATAATTAGACAACGATTAAAAGCTAGGTAACAACTAAAAGTCTACTTTATTCTAATATCGAATTTATTAACGGTGTATTCCATGACCCAGTGTCAAGGGTTGGATCCATGAACTTAGATTTCAACTCAATGATATAGAAGTATTCTGTTTACCGCAAAGTTCTACAGTTTATTCGAATACGATGTCATGGGAAGTAAACTACTAGGAACACCACAAAAAGTGGGAAACAACTACACAACTCTCTTCGAATCCCAGTAGTTCTCAAGCTGATGTCAGTTTGTGATGTTTAAAACTAACTTAAAAGATGAGATCTTCGCAATCCTCTTATTTAGACTATATAAAGGTTTCTTGGTATTAGTATACGCTTTTTCTGGAGATTGTTGAATTTTATAATTTACATAATTGGTCAACCTTAGGCAAGCATTGGAAACTAGGGAGCACTGGACACCTACTTCATCCTAGTATGAGAATCCTCAGCGATATAAAGTCAAGATCAGCGGAGTTCAACCATGTTGAATTTTGGGCAGCTACCAATGAAACTGGAATATGGGTGTGTAGTTAGAAATGTAAACCATTGGGTGGTGACACAGTGGTATATACAAACAAGCATTCACCACGAGGCTTGAAGGTCCTGGGTCCGATCTTTGATGGGGTCGTGAATGAAGGCTTCTGAGGAATCTTATATTAGGATGTAACTGCTGTCCAATTCCTCCTATTTTTTTATTAGTGGTCTTGATATTCTCACAACAAACCAGACTAATTCTGTCTGAATTGCCTATTTCTATTTTTATCTACTCGATTATTTCATTTTTTATAGTATCATTTATGCTAATTCTACATATGATTATATTTTTTCCGTTGTCACAGCAACTAGAACAGACTAGAAACAATACATGATAAGATATTAACAATAAATAATACATCACTTTCTATAATTTCGAATGGGTAGATTTTCTTCGTTAATTACAATACTTTCTCAAGAGATAAATATTTATATAGTGGTGAGGATTGTTAGGAAAATCTATGTCGTTAAGGCCACAACAACTAACTATTCACAGGTTATTTGGCTAAAATAAGTCAGTAAATGTAAAGTATGCGTCATTCAACTGAGCAACCTGCCCACAAACCATCCTTCTATACATCATTTTACTTCTCGTCTGTCGATAAGGTGGAAATACACTACGTCTGAATAATTTCTCTGAAAAAAACCGAACAACTCGAATACGGTTAATGTTTGAGGTTGAATGGAAAAACTTCATTCACAGATAAAAGTTCAAAAAACAACAATTTAAAGATCATACCGACTAGTGGTTGATTCAAAAGATTCAGTAGTAAATGCAACTCACTATACAAGTACAGATTGATTATACTCGGATTTGAGCCATACTTATTATGTCTGTGTATGTATGTGTGTTTGAATAATGATTAGTGACACTGTTCGGTTGATTACATTAATTTAAGTAGAGTATCAAGTGGGAGCTCACTACCGAATTATTGAAAGTGGGAAATGCCATCGGTGATGAGTATAACCTACAAATTAAAACCACTTACCGTAAAACCTCTTCAACTAAACAATGAGAGTATTTTGTAAACTTACTACAATTTAATGTTTTTATAGAGGTTCCAATGTTATTCTCCACATTATTAACGATTGAATCACTCATAATTGATGTCGATGATGATGGTCTAGTTTTAGCTGCTAAAATAGCTCTCGATATATCTTCAAGCCATCGATCACGCTGCCAATCTGATGAAGCAGCTACAAGAAAACATCGATTACCTGAATAAATAGTGAAGCTATGTGCAGGTTCCACTTCTTCAACCATTAAATCTTGTAATGAGAATTGACCGTGGACCTGAAATAGGATAATAAAGACCATGTTCATGATTCAATTTTCTACTAGTGTGCACTTACACACAAATACATTATAGATAAACATTAATATGACCAATTAATTATTACCAGTATATCCATAAATGTTCAATTTAATAATTAATATTCATTTGTAATGAATTAATTTAAACCAGTTAATTTATTCATGCTCATATTCTGATACTCATAAAGAAACTATTATAAATTATTGACAAAGCAACTTGATTGTAACGAATTTTATATATAATTGGAAGCTAAGTGTAAGTGGTGATAATTTTTTCCCAAGGCATTTCGGTTGCTGAAACTTGTTGATATTCTATCATTAGCCAATCAATCATCCAGTTGATTATATTTAAGTAAAAAGTGATAATATCTTAAGTGATTTTATACAATGGTCAAGGAATACTTACATAAATGTATTTTGAATATCTCAAAAACTTTAACTCAATACAGACACTTCTTTAAGAGATAAAACAGATTAAGAGATAAATATATTTTAGTGTTATCCTATTAAGATTGAATGAGAAAACTGATATGCGGAGTGGAGTATTTCATAAAAGTACTTTATTTTGATATATTCATTGAAAATACACAATAGTTAAGAATAATCTCTAAATTTGAGTATTCTATAAAGTAGCAATAATGATATAAATTTTAAACATTTTTCCCATTAATTAAGAAATATAATTTCATTTTTTAGCATTTGAATCTTCCCATTGTTCATGATATTTAAGATTACATTTGTTCAGTTTCTGTTGGTATATGTGCATCCTAAGAAGATTGCTTTGACATTATCACGTGTTTCTGTGTAAAATTAAGTAGTGAAATACAGGATATACATTTCCTCTCATTCAAGACTTGTCTTTTGAACATATCTACATTTTAGTGTTGATGTTCATTTTGAGATCCAGCTTCATTAAAGCTTAAACAATCTGCTCAGGATATACAAATGGCTACTGAAACTAAGCGAATACAGTCTTTAATGTTGTAGTGACCAACTTTTGTCAACAGAACACGATTGGTTCGATGAAAACAATTATTATTATAACCAATTGTACCAGTGATTGTTTTACTGTGCTCGTTTGTTTAACTGTTCTAATGACAGCCATTTTGGCCTTCCATTGGACTCCATTACTTCTGAGCGGTTTGTGACTCTACGCACGTACTTTCTCCTGCCGATCCCACTCGTACTCCTTTTGGCACGATCTCGGTATTCTTTCGATACCAAGAGATCGCCAGCAAATATATCTCGACTACAGCCATCATCCGTCTTCTGATATTGGCCTACGGGAATCTTATTGGTTTACTGGCACGTAGTCTTGTAGCGGTGTTCATAATCAAGCGCGATTCGACACCACGCTACAATGTCATCAACAACTAGAAAAACTCAAACTGTAACATATATAGTATTTTGAATTAAATTAGAAGAACAAGTGAAATATTTTGTTCCTTTTTTTCAATTTATTTTCATTACCTTTTATTCAATGCAAATAAAACATTCTTTTGTAAGGCTTTAATTATTTAATTTTTATATAATGCAAGTAAGTAATTATAGGCTTATATACTCGCCATCTGAACTAAACTTTAAGTTAATGGCTAGAGAAATTATCCCGGTCCCATGAACTTAAGTGGACTGAATTTTAAAAAGTTGTTTAGCTGTTAAAACACTTAATTGTCAACAATTAAAATATAGATTCTAATGTTAATTTAATGATTTTATTTTGATCAACTGGTTAGTAGTGTCAATAATCTTCACAGAAAATTTATGACTAATGACCAAATACCTAATATTATACTTGGTAAATGACTACAAATTGGTTGATTGATTCCTTTAATTTTCTCAGGAATGGTGCTGCTATTTTACTGACAATGGGACATCTGCAATCATTGAGACAAATAAAGCCTGAGTAACATAGTATCTGAACAAACACCACCAGGTGTTACAGCCAGAGATCTTACTGAACTAAACGTAACTGACTAATGCGTTAGGAGGAGTGTAAGGATATGAGCGCCTGCGTCCATATACTATAATCTTCAGGTCAAAGGGTAGGTGAGATATACTGTTGTAGGAAGTCAACTGCGTTCTTAGATAAGGTTTCAGCCTACATGCCTGAACTAGAAGTACATATGTACGCATACTGATGATCTGTGTACCTATTGATTCGATTTTACTGATTAAAGCTTCGTTGTTATTCTCCAATCTTCTCACCCACATACGTGGTTGGGTAAGGATTTAGGACGCATGTCTATCTCTGGATCAGATGTTGCAGGTTGTTACACTGATATTACATTGATATGTTTATGATATTACAAACATATTATTTATTTCTAACAATCTACCCAATGCTCAATTTATTCGAAACTATCAAGTCAAACCTTGGTAACGATACTTATATACCGATCTGTCTAGGAAAACAAATAATCACTATTCCCTCTCACCGACACAACAAATGGTTAATCAAATGTATATCAATGATTAGTTTTACAATAATAACTAAAACTGGGTTTAAAAAATTTAATTAATTTACTTTGAATTGTAGATAAGATGTCATTGTTCGACTAGCATAAATTAATTGATCAGATAACAGAAAAAACATTCTTGGTTGATAGCCTTTTTTCGACAATTTCTGAAGCCAACCTTCACGGATAAATTGTCTATTAGGATGATAAATTGGTCCTAGTGAATGTGAACCACAGATTGTTGGTGTTGATGTTGAATTATGGTTTTGTTTATTATCATTATTACTGTTATTATTACCATTATTTCTTTCGTTTTGTAAATGTGAATACTGAGATAAATCTGAAGATGAAATAATGCCTGGATTAAATCCAATTAGATCACGTTGAATTTCTAGTAATTTATAAGTATTTTCCATTTTTTTGTAGGATTCCCATTGTGATTGAATAAGATCATTTAATTTGGCATGTGCAACTGTAAATTAAAAAAATGAAAAATGATTAACTAACAGATATATGTGTGTACGTTTTAATAAAGTTGGGTTAGGATTAGCATTGTCATTCAGGATTTATGTTTCTATTGAAGATTCATCAGGTTGATGTATCCACCCTTATACTAAAAGTGTCTGATAAATTACAGTTGTCAATGTCAACAAGAACAAAATATAAACACATACAAGTTACTTTAAACTCGCTGAAATAGTTAGTGGCCATTTGGAATTAGTAGCGTTTGAAATGATTGACAATGAGGTCTAATGCGATCCTTAATAGCAACAACAGGAAAATGCAAAACTTGACGTATGTATTCATTGCATAATTTTTGTATTATTTTCCATTAGTTTATACCATATACGAACATTAGCTAGGAAATCACTGAAAGTAAAGAAGCACTAAATAACCACCCAAATAACCCCACAACTTTATATGAAATTAAGTTTGAAACATTTAGATCTAACAGTAACTACTCAATTGAAATACAGTAATTTACAATTCCGATTCGCAAGGAGCTTGAATTCGTCTCATTGTCGTTCTGGACAATATAACTAGAGTTCATTTCAAGTAAAATGTTATCTAAAGTAATTCTTCAAGAGTGAAATTATTTCGTTTTCATAAGCTTGTTTGCAATTGTCCTTGACTGATGGCTTTGTTATCTACAAATATGTTAGGATTTTCACTGAGTACTCTGTTAACTATGTGATTCACTGGCCTTTTCAATAGAGATTGTTAAATTGCATCTGTTGATATGTCTATTAATTTCAGATTGATTTGAATGACATGCTTTTAAAAAATTGCCGGTATTAATAGAATTTCATTGAATAGGAGCTATGGTTAGGCGGTTAAATAGCCTGACTTTCATTCATTAAGTCGTAGGTTCGAATTTTACTCTGCCTTCTTTTAGTTTAGTATCGCTAGTCCTTACATAGGTGCGAAGTGCATAGCTAAACTCCTATTACCCAAATTTGTATACAGCTTAAGGAGTTACATTAGAAAAAAAACGACAAATTCACAATACTAATGATTTTACTTACTTCTACAGTCGGATAAATCTGGATGGATTTCGCCATAGTAACGCATTAGTCGTTCAAGTAATACACGATATTGTAACAATCGATGCATTGGTTTTAATAAAAATACATAGAATGGTAGATAACAATATTTTTGTGCTTCAAAATTTCTCAATAATTGTTCGATTTCCGGTCTAATTCTTGTCAATTTTTCAATATCAAGTATAATATTTCCCGCATGCATTAAATAACAATGATAGAGCTAATTATATGTTTTCATTTTGGATTGTTCACGTAGAGAAGAGAAAAGTGTATGAAAGAGAGGAGGAGAGGAAACAAGACTTATTAGATTAGAGAAAAAATATTTTTCAGATAAAAATAGGGAGCTAAACGTTAATCGTCAAATTATATAATTGTAAATAGTTGCATGAATTTTTGCTACAAGTTCTACCCTGCTATTCAGCCTTTGAACTCATTTTGTACATTCAAAGTGGACTAAACATAAAAAAGCAGATAGACCAAAAAGATTTACTTAAATTAAGCTGAACACAATGATTATTGATTGGTCCTATATCTAAGGTTGATAAATATCATACTTAGTAGATCAGTTTTCGGTCAGAATTCTTTATACCGAAAAATGACTAAGCTTTCAATACTCAATATGCTCACGCGATTACAGCCACACTTACCTGGCCGGGTGAATACAAAGAAATACGTGACTGACACAGAAATCATAGACACACATTAATGGACCTGGATAGAGGGTTGTACAAACCACATGATTAATGGTTTTTTGAAGAACTTTACGAATTAGTGTTTCCTTAAAATGATTTCTCAGGAGTTACTGCAAAAATCACCAGCTGATCAAATAAAGTGTCATTTTCAATAGTTGAAATCATGAGTCAATTGAAGCTAGACCACCACGGAAAACCTGGAAGCATTGGATGGCCGTTTGGTCCCAGTATGGAACTCCTCAGCAGTGCGCATCCACGATCCGACTCCCCCCCTCGAGATTTGAACCCAAGATTTATCAGTTTCCCGCCAGGCGCTTAACCAACTAGACCACTGAGCCGGCATCCAACGATGTTAATGTTCAACTTTGTGAATCGGTTGAAGCTAGACATTAACACCAATGGATGCCGGCTCAGTGGTCTAGTTGGTTAAGCGCCTGGCGGGAAACTGATAAATCTTGGGTTCAAATCTCGAGGGGGGGGGGTCGGATCGTGGATGCGCACTGCTGAGGAGTTCCATACTGGGACCAAACGGCCATCCAATGCTTCCAGGTTTTCCGTGGTGGTCTAGCTTCAATTGACTCATGATTTCAACTATTGAAATTACTAAAATCTCCACAAAACCCCTTCTGAAAATATCATTTTGTTGGTGTTATGTTCTTCAAGCTGGATGGTTTATTTGTGAAGATTTCATTGTCCTTCTGGACAATATTATCAGGATGAACTTCAATGAAAAATGACCTACTAGATCTTTTCTAGAATTGACTAAAAGCTTGTCCTGCGGACCTGGAATTCGATCAGTCGTTATTTATAACTGTGTGGTCATTGTTTGTGTACTGTTTTTGTCTTCTCTCCTAACTTGACCAGCAACCATGCAATTGTTAATTTTTTATTGGCTGATAGATTTTAGCGATTTCGATGTTTTCATTGATTGCAGTTTGACCGGAGTGCTAGACATCTAAAGTTCTTCAGCTTTCTTTGTGTTTCTTCTGTATATTATTCTTACATTTTCCAGGTCGAACTTATATTCATAATTGTGTTCACATATATTGATACAAACAAACAAATGTCGTTGCATTTAACAGTTATCCAGTTTTTATGTAATCGTACGAAATTATGAACATAATACCTCTAGAATCCCAATCCTAATCTACAAATATTCTCCATCGTCTCAAAATATCCTTTTGCCGGTAAATGACATTTGAATTCACATACTGTCTATCAATGTCTATTAATTTAAAGGTATCATTATGCATTTCATTTATTTTCATTCTGATTTTTCAGAGTTAGGCTTTTGAATCTATTTTTGTTTTCTTACAAAACTTACAGCTTCCCCAATGTAGCCTCAAATTATCATCTATTTCAAATGATTCATTGTTTGAAATCCCTATTTTACAATCAGCTTGTAATGCCGATGAAATTTCACTATCGTTTTTTGACTGTTTACAGTTGATATGCAGCCATTCAGTATAATGAATCCATATGACGAGAAAAATATAATCTATTTTCTCTACAGATTCAAAATATCAAAAAGGATTAATGAATAAAATGGGAATAGTTTGTTGCTCATGAGGCAGTTTTTTAATGATATTTTTAGCTACTTAATTTAATTTCAGTAGGTGAAAATATCAGAGGTAGCAAAATTTTTCAAGCGGTATATTATCTTGTACATCACTTTGTAACTAAGAAAAACATTAGTTCAGTACATCAAAGATACGTAATATACTTGAAAGAGCGGCACAACTTATATTTTTAGACCAAAAATATGTGCTAAAAAGATTCACTCCTAACTATTGCATAGGGATTATATTTGGTGTTTTTCGTCATTAGTCGATAAGTTAGACATTATTTGACTATTAAATGATTGATATAAGGAAAAGCGATCATGTGAATGACAGTTTTCCTATTATCACCTAATTATTAAGTAGGGAGATGCAATTAATAACAACTTGAAAAGTTTAGTGATAAAGGATTTTCTCATTAGAGGTAGAATTAAGGACAAAGGATTTCCACTCTCAGGAACGTTGACCAACAAAATCAGTAGTGTCTAATAAAAAAACAAGCGTATAGAAACTTAATCTACACGAATCAATTGTCTGACTAATGCATACAAAGCGTTCAGTAACTTATGTCATAAGATATTTTGAACAGAAACATTTAAAAATTGAAGAAGAGATTGCAAATATCAACCTCATGGAGTTTTCAAACAAAAGTCATTGAAAACAATTGCCTCATATACAGCTTCGCTTGAAAAACCTCTGTTTAGTCAGCCATGAACTATAAAGAATTTTTATCAGAAGGGATTGTGTGGAGATTTTAGAAATTTCACTGGTTGAAATCATGAATCCATTGAAGCTAGACCACCATGGAAAACCTGGAAGCACTGGACGGCCGTTTCGTTCTAGTATGGGACTCCTCGAGATGACTAGAGAAAGCTGCAAAAATATCTTAACACAAACCAAACAATGTAAAAAAATGAGACGAGCCGAATTTCAACAACAGAATAAATTTCAACTACTACAAAGTTACTGAATAATGGGAACAAATAGACGTTTTCATGTCTTTTTTCGTCCGAACATCGACTGTCTGTCTTGTTTCATGGAAGATATTCTTTTATCTCATTTATATGGAAAATTTCGGGCATTAAGTTGATTGGAAAAATATTTCAATCCATGTTATTTGCTAAAATTTGTAATAAAATTTTCAGAAATTCGACATTTATTTTCTTTAGCGATGCATAAGAATGTTTACGCATGTTCAACCAATCAGTATTTAAAATAAACTATGAATAAATCAGAGGTCAAGTCAACTAAAACGTTGATAAGCTGCTGATTTAGTGTTGTCATAAGATATTTACAGCTAAAACAAATTTTCATACCCCATGGAGTCATTTAGTAAAATTATCAAATTATATGTAAAGTGGTTCTCATATTCTTTATTTTTCACGTTTATACTGATGGTGTTGTCTAATCAGAATAAAAGCACTGTGGTTAAAATATTCAGCTTAGAGAATGCAGCAGTTACAAAATTATGATTAAATTAATTACATTGGTGTTTATTCACAAATTGGATTCTAAATGATAGATCAAGATTTTAATTTAAGAAAATAAACTCGGGTAATGTGCTAACACGAATCGGCAACTTACAGGCTAATAACTTAACAGTCTATTAGTTAAATTACTGATACGGGGTGAGTTAAAACAACTATCACTGACCAGCAAGCCATTATTTTATTTTTTTACCAACATCATTCTATTTTAACTTTGAGTAAGCTATATGATAGATGTAAGCATAAAGCCATGAAAGTGTGTGGATAACCAATCATGTCTGTAATACTAATTAACATCTATAAAGTATATGTAATTCGTATATCGGTCTTAACTATTTGGTCGTACAAATTTGATTGTAATTACGTAAGCTAATGAAATTGTGAGTGCTACACACCGTTTAAGTACTAATTTGTCTAGTTGCCGCATAAATAAACCCTATTTATTTTCTCAATCCAACTTAAATCTCATAAATGTATGAAATTGAAACGAAATCTTTAATTTCTATTCTGTTGTGAAAAAAGTATCTCCAAATCTGGAGTTATTCACAGTAAAGATGAATCAATGGCACAATTGATTGAAGTTAAAAAATTTTTAACTATCGGAAGTCAGATCTATTTTCTAAAAATTAAAATGCTCGCGATGTGTCCTGCAGATTCAAGGTTCCATTCCCTAGTGGAGTTGTGGATGTGTACTGTTAAGGAATCCTATACTAGAATGAAACAGCCATTATCTAAAATGACAAAAACCAAATCTAAAAAGAGAATATGTTTTTTTAAAACAAATTTTATCATAACTAAATTATAAATATATTAATTTTAAAAGTCATTTGACAGTCACTTACAAGAATAAAAAAAAACTGAATATTATAAATTATTCTTTAAAAATGTTAATCGGATTGCTAAAACAATAAGTGTCAAATGATAAACATACAAATGAATGTATGCATATGTACTTCTTTATTTTTTGACACTATTTTACAATAATTTAAATGAAATAAAGAAAAAAACATTTTTTGTTGTTGACAATATGAAAAAGTGTAAACAAACAAATGAAAACTTACCGGTAAAATATGTAAACTTGCAACAAATAAATCACCAATACGATATCCAGTTGATGAATTTATTGATTGAGAATTTAAAGTTAATGAATCTAAACCAGTGGATTGTTTATTATGATTATTTTGTTGTGATGACCAATTTGAAAGACGATTTTCAAAATTATTTAATATTATACAATGTTCTGTATAGATTGGATTAAGAAGATCAACTAAACTGGATGTTAATTCTTGTAATAGTTGGGGATTAATATTGAGATTTGAACATAATGAATCTTTACCGATATCTTTAAAATGCTTTGAAAAAAAAATCGAAGAAAATTCTAAGCATGAATTAGAAATTTCATCTACAGTATAAACCAGTCATTATCAATGTAGGAGACTAAGTATAGATGTATGTCAATTTATTTGGCTACACCTTAAATCAACACAGTGAGATGAAATCAACAAAATAGAGAAGAGTAATTAATCTTAATATTAGAAACATAGTTTAAAACCAATAGATAGAATTGAAAAGCAGAAATTTAGCAGTCACACATAAATTTAAATTGAGAGAAAGCTAAAGAATGAATATACCTGTATTACTTAGACTAATTTTGTTTTGTCAACGAACATTTCAAACCACTGATTATGAATAGTGCGTGGGGTCCAGTCAAAAAGTCCACACCTACCTGAAAAGCTCAGATTAAAAGTCAGTGATTTGATGGACCAAACCTACTTCTTAGTTTGGTTGTTCCGTTCTTTTAACCAACTTATTCTTTTCAGTCAGCACTGCATGTCGGGATAGGCAGTAACTAGGCCTACGTACGACATATCCTAACCATTACTATCGACAAAGGTTCATAACCTCATGAGTCAATTGCACTTCTGTCCTAGTGGTCTGGAACTAACATCATTATTACTTGCTACTTTGGGAACAATAATTCAAAGGTACCAATAATCACTAACTCGCAGCCTATATGTTTTCTATACTCTCGTAAAGCATGTGTTACAGCAATTCAAACCAGACTGCTAAGTGGTATATTTATCCACCACAGGTGACGTGAGCTGGAAAAAAAACCACGAGGACTTACAGTTTCTGTGCTGAGATTTCGTTAGCCACTAACCCACCAGGAGTGATTAGACCTTAAATATAAGTAAAACAGTACACACCGACTGTTGTACTTTTTATGGTCAAACTACAGGTAGGTGTAGATCAGTCCTGAAGTAGCATTTTACATTGCAAGAAAGACGCATTTGAATCTCTCTTGCATTGTCGGTCAAAGACTTCAGAAAGACTTCGTCATCTTTGGGCCTCTTTGTTAAGCAAGATTAAGCGACTGGCATTAGCTAGGCAGGCGAGGAAATCTGGTAAACAGTCAAGTTCCAAAAAACCCAGACAAAGAAATTGGTGTCTTTAAAAACATATCTATGGAACAATCAAACTAAATTCAATAATGTAAAAGGCACAAAAGAACAATACTTGAGATAATCATGTCAGATGACGGTTCATCATATTCTATAACCAAATCAAGTGTATTCGGGCGAAGAGTCTTCGTTAGGTTCATGTACATTATTTGGTACGTCATGAAATGGAAAACACTGACAAAATTTTACCGATCAATAGTCAAGTGAAACCAAAATGCCAGGAAATGCAAATATACTGTTTTTAAATGTCTACATTTCAAAACCTAGCGAAGGGCAAACAATTGATCGATGCATCCACTTTCAAGTATGAAACCAGTATGATTTTCCTGGTTCTTAAACACCAGTCTAGCGTCAGATGATTATCAAAATCAACCGTTTGATGGACTTAAACTTGTCTCAGATCTTAAGAGTTCTTGATTCAACGTTCAAATAAACTTAAGATTGGTAGAGTAGGGAATTACTGAAGATGTATAGAAAGAAAATAGTGAGAATATATAGCTAAACAATTTAATAGCATTGTAATTTGTTATCCAAGCTGCTGAGATATTCAGAGTTACTTGTATCACTATGTAATGTAAGAAACCATTCTCTCTCTCTCACCTCCCTTTGTTTAGTAATTTCATTCATTTTGTGATATTGACATTGATGGAAAATGAAAATGTCTAAATAAATTAATGACTCTTATTTTTGAAGTTCTATTCTGCTGTACGATGAAATAAGAAATGATTGACTGAGCATCTTATTAATTTTTGAAATAAACATTAAAAAACGGAAATCTTTTTATTGTAAATTTTTAATTTTACTGATGACATACTGTACTGATTAATTTCTTGTAGTAATAAATTGATAAATACATATGAATATAAAATATTGTATAAACAAGACAAGGGGGTGTGAAGGGAAACGATTTTATACTATAATCATAGGTACTGATTAAATCGATTAATCGACTTAGACAAAATAATCTGTTACTACATTTTAGTTCACTGGTGTTTAAATATTTATGTATCAGCCAAATATATGGAACAGACAGTGCTCACAATTTTTTAAGGAATATGTTCAATGATTATTGAATTGTTGAAGACAATATCGTTAGTTTAAATAAGTGAAACTAGCGTACTAACCTACTGATATACACCACTCACGTTGTTTAAAAATCTCCTCATCCTAATTTAGATCTATTGATATTAATGAGGTCGTTACGAACTTCTTTATTTATTGTCTATTGACAATATACGAAATAACCTACTAAAAGCCTGGTATTACCATATTTCCGAAAACAATCAAGCACAACCTTCTATCTATATAATCGATGTTAAGTGTAGCATTTAAAAATCAAAGAAATCGACTACTTCCTACAAGAAACACTCTAGCTTTCGAACTTGACTACATATATTTTGAAAAGAAAAGTTTATAATATTTTAGACTAGACCTTAACAAAGCATTAATATTAATTGTGGTATATTATCCAGATCACCCTCAATAATCAAATATCCTATGCTTTACAAATGAAAGGATTTATCATATAATAAAGAAAAAAAGGGAAAATGTTGAAGGAAGTTGGAAACTAGTCCAAAATTGTCAATTTATTCTAATCTTAATAAGTTTCAAGTTCTAGTCGTTTGTTTTTTTAAAGGGAAAATAAATAAAAATCATTTATTAAGCTTCCTATTAAAAACATTTTTAATAATATTTGGTATAATGAGAAATAAATATGATTATTTCTGTAATGATAATAACAGTATGAAAAATATTCGTGAATATGCAGAGTTTACTTTGAAACATTAAAAATTCCCACCATGTACTTAGAATAATACACATACAAACGAATAATGTTGTTTCCAATTAGATCATCAGGGTTTTCTCTAAGGATATAGTAATATTTAAAGAGATGTGTGAAAAATACTGGACTCTGTAAGACAGTTTATGATTCAGTGATAGAAAATCGCTTGATGAGGTAGTAAATCTTTATCAACGGAGGTGGTTGAGACGTGTGTTATTTATGCTAAAACCACACCCCACCTGATTCACCATTATCTCTGATGTGGGAGTAGGTTAGAAAAAGCTAGAGATGGCCATATCGAAATGTGGCGTCAATCTATGAAGTTATCGACAGTTGGAATGAGTCGGGTTAATAGATGTAAACTGTCTAATTGAGTCCACATGATCATTATATGACATGACTCGGAATCTTTCTCAATGGAGGAGGTGTATTCACTCATTGTTTTCCCCTGGATCATGACTCCCGAAATCTCCTCATGCCTTTTTTATTTCCCTGTACCTATTCTTTTTTAATTACTCCTGATACTGTTACTACTTCTATTACCTAGTGCTTTGTCTTAAAGCAATCTTATCTCTCTGTGGTAAAGTGGTATGCCAACTTGAACTGAAGCACACATTTGTCATTTTCTACATTGGCTAAGATGTTGATGAGTCACTATTTGGTTTAGTGTAAGCTTTGTACAGAATTGTTTTAAATTTTTATCTAAGCTATAAATAATATGGGCGCATAACAAGATTTCAAAGGAAAACAATTAGTTAAGAACATTATAAAACAACAAAATTTTTATTGATATCTATCTTACACATAAATGGTTAAGTCATGATATGATTTAAAAATGTGACTATTCAATTTAACTCAAACTATCAATTTATATTTATATTTATTATTGAATAGTGACTAGCGAGGGTATCCAAGATGTGCATTTTCTTCCTACATGGTAATCATCAGGTGGTTGTATTTGCATATCAATATTAATGCTCACATTGAGAATTGAACCCAGTACCTTCCTCGCAGGATGCACATATACCGATAGAGACTAATTATTAAGAGCGGAAAAATATAAGCTCTTTCAGATATCACTTTATACATTGTTTGAAATTATTAATAACAAATTGTATTAGTTACACAAATAAATTATTAACTAGCTTTGAAATTAGATCACAGAAGGCGTTTACGTGAAAGGAGAATAAAATGTCACGGAATTGGCATGAATAGACATATACTACTTGCTACCATGAATATTAAATTAAATTACCATTTACGTAATATATGAGAAATACCCAAAAAATCCAGTCAGCAATTTTGTCAATTTAACATAAATAAAACCTCATATAATTGTGTTTGAAATATTTTAGTTACAATACCTTCAAAAGACACCACACTTTTTGTGTAACAGAAACTTTACGCTAAAGTTTTAATTTTGAATGAATGGTTACTGAAAAATAATGTAACTTTCCAATGAAATGTGATGTGTAAAGAACCAGCTTAGTAACCTAATGTCAAAGTCAGTCGCACTAAAATCATCAGCTCTTTCAAGATGACTAATAAATCTTGGCAATGAGTACTAACGTACATTCAACATATATCCATGGTTCACTGGCTTGATTTAAACTGTTTACTATACATTTAGATTCATTATTGAAAGTTAAAGTGAACGGAATTGTACAATACTACAGGCCTTGAGTGATAACCAAAATTAGCTAGGTACTTTTATGTCTCTTAATAAATAATAGGAACACAGACCGTTAAAATCGTTATTAAGTTGCTAATTTATTAGTGAAACCTAAATGTATGCGGTGGTTTGAAATAGTTTACAAGTTTTTTGAATTTTTTGACATGTTCTTATTTTCTCGTAGTAGACTATGTTTACTACAAAATATAATCCATTCAAAGCAATATCAGTAAATATTTCTTTTTCCTATCAATTCACAAACTTCATATGAACAATCTAAGTGAAATTCTAAATATTTTAAGCTATTTAAACAATATGAGAATTCTTATAACTCAGTGTGTTAATGAGGACTTAATTTGATTAAACGTTCACTTAGGACAATCGAAAAACCTATCCATAATTCACATCATACTAGGACGAAACAGATGTTCAACTTTTCTTCATTTTCAATGTATCGTGAATGTCAATCACTTAGGAGTTTTATTCGAGGTCGATATAGGTATCCAAACGATTCCCGTCTTCCAATATTTGTTTAACTAAATTAGGCCAGTGATGTACATTTAATAATTCAGTAATATCCATATCACATTGTAGTAACCGATGAAAAACGGACAAATTGCGATCGAACTGATTCTACTCCAAAAATAGTAAATATTTAGTGTAATTTTAGTTTTACTTAATGTTGTTTTCAGCATAGGACGACATAAAGTTTATTCCTTATCAACTTTAAATGATTTGAACTCCAAATAAAGGTATTCTTTAATAAGCTATTCATAAAGTTAATGCTAGTTTATACAAAAGTTTGAATTCCATACAATACGTTAAACATCACTAACTTTATTCTGATTAGTTCCTTGGTATAACATAATTTCACCAAATAATATACTAATACCATAAATTATTGTCCTATAATAATAACACTATAAAATTTTCTTATTACCTTAAAGTAGTCAAATCATCCCGTTTATCTAAAGGGTACAAATAAATACCCATTTAATTTATGCATACATGTATATATGAACTGTTTTAATATTTGAATCATTTTTCAACAGTACATTTTACGATATAAAAAAGAAATGGTAATTTATCTGATTATAAAATTATTCCGCTGTAAAGGAATTTATCAATATGCTAGATTTGTAATAGTAAATAAAAGTTAATTAGTTACTATATTCATACACCAACTAACTATAATTGAATTTATAGTATTCGGATTTATTTGTTAGATTATGAAGTTTTAAGACATGCAATTCATCAGTCTATAGTTTCGTATAAAATAAAAGTGTAAATGCTAACTACATAACTGAATTATTTAGTTTAGCTAACGATTGAACTATTAACTCTGGACAACACAGATAAGCACGTTGATCACTTCATAATCTTTACTAACTTTTGCGTTAGTGATATTTATCATCAGCACCATCTACAGGAATCTTTTTTATCAGTTATAATTGTACTTGAAACCGTAAAAATTAGGTCATCCTTTCAAACATCGGTCAATCGGTCAGGTAAAAAGAACAACAAAGACAATCTAACTACCTCAATAATTTATTCAATAAGTGTTCTTTATAAGTGGTGTGTAAAAATAGTAATGATGGGACCAGTTCAGGCTTATGACATGCTTTCATTACTTTTTTCCGGAAATCATGTAGCACAAGAATAACACGAACATATTACATTGTTTTAAATATCATTTGAAAAACGAATTTCAATAAAATTATGAAAAAATAGTCTGTTAAAAATCAAATAAACTATGTCTACAAATCATGTGATCAAATTAAAATTGGTTTAATTATTAGACTGTAGTCAATAGACACTCAGTGTTAAATCACCATTCTCAGAAGTAACAGATTTATTAACCATTACTAATTTCTAGTGTATGCTCAATTACAAAGTCAACATATGTTATGCTTTGAGGCGGCCTTAAGTCATTACACATTGCGGGCAATCAGAATATTCTTCCAATACGAAATAGGATCATAGAGAACGACATAGACTATGAGACCAATAAACAATACTTAAACAATAATTCCGCACGTGCTGAAAATGGAAATCAGGATTTTGTGAGAAAGTTTGATGTTTGGGTAAGTTAAAATGCCTCTGTTTATAAGTATCAGACACGTAAAAAAAGTAACAAGCCAAAAGTGAGAACAACCCAGGAAAAATAAGTTAGTGAAAGTCATTGAGGACTTCCTAAAATGTAAGGGCTAAAATAGCTAGATAGTCTTGGGTTTTATTGCCAACATACATAGCGTGAAATGACAACTTTGGAAAAATATCACACTAACAAGATTATATAACTTACTGTACAAATCACACTTAGATTTCTTTTGTAGGTACGTTCAGTCATAACCAATTCACGAACTAAATGATAAGCCTCATCCAAATGATGCTTTGGCTGAAAACAAAAGAAATATTTACAGAAGATCAAGGATTAAAGCATAAGAACATATACCGTTTTTCTCATTAAAATATTAAAAAAAACTTATTATGATTCATGGGTTGATAAAAAAATGTATTTTTTCTCATGTATATTCGAAAATGATACTTTAACAAAATTTCATTTTCAATTATTCGTGATGTAATTCAGGGGAGAAGGTGGGAAAAAGGAAGTATATATTTATCGCGAAATGTTAAGTAAATAAATCAAACTTGAAAGTTAAAATAGTATTTCGCTTGAAAGTTGCCGACAAATAATTTGATATTGTTTTGAAAATATTACAACAAATCATATTTTATTTTAAAAAATATAAATATGGTTAGTGGAATAATTTAAATCTCTGACTGAAAATAAATATTTAGAGTATATATATATATATATATATATATATATATATATATATATATATATATATTTAATGGGTTTAAATATTTGTCATTTTAAGCAATAGATGTTTTAGGGTATTTGCATTGACTGATTACAGAGTAATGATTGATGTTATTTTTGCCTAGTCTCCAGCCCCAACTTAAATCCAATGATCAACATCAAAACATAGCTCGTATGATGTCAAGTCATTTAGATTAATGGCAACATTGCAACTCGATCAATCGAATACGATCATAAATAAAGGACGAAATAATCATGACCCTAGTCACTAATCAGTAATGAATCAGTTGTAAATATCACAGTTCTACAAAATGTCAGTCGTATACCGATTGCTGAGTGGAAACGTCTCAGAATATAAAGTTGGGAAACTAAGATTCAAATATCACAGGGAGTATCAATTCCTTTAAAACTCCAGGTACACCTTGCTGACGAGCGCTAAATAGTATGTAACCTATGGTCAGTGTATTTTTCTGACAACCTCAGACCGACTAACGTCTTAGACTAAGTCGGAAATGAATGGCATATATGTAAGGGGCTATTTTCGATTATGTATGCCTATATTTTTATGACATGTTTCAGAATAATCCTCCAAATACTTTAAAGCAGTATTAATACAAATTATAGAATGCCAAATTGAAAACGGTTAACTTGGATATTGTAGTGGCTGTGCTTCGTTGACCAATCACCCTCGTAACCGTTATCGTATAAACCCCAACGGTAGTTGAAATCAGAAGGCAAAGAGAAGCAGCTACTACAGTTTTATTAGCAGGCAACTCAAACCACAGAGCAGAGAGGCGAATGAGTCAGCAAACCGAGAATGTGTGAGAATGTGTGGAAATGTGTAGAGTGTTAAATATACATGTATATATATAGAAAAATGAACGGACTATCGAATCGATTAAGCGAATAATAATAAGGTTAGTGGGATGAATATATGCGTGAGCAGTCAACAATGTTCAAGCATGCTTATTCATACAAGCATAACAATAACAAAGGTAAAATAAGTTGTTAAAGTGCAGATGACTATCCGCTTAATAAGTTAACAAAGGGCTTAACCGAATTAGATGAGGGCAAACTCAATTGAACGTGAGTTGCTATAATATTTTACATGAATCAATTATCAAATATGTTTTTTTGAATAACTGGGAGAGGAGAGAGTTATATTCGGTTCTGAAGTGATACATGCCTAGTGAAAAGTATTACAATTTGAAGAAATTCTTATTAGAACAAACTTTCCATTATCAATATAATGGGGTTAAGTGGGATGAATAAAGGAACTTTGATCGACTAAGTTAATTATTATTATTATTAGAAAACTTGAATCAGAAGATTCTAAATAAACAGTAGAAATTTAACAAATAAAATTGATTATTTTCTTGAGTTTGCTTCATTTTAATTAAAAACAGAAAATTAACGACAATTCCCAGTTTTATCATTTCCCAAATATAAAAAGGAGAACAATAAAAAACCCCTATAAATTGTGATATTTTAATCAATAGTTCTTTTATTCTTAAATTAAATTTGTCATTGTGGTTTGGAATGAACCTATCTAAATGACGGTTATCATGTTAGTATCACGTTCATTCAACTAGAAAGTTCAATCATGGAAATTTCATTGTTATTTTGTACTAGATAATCACTGCCTATTACAATAAGAAGTGAAAATTTGAAAAATTATTCCACTAGAGTTAAATTAATTCATTCCGGATGACTATGTTTTTGATTGACTGTTATCGCATGTTTAATTATCTTCAAATGTCTTTTTTTTCAACCAGAATTAATTGTTCTGTTCAGTTGACCTGTGATTATGTCATTCATAAATTTTTTCTATATGGATTCAGTGCAAAGAAAATAATACTAGTTATGTAGTTTCTGTATAATTCCAGGTTATTTATTATATAAAGATTTGCATCAATAATTACATAGCTAAAAAATACCAAACACTACATGGTACTTGTGTTTGGCTTAAGTGATCATAACTAAAATTTTTGTCTACAAAAAGATGGAAAGAAAATGGTTAAGATTTTTGAAGTTATTCTCATTTTTTTGAAATTCAAAGATTGTTAATATTAATATCGAAGTTACTAGGATATGGTATGTACTAGGAATCTTCATTATTCGATAATGATCGAAATAAGAAGCCAGTCTTTTTCTCCAGTTGATTTAATTATTTAAACTTAAAGAATATTGAAGTTAGTGAAGAGTAAAGAAGAACACTTTCTAAGTTGATTTACGCTATCTTTATTTTTAAAAATATATATGAGTGTGTTAATAATAGTTTGTAGTTTACTGTTATCAATATTTAATACTATGAATTATAATCCCTTCACACGCTCTGAACAAGTTATTGGCTGTCTGAATAACTCACTTCGTATTTGCTGAGAAAAGTACTAGGTTTCAATCTCAGTGTGAACATAAATACTAGGATTAAGATTTGTTCAATTTACGAGTTCAGAACTGGACAAAATGCCCATTCTGGATTTCAGTTACAGCTATATACCAAATTTGATTAGATATGTGAATGGATGTCAATAACACATGAAGAAAAAAACGTACTGATTTGCCCTAATGAAAGTCCACGTTTGCTGTGATATCCTTCTAAATTTAATTCAACAGAAAATTGTGTAAGAATAATAGGATGACATTAAAAGTAACTTATGAATTTAAAAAGGCGTTTTCTACTCTCACTATCCACCTTTTATTGTATTGTGAATAAGTAATACAGTTTGAGCAATTTCTAGTCAAAATACAACACATACTTCCTATTCATTTTTTTCTTTCTTTCTTTCTCAGGTTCTTAGTTATTTTGCTTTTCATGATTAAATAGTATTTTCTAAATGAAAAACTTTCATAAATCATCTAGCCAAAAATATCTTTACGCTCTGATTTAAGTAATGTTATATGTATAAAAATACATAGTGATTTTTAACAATTGTAAAAAGTAGTTTTGTTATTTCCCGTAAAATAAATATATTTATATACAAAATTTGACCTACAGCAAATGTTAAATGAATCATAAAAATGGTAATAATAATAGCAATAATAAAATAAGTTAACTTGGCACTCAGGTCAATCTGGAATCAATAAGCATATCGAAATTGAATGAATTTGTCGACCAATTTAGAAAGACATCAACAAATATAAGTCCAAGAATTAGGTTATGAGAGGAAAATTGGTCAAAATAAATATACATAGAATAACAAGACAATTGTTGATAACAACAAGTCAAAAACTGTCCTAACAAAACCAACTCCTGGTAAAATGTGAAGTAATTCGAATAGATCACTTCACTTTGAATTTTGTACAAATGTTGATGGCTCTATCTAGAATGACAATGAAAGCTTCATGATTAAATAATTCAGTTGAGAGAAAATAACTATAATAGAGGAACAAAACAATTACAAAGAATCGATATTTCTTTCCTAGACTAACATATCAAATAAACAAATAGATTCCTCAATGGAATTTATTTTCATTCAATTATAGAAAATCTAATTTAGAAGTGACCGTTTTTTGTTCTTCTTCTCTCTCATTCTTATTCTTTTTCCTCTCCTTATTATTATTTAAAAAAGATGAAAATCTCATTTTCCTTTGGCTTTCTGTAACAGAACAATAGCTTGATGTTAATGATAATGATTAGACTAAGCTAATCACCATCCTGGCAGGTTATTTTTGTTGTTGTAACGCTGAAGGGAGTAGGAGAATTTTCATTTGCATGTATGCGTGTGAACGTTATGAGTTGTACACACATAATTGAAAGCATGGAAATTTGACTGATTAGTCATACTATGTTTATAATAATAATAATAATAATAATAATAATAATAATAATAATAATAATAAGTCCAAAGATGTCATTTTAACTTAACTCAATTTTTTCTTGTTAGTTAAATATTATTTTAAATGAACCTAGAATTCATAAGTTATACAGAAAAAAAGATATTTTTTCGTCCGGTTAAACTAATTACATTATATTAGTGAAAATTATTTTCCCATTATAAACCATTTAAAGGGTTTTATTTAGTTATTTATGTTGTATCTTTTAATAATTAGATGAAGTAGGGAGAGGAGGACAGATGACAGTAATTTTTCATAAATAATTATATTATGGAACATTCAAGTTGAAATAATAATTGTCAATATGATGTTAAATATTTTTATATGATGTTGATTATTTACTGATTTTAACAATAAATTTACATGTAACGATGACAGTCGGAGACTTGTACAAACTCAGTAGAACTAAATATGATTACATTGAAATTTGATTAATAGAATTTTATATGAATTTACTATTGATTGATTGATGAGTAGTGATCGGTGTTATTTTTACCTAATCCTCTTGTTGTTGATCCTATTTTGTCGATCGAGTTATAATACACCCATTAATCTGCGTGGTTCAACATCATGTGCATTATAAATTGACGATAACTGGTTAAAGGTAGTTTAAAGGACTTGTTGAACCTACGTTTCGTACTGGTTGTTACTTGATAGCCAGGAGCGTCTGTAGTCCTCAATTAAATAATACTTCATGTTGTATTCGAACATGCATCACTCAAAATATATATACTTCCGCAGGAAATTGTTTGTAATTTGACTAATTCATTTATATTCACTGTTTTTCGATAACAATAATTTTAAACTTTAAAAGTAGCAATGTCACCGTTAGATGAAACTGTATGTTGATAAGTTATTTGATCGTGTTAAGAAGATAGAGTCTGAAATATAGTTCAAGGAAATTTTTATGGTATTTTAATAAATTTGGCGATATGTGGAATATTCAACGTCATATTGCGTAACATACTTTAAAACTATATTAGAAATTCCTATAAATTTTTTCGCACTTTGATAAACTAACTGTTTCGCTTGTTTGTCTTTCTACCCAACAGACAAATGCATTTTATTAAATAAATTAATAATATTCAAATGTTTCTATTTAAACAGACAAAAGGGAATGTATTCTTAAAAAAATTGTTGTGTACAGAAAGTGTAGTTGTGTCCTTCATCGATACATATTTTTTGATTTTCAAGTAAATGAAAGTAAATTGAAAATCAACCAGTGTAGCGGATTAATTTTGTTCTTTGCTTTTTATTTATTGATAGAGAAAAATAAATTTTGCAGACAAAATTTTGAAATTATTAACTAGATTATATTGATGATTACAAATATTAAGGAAATGATTTATTATATGAAAAATCGTTTTTTTTTAAACTTACAAGTCGACGAAACGTCTGTGGTTTTGAATGTACACCATGAGGATTGACTTGATTATCTGCTTGATAAGAGTCATGTTTAGTATTGACAGAATTTTGATTGTCTGATTCGTCACCATTTTGATTATAGATCATGTAAGGATCTATTGCCGATAGGCAACGGGGACGATTTTGACGATTATTATTATTATGACGACGATGATGATGTCTGTGACCATGACGACAAATATTTGATATGGAGCGTGCAGTACTACTTCGTTGACTACATATCGAATGATGATCATCATCTGTAATATCTGCATCTGATACACGAGCACTGATTGATGTAAGTAGACGAGGTCGATGTAGTGAATTTATACACGGATACTGATGAATTGAACCTAGTTCATTTTGTTCAGTATCACTTACTTTATCAAAATCTGAACCATCTCGATCAACGCATAGATTTGCCATGCTTAATGCACTTCTTTCACGAGCTGCTAAACTTAAACATGAAGCTAAATGAAGACTACTAGGTCCAGTTATTATTCCCATAGCTAGAGGATGTGATTGTTCTTTTAAATTCTGTGAGTTTTGAGGAGAATCTGAAGTTTCTTCTTCACCTTGTGAATCAGATTGATCTCTTATTACAGATGATGATAATGAATTTTTTTCTGGTTGAGTTTGTGTAGGTAAAGATTGGGGTTCAGTGATACAACTTAGATTTATTGTTTCTACAGTTTTTTGTAGAATACTGTCTCTGCGCTAAAACAAACAAAATGATGCATTGAATGACGTCGATAATTTGCAAAACGAAATGTAAATAAAGCTTATATTAAAATAACAAGTGATAAAAACAGCTTTGTATTTAAAGTGAGTGTAAAGTACTTTGAGGAAACTTCTAAAATTATTACCAGAAAAAGAGCACTATGTTATGAAATATTTATTATGATAAACCAGAAAATATCAGACTATTGGCATGAAAAGCATACAAAATACTAAGATCACATTGAAGTACAACATTAAATATGTCCATAGGGGATGCAGTTGAAATTGTCATGAGAAAGATAGTACTTGGATTTATACACTCATTCTATACTTGACTATTGGTACAGTTTCTTGTTAGGTATCCTTTTCATAGTGTTCGACTATTGACTAGTGTGACCAAAAAAATTATCAATGCATATTCAACAAACTACTCATCAATCACAAAATAATTTCTTATTTTCACTGTTAAGAACATGAAGGTATTTTAGCTAAACTACCCCCGGAAAGATGGTAGCATTGGACGGTTCTTTCATCTTGATACGAGACCATTGAGTAGTAAGAATACATTACTCCACATCCGGCTCAGTGGTCTAAAAGTTAGGCATGCGGCATAAGACCAAGGGTCATGGGTTTGGGTCTCTGATGAGAAGTCATGGATGTATACTTCTGAATAGTTTCATACTAGGATGAAATAATCGTCTAGTGCTTCCAGATTTTTGTTGGTTCAGCTAACATCAGTTCGTAGGTTAAACTACGAAAATTGTACAACCACATTTTCCTACTATCTTAATCACTTATTAATCGTTTCACTTGTTTGTTGGATAACTATTTACTCATATAATATGGAATATTCATAAAGAAAAATAAAATTGGGAATAAATCAGAGTAAAGCATGTTCTTCATGAATTCAATTTTTGTTAAAAAAACAATGCTATTTCGTTACATGAATAATACTGAAATGAAAGAGAAACTACATGGTCATAAACTTAGTTAATCTTATTTCGTTCACTCGAACATTCAATCTACTTCATACTTTTTCTTTCTTCTTTCAATTTTCCTTTCTTCCTAAATGAAGCTTTTATGAAATTATAATTTTACAATGAGTCATAAACACATGTGCCTGTTTATTTCATAAAAGGTTAACACTCTCATTATCCGTCTGATTTTCCACTCACTGTTCTATAGACTATTTACTAGATGTAAATGACCTCAATCGATCTATCTGACTGAATGATTGAAAAGATAGATTGTAAGATGAGATAAATAAAAAAAGAGAAAGAGTTCACTATCAACTGGAGGGGATAGTGAAAAAGTTCATGAGATAACAAAAAATGTTTAATATAATAACTAAGTAAACATACATGACCATTTGTTAGATGGTTAAAAGTGGTCAGCAGGAACAACTAGATATATTTTTAATACGATTTGGACTAGTTAGCAAATCGTACCTCCTACCTTGAGGGAACCAGCGCTTCCATTGTTACTCGAACCCGTTTCATACAACCTTACTGTCTGAAATGTTACCACTGAGGTGTCTGAGCATTAATTAACTTCCTGCAAGACTGACATATGTACATAGATTGGTCATTGAGTAGTGACCAATGTCATCTATGTCAAGTCTTTTCGCACTGACCGAACCCTATCAATCAAGTCTCAGTGTGGCCTATTAGCCTGAGTTGCTCGACAATTTGTGTACCATATTGTGATGCTGAGTGATTTGAAATAGTCTACTGGATGACTCGGGTTCAAATACAACGGTAAGTATAACTGTCTTGAGGATTACAGACACACCTGATTGACAAGTCACAAGTAGTATGAAACTCAAGCTCAGAGAGTCTTTCAACCAACTAACGTTGAAGAATAATCCAAATAATGTTGAACCACTCAGATTAATCGTCACACTATAACTTGATCGACAGAATACAATCACAAGAGGACTAGATAAACATGACACTGATCACTACTCACTGATCGATCAATTATAAATTTGGCAATTCGCACATATGTATGTATAAACCTGTGATGCTTACAAATAAGTACACTTATAACCCTTTATCAACGGAATTTTTAGTCAATCTATGCAATTCAGTGATAATCAAGTACAGATTTATATGAATGGCTTTGAGATATACATTTTTGTCTATAAGTACTGGTGATATATTACCCCGTGGGTCATAACTAAGGCACATGAAGTGTGAATTCAATGTTTAACATACTAGTGGTCGGAAATTGAACAATCTTATGAATGAAAACATTACACGACTTTCCCTGTTTATAAACTTGGATAGCAAAAGGACAAACGTCGTAGTATAATAACATAAATCTATGTATTTCATAGTCTCTCTTCAGCCATTTACATACTTTATGTCGGAGAGGTCTAGAATGAATTGAGTCGATGTACAGAGATGGACAATACGGAAGAATTAATATTGTTCAGACGTTCGCTTACTTATATTCTAGGACATCCGAACAATGTTGATTCTTCTGTATTATTGTCTCTTAATATTATTCCATCTTGATACATTGGCTCAATTCATTCTAGAATTTTCCGATTTAAGTATGTTTCGTTTTAATAATTAAAGCTATAATTTTAGGTCGTAAGCGGATGAAGAGAAACCATGAAATACATGAATTCATGTTATTCTGTTACTAGGTTTGTTCTTTGTTAAGTCAATAAAAATCGATTTATTTTTTTATTTGAACACATAAACAATGGTACAAAAGTGCACCAAATACATATGCGTCACATGATAACAATGAGACCAGTAGAAGTTATCATTGATTTGTATGAGAGCTGAGATAGTGACCAGGTGCACAAACCGACTCAGATGGTTTTCCTAGGGGGCCACACTTCTAGCCTTTGACCTAAACGTCTAATCCACAAGGCAGTGGAGCAACTTTAGAAGATGCAGTCCCATGGTAGTTGGTGTCCAACAATAGGTTAATACGCCATCTGTTCCTTCAGAATCCTGGAGCCCATGTGCAACATTGGTTTGGAATCAAGGTTTTCCAACTGCCCTAGATAGATCCTTCATATCCACCAACCCGGTTAAAGCGCCGTACATTCGCTTTTCGTCCTCTTAATTTCGAAAACAACATCCCCGTCGCGAGAAGGCAATGAGTAGGACTTCACTGACAGTGGCTGTATACGCGTGGTCATTTGAGAGTACTTCGAGGAGAGTGAACTCTCCCTACCCTCGGCTGCACCAGGGCATTTGGGGGCATTGATTTGTGATCGGAATTAAAACAATTGGAATTATCCTGTCGATTGACTAGTAAAAGAAATACATTGATGTAGACGATTTAAACCAGATGTTCTATTTATTCCAACTCGTCTTATTATATTATACGCTGTTGTAACATCAAAGAATACATTTGTAGTGTACAAGATTAAAATTTTATCATACATATATGTATGCGCAGTCTCTTTATCTAATTATCCGATTAAATTAAACATAGAAAAATTTAAGATTCACCAGATAAGAATAAACGATGAATATCAAAGTAATTAGAATAAATTAAAATATAGTTGATTTAAATTATTTTTTTACTAAAATGTTATAATTTATGATAGTAATGTCATTGGACAGGTTATTGAATGAATAAACGATATAATTATAAAGAATAGTATTACAGGCTTGAAAACAAGCTTCTTCACTCAGCTAAAAATGAGGTAGAATTGAGGAGTAGGTCATGTTTGCTTGATTGTGACACTTAAAAATCATCAGGTTGGTCATACATGCTAAAATGGAGTGAAAGCATAATATATTGACAACCTTGGGTGACTTATCAGTCAGTCAAGAAATACTGCCTAGTTACAAAACAATTAACAATACAAAACAAAGAAATAACAGTGTAATAATAGCTTTGATCTGATTAATTAACCCTCATACGTCAAATTATCTCTTGTAGTATAGAATAAAGGAAAAGTTAAAATTTACAGATGCATATTAGTAGTCTGGCTTGTGTTAGGGTTATTAATCCATAAAGTCTTTATCACAAACTGACATCAGTTATAATGCAAAAAGGTAAGGGATAGATATTAAGAGTTAAACAGGAGTTTTGAGTTGGGTTTGGTCAGCTAAACATAGGGTTTTTAACACAAAACGACATCAGCCATAATGGTCTGGCACACTTCTGTTTAAAAGCTTGAGAAAACTGGGGTTGAGATTTAGAGTTAGAATAATAAAGAGAGAACATAATCTAGCATCCATGGTCACTTTCGACTACTCAGTGAGCCACATCAAACATTTTAGCACACAATTTACCTTAAGAGCAGGTATATTTTGTAATATAGCTTAAGCACCATCTTAAATTCACTTTTGGTTACATAATAAAGATTTTTAATAATCTCAAGAATTTTAGGAACGATATATTGTCAATCATAACTTACAATTTATTATTTCTTATTGAACGAAATTACAAACTTTTTGAACTTAACTATATTATATTGACAAGAAAAAAAGATTAATTCGGATGGATGACTCTCAAAAAAACACCACTTACTTCAGGTGCTGGTGGTGGAGGTCCAAGTCGTCGACCAATCGTACGAATATTTCTAGTCACATCAGGTGGTACAGAACTTGAATTGCTTTGAATAGTGGAAATTTGTGCTGTACTCTGCTGATCAGACTGACTACATGTAGTTTCATCAGTTCCAGCGCAATTGGGTTGAGCTTGTTGTTGTTGAAGTGGTGTTGGTGATGATGTTACATGTGTTGGAGGTGAGGCAACTTGAGCAAATTGTGGTTGTCTGATGGTTAAAGGTATATTATTCCCTAATGTCAATTGGTTTAAATTGCCTGAGGCATTTGTAAGCACCGGTATATAAGACTAAAATTTGAAAATTAAAATCACAAAATAGTTGTTTAATTAATCAAAGTAACATGATATTATAGAAGAGTGTATCATAGATAAATTAGTTGGGTTTAATGCCTTTTTCTCAATTGTTGATGTTACTGATTATGATGGCGTAGAATTATTACTTTCAATGTGATAATATCGATAAAATCTCCTGAACTTGACATTCAATAACTTTACATCTGAAGTTTTTTAATCTATTGACTTTTCTCAGTAATATAGTGGAATTCCAGTTGACATACCACTTTACCACAGAGAGATAAGATTGCTTCAAGACAAAGCACTAGGTAATAGAAGTAGTAACAGTATCAGGAGTAATTAAAAAAGAATAGGTACAGGGAAATAAAAAAGGCATGTGGAGATTTCGGGAGTCATGATCCAGGGGAAAACAATGAGTGAATACACCTCCTCCATTGAGAAAGATTCCGAGTCATGTCATATAATGATCATGTGGACTCAATTAGACAGTTTACATCTATTAACCCGACTCATTCCAACTGTCGATAACTTCATAGATTGACGCCACATTTCGATATGGCCATCTCTAGCTTTTTCTAACCTACTCCTACATCAGAGATAATGGTGAATCAGGTGGGGTGTGGTTTTAGCATAAATAACACACGTCTCAACCACCTCCGTTGATGAAGATTTACTACCTCATGGATCGATCTCTCACTTTTACTAGGTACCCTATACCTAATCTCAGGATCGCTCACTCAGAGGTCCTAACATACGTAAGGAATGCTTGAAAGGTAAAAGTAACCGATATTTTACTTATTTTTATTCAACATTTTTAAATTATTTCACCTCAATCCTATATTAGTTTAAATTTCAAAATAAAAGGCATTGTAAATATAACATAAAGGGTTATTATTATTTCTACTGTGATTAGCTTTTACTAAAAATTATTATTTGTAGAGGTATGTTAGAATAAAAATGATAATGAAGTGCTAACAGCTTCTTGTATCATATCAACCATGATACTAGACCTTAGATAAGTCAGGTGCTTTACGTTTGTCTTCAAAAAGAATGACCATGATGTTTACATGTTTAAAATTTTGTAACGTGACAGATGAGCTATTTAATCGCTCCTAGCTTTTTTTACAAAAGCTGTGCTACAAGAAGACGTTCCTTCTGAATATAATGGTTAAGTTAGACCGCGAAATAGACACGAAGGTGGGTGGATAAGCACTGCTGATTCATATACTGGGAAAAATCCATTGTCTAGTATTCCCTGATTTTCAATTTTTATTTAACTAATATCAATTCGTAATGTAAACTGTGAATTTCAACCATCTCCATAAACACCTTATGGTAATGTTAGCGGTTGAATTTCCTCCTAAATTAAAACACTTGTAACAAAATTATATGAACTGTTCAAAATATTGAGAAAAATTAAACGCATTTCGTGTTTCTCAATTAATGAAATGCATACAATTAACAAAACTTGTAGAAATTAGTCCATTATTTAAAGATTTAAAAAGTTAGCAGCTATATGTACGTAGGCATATAATAGATATATATGTTTCGTATGTGTTAGCATTGTTAACCAGGAAATACAATAAGTTTTTTCATTTATGTTTTATCTCTGACCAAGTTTAACTCATATTCAGCACCCTACAGTTAGAACCAATCCCATTGAACTATTTAGATCACCAGTACCTTTCTTCCTTTAGAGTGTTATAAATTCGTGTTTGTAAAATTGTTAAACGACTGAAACATTAAGTTAAGAAGTTTGGATACTCCATCCTAACCATCAAGACAGAAAGATTTACTGATTGTTGCAAAACCATGAAAGGTTTATCGCTTATAAACATGAGTTAAGATCTTCACTGTTGAACAAATATGTTTTATTCAGTGGCAACTTAATTCTATTGTTGACTACAATTCCATTTAATTACCAAAATAGTGATACAGAAAATAGATGATAAAAATTTCTAGTTCATGTAAATTTTTTTAATAGTGTAGAGTTCAATTGATAACTAAATGAAGAATTTCACTTGAAGAATAGAGTGTGGAAAACTGTCTAGTAGTTATTTTTTTATTTGACATAATTATCCTATCAAAAACAAATCATATCTAGTAACTTCAGTAACCATATTGTGCATACTAAATTTCGTATCGATGATGGAATACTGAATGTACATCAGTTTGTTTGTCTAATAATGTCAAATCAATGAGAAACGTTTTAAAAGATTTGCAATTGTGTGAGTATGTGATAGAGAGAAAGAGGTGGTGTTAAGGAAGTAGCCGTAAAACAAAAATCCAATCATATACCAGTCTGTTAACTAAATGTCGATTTATAGAATAATCTATAAGTCAATGAGTAAAAAAATGTGGAAAGTATAATCAAAAAGACACCTAGTTTATCAGCTGAAGATTTTCTAACGTTTAGGTACAGACATAAAAACATGGTATGTAAAGATTACATCTGAATGTGTACCATCGTCTAAGCAAAGACTTTGGATAGCGTAATATATATTTGCGTAAGTGAATACACGTTTTCGCAACATTTCTTTATACAGTTGGCGTACATCACAGAAAGAATACATAGTAGTGAGCGGGAAAAATGGTCACACAGTCATTATTGGATATGAAATTATTTGACGAAGTAGAGAAAACAAGAATATCCAAAGTGATTCTATTTTATACATTGAAATATGTCGGAAAATCTTTTTATGACGGCATTGTGTACCCTGATCTAGGTGATTTAACATAGATTAAGCGTTAATGATGTTATTCAGAACGACAATCGAAAGCTCTGAAATTTAACCATCTAACTGTGAAGACGTAATACTATAGAGAGCATCTATATGAGCTGTAAATTTTCTCCGTCATTTTAAAATCTTAATATGTATCATCATTTGTTAACACGCAAAGCGAAGATTGAAATAGTAACCAAAGGTGCTTTTTATAAGTTTAGTAATAAACAAGTGAGCAAAGCATCTTACAACACTCAAAAATGTTTAGTTTAAACATTTAAACTATTTAAACATTTTTGATAGAGAAAATGGAAGAAAAAAGAAATAGTTGTAACAGAAGGTAATTTAAATTAAATTAACAACAACGTATCAACAAACTAAAATAAACATCAACAGTAATTAGTTGGTTTAAAGTGAAAAAAAGTAAACAGGCGCAGCCAGAGAAAGTTTACAGCTGATCAAATAGTATGGTTTATATCATAAAAGGAAAAAAAGAAAAGACTGCTAAAAAGAAACGAAGAAATGCTGGACAACAAGTAGATGCATCGACAACATTTGAACTAAATAGATAAATAAATATAATATGTAAATAAACTTGTGAATTTTATTTCAACTCATTCTTTCTCTATCTCTCTTCTTGTAGTATATGCAGACCTACTTATATTTTAACAGTTGATCAAACAAATAAGTATAAATGTAAAGTATGCTCAGTCCGTAAACGAAAGGATTGTACTTAAGAAAAATAACAAAATAGTTATCATTTAGATTGAGATCATGAACCAATGGATCTTAGACCACCATTGAAAACCTGGAAGGACAGGACGGCCGTTTCGTCCTATTGTGGGACTCCTCAGCAGTGCGTATCCACGATCTAGATATGTCAAGTAATCTAAAAATCGTTGTTTAGATCTCTTCCAATAAAATAGTTTATGATAATACAATAAAAAGGCTTACAATCAGTTGATTCATTTTCAAGACTAAATTATGTAACTAAACATATTACAATCGAAACCAAAATAAGCATAGAAATTAGCAATGTATATAATTTATAAAACAAATAAACTCCGATATTAGGTATTTACAACTGATCAGAAAGCAACTACTTTTGAGTAAAATTTTGTTGTTTATTGATTAGTAAATTTCTATCCAGAAACAATAAACATTCAATAATACAGCATTCAGAAGCGTTACTGTCAAGTTATGTGTCGATTGATCATGATTTTGACTTTTTTATGGGTACACACTAATCAATGGATGAGAAAAAAATACTATACATAAGCCTTGATGACGAGTTAAACGATTTGAGTCTATATTTTTGTAATATAAAAGTTAATTAAGTTTGGTTTATATCTGTCAAAAAAAAACAATTGATTCGAGAGGAAAAATAATCATTATGTTGTCTATCAAAACAAAAGTTTTTATATTAAAGTTAAAAATCATTTTATATAATTAAATCATTGATTTTTAGAAAAATAATACAAGATTAACACAAACAGTTAAATTTATTCTTCTTAACACCGTGCAATACCTTTTACATGAATGTAGCATTTTATTCCCGTTTAGAAATGACACTTATTAACCAACTGAAGGCATTTATAGATTTTTCTTTAATGCATAATATTATGATCATTTAACCTTGTATGACAACTCCGCCTGAAGTTCCTCAAGGGGCTACTACCGGTCCCAAGCCCGGATAAAGGAGGAGGGTTGGATATGGGGATAACCACCCCATCCCGTAGAAAACTAACTCGCTAAAAAAACGTTAACTAGAAAAAATTATTCAAAACATTTAAACTCTTCCTTGGGAGTCAGGAAGTCTTCGTTTAGAAGAATTATGACGCCTCATGATGAAAGCCGAGTTTCTTCGGAAGTCCCGAGGCCGATGCCCCTTCTGACAACCAGAGCAACCATTTATTTAGGTACATGGAATGCTCGTACAATGTGGGAGACCGAGAGAGTTTTCCAAATTGCTGCAGGAATGAGGAGATACAACCTAGAGGTGGTTGGGAACAGTGAAACACATTGGACGCAAGTTCGACAACAACGACTAGCTTCAGGGGAGCTGCTGTTATACTCCGGTCATGAACAAGAAAATGCCCCACATACACAAGGAGTTGCATTGATGCTGTCCAAACAAGCACAAAATGCACTTATAGGATGGGAATCTCATGGACCAAGGATCATCAAAGCCCCCTTCAAAACAAAGAAAGAAGGCATTTCAATGAACGTCATCCAATGCTATGCGTCCACCAACGACTACAATGAAGACGCTAAAGATCAATTCTACGATAGGCTTCAGTCAATCGTCGAGAAGTGCTCAACAAAGGACCTGACTATTCTGATGGGAGATTTAAATGCCAAGGTTGGAATGGACAACACCGGATATGAAGACATCATGGGACGACATGAACTGGGAGAAAGGAACGAAAATGGTGAGAGATTTGCCAACCTATGTGCCTTCAATAAACTGGTCATAGGCGGCACTATATTCCCACATAAACGCTTACACAAAACCACATGAACTTCACCGGATCACATTACGTAAAACCAAACCGACCATATCTGCATCAACAAAAGGTTCAGGAGGACGATGGAGGACGTGAGAACAAAGAGAGGAGCTGGTCGCCAAGATGAAGCTGAAACTCAAGAAGCACTGGACAACAGGGCGGACAATGTCACAAAAGCTTAATATGGCTCTTCTTCGGGATACTGACGAACTAAACAAATTCAAAATAGTCCTCAGCAATAAGTTCCAGGCCTTTTATGATCTACTCAATGGAGAAGGAACTACTATGGAGAGCAACTGGAAAGAGATAAAAGAGGCAATCACTTCAACATATCATGAGGTTCTGGGCCAAAAGAATCACCATCACAAGGATTGGATCACGGTCGATACACTAGATAAGATTCAAGAAAGGAGAAACAAGAAGACAACAATCAATACCAAGATAATCACCAACGTTGAAGAACAACGAAACAGGTGGGTAGAACACTTCAAAGAACTCTTGAATCGACCAGCCCCACTGAACTCACCCAACATCGAAGTAGCACTCACGGACCGCCCAATCGTTGTTGGCCCACCAACAATTGAAGAAACCAGCATAGCTATCAGACAAATCAAGTGTGACAAAGCAGCATGACCAGACAACATTCCAGCAGAGGCACTAAAAGCAGACGTAGCGGCAACTGCAAGGATACTCCACATTCTCTTCAATAAGATTTGGGATCAGGAACAAGTACCAAGCGACTGGAAAGGACTCCTGGTCGAAATACCAAAGAAAGGCGATCTCAGCAACTGTGACAACTACAGAGTAATCACTCTTCTCTCAATACCAGGAAAAGTCTTCAACAGGGTATTGTTAAACAGGATGAAGGACTCCGTAGACTCCAAACTTCGAGACCAACAGGCAGGATTCCGTAAAGATAGATCGTGTACAGACCAAATCGCAACTCTACGGATCATTGTGGAACAAGCAATTTAATAGAATCCATCACTCTATATCAACTTCATTGACTACGAAAAAGTATTTGATAGCGTGGACAGAACAACCCTACGGAAGCTTCTTCGACACTATGGTGTGCCTCAGAAGATAGTCAATATCATACGGAATTCCTATGATGGATTAAACTGCAAAATCGTTCATGGAGGACAGTTGACAAAAACGTTCAAAGTAAAGACCGGTGTCAGGTAAGGTTGCTCACTCTCACCCTTTCTCTTTCTCCTGGTGATCGACCGGATCAACTAGACGTCAACATCTGAAGTTAAGCACGTGATACAATGGACATCTAGGATGCAGTTGGATGATCTAGACTTCAAAGATGAACTTACTTTTCTATCGCACACGCAACAACATATGCAGGAGAAGACAACTAGTGTAGCAGCAGCCTCAGTAGCAATAGGTCTCAATATACACAAAGGCAAAAACAAGATTCTCCGATGTAACACTGCATGCACCAATCCAATCACAATTGACGGAGAGGATTTGGAAGGTGTACAAACCTTCACATATTTGGGCCGCATCATCGATGAACACGGTGGATCTAATGCAGATGTGAAGGCATGGATTGGCAAAGCAAGAGCAGCATATTTACAACTGAAGAACATCTGGAACTCAAAACAATTGGCAAACAACACCAGGGTCAGAATTTTCAATACAAATGTGAAGACAGTTCTACTGTATGGGACGGAAACCTGGAAAACTACGAAATCCATCATCCAAAAGATACAGGTGTTTATTAACAGTTGTATACGTAAAATACTTCAGATCCGCTGGCCGGACACTATAAGCAACAACCTACTGTGGGAGAGAACAAATCAGATCCCAGTGGAGGAGGAAATCAGGAAGAAGCGCTGGAAGTGGATAGGACACACATTGAGGAAAGCACCGAACTGCGTCACGAGAAAAGCCCTCACATGGAATCCTCAAGGTCGAAGGAGGAGAGGAAGACCAAAGAACACATTACGCCGCGAAATGGAGATAGACATGAGAAAAATGAACAAGAATTGGATGGAACTAGAAAAGAAGACCCAAAAGAGAGTGGGTTGGAGAGTGCTGATTGGCGGCCTGTGCTCCATTAGGAGTAACAAGCGTAAGTAAGTAGGTAACCTTGTAAGATAGAAATTATTAGATATTAAAGGTGAAAATAATTAAGATTGTTATCAGTATAAGTTTACGGAAACCGTTGAGTTTTAATTGAGATCACAGCCTAAGGGTTAAGCAATCGCGAGTAAGACCGAAGGTCCTATGTTCGAATCTTACATGTGGGATTGTGAAGACACACTACTGAAGAGTTCCATACTAGGACGAAACAAACTTCCAATGCCTCCAGGTTTTCAACGGTGGTCTAACATTGATCGGTCTATGATCTCAAAATTAAGATTCATCTGCACTAGTCTTAAGTCAAATGATTAGGCTTTTTTTATATATTTGAAAGTTATAATTAACAGATTATATTGATAGACAAATTATGTAATAATCGGTGTCGGCACAAAGTCAACAAACTTGTACTCTTGTGAAATTAAACTAAGAACACGATGATCTTAATACGAATGTACAGAACTGTGAAACGTAAATTTAAATTGTAGAACATGATTTTTCACAACAGTTTGAAATTGAATACTCTGCGAATTTCTAAACATCGAACCTGGATTTTGTTTATAACAGGTATTTGTGACTAGCTTAAATATTATTGTCTGAGATTTCAATTAGAAATTTCGACTCCAGTAAATAAATGAACAATTTTGAAGAGTATCATCAGTTTATTTCACATCGATGATCAATACATATTATAACTGCGTGTGTTGAATGATGTTAAAAATACTGGTTACTAAAATTAATCTGAATAACCAAAATTCCCATTATGTGTCTAATAGGATAAAAGATTTTTTGTTAAATAAATAACCTAAAATTATAATGCATATAATGAAAATATTTACAAAATACACACTATTCTACAGGGGCGAACAAGTTGATATAAAATGGAGGTAATACTAATAAAACTTGCATTATTGGACTGAATATTTCCTACAGAGATGTGAATAATGTAAAATATAATATGTACGGAAAATGACATTTTAATGTACAGTGTTTAAGCCCACATGTTTATAAGATATTGAAAAAGGAAATATATTCATTAAATTTTCCTGAAATAAATCTAGTCAGACTACTGGATGACACATTCAAGTCATTTCATAACAATCAGTAAAATTTATACAAATATCTTTTCAGTTTTATTGATGATTACAAATCTAACCGCTTAAAAACAAATGTTTTCATGTTTGACTTCAATATTTCACTGAAAACAAAGTCTCATTTTGCTATCCGAACATAGAATGTTTGATAATTACTTGTAGTTCCGTGTTAAGTTCCGCTTTTTTTCCGGTGAGCCAAATGATTTCGGTTTAGATTTTTTGAGCTAAAATTATATTTTATTTCAAGATGATTTGAATAGCGTACACAGATAAGTTGGACGAATTAAGAGCGAAAAAATTTGCAAAATATAGTGAATTTATCATTCTATCTCATGGATTCTCATTTCCGTTGAGAATATATTTACTTAGTAAGGTTGTGATGGATGTTTAAAATGGGATCCCAAACTGTAGTAATAATTATGACTTGAAATTCTGTCTTGAAAAACCATATTAACCTAGCTAGCTGAATCTATTTGGAGTCGAGATGAGTTATTGTAAAAATAGAATAATGAATTCATTTGATTTTGAAAATTTTGTTGTTATTTCTTTGTTTAAATTTATCTAAGGGTTAGAAAGTGAAACAGTTAAATCAACTAATATGACAGTTTGTGCTGAATGTAACGAAAATAAGAGAGAAAAAATGTACCATTTTATTGAAATATGTAGTTAACATTTATTTAAAATAAAAATATTCTATCCTGTTGAAGCCATCTTTCACTTACTTGTCCGGTAGCTCGATCTACATAAATAATACGACCAGTAATATTGGAAGTTTGACCAGATCCTGTTAGAATTCCACAACCAGGTGGTAGTTTTATTTGTGATGATACAGTATTATTACCACTACCAGATGTAATTTGACCAAGTTGAACAGATTGATGTTGCATCGGCATACAAATAGCTCTTATTGGTGTTAAACTGGAAGGCAAAATTGTATTATTTGCCATGACTACATTTGGTATTGTTACTGTTGTACCGATTTGTAAATTGTTTACCTGAGACGGATTAATTTGATTGGGTGTAAATTGGTTTTTAGATGAAAGTAAAAGAGAAGTATGAACTGATGCATTTGGATCTGTGCCAATAATTGCAACATTCATTGGACCCGTAGGTGTTACTGTAAAGAAAATTTTCTTACATTAAATTATCATTTTTAAAAAAAGATGAAATTTATTCATGCTATGTAACTTTTTGCCTCAGACAATTGTCAATTGTAAATAATAACTATAACAAATATGTAAGTATAAAAGACAAAGAAAGAGGATAATAGGAAAAATAAAGCTGGCACATATGATAGTATATTATAGACATTTGTGACATGTTAACTGGTGTTTTTTCTCAGTAGGAAGAAAAATTGAAAAAAAGATAAATATATTTCTATTAAGAAGAACGGTATATTGGAATTAACCGCTATGGTGGATAACAATTATTAAATTGAATGCAATGTATTTCCTTTTAAGGTTGTAAATAAGACAATATGGAGATGTTTGTACGAAATAAACTGATTGTTCAAAACAAAACTCCACGGTAATCAAACTAATTCAGATGAACCAAAAATCATAATAGATGTACTTTCTATAAAATATTATTAGTATAAAAAGCGGTAAAAGGAGAAAATCCTAATGATTGACTCATTCATGTGTTATGTATACTCAGCATTGAGTCATATTTTTGGTTATTTTAAAAGTAAGAATACTATTCGGTTGCATAAGCTGAAGAAGGTGTTGCAGTTCGAAGCTGTGACGTATCGGTTGAAAGTCAAGACTTCCACTAAGAGAATGTGCGATTAGGCAGTATGTTAACCTATTAAATATGAACATCAGTTCGACAACTGATGAGAAGTGAAGATTTATTTTGTTCAGTAAAGAGAATCATCTTTCTTCCAAAAAGTACATCATTCAGAAAGTGTTAAGAATAAATTAACACTTTAGGCTACCTCAAAATACGTTTATCAACCCATATTGCGAAATGATGAGGCATCTGTTTATGTTTTCTCATCAACTATAAAATTCACAACTTGGGAATGAAAAAATTGTATGATAATGCAACATTCTTCTAACTTGCTATTCACTATTGTGTGTGAAATGAACTACAAATGAGAGAGTAAGTATTAATTAAATCACTTAATAAAGAAAATTTTTATTGAAACGTTTCCATCTGTATTAAAGTCGATTTTATTAATATTTTAATCGTATCATTCACTTGAGACTAGAATTGCAACAAAAGAACCATTTAAAACTACTTTTAATATTTGATTAAATAACGATGAAATGGTCGGTTACAATCAACAGAAAACGATTTTTGTTCCTTCTAATAAATTTTTCTTATATTTAGTCGCTATGCTTTTAACATACAAATAAAACAATTAGCCAGTAATGGTTCTAAGTATACTGAGTTTAAATTTGAAAAATATTTGATTGCACGATGTATATCTTCACAGTTAAACCTACCATTAGGTTGAGCAATTAGTATGCCTGGTGTATTTTGCATTACATGTCGAGGCAATGAAGCTCGCCAACCAGATTGTGGGGCTGATGAAGGTCTAGGAAGTGCTAAATTTGATACAGATAAAGGACGAAGACTGAGTTTATTTGGCCAAACAATTTGTGCAGCATAATCAGAACTAGTGACTGGTGTAGCTGGTTTATCTTCAAGATGTGGACTACCTGTTGGGCTAGCGGAGCCTGTAGGTGTCCCAACAGAAACAGAGCTGTTTATGGTATATGTTCCAGAGCTAGCTGTTCCTATTGTCGAAAATAAATGAGCATGTGGATCCATGCCAGCTATAATTATCTGGCCTGCTGCTGAACCACTTCTTCTTTGCTTTAAGGTTTGAATGTTCTCTGGAAGTATTTGATAAGATCCAACAGAACCGACAGAATTTGATTGACCACTAATAGGGATAGCAACAGCATTAGATAACTCTGATGATAGTAGATTACTTGTTAAATGAAGTCTGTGTGAAGGATCTGTCTGTGGTCGGTTATGAAATATAACATCCTCTCTGTCGGATCGTATAGAAGGACCAAAATCCGAATGTACTGTTGGATTGCCTTGATTATCATGACTGTTTCTCAATGCATTATCTTGTAATTTTAAACCACTAAGTAATATTGCTGATGTTTCAGTGTTTAAAACACGACTGGTAGAAGATGAACTGAAAGTAAAGGTTAAATGAAAATACAGATCAAAATAACAATTTTTGTTTATCCAGAGAACATTTCATATATATTACTTATATTCTGCGTATTATATTCCTACAGGAATACAAGTACACTTAAAAAAGGGGAAGAGAATTTTAAATTCTGAAAATATATTAAGTTGTATGAGCTAGTTTTGTTAAAATTGTACGAGTTATTTATACCGTCTATGATAAGTGGTGTATATACGTTACAAAACAAGTGTTGTTTACTATTCTATACTAAAACATCGAAACGCTTTTCATGATTGATGCAGTTCATTAGTATTTGGAGACTAAAAACTGTATGTTAAATTTAAGCAAATCACTACCGAACAAACATTTTTTAATAACTTTATTGTTATAATGAATGAGGCTTGATAAAAAAAATAGATGTCACCGGAAAAGTTGAACATTTATGACGTTTTTTCGTATTTAATGGTGTCATAATTTTATCGAATTGAAAGTTTTCAGGAAGTAAATGATACCTACTTATATGAACAGCTACCATATCTCTTATTCACATTATACATAATGTTCAAGAATAAAATAATATGTGGTTATAATAGCTTTCTCTACATTTAATTGTGAAAATTATCATCAGTGTGTAGCAGTAAAAATTTAAACTTATTTTCAGTTCAAGTTTCACAGGAAACATCAAATTTTCTTCAAGAAAACAGATCTCACTGATGAGTGTTAATCAGTATAAGATCTATGTTCAGGACTTTTTTATGATTGCCAACAAACACCTAACATTAAAACATAGTCATTAAGCACAGTGATGAATCTTAAACTTGATCAACATAATTAGATTCATAAATAGGATTATTCAAGCATGATAGCAGTTATAATACAGTGATTAATCAGTATATATATATATATATATATATATATATATATATATATATATATATATATATATATATATATATATATATAATATAGAAAAGGATATTTAGATAATATACTGCATAGAAATGCTTACATGAAAACATAAATTAACAGAATTTAAAAATATGCTAAGATTTATGCTTTTAAGCTAAATGCAAATATATTTATAACAATCTCATTGGAAAAGCATCTACATGAACATATATTTTATATACCAAAGATATTCTGAAAATTTTAACGTATGAAATAAGAAACTGATTTTCCTTAAAATAATTGCAATTTCTTTTTAGTTTTTCATCAAAATGTTACAAAACACAGACAAACATAATATGGGCTCAGTGAAAAAAAAGCAATTATTACAGTATTTTTCTAGTTATTTACATATGTGTTTTTAGTGAAATAATGGATTAACTCATTGGAATAAAAGAGAAAAATTGAGAAAGAAAGAGGAGAAATGAAGAATAAAGGCGGAGAAGGAGAGAAAAGAGAAAGGTAAAGCAAAGCGAAGCAAAATAACACACAAATAACTAAAATAAAGAAAAATTCGTGTCACAACATAGTTTTCTGACTAATATTCACTACAGAATAAATATGTATATGTTTAGTTAGACAAGATAGATAGTCACACAGATAAACTGGCAGATAGATATTAGAGGAAAAGGATAGAAAGACGAATAATGAAATGAAATACAAAAATGAATTCTCATGGGAGCAGATAAAACTTACGAAATAAGGAGCACAAATTATTTATATGCATTAGTATGTTTGAATAATAAATACTGAGAAAAAAATAGTCCGAGTCCTTTACACTTAGTTTTCTTTAGGTTTAAAGTTATACATAATTGTACACAAAATGTCTGAATCAAATATTGTATGAACTGAAAATATTAAAAGAATCAAGGTAGTTTATCACCATTATTGATTAAATAACTACTGAAAGGTGCTGATGACGTCTTTGTTCTGTGATAATTCACGCAGAGGGGCGGGGGGGGATTTTATAGAAACGTACACAATTATTTAGCTAAATAAAGATTAATATAAGTCGAGTTTCTTCAAGGAAAGAATTTCAACGAAAAAGCACCGAACAATTATCATATTTGATTATCACCTTTGTAACAAGAATAAAAGCCATCATCAACAGTTGGTTGATATTTCTGATCTGCTTAATTATCTTGTTTCAGAAACTGATTTCAAAATTTGTACAATTCATATCTTTCTTTTTGAATAGATATTACCAGAATTTCATATGAATATTCATCAAAATGGTTTGATAGTGATGGAGTATCAAGTGTATAGAAAACACTAGATGTAAACATTGTATTTCAAATAATCTAAACAATTGAAATCTAAATAAATACGATTTGTTTAGAAAACTGGAATCACCTGAAATTCTTCAGGAAAATCAATAAAAGTAAAACTATTAATGATAAATAAGGTCGGAAGCAAGCCTAAACGAATGCATTTATAGAAACAGTCTAATACTGAAACATATTATTGCATCGATCATTCGTTTATATGAAATACTGGAAATGCCAACATTTCACTCAATTCTGTTTTAGAATATATTTGTTTAAGTTTAACATTGCACTTGAATTTATTGTTTGCATTGAGGTATATTAAATAAAAATGGTTTAGTTCTTATAGATGCATCACGAAATGATAGCTGTTAAAGTTTTATAAATTTGTTAGGTGAGCAACTGAATTTGATAAAGAATTACTTTACCGTCGAAATGAAATAAAACATTTGGTCAAATTAGATTTACTTTGATAATACTGAACTGTGTAAATGACCATTTAATTTAAAACTATAAGTCATTGGTTAAAACCCATAAATGTATAAGGTTATCCTACATGAAAAACATCTCAGAAATCATAATCAAACTCCATAAATTTGTGGATTCTCTGCAATAACTGCTAGTGGATACAAAAGACACAATTACTAAAGTAGACATGGAAAATAAATAATGTAAAACATATTGAAGTGACTTCTAGAAGCATTAAATTAAAAAAAGTGTTCTTATTTCACCATATTCGTTTGAATGAACACTATTTTGGCTGTAAAGAGTAGTAATTTATCTTTTTTAATATCAATGCATGTGACTGACTGTGGATGAAACTTCGACTGGATAAATATCAAAATATCGGATAGATGCGAAATAAAGAAAACCTGAGAATTCTGTGATTCAGCCTAATCAGTAGTCAAAAAAAGAGATCAAAATACATTCAATCTGTTAACCAGTTAGAAAAGCTGAAGAATTCTAAAGTCATGTTTGATCCAGAAAGAAGATAGCTAAGAGGATAACGTATATAACTACCCACAGCATAATTATGAAAGACAATCAATAGTTTCTCATTTCAACAAAACACAGTGTAAATCTTTTATCGAAAAAATCAAATATTTAACTCCTTTTTTATTTATAAACTGATGACATTTTCCGGCAAGACAACGGAAACCTCAAAAATAAACCATTCAACAGATGGAACATAACAAAATTTTTAAATCCTCCTACTGAACTATGAGTCTTCCCAATTACAAACGTGAGAACATTTAGTCCTTCTACACTGATTCTCAATCATAATATTCATTGGTGCATTACTTAATAGATAAGTTTGCTTTCTGTTTTTATATCATACTGCCATCAGGTACCTATAAGTGAACTGTTTTCTGAATACACTTAACGAGGTTGTCTACACAGCGAAATTAAAAAAAATCTATTAAAATGTGTCATGCATAATTTTTCGACACTAGATTCAATGAAGAGAGTAACGTTTTTGAGATGAAAAAGAAGCAAATAAATAAAGGTGTTGAATATTCCCTTAATACTAGAATTGATGATTAAATTTACGTATAAATATGTTACCAAAGTCTTAGGAAAAAGAACCTAATGTATCTCTTATCTGGAATAAACATAAAATTTGTAAATATGACAATTTAGCATCTTAAAGTGCTTTTTAGTAAAACCTTTATTATATCAACTAATTTTACCGCACTTCAACATACTATTATTCAATAACATGAAGCAAAACCAATAAAAGTAGGTTTAACCGAAACAAAATTTTTTTAAATTGCCAAAACATAATGAATCTTAATTGCTTATTTTAAAAAAATACGTTTAAAGAGAAAATTAAGCATCAAATTTATATGTTTATGAAGGTATTTTTAGTATGGTGATTTATGTAAAAAACAGTCAAATAGAATAAGAGGTTAGAATAAGGGAGTATTTAATGTGTATCAAGTTTTTATTGTTAGAATTAGTCTTATTATGTAATGAAAGATTATTTTATTTTGAGAACTTTCCTATTTGACCTTGATGTGAGTAATAATATCATCAAATAATAAAACACTTGAAATACAACATTTAAATAAAATGAAGAAATGAAAATGTTTATGAGTTTGTTGGATGTTCGAAGTAAATACGTAAACATTGATAGAAAATAATATCCACTAACTATGTTTTCTTAAGTATATGTTACTCTTGTTATTCTGTTGCTCTGTCAATCCATTTGAACGCAAATAGAATTTTCTTGTCTACCTCATTAATACAATAAAATGTCATGATATATATCAAAAATTGTATAGTACTCTTGTCTAAACCAACAAGGACAAAGATTTCGAGCTGAAGAACATAAATTATAGGTTGTAAGCAGGTGTTCAGAACCTAGAAAATCAAAATCAATGGATTTATTCAGGATTATTACTATGAAGAATTTTAGACAAGTTTGTTGGAAGAAACGTCGGAATTATTTAAATTTTAATCGCTGAGATCATATCAATCGTAATTTCTACAAATAAAATGAATGCATGTTATTTTGTCCATATTTCATTATTAATAGATTACTTTTAATTACAGTGTGTGGTTGATTTGCATGTACTTAGATCACTGAATAAAAGTACTCTTTTATGTATGAAATTTATCGAATCCGCAAATTTTATGTCTTTATTTCTCTATAAAGTCTATTTTAATATAGCCAACAAAATGTTAAAACAATAAGTAGAAAACATCAAACAAGTAACACTTTCGTTTCGAGTTAAATATATTAATTATTATAAATTACTATCCACCATGTTTAGTCACTTAATTTTATAGACCGGGCTGAAACCCGTCACATGTAAAACTAAATTCTTATATTCCACATATTCTTTGACAATCGAAGGTAGAATATATCAATTAGGTTGAGAGAATATGAAATTTCTATAGACTGCTGCAAAATATTAATAATTCAATCACTATCATATTTGAATAAATTGTTTAAAATAATTAAATCTCTTGCATTTATTACTTTTCTTTATTATTATTTACTTAATATATGAATGACAAAATTTAATAAACTCCTCAAGTTATCAAGATATCAAAAATAAATAAGAAAAAATAAACAAAATATAAATTCTGGTAAACAAAATAAACTTATCAATGTGTATCAATCAAATGGAAAAAAATAACAATAATAGTAATAATTCATTATTAATCAGTAAATGAAAATTGAATATGTTTATTATTGTCATTTCGTTTGTTTTATTATTCGTTGAATGAAAACTGAACATTGAAATGCGGAAACTACAAGTTTGTTTATTTTTTTGTGTGGAAAGTATGGAGAGCAATGTAAATTTCTTTTTTCGATTAGAAATGATAGTTATATTTATAATTAAAACATAAATAACTATGTATATCAGTGGTAATAACTTGGGATAGTTTGCATTAAAGCATCAAATTGTTTCATTTTCATATCACTTTACTCAGATAAAATGTTAATTAATTTATGTCAGGAAAAGAAATAATTTTTTGTTTACTATTACTATTTATCGAAATGTATCTACTATTAGACAATTTTGATTGATACAAGAAAAGGCTAAACATTTGCAACATAAAGAAAAATACAGTTTTACATAAGTAACTTGAATAACATTTAAATATGTTTAGGGTAAAACCAGTTAACTATTGAAATGATACCTAAAAACGCTTTATTTTAACAGATTTCACCAGTAATTCACACGAAAGAGAATGAAATAGTCAGTCAGAAGTTTAATATTTATATTATTATCTGAATGAAACAAGATAGATAAATTATCATTTAGGTAAGTGTAATAATAATTCTAAATTTTTTTGGGGGGGGGGTATAATTAGAATTCTATTTTATTGTTTTGCAATGAAAATATTTATGTTTTAGAGAAGGTGAAAAATAATTGCTATTAACAATTGAATATATAGGTCAAAATATAATTGGAATTATTTATTTATTTATTATAAATATCCAACTGATTAGCTTCTCACCTAATTCATTCTTAAAATTAGGTAATTTTAGTAAACTATATCCTAACATTGACCCCAGAAATATATATATATATATATATATATATATATATATATATATACTGATGACACCTTTTAAACATCATTATTCATCTTTCTTTAACACATTGCTTTTTAAAATATTTGCCAGTTAAGGAATACACGATTAGTTAATAATTAAACGGTTCAGTGGTTGCAATAATTCTTAAAAGACTAATTATACAATGATAATTATTTATTATTGTGCATAAGTTATTTTACGATATTTTTGTTCACAAAACCAGTATATTAAGATCATTTATTGTACCGGTATTGTACTGGTATCTACTGAACTATACAGACAATGTTAAGTCAATGTTACCAGAGATGGATAGGACATCTTATTAAGAACACATACATAGTACAAATTAGCAGTTGGTGAATTCAGGAATAAATGGAATCGCTCGGAAATAAAGAATTTTCAACTTATGGCGTATTCAAAATTGACAATAGTGCATACACTTTTTAAATAACACCTGAGAAATCTGTTTACTTACTGCAGCATCCAATTATTAGCTTTTCAACTACAAGTGTCCTTTCTAAGCGCAAAACTCTATGACATTTCAGCAGAATTTTATAAACTGAGTGTGAAGACTAAATGTGAAAGTCTAATTTGGAGACCAAGGACCTGATCGAAATCTAGAAGAAGCAACCTAGTTGTTTTACTCTATTGGAATTCCTTTGGAATTATAATTACAGTCAAATGAATGTGTTTGAGAAAGGTAAGAATAAAAACTATATACGTTGCAGAGGCAACATTTTTACAGAAGTCTGATATCTAATCTGTGATTGCATTAAAATCTTTAAATTCAAGTTTTTCATTTGTTATTACTACTTCAGAGTTTTATCTTTTCTTCTCAACCTTCTTCATTTTCATCTAGTGGACAATTATCTCCCATTTATTTTGTGTGCAATTCCTATCGCTAAACATCAACTTTTAAATTATTAAAACATTTTGTTAACAGTTAATACTTCCACATATTTTGCAACGCGTTTGCAATAGATGTCATAAAACTTTATTGTATGTTTAAAAAGTTATGGATTTCATCTTCAATAATTGATATTGTTGAAAATAGTCCCTTTTCCATTTAGAAATTCTGATCTTTCAAAGTTACACAGATTTACAACTAAAAAGTGCTCATATTAATTACCCAGAAAATTGCAATTCATAACAACATAATTAAAAAGCTATCGAACATACTGTGAAATATCACAAATAGATCCACATTTTTAACATATCACTTACATAATAAAAGCTTTAAATAAATTAAACTTGATATTAGTTAATATGCACAAGATAGTTTCATACTGTGTTGATTTCGATCATAGAGTTTATAGTAATTAAAATATGATAGATTAGCAGTACTGCATTTAATTCGCATTTTCTTTTCACATTAGATTCAATGACAATTCTGGTACAGTTTTCACTTAGATTTGAACATGTCTTACAGTACTGTATTGCTAAACGTTATTCATCATTTGTATAGTATTTATTGAGTTGATACTATTACAACGTACCTGTTAAGAAGAATTTTTTCTCTCTCTATCTCATTCACATGAATATATTTTGTTTGTGGTAGGAAAAACGTAAGTGATTTCATTTTATCAATAAATATTAAAGCATTTAAAATTAAATGGTATTTTGTATTAACAAATAAAGATATTTATTTAAACTGATTGGACTCCAGCAGAAAAATGGATGTTAATGAGAGACAGAGAGAACAAAATGATAGAACATATCAAAACAAAAGGATCAAGGAAAATACATAGAAAATAATGCAATGAAAAAAAAGTGATAAAATTCACCATCTTTTCTTTCAGTATAAAAGTAATCATCACCAGTATCAGGATTAGGATTATTCGTTTAGTCACGTATAGGACCATGAATACAATGTTTTATGTAAATCAAACTAATTAGTTATCTAGGTAAATGATAAGTAATTTCAATCATTTGTCTATTTTATCGAGTAAATAAACATCTGGGTTGTTTTATTTTTTGTTTTTCATTAATGTACACATAAATAAATTGAATTATCTTATGCATACAAATTAATTAATTAATATGTAAATTCACAAAGAACAGGGAATTTAAATACAATATTGTATTACTTGATCTATTGTAAGGCATATATATATATATATATATATATATATATATATATATGCTGAAATAGAACTGTTATAATTATAAGCAGAGACGGATGGTGGGTAGCAGTGGAATCTAGCAAGAGCATTTCGTGGTTTTCGGGACTTGACAGCTGGATGTACGTGCATTCCAGAGTTGATGTTCACTCTGGGACTATTGTAAACTATTATCAGTAGGACTTTTAGCCGTTTCATTATTTATCTACTAGTATCCACTGTGGAATTATATGTATAGAACAATAAGAGGAAAATTAATTAATTGTTTTGTAGCAGGTCATAATATAAATAATAACATATCATGTCTTCGTCTTTAAGACTTGAATATTCGATTTCCCGTAATTAATTCTATCAAACACCTAACAATTTAACACATTAATTTGAAGATGATGTGAACTCCTTGTGGCAATATTAGAGCAACTAAGTTTCACATATAAAATATACACAATTAGTGTTAAAATAGCTAAGTTTATCTATACTTCACAACCGATGTACCTACAAAACCAATGCAGATTGGAATATAAACCTGATGATTTCAATATACACATAATGACCAACAAATCATCAAAAATATAACGTATTGTTTTAATTTTTAGACTTCTCTATCCATGCAAAAATAATGAATAAAGTGAAAACAAATCCTACTGTTTATACGTGATGTTCAATCTATGAAAAGTGAACTTACCGTTCAAAGTTTGGCATTTTTATATAGTTTTCCCGGATAAAATCTGTTAATTGTTTTTGTGTTCTACCAATATATCTGTAAAACAACAAGTGAATAAAACAATTGAATTGTCTATGAAATCTTTGATCTTTTTAAAGTAGTAAAATGACTGAAATCCAAAAAAAATCGATGTCTTTTTGGTTAAAATGCATTTTAATTATTGAATACAATTTTGCTCCTTGCAGGATTGGAAGCCAACCAATAAATAAAAGTTCCAGTCCAAAGAAAAATCATTCTATAGAAACTAATAGTGTTTATTTTACATAAATCTTTTGTAAAACGTAATTATAAAATTAGCAAAAGAACAGATTTAACTGTTAAATGGATATGAAAATTATTCATGTAAAGGATTGTTTTTTTACAAGTAAAATGAATTGAAGATAAATTATAAAATAATATCCATTTTACACTGAATACGATCAAATAAGAAATTAATTGTCTTGTTTATTATATTGAAAAATTAGATAACGTCAATGGAGGAATTTGCATAATTGATCATTATGGTTAAAAATAATAATTTTTATAGAAATTTCGAAATTCCATTCAAGTTTATATCGCAATAAGAGATAGACTAGATGGTTCAAAATGTAAAAAAACCTTCATTAACAGACAACTATAAATGCTTATTTTCTGATATGGAATTTTATAATAAAATGAATAAATGTAGTTAATATTTATATTTTTTTATCTCATGATCTCGTGTCAATTATTTCCTTAGTGTATAATTTATGACCTAGTAAGAGGTAATAAATATAATGTAAAATTTTGAGATAATAAGCTACTGTCTTATTAGTGGGTGTTAAATAACATGAAATCTCAAACCACAGCATCCTATCAAATACCTCAGACTATTTAACATTAAAACATAGTGAAAGCAATGTTGCGTAACTTAGACTAGTAGTTCCACTTCAATTTGGTCGATGAAATCCGATCAGTAATAAAGGACTGAACAAACATATATATATATATATATATATATATATGAGCTGAAAATCTCCCCCAATATAATTAGGGATTTATTTATGTTGACTAAAATAACAGACTACTGAGTGATAAGAAATTAAAGATCATATACAAATGTAAAGTTAACTTTTAAGCGAACAAGAACATACCTAAATGAAGAGCCTTTTGAAACGACACGATTTTTTCGCCCAACATTTCTAACAGCTTGACAACGAAAAAATGCATGATGCTCAATGCATTGTTTCCAGAAACTTTTGCATTCATTTCGTGTACCAAATGAAAACCCGATAGCATCCTGAAAACATATGAAAATGAGTTTTTAGATTTTTAAGTCGATTTATGAATATTATATTAGAAATGTATTTATCAATCATTATGTCAATAGTCAACACGGTGAAGCCATTCATGATTATGATACTTACTTACGCCTGTTACTCCTCGGGAAGGAGCATAGGCCGCTCACCAGCATTCTCCATCCATGATACATATATGGTTATTATAAATCACTTTTCTACATTTTCAAACTGTCGTCATTTACGTTAAGATTCATCAAATGGACTAGGAAAATTGATGAAACCTCATTTATTGTGAGAACTGTACTGAACATCAATATCTGGTTCCAACTTTGTTCTACTTATATTAGTTTACTACAAGAACTTGACAATATGAAAATAATGTTCAACAAAGAAATCACTTTGAATGTTTTTAAAGTTGGAATACAAATTCCAAATTTTAAGGTGAAGAAGTTACTCACTGATTGCTAGATTATAAATATTCAATTTTAGTAATTATCATATATTCTGGTGTTGTTGAGTTCTCTAAGCTAGATGGTTTAACTGCAGTGATGTATGGTGGCTGATTTAAGACTCAGTTTTACATGAAATAAAACTGATGACATTTTCCAGTACTATAATCAAGCCACAAACAATCCAGCTAATGTATAAAACAAAATAAAGTCAAAAGCAATTCCCTGAGCTACAGCTCTTTGCTAAGATCTATATTTATAGTAATATGTTGGAGTGTTTACTAAATATTCTCTTTGGAGTAAGTATATGTGGCAATATAAATTTTTTCACATCATAAAAAAATTATATGAGTAACATTGTAATCAGATTAAAAATGCACAAATGTTAATTCCTTTTACATTTTAACGAGTTTTCCACTTCTTAACTTTTAAAAGATAGATATTTATGAACTTCCAAACAATACAATTTATTTTATGAATACGTTTAGAGAAAACACTTGAAAGTATTACTATCCAAGTATAAACTGTACTGATTTATTGGAAAATATAAGCAATTAAATACTATAGCATTCTTTGGTTGTAGTCTGAAGTTTACATTTTGTTTATCTAAAGAATTTTATCTGGATAACGAGATAAAAAAACGAAGTAAATAAAAATAGGACTGGTTTAACAAAATGTACAAATAGATGAGATGTTTCATTGTAATTTTCGTAAATTATAAATTACAGTGCATCATGAAGAAAAAGTAAACAGGGAATAAAAGTTTGACAAAGTAGACTCCAAACATTCGATGAAAATTAAAATAAGATTTTAATTAATAGAAGTATTTTTGACACATGCTTGAATCCAGTAGTTAGACACACCAACATGAAATAAGAAAGTTTAAGCAATCAGAAATACAATACACTGAACAAAAATAAAAACATTAGTAAACATAACATAAATAAATGTGGAACAGTAGAGCTTTCAAAATTTATACGAAGGTAAACAAAGTAGACATTCACAGCTGCCAATGATTCTTTGATTGCCTATTGAAAACCGCGAATAAGGAGATTGTATGTAAATTTACTACTCAGTTCAATACCCAATGAATTAACTTGTGCATTTGATGTTTCTATTTAACTGGTGACCTGGATAGTTCAATGGTAATGTGGTGTGTGCTACTTATATGGACATAAGTAGTATATAACGTGAGTACTGAGCAGAATGTCTGGCAGCAGAGAGACGAGAAGATCGAACAATAAACAATGAAGAAAGAATGCAATTTGTATGAAAATGCAAGAACAAAGGGATTCTGAGTTATTTGAGACAAGTGATGAACAATTTGCAAATTAACGATATAATATATGGTTGTTGAATTTTAGTAACTAGTTCTGTAATTTGATGTTAACTATGTTCGTTTGTTCCCCACCAGTGTTCTGTTCACTACAGTAACACCTCTGACTGTGAAGCTGAGTAACATGGGATAGAATCCACCAGGGAATATCAGCTTTTCAGGATTACAGGTATATCTTACTGAATAACGCCAAATAACCCAGGTTTCTTGCCGACTACCACCTAACAACTCAGAATTTTTTTAAATTTAACACCACTTAAATCAATATCATATTTTTAAATAAGCCGTGAATCATTACATTTTACATATGTTCAAGATATCTCGACTAGTTTTTCCATTTTGATCAACAGAATCTTTTTTCTGTTCAGAACTTTATACCTGAAAAGAAGTTTATTCGCTCAATGATTTTAGTACAGCCGATAAGTGATTTCATCCAAGGACTATTTTTGACAGGCAAAGAACTAGGAGAGATTTCAACGCTTAATGTGAAATCTGTATTACTAGTAGAGGTTGAGATATGAAATCTGTACAAAAGACTGTATTTTAGAATATACCGTAGTTGCTCTCTTTAGATATCTAAAACTGTCATCGGCTTCCAACTGATAAAGATAGTCTCAAGGACAAAAACGCTGAAGACTAATAATAGTGTAATAGAACTTGGGAAATCGTACAGATAAAATCGATGGACCCTTAATTAGATAGACATACTTTTCAGAAATATTAGAACCTTGAGATACTTTTGATCTTTACATTTGATAAGTCATCAGTGAAGTTAATTTTTAAAGGTAATAAAAAGATATGCCTTATTCGGAAGTTTGATATTATCAGTAAATTTATCCAGAATCAAGACAGAACTTTCGATTTCATCACTCTGGTCGATGTCTCAGCAAGTATACCACGTTAATCGATACTGCTTTAATTAAAGATAAAAGCATAGAGGCCCTATTCTTTTGTAAGTTTATTACTTGGTTGTTGACTGGAATATACACTTAAATCAGGCAGCATTAAGGTATTCAGTATTTTTAAAAGTGAAAGATCTTCGTTGTTATCAGTGTTATGAGGACTTTTCGAAAATAGTTTTTTATAAGTAAATGTATAGGCAAGCTCTTTAATTTTAATTCAATGAGACAGTTTATCTATTAGATTGAGTAATTATTTAATAATCGAATCATTAACTCACGTTTCTTCATAGTAGACAAATTAACCTAATTAATGATTACAATATTTTTATTCGGTCACATGTAGATTGGATAGACTTGTTTTAAGATAATTATGCGATTAAATAAGTATTTTTTGATGTAACCGAACAAATTTACATCCACTTTTACCTATCAAACAGTAAAAAAAATATTTGATTCTATGAAACAAACAAATTCTATTTGATGCAATTAGATCCCTTTCTAATTCTTTACATTCACTCATGCCAATTGTTTCACATTATATTTTACCTCAATGTAAAGTTTTAATACATTATTTGGTTGTAAGCGGTTGGTAAGAAACCACAAAGTATAAAGAATCCATATTATTCTGCATTTATGTTCGTTTTGGCTTTATTTAAAGTCTATTTGATATATTTAGTTACCTAGAATCTTCTTACGAGTTTTAGTTACTATCTAAACTGTAGATATTTCATAAAGTACCATCTTTTGAACAAGATATGAAATGACTTTTAATACTTTATTCGAAATCTATTCATTCCATTTAACTTTATTACTCATTTAACCACTCATTTGAAAACATGAAAAATAACAATGATCACATAAATTAAATATTTCTAAAGCTACCATTACTTTTATTTATAAATCTTTTAGGAAAATATAAATGAAAAACTATGGTAGTCATTAGTGATTTTAATTTAAAAATACATTTAATAATGTTTTATATGATCTTACAAACTATCAATCTATTTATTTTAACTGAATACAATTATTTATTAGCCTATAGTTTGACATTGAAAGTTGACCATCTTTTCAGACTTATCCAATTAGTTTAAAGACATAATACCTATTAAAAAGATATAGACAAAAAGATCTCGTTTAAGCTATTAATAACAATATTTTACCATAATTCATACTATTTGAATAAATTATTTTATTATATGGGGTATACACTGAACAAAATCGAAAGTTCCCTGAATAATGAAACAGCGGTTAAGGAAAATAAACACCAATAAGAATATACACAAAATTAGTTCAATTAAAAAATGAACAAATATCAAATCAAAATAATCAATACATTATAACTTACATAACCTTCGGGATGTATTTTGATGAAAAAGTTTTTACGTTTAAAACTTAATTTTCTTATTCTTGCCCATGAGAATAGATTAGTTCGAACACCGCCTTGATAAACACATATCCCTGAATGAGTTACAGCTATATTCACATTTAATCCATTGTTATCCTTAAGTGAGAAAAATAAAACATAAAATAAAGTAATACTATAGTAAAATATTTACAATAATCAGATGAAATTATACCAGTTATACTGAATGAGAATATAATTGTTATAATAAGTATTAGGCAAGAAATAAAATATACAAATAGATATCATTTTGTTATTTGATAACAAATTAACGTTGTAGTCGTATTCATTGCGTACATTAAACTGTTATTTAGTTAATCAAGAAAAACGTGATCATATCTTCAGGCGAAACATATTAGTTATAGGTAGAAAATTTTTGTTAATCTGAATATTATTTAATAAATAGTAAATAAATTAAATTATCAATTGACTTTGGGGAGAAAAACGAATATAAACTCAAAGGGAATCATTAAGTTACGCAAGACTGACCATTGGAGAACAGCTAATATTAAGTTAATTCTGTTCATACTGTTCGATATTTTGAACATTAAATTTAACAACCTAACATTATATACTTTAACCAGTATTAGATAGAAACAAGCTCAAAACTTGAGCTTCATTACCTGTTATCGTGGATTGTCTCTCGTTACATAGAATCAATATTTTATAAAACTCAGCTGTAAATAAAATACTCTTCAGTACTTCGAGAGTTCCAACACTAATAAAGCCTAACTGATTAACATATGGTCTATGCAATGGAAATCAACCCAGTAAAAATGAAATTGATTCACTCCAAAAGCACAATTATGATGTATGTGTGATTACTGTTTGAGTCCCGAGTGCGGGATCATGGATGAGAACTGTCGAGGAGTCCCTTATCAGGAAAAAACGGCCATCCAGTGCTTCCAGGTTTTCCATGGTGATCAAGCTTTAGTCGACTAACGAATTCAACTATTAAATAATTATTATTTCATAAATAAAACACTAAAACTGATATATATATATATATATATATATATATATATTCTCTTTTAGTCAAGTTACACCTGAGTCTTGAATAAACAACTGCTACCAAATGGTACTCATTTTAATTTACATAAATTATGAATATTTCTTAGTTTAAATAAATACTGAGTGATCGCCAGTTAGATGTCAGCATTTCAGTAACAGACATTTGAATGATTTCCATTCTTTTTAACGCATTTTGTCAGTCACCACGATGTCTTCGATTGTACTTTTTTCTAACTTGTACAGTGAAAGGTTGTAAACTTCTCATATACGCACCTGATTAGGTTATGCAATTAATAGATATAATGATGTGTTAAATCAAACTACTACAGATAAGTTGTTGGAATATTTAGATGGTAGGAACAGATAGCCTATATTTGCATGCAGACTACCCTGGAAGCTGAAAGTATTTTACAGTGACGCGCTGTAATAGCGTTGCTACACAAAACCTTAGCTCTACATTGCTGTAAGTTTTTGTTCCATATTTAAATGAATACTAACAATGTGCTATGTGACCAAAGATGGTTGTTTATATTAAGAAAATTCACCTTGGATAATAACTCTTTACTTGTTAATGATTGTCATTTGAATGTAAGTATATAAATATCAGTCAAAATTATATCCATCAGTGTACAACACAGAATATATAGTGAGCTCAACTTATAGTTTTGTTGCCAACTTAATTTTAATTTTGAAAATAAACATACCAAACTAGTCACTTAACAAAATCTAGATATTTTAATTTATTTACTAGCAGAATAATACATGTAATAATGAATTAATAACTATCTATCAGTATAGTAACTCCAATATACTGATTTATATATATATATATTTATATATATATACTACTTGTATGACAACTGTATGTTTTGAAATAATGTGATTGTTAAGAAGTTTATTTAAGCTACTTTGAGCTAATTTTAATATTTCATGTACATATCACAATTAAAATGTTTTATTCATTTTTAGTATCTTTCATAAGCAAAGCTATTACTATATATTTTATATGCACTATCCTAAAATAAACCTTTCAGGGTAACTTCTTACTTCCATAGGGAATTAAAACAGTTCTGAAAAGTCGACCGCAAAAGATATGAAGCATTTTTACATAATGAACATAGCTGCCTATTCAGTTTTTGATTTGATATTTATTATGAATACATTTTTGGGATATTTTCTATTTTTTCACGTTATGGACTGATTTTCATTAAACATACACTTAACACCAAGAAACACTGCACAGCTAGCTCTTTTGACATAATATGGGACTCCTCAGCAGTACCTATCCGAAACTACTACAGAATTAAATCTGGGGAATTCAAGCATTTCTGAAGTCTTAAGGCGGAAACAGTTATGATAACTATTTTATACACTGTAAAGTAAAAGTTACAAATATTTTGAAAGTGATATTATCATAAAGAAAGTTTTTATCATATGCATTCTGCTGATACTTATAACAAATTTTGTTAACCAATAATGAATGCTTATTATTTACGAAACTACTTCTCGTATATCATGTTTCCCAGTTAACAATTTATTTTAATATTCATTCATATCATATCGTTTCCAATTTTTCTTTTATATAAAACTAAACTGAAACAGCGAAAATTGGTGATTTTCTGGAAGATCTTTATCAAGATCATTCATATTTATTTGGTTTACATTTGCTCAATCAACCTAGCGACGAAATGTTGAAAAAAATTGCTGAGTGCCATCGTAATCTAATGTAAGTATTAATATCATTTGTTGATTGTTTTTATCCGTGTTAGAATTTTATTCTATTAATATATATTGCATGATCAGAAAACCGGAATACATAAAATTTCGTCAAAATAACTCCGCACTTGGCATCAAATTATCAAAAAGTCTTATAAATTACTTAGAAATTAATGTATAAAAATCGATTATTCAATCATAAACTGTTGGGTAGTGCAAAAACATCAAGTGTGGTTCGATGGTTTAGAAGTATGAAAAACCATTGCAGTTGGTTGATCATCACTTTAAATTTGAGTAAAATGTTATAAATCTTATAATGCTGAGTAACTGACTGCGTCCCCTCAGAAAACAAATGGCGACTAACTGAAGTTTTTGTTTTAAAACGGTCAGACTGGTGGATAACCACTTTGACATATCATAATCCCATAACCTTAGAAAATTTGCATCTGATCAACAAGTAAATTAGTAAACACATAGCGAAGCTACAAGCTAAGGAGTCCTATCTTAGACACAAAAATAAAATCCCTTTAGCCGACTTATTATTTTTCATCTACTTATCATGATCGAAGATAAGTAGAGACTGTATTATAACTAAATTCTGTATTATAAATTGTATGATTTAAAAGCTTTAATAATGAATTATTTATAAAGAAACACATTACTATTTAGTCCACTAGTCTTAAAGGTTTATGAACATGTATTTTACATCAACACTGCGGTTTTATTTTTAGCCTTTTTTCAAATGATTTCTTTGATTTTCTGTCGTAAAATTGTTCAATTTTGTTAACTGGGCAGTAAGTACATCCCTTTTTCATTTTGATAAGTTCAATCACCTCATACAAATATTATAGTTACTCATTCATATTTTTAAAGAATTTAAGTTTCATATACTACATTTTCAAAATTTTCTCTCTTCATATCTTATTATGCAAGTGGCTTTATTTTTCCCCCGATTATTTTGTGTTCCGCTTGTCGGCTTTAATTGACAATCCGAATTCTAACTTGGAAAACGTCGACATAATCTGTTGTACATTGTTGATACCAACCAACTTTCAACTTGTCAATTAACATTCGAATTGTTTAATTTAAATACTTGATCATGGATATAGTATAAATATTTTTAATTTATTTAAAACGAATGCAATAAATTCATTTCGACTTAAGTACATTGAATTTTAGAACTTCTAGACAGTATTTATACTCACTTCAGGTAAAAGTGAGTTTATGCAAAAGTGACTATAAAAAAATCACATCGTTTTTCTAACGTCGTTTGTGACTAGTTCATTTTTTAGTTCTATAATATTTCTGATTTCTTTCCATTCTCAATGAATGTCCTATTTGATTGATCACTGATATTGTGACTGATTGACTTACTTACTTACTTACTTACTTACGCCTGTTACTCCTCGTGAAGGAGCATAGGCCGCTCACCAGCATTCTCCATCCAACCCTGTCCTGGGCAATCCTTTCAAGCTCTTTCCAGTTCTTATTCATCTTTTTCATATCTGCTTCTATTTCCCGACGTAATGTGTTCTTTGGCCTTCCTCTTTTCCGCTTCCCTTCAGGATTCCAAGTTAGCGCTTGTCTTGTAATGCAGTTTGATGATTTCCTCAATGTATGTCCTATCCATTTCCATCGTCTTTTCCTAATTTCCTCTTCAGCTGGAAGCTGGTTGGTTCTCTCCCACAAAAGGCTGTTGCTGATGGTATCCGGCCAATGGATGTTGAGTATCATGCGTAGACAGCTATTAATAAATACTTGTACCTTCTTGATGGTGGTTGTTGTAGTTCTCCAAGTTTCAGCTCCGTACAGTAGAACTGCCTTGACGTTCGTATTGAAGATTCTGACTTTGATATTGGTTGAAAGTTGCTTTGAGTTCCATATGTTCTTCAGTTGAAGGAATGCCGCTCTAGCTTTGCCAATCCTCGCCTTGACGTCTGCATCTGAACCTCCTTGTTTATCGACGATGCTTCCCAGGTATGTGAAGGATTCCACGTCTTCCAGAGTTTCGCTATCAAGAGTGATTGGATTGCTGTTCTCCGTGTTGTGTTTGAGGACCTTGGTTTTCCCTTTGTGTATGTTGAGGCCTACTGATGCAGAGACTGCTGCTATGCTGGCTGTCTTTATCTGCATTTGTTCGTGTGTATGTGATAGGAGGGCTAGGTCATCTGCGAAGTCCAAGTCGTGTAATTGGTTCTGAGCTGTCCATCGTATGCCGTAGTTTCTCTCAGATGTCGACTTCTTCATAATCCAGTCGACCACCAGAAGAAACAGGAAGGGAGAGAGTAGACAGCCTTGTCTTACTCCGGTCCTTACTTGGAATGCATCTGTCAGCTGTCCTCCATGCACTGCTTTGCACTGTAGTCCATCGTATGAGTTCCGGATAATGTTGACAATCTTCTCAGGAACTCCGTAGTGTCGAAGAAGTTTCCATAACGTCCTCCTATCTACATTGTCAAATGCCTTCTCATAATCAATGAAGTTGATGTAGAGTGACGAGTTCCACTCAATTGATTGTTCGACGATGATCCGTAGTGTCGCAATCTGGTCTGTGCACGACCGGTCCTTACGGAATCCAGCTTGTTGATCTCGAAGTTGAGCGTCAACTGCGTCTTTCATCCTGTTCAGTAACACTCTGTTGAAGACTTTACCCGGTATTGACAGTAGTGTAATGCCTCTGTAGTTTTCACACTTGCTCAGATCTCCTTTCTTTGGAATCTTGATGAGGTGTCCTTCTTTCCAATTCATCGGCACTTGTTCCTCCTCCCAAATCTTCTTGAATAGAAGATGAAGCATGCTTGTAGTTACTTCGATGTCTGACTTCAACGCTTCAGCTGGTATATTGTCAGATCCTGCTGCTTTCCCGCTCTTGATTTGTCTGACGGCCATTCTGATTTCTTCTGTCGTTGGTGGGTTGACATTTATAGGAAGATCTGTGTGTGCTGCTTCGATGTCCGGTGGATTCATTGGAGCCGGCCTGTTCAGGAGTTCCTCGAAGTACTCTGCCCATCTGTTGCGCTGTTGCTGAATCTCAGTGATCGGCCTGTCTTCTTTGTCTTTGACTGGTCTCTCTGGTTTACTGTATTTCCCTGCAAGCTTCTTCGTCGTATCGTAAAGCTGTCTCATATTTCCTTCTCTTGCAGCTTTTTCCGCCGTCGTTGCTAGTTCTTCCACGTATTTTTGCTTATCAGCTCTAATGCTCTTCTTCACTTTCTTGTTTGCTTCTATGTACTCTGCTTGTGCTTGGACTTTCTCTGCTCTTGTTCGACTGTTGTTAATTGCTGTCTTCTTGTTCTTTCTTTCTTTGATCCTGTCCAGTGTTTCTGTAGAGATCCATTCCTTGTGATGATGCTTCTTGGGGCCCAGAAGCTCTTGACACGTTGAAGTTAGTGTTTCTTTGATACCTTTCCAGCTATCCTCCATAGTAGTTTCTTCTTCCTTCAGTAGATCCTGTAAGGCTTGGAACCTGTTGTTGAGAGCTATCTTGAATTCATTGAGTTTGTCAGTATCTCGAAGGAAGGCTGTATTGAACCTTTGTGATGCTGTTTGTCCAGTTGTCCAGTTCTTCTTTAGCTTCAGTTTCAATTTGGCCACAACTAGGTGATGATCTGAAGCTATGTCCGCTCCTCTCCTGGTTTTCACATCTTCCATTGTCCTTCGGAACTTTTTATTGATGCAAATGTGATCTATCTGGTTCTCTGTGGTGTGGTCCGGTGAGATCCACGTGGCTTTGTGTATACGTTTGTGTGGAAATGTTGTACCACCTATGACCAATTTATTGAATGCACACTGATATCATCTTAGAAACATTAAATCCTCATTTGCTTGTTATCTTTGTTTTCTTCCTTCAGTTAAGAATTATAAGTTTCTATTGCATTGTAATACATAAACGTATACCATCCTCTGCACCTGGAATATTCATGAAAGTATGTTTATTGCTTGGCTCTCTATCTCGTTTGCCATGTTCTGTTACACATTGAAATTAGGTCAATATATGATGTAACTAACATCAGTTTACACAAGCAAAATAAATGACTTCTGCTTGCTACACACAAAATATGACACGATTCAATTGTTTACAGAAGTCTGTAGGTAAATAAAAGATTTAGACCACACTAAATGATATGAACTAAGTTCATTTCCACATTATTTGTTTTTCCTGCTTTGTGACAGTTTGTTATGGAAACCAGTTATATAGTATCCTGGTTAGTGTTTTTTTCAGCAAGGTTGTTTCCTACGGGATGGGACTACTGACCCCATGCCCAACCCTCTTCATTTACCCGGTCTTGCGACGGGCAATATCATGGAGAACACCAATCCAATCACGTTTGACAGAGAAACTCTGGAATAGGTGGAAAGTTACACGTGACTGAACTGTATTATTGATGAATAAGGAGGATCTGATTCAGACGTAGAGGTAAGGATCGGTAAAGAAAGGACAGCATTCACACAATTGAAGAACATACGGAACTCAAAACAACTGTCAACCAACAGCAAAATCAGTATCTTCAATACGAAATTCGAAACAGTTCTACTGTACGGAGCTGAAACGTCGAAAACTACCACAACCATCATCAAAACAGTATAAATATTTATAAACACTTTCCTACGCAAGATACTCTATATCCGTTTAGTGCTTCCAGGTTTTCAATGGTGGTCTAACATCAATCGGTTCATGATCTCAATCAAAACTTAACAATCTCCACAACCTCTAAACTGATACTCTATATCCATTGGTCGGACACCATCAGCAACAGTCTACTGTAGAAGAGAACAAGCCAGCTTTCGAGTGAAGAGGAAATTAAGAAAAGACGTTGAAGGTGGATACGATACACATTCAGGAAATTATCAAACTGCATCATGTGGTGGACGCTTACTTGGAATCCTGAAGAGAAACAAAATGAGCAGGACCAAGGTAAGCATTTCGTCTGGAATTGGAGGCAGACATCAAAAGAATGAATGGCAACTAGAAACAAATTGAAAGTATTGTCCAGGACAAAGTTAGATGGAGAGTCCTGGTGGGCGGCCTATGCTCTTCCACGTGGGGTAACATGCGTAGTAAGTAAGTTATATGATATACACTTATGTTGTATACATTTAACAAAAATATATGCTACTAGACAGCCATCTTTACGGTTTTGGTTCCTTAAATGTTGTTCATTTCAGTTTTAAGTAAAACCAGGTAATTCTAAAATCCAGTTTTATAATACTGCAATTAGCACTCTTGTAGATGATGTTTTGCGTACTCAAAAGTACAGTGAACGAAGTATTGCTATAGTTACATAATCTTGTAATCATTTATGTTATATAGATAAAGATACATATCACAATTAATATGTAGATAAATTATGGAAATGAATTTATGAGTAGAACGATAACTGTATTCAAAATTATCTGATCTAGTTTTATCTTTCACAAAATTAAAATAATTAAGTAGAGTTAAGATATATAGACTTTTATCATCTATCAAAGTAGAGCGGCACTTCTGAGTTCTATGCAGTTAGTTATACAACAAACAGTTTTCGTACTATTTATATTTGTTTAATCTTTGTTGTTTCCTGTGGTAACGACCTCTTGTATTGAAAGAGTCATAAAAACGTTTAAAACATATTTATGAACATTAAATATCGTAGCATTTGGTTGGGTTGGTATAACCATAGTAAACTCTAATTAGTTGGCTAACGTGAAATCATTTTAGATCCAGGATTTTAATGACGTTCATTGCTACAAGATAATATTCTTTTACTTTACAATTTGAAAACTAACTGCTCTTATTGAATAATCCCTATCATCTGAACATTCTTTGTAACGTTGCTTATAATGTTATGAGTAAATTTTATTTTAAAAATAAAAAAGTATATCGAGTGAATAAAAAAATAATAAGACTCAGAAATTAAGTCAGGTTGATTCAACTTGTCAGTGAATAACATATAAATTAAGATAAAAATGACAGACTATGTAATTTATCTCTTTTTTATTACATGATGAAACTAGTTATGGTATTTTTTAAAAATGTATTAAAAACACTCGAAAAATGATTTTAAAATATCATAAACCTAGTCATATATGTTAAGGGTAGTCTTTGCATTAATATAAGATAATTATTCACTTAGTCCACTTGGTGGTATCATTTAATAACTTAGGCTTCTTTCGTTAAACAACAGAAAACAGTAAAAGTAGTGTTTTGTTGATAAGTGTTAGAGGAAGTCGAAAAGAATTACTGGAATCAGCCTGAAAACTACATAGAACGAGGCAATTCAAGCAATGAGAGGAGCAAATAGAACTTTGAAGTTTGTCATTTCTATAAAGTTAAGTACGTTGTTCGTTACCTTGGAGTATTTTACCACAACTTTCATATCAAACTTTCAACCTCGAGCAGTGAGCTTACTGTACCAAAATAGGTAGGTGCGGATATCTCAGTGGTTTCAAATATAAATATTCTAATCACACTAAACGAAATACATTTTAAATCAGATTTAATTAAATCACAAACCTTACAGCTGAATATAAATCCGTTTACGGACAGATTAAATACATTAAAGTCAGTGCTCTATCCACTAAATTGTAGAATTATAAAAACAGTTTCTTGTACATCAGAACAATAATTAAAATCAATTTTTAAAACATGGTTCAGTTCATTTTGTTAATGAAAATGTATCAACCAATGATTACTTGCGACAACACATATCAATCATACTTAAGTTTAACGAGATGTAAACTTATACATACAAAAAACAGTCTCACAGTATTGGAGGAAAGTTGTATTTTTAAACTTTACTGCTTAACATTACTATAAACTACAAAGACGTAGTAGCAGAAGAAAGAAATATTGTGTCAGCATTAAATTCTTTAAAATAAAATTAATGAAAAATTTTTTTACTTGCTATGTATAATAGTAAGTACGACGATTTTCTGAACAGTAAAAGAAGTTGAATCACACCAACAAGGAAACGAGAGGAATAGTGACTATCAAGAAAGCGAATGGTAAAAAGGGTGCGGCTAAGGTGGGCGCACAATAACAAAGGTGACCATCAAAATTTGCATATCAATAAAGGTGAGTATTGGAATATGTTCAATTTATCCTGTTATGGAAGACCTCAAAATAAACAATGTGATGGACGGGTGGTATATGAGTTTCGGTCGATTTACTGGTACTGCTCATCCAAGAACATGGAAATTTACTGATGCTCCGCAAAGATTAAAAACCAAAGAATTTGTTGCAGGAATCCAGCAGCAGCACTTAAAAGGAAAGTATAAGGAGGCAGCAGTACGTATTAAATTGTCGTAGAAGATTACGAAAGCAGATTGAGACTAGATGATCTACATAGAATAACACATACTTTGAATGCTTACATCTAAGCCTGTCAAACTGTGTTATGAAAATGTAGTGATGTATATGGTATTTAAATTTATATTAAGTTGACGTTACCCACTTTTGTTGTTCATTTTTGACGCATGATATTCAGTCAGTTAATATATTACCAGTGTTATTTTATTGGAGTAATAAATAGCCATTTTATGCTGAGGAGTTATCAATGTGTCGGAGAATCGAGGTCCGAATTTCAAATGTCTATGTCCTTACTTACATAGTTACGACTATTAACCATACTAGTCTGTCGAACAATGTGAAGAGTAGTACACAAAGTCAAGCATCAAAGTAAGGAAAAAGTAGAGAAAAATGACATGATAAAATTGAATGTTTGAAAAACAATTATCCACTTAAAGACTGTAGGGAAGATGAAGAATAAATCAAAAACATGAAAGTAGTTATAATAAATGACTAAAAAATTAAAATCAGTTATCAATAAACGATTGACTGTGTGAAAAATCCGTTGCTACAGTCATGATATGTGTTATATGCTAGTGAAGACTAAATTACAGGTAACGTCTGTGAACTAATAATGAACTAATATTATCTAGGTATTCTTATGTATAGCGATTCAGTAACTAGATTATGTATAGCTATATTCTAATTATAAGCTACATTTTGACCTTTATTATTATACGGTTTACTATTCTTAAATTATACTCAGTTTATTGATTACCGTCTCCCACGTTCACAGCCAATTTTTAGTATGATCTTGCACAAATGTTATTTCTTATTTTATGATTTGATGCGGTCGGCTTGGCTGGTATATAAACTATGTTTGAAATAAATGATTCGCATAATGAAAGCTGTTATTGGCGTTCTGGACTCAAATGGAACGGCTAGGAGAACAAAGGACCAATAAGGAAGGTAGGCTGCTCATACCGGTCGAAAGTCATTGATTTGGCACAGTACTAAGATTGTATAAGTCGCATTTTGATTGGCGAATAAGTCACGTGATATTAAACCGGGCTTAAAGACACAACAATATGATGACAGCTTGATGTAACGCTTTCGCATATATAGATCAGGTTTGATATGATGAAGTGCCACCTACTCTGCAGCGAGATCATCCATGAATTGTTGTTTTATTATAGTTGGATTCGTGATTTAATTAATTTGAAAAAAATGTTTACACGTTTTCGCCTGTCAAACATAAATCTGTTTCAACTGGAATAAATGACAATCTTATGTATGCACATATAATTAATAATACTATGTTACTTAATAATATTCATTGTACGAGGTCCACCTCATATGTTTCACCTTTTCATATGATTAACATCAAATAAAATCTAGTCATTTAACAACAATCACAACAAGCGGCAGAATAAAAGTTCATTAAATCTCTCCGGAGAGCAAACTGGACAATACTTCAAAAAAATACATGTAATGAGGAATGCCAAATATGACTTTAATTTTAAAACAAAGGTATGTTTTTAGCAGTTAAAACTTATTGAAAGTGAAATTCACCAAACATTTCGCAAGCATATTTTAAACATCCCTCTATATAGAATGTCCACTAAAAGTCCGAAATAAACATACAAGATGATTTGACTACGATAATAAAAATAACAATTTGTTGCGAAATTCAAAGAATTACAGTATTTGCTGTAAACAAACTTCTCATTCGACGTTTAGAAAACCACTTTTTTGATTAGTTGTACGACAAAGGTATAGAGGGAAAATCAAACATACTTCACAACAAACAAGTTAATAAGAACATATCGAAAAAAAAACATTAAAAAATATAAGTAAACCCTAAAGGAATTTACTAATCAGAATTACTTAATATATTTAAGCCTGTTCTCACAAATTACTTTTTTATGGAATATTCTTTTGCTTACTTACATTTCTTTTTATATTTTTTTCTGGCTGAATATAAAACAAATTAAAACAAGTGAAGAAACATAATATTTTAAGATAATAGTGATTAATCAGTTTTATTCTCGAATAATCACTTATGTAAATCAAATAATATTGTATGAGTTTTTATATCTCTATGATCAATGGCATTATAACCAATCATTTATAAAATATAAATAAATTACAGCATTTCAAAGAATTCGGAATAGAAATTTGTTTAAAAATCATAATCACCAGTCAATTATCATAAAAGAAAATTTAGTTATTTACAATTTTTTAAATTAGAACAACATATATAAGCGAACAATTGTTTTCAGTTAGATCGTCATCAGGCTTTACTCTAATATACATGAATATTTAGATGAAAATGTTAAACAAATCAAGGTAATTTAGGTCAATAATCACAATGAGATAGAATAAGTCACCACACATAATAGGTAGAAGTACAAGTTAATAGTAGGTAAGAATAAGAAAATACGATAACAAAAGTCTTATCAATAGTTAAAAATTGGAAATAGAAGGTCAAACCTGGGTAAATAGACTTAGAATAGTTTTCACAAAACATTAAAACCATTACGTAATAAGAAGAGTGTAAATAATTAGCTAGTGAAGAATACAAACGGAAAGAGACGAAAAATTACAAACAAATAATGGATATGAAAATAAGGCTAGTGATAACAAAATAAAAATAAAGGGTCGTTTATTAAGTTATAACTGGCCACGGAAGGGATAGGGGGGTTACGAATTTCTTCTGTACACATAAATTTGGGTTATATGTACAAATTCCTATGGCTTCAGCTATATGTAGGAGACGGGAACGAACTCCGTTGTGAAATGATAGAGCTATACGATAGATCACTCGAAATGATATCGATTTATCTACATTATGACCGCTATCAATAAGATGTGCCAAGATAGAGTTGCGTATTGTTTTCAACTGGCCCTTACCTTGATTGGTTTAACATTTTCGTATAAATATTACTGTATATTAGAGTAAAGCCTTACGACGATCTAATTGAAAACAAATGTTCGCTTACATGTGTTGTTCTAATTTTCATAATGGAAATCTTTAATTTTGTTAAAATAATAAAAATTCTTTAGTTATAGAATTAAACTAATAAATAATCACAATGACTAAGTTTATTTTATTGAGAGATATTATGTAAGTTTTATTTTACGATAAAACTGTTGATAAGAAAATAAATTGCAGAAACTAAGCGAATAAGATACATCTTCAAGATAACGAATTGAGTTTTTCAATCGATCATTATATATGCTGAACGTGAAAGTTTGAATCGGCTAATAGGTTACAAGAAAATCAGGGATTTGGTTAGAGTATTATTGTATCATTCCATACATTCCGTGATTCCAGATCCGAGTAATGTTGGTGGGCTCAAATTTCCTGGTTATGTCCCCCTTAATAACTACAATCAATGGTTGAAGTTGGTAAAATTTCAAAAAAACTGACTACAATATCAAGGCAATTACATTATTAATCTATTTTACTTCAATAAATAAAGTTGAATAAAATAAGAATGGAATGCAACAATTTGTAAAAGCTTGATGCAACATTCAAGAAATTGTTGAGATGCAAGGTAACCGCACAAATGTAAACTAACAGTGTAGCTAACAAGGCTAATAATATGTGTGAGCGAAAACAGAGGCAAATTTATAGCCAAATCGAATCAAGGCGCAGCAACGCAAGGTAAAGGCTAGTAATAGAAATCGATTACATGTATACATGAGGTAGAAAATGATTCATCAAGCGATATTTAAGCAACTAATATTTTAGCTAGAGTTGGCTGTCACATGTGATCATGCATACAGGTTTATACAGACGTGATAGTGATAATAATAATAATAATAATAAAAAGAAATATACGAATTGTTACTATTCGAATAACATTGTCTGTTAAATAAGTGAATAAGAGGGATTGACAAAAATTAACCATAATCGAAATTCATCGTAGGAGTGTTGCTATTAAATACACATAATATCTCTTTGATATAACTTGAAAGTTTTGCTTCCCTCTCATTAGTTTATTTTGACATCTACTACATATAAAGGTATCCACTATGTACAACATATACTTGTACAAAAATCCATCAAAACAAAATACATAATTAGTTTAGAGTAAAGATTAACTTACTTTAGCTGGATTTACTCTTATCCCATAGAGTTCAATTTTTCTTACAGTATCCAATAAATTATAATCTGCTTCAGCAGGTGATTGACCTCTAAAATTTTATTTTCCATCGTAAAATTAGAATAAAAATGAAATTAGAAAATTGGATAACGTATGATAAAGTTTTAAGTTAATAAACAAATCGATAATTAATTAAATCCTTTTTCATCATTCTTCGAATAACAAAAAATGCATATCACTTATAACCAACATTGAAACTTTCTTTAAAATCTATGAAATAAATATGTATGATTAATATGGTGTTTTTTACAAAGAATATAGTGTTCTAGTAAGAATTTTTGAATAATCTAGTTCAATCTTATTTGTTGTAAAGAAGTTACCTACCAAAGACAATAAAATACAGTAATAGAATATCGTGGATTGATTAAAGTTCAACTTATGCAACATTGGATTTAGAAGTTTAGCGTTCCCATGCAAACCTGAACGTTTTATGTTCTATTCTCCTTAGCGAGGTCCTGGATACCCATGGCACAGTAGTTCCATAGTATTACGAAACAGCCATCTAATGCCTTCAGATTTTTAATGGTTGTATAACTAAGATCAGTTTGTGATCTCAACAAGAATATAATATACTTTTATTAAAATAGATGAAATCTATGAACTAAACAAACCTCAGTAAAAAAACATTACTAACTAGCCGATTGTTAGAATTATAAACAGATATGTAGGTTAATTTGATTCAAACCCTAAAGGAGTAATTAGGTGCTTATCAACTTTATTTAGACAAAAAGTAGTAAATAAATTCGAAAATGAATTGATTTTTTTATAATAAGTTTTGTAAGTGTTTGATGTAATAAATAAAGTATAATTACAATTTTTTTCATATAAACATTTAGTACTTTCCAGTTTTTTGTTGTTGTTGTGTTGTACATTATATTCAAGTACATTTAATTATACTGAGTTATCAAATTCACTAATACCGTTTATTTGTTTTTACAAAATGTTCATGTAATCAAATTTTTACTCGAAAATAATTTTTATAATAAGTCAAAATCAATGGTAAATTTTATGCGAAATAGATTTATAGAAACACTAATTGAATAATAAAATTTGTGAAGCATAAACTATATAAGAAAAAATGTAACAATTATTGACTCATATTATAACAATTGTACATTATTGTATTCGAAATCTGCGCATTATCACATAACCTGACGACCATAATGAATTCAGTTTTATTTAAGATTGTGTGTCTAGACTGTGAGAAAAGTTTGGTAAACAAAGCGAGTCAATTGCTAATGGAGAAATAACCAATTAAAAATCTCTTGAGAAATTTCATACATATAGTTTGCTTTGTCATTTTGAAAAGAGCAAGAACAAAGATTCTAGCAGAATAGTATGAATTCATTTTATTTTGATGAATCTCGTCAGCTGCTTACAACATGGAAGAGTTTAACAGGAAGTTATGTTAAAGACATATTAATATTGCAAGGGTGTGTCTTGCAATCTTTCAAGGTGATTAGTAAACAGCCAAACTCCGGTCTTCTGAAGTTTGTTGAAGCTATTGCTAGCAGACGTCAAAAACCTGATTTATGTGTTCAAAAGGAGATGGTTATTAATCTTTCTTTGCTTTGCTGAAAAATATTCCTTCGTTGCACCTTAAACCGTTTTTAAAAATCTTTCTTGCATTCATTACTTCTTTGAGTTTTTATCTCAACTATCTTCCAGATTAGTAACCTTATTTTACTATTTAAGCTTTACTCATTTTATTCCTATCAGCGTTTACTTATTATGTGATCACTTGTTTCCGGCCGTTTGAACTGTTGACACAATCAATGTTGCGGGATTTTCTTATACATAAGGTATATATTTACAATATTCAGTCTATTAGATTTATTTACACGCTTACTAAAATAATATATCTTCGACACAACTGTCGATTAAACTCTTTCATGTTGTAAGCTGCTGAAGAGAACCAGAGAAATAAAATGAATTCATACTAGTTTGCTAGAAACTTTGTTCTTACTCTTTTCAACTAAAAGTCATTGAATATTAAACAATTATTTTTTCGAGACATTGTTTTTATCAGTATGAGAATCATTCATGATTGACTGAATTTAGACATTAACAGCGCGCGCGAGACCGGAGGCGTGCGGGATTATGAATACACACTGATGAGAGGTCACATACTATGACGAAAATGGAAGTCCAATGCTTCCAGATTTTCAATGGTGGTCTAACAATGATCAGTTCATAATCTCAATCAAAAAACATTATTTTTGCTTATTAGTAATATTGAATACATACGACCGAGTCTACCAATTATTACTTAACAGAGATACTATTTTCACGGATTTTAGAATTTAATACTGAATACCGCATCTATTTTTCTATTATTAGTTTATTTTAATGAATTAAAATTTCATATTATAAATAGCTTACTCTACAATTGGTGTTAAAAATGCATGAATATAGATATTTGCCTAATTCATTAGGCCACGATTTATATGAAGTAAAAATTACTGGAAAGACATATTGCTTATCATTGTCGAATGTCAATAACTATTGAAATGAATAGGTATTCACATAAAAAAAGTAGCTGGTGCTACGTATTGACGATTCAACTGAGAGATTTCAATTCTCGTTTGAAATGAGGTAAGGTGAAAACGAGTTCCCTAGTTAATATCACATAACTGTTTATAAATTACATAAAATATTATAAATCATATGTTAATTTAAATTTTCTTTTCGTTTATTAATTGTAATATGTATATTTACAATTATTAATTCACTTAGTATTGTTTTACTTGAATCTTCCCACTGATGTTTAGGACTGCAATTGATCAATCTCTTATTGGCATATGTGCATACTGTGCGAATCGCCTCGAAATTGCTTTAATTTACAAGCATTATAAGCAATGATGGATAGCGGCCAGCAGCAAAATCCAGGATACGCTTTTCGTCCTATTTGGGACACGTCAGCTAGAATTACCTGCATCTCTGGGTTGCTGTCCACTCTGGGACTGGAACCCAGTACCGTTCGCTTCAAGCGTCAACGCGTTATCCACTTAGCTACTGAGTGAACATCTTATCTGAGATGCAGGTATATCCAGCTAACGAGTCCCAAATAGAACGAAACGCGTGTCCTGGATTCCACTGCTAGCCACTATCCATCTTTGTTTACAAGTATTAAATTAAACTTCTAAACATGAAATAATTTTTTTTTAATATAACAATGAAAAAAATTAGCCAGACAATTTTACTATAAAATTCTGTCAATCATTATTTATTTTCTTAAAGATAATGTAACAGTAAAAATATTCTCATATAAATAACATAAATATCAATTAAACTAACAGAAATATTCAATGTGATTTACATGTTGACCATGCAAAAATAAGATAAACATATCGATGAAATAAAGATATAATTTTATTTTAATTCATTTTATCATTATGAATCGTCCCTTTTTTGGAAAAAAAGATAACAAAATTATAAAATAATTAATTGTTTCTCATCTTTGTAGAAGGTTCATCTTAAAGGATTCATGCAACAAAATTCTTGATCTTGAATTAGTATCAATGTGGTCTTTATAATTAGTATTCAGGGTTCAAACAAACTGTTAAGAAAAGTGATGTAACTCAGTTTACTATCTAGTACTGTAGTAAATACAAACTCATATGGCGATAAATTATTATTCAATGCAAAATTACAAAGTGCCTTCATAAATTAGGAAGACCATACATCAAATATATTATTTTCACATCTGCTTTTAATTGTCCTGTAAGTGCTTCATGTATCGTCCAATCCTGTTGTCATTTTAACTGCTCTTTGTTCTCCTTACTGTTCTCTTCAATCATCTGCTGCCAAGCATTCTACTCCCGACTCGTGCTACATACTGCTTATATCTGTCAGCACAAGTAGCATACGCCACACTCGTTTCCCCTTATTCTTACAGACATAAATAGTATGTAGCACCACAATACTAACATTGTGACACTACTACTTCTACGTTCTATACAACTGTGTTCACAGTTCACCTACGGATGTAAGGTCAATAATACAAATTTGTTACCAAACGCTCAGAAGTATTCATATGAACCAGAATTTGCTTAAAAAAGCTGAAAAAAACAATAATCTGGATGAATTCAAACCACTGACTGATTGGATCTGGACAAACATTGGAAATTAAAGAGGTACTGTGTGTTTATTTATTTGTAAGACAAAAATGCCCTTTAATAAAGTTCGTTCACAACCTCGCACCCAAGACCATGCGCCTTAACCTAAGTAATTTTTTCTGTATATTTAATTACTTTAATAAAATATGAATAAACATCAGATTGAAAATGAAATTATGTTAAAACCATGGATAACATAGTGGTATATTCTGTATTTTTTAATGATACTTTCTTGACAACCTTTTATTAAATTTGTCAAAAACAATATCGATTGTTTTTGAATGATTTGTTTTATTCGTAGTTCACATAGTGTTTTGGCTTTTTGTTATATTTCTGAAAGCTATCAACTGAAGAACCGTAAGCAGTACATATTTGATACAATATACCTTTGATTTAGTAGAGGTTATATGAAATTTAAAAATAATATATATGGGAAAATAATTATCTTACTTTGTAGAAAACTAGGTGATAACCTGACACTCGATTTATTGAAAATTATAATGCCAATTATCAAGATTCGATATATTTAGTGCCTTGGACAGTAAACTGAACATAGCTTTCTAATTACATGATGATTAAAGCTGTATAATCAAAGTGACATAGCTGAGCTTTAGTACAGTTCTTTAATTTAGTCTTATTAACTTTACATTTTTTAAAATTATACTTGGGATTCTCAGAAATTAGAATGCATTGAAAATAAAAGTGGTTAAGTCAAAAGCTAACTTTTTGATAAATACAACTTCCAATCTGTATAATGGAAACATTTTCCCACCATGATAGTCAATAACAGGTTCGTTTATACTGATACTGAAAATTATAGTTTACTGAAATTAGTAGCAGGGAAGTGTGACAAACAAATGATTGAAGTGCTATTCTTATTAGAAAAAAATATAGTTGTTATGAGTTTGAATAATCTTCATGAATGCCATTGAAGTTAGGGTGATGTATAATCAAAAAGGATTCTGTAATGATTTTTTTGTTCAATTATATTTGGAGCATTTGTACACAGATATTATTCAGAAGAGGAGAAATAACAAGTTACAGTTTCATTTAGTTGGTTAAAATGAGAGCAAAGTCGACAAAATAAACAAATTGTTGTTGATGAAGTATGAAAAAATTATATTTCCATAGTCGTACTAAAAACTGATAAATATTCAAAACAACAAAAGAAAATAAATGACAGTAGGTTATTTGATTGCTTTTTTAAATTCATAAGTAAACGATAAACGGCAAAAGTTCAAATACGTATACCAATCATAACCAAGGTAGAACATAGCATAAATTTATATTATATAGTTATCAGACCATGTTAGCATGATGAGATGCCGTTAACACGACGAGTAGTAAAAGCATCGAAACAGTTCGTCATAAATTATGATGAGAAAGACTAACTATAGTGATTATGGTTCGAAAAGTGGGAAGGAAAAGAAATGTTTGTTGGGATAATTGGGTTCAAGACCTACTCCATTGTGACCAATTCTAAACCATATCATCTAATGTTCCCAACCACTGGTCGAGGTTATCGCACGTAGTAGTCTGAATATGTTAAAAAAGGTCAGAACAATAGTCAATGGATTCACGGAATGATGATTTTATGTTACTTGTTTCCTAGTTGTTATTGAAGTTTTTATGATACCGACATTCATTGTTTACCATACAATTTTAAATGGTTAGTTAGGAAATGTTCAATGAATGCTTTTAAAAATTATTATTTTTTAAAGAAAAACTTTACAGGATATAAAAAAATTTCAAAAAATTAATGACAATATTTAAAACTATACAAACAATGCAAAAAATGCCTATAGCTTCCTTATAACGTATTAAATTATATTTAACCATAAATATGAATTTTTCTGTTTAATTTATTCGCAGTTTGTAAGGAAACGTAACTCAATCGTTTGAAATCATACCTAAGCAATTAGTGTTTGCTTTCTGGTTGTACAAAAATAGTTTCTCGCAAAAGTAAACAATTCCAATAGTGGAGAAGATTTGTAGCTCAGGTGGATGATTTTGATGGAGTTTTGTTCTCTGAGCTGGATGGTTTGGTCGTGGAGCTTTCATCGTTCTTCTGAACGACATCATCAGCACAAACTTCAGATAGAAGTGAAGTGTTCGAATTTCTCCATATGCGTTTCACAGCTTGTTCTGTGCACCTCGATGTTGATTGGATCTTATTGACCTTAAATTTGTCATTGTTTACCTTTTTGTCTTGGTTTTGTCAATAACAACCAATCAACATCGAGGTGCACAGAACAAGCTGTGAAACGCATATGGAGAAATTCGAACACTTCACTTCTATCTGAAGTTTGTGCTGATGATGTCGTTCAGAAGAACGATGAAAGCTCCACGACTAAACCATCCAGCTCAGAGAACGAAACTCCATCAAAATCATCCACCTCAGCTACAAATCTTCTCCACCATCTCAAAATCATATGAGCGTGATACGCTTCTCGTTGTTCGAAAATGGGAGAATTTCGCCAAAAGGCAAGCTTCCACTCGAGAACAACTATATTTTCTCCATGAGTGTCTTCGCCAGCATGTTCTACCAACAAGTGTAAGATATAGACCTCCAATCAACTGCCTATTAGGATGGAAAATAGCTGAGCAAAGTGGAAGGAAAATGGTACACCTAATGATAACAGATGCACATTACAGAATCCGCAAATACCAACACGTCATAGAGGAACAAAAGATGAAGCTACAAAGGACACTCACGTCAGAACATTTAGAAATCTTGACAACAGCCATCGAGATATCATGTAAACGACACAGAGAACAAAGAAGAAACACCCTAAAGAAAAAACTAATCAAGATCTCAAAAGCACCAAAGGAAGAAAACACAAACAACTGTGTGATCAATCTATCAAAACAACCACTAACAAACACGGAAGAACGCCTACTTCAAAAAGGATTAAACTACAACACAAGCGACGCCTCAAAACTAGAATTCTTCGCAGCACTGGAGTCATCACTCAAAACTTCTGGATTCAGTGAGGAAACAAAACAGGAAATAAGGCAAACTATAGTACCGCTAACGCAACAAGTGAAAGAAAACAACCAACTGACCCCACAAGAACAAAAAGCCTTGAAGAATCTTAGAACTAGAAAGGATATTGTTATAGTTCCAGCGGACAAAGGACGCACAACAGTAATTATGGACAAAGAGGAATACCTCAAAAAAGCCGAACAACTACTTGAAGATAAGAACACATACAAACGGATAGATATAAATCCTGTCAAAAAATTGGACAACAGAATCTCAAAGACATTAAACAAGCTAGTCAAAGCAGGAGAAATAACAAAACAAGATCAATGGAGAATGAAATCCAATGGACCAGTACTCCCCCGATTCTACGGCAGACCAAAAATACACAAACCAAGCATTCCACTACGTCCAATTGTAGCACTGCCCGGAACGCCAACATACAATCTATCAAAAGAAATTTCACGAATACTGAAACACTTAGTCGATTCATCCAACCACTCCATCAAATCCCCTACGCAATTCCTGGACCAAATTAAAGACATTCAAATCAACAACGACGAACTAATGATATCCTTCGATGTAACAGCATTATTCACCTCAATCGAACCAAGGTTAGCAAAAGAAACTATATCCCTGCTCCTCGCCAACGACACAAATCTCACAAAGTACACAAAACTTCAAAGTCAAAGTCTACTAGAACTCATCGACATATGCCTAACAACATATTTTCAATTCAACAACAAAATCTACGAACAAACGAAAGGAACAACAACGGGGTCACCAATATCAGGACTGATCGCAGAAGCAGTGATGCAAAGACTGGAAGCCGCGATATTACCAGTGATCAAACCAAAAATTTGGATTCGCTATGTAGACGACACATTCGTTATCATCAAAAAGAATGAGCTAGAAAACACATACAAACTGATCAACAACGTCTTCGATGACATCAAGTTCACAATGGAACAGGAGGCAAACAACAAACTACCATTCTTGGATATATTAATCACTAGAACTTGTTATATCCGAGCGAAGATTAAATCACGAGTAACTTCTGAGACAATAATTAACTAATATTATCTATATATTCTTACGGTGTAATTATTTAATAGTTAGATTATGTATATTTATATTTCCCTTATCATAAGCTTCACTTTGACCTATAATTTATCATTGTACGATTTACTGTCCCTAAATTATGCTCAGTTTATTAATTACTGTCTCCCGCGTTCACAGCCACTTTTTGGCTTATTTTTGTACATATGCTATTTTCTATTTTATGGTACGTTGTGGTCTGCCTGATTGATATATAAACCGAGTATGTCTGAAATAAATGATTTGGTTCGATTTGGTTGATTCGGAAGCTGCTTTTGTGTTCTGGACTAAAGAGGACGGGTTAGAAGGACGTAGGACCCAATAGGACGCTAGACTGCTCAGACCGGTTGAACGTCATTGGTCTTGTCATAGTGCGAATATTCGTATAAGCCGTATTCTGATTGGTGTATAAGTCACGTGATCGTAAGCCGGACATCAAATCATAACAGAACTGACACAGGAAAACTAGAAACTCAAGTATATAGGAAACCGACCCACACAGATCAAATTCTAAACTACAATAGCAACAACCCAAGAGCACATAAAATCAACTGCGTGCAAACTTTGTTCAAGAGGGCGAGGTCACACTGCACCACTCTGGCAGCACAAAGAAAAGAAGAGAAATACCTAAAGGAAGTATTTCAAAAGAATGGTTACCCAGTCAACTTCATCAAAAAATACCAACTACATGCAGCATCAGAGCACAAATCAAGCACAAAAATCAACAAACGGATCACCCTACCATACATACATGGCATATCAGAAACCGCAACAAGACTGCTAAAAACCTTCGGGATAGGTGTGGCACACAAACCTACAAAATCAATACAGTCAATCCTATGAAAACCAAAGGATGAAATAACAAAAGAAGATAAATCGAACATCATCTACAAAATAAATTCTGTCAACTGCGACAAACACTACATCGGACAAAGCGGACGCCCCCTTCACATGCGCTTACATGAACATCAATTAGCAGTCAAACGGCATGATATCTCCTCACTTATATCAATACACGTGGACAACTGCGGACACACATTCGATTGGAAAAATGTGGAAATCGTGGACAGAGGAAATTCTAAAAACACAAGAGAATTTTTAGAAGCCTGGCACTCAGGTCAATCAGCAATCAACAAACATATTGAAATCGATCCGATTTATCAACCAATCAGGAAACTTATGCACAAATATAGGAACAAGAATCAAACCAATAGGAGACAAAACCAAGACAAAAAGGTAAACAATGACAAATTTAAGGTCAATAAGATCCAATCAACATCGAGGTGCACAGAACAAGCTGTGAAACGCATATGGAGAAATTCGAACACTTCACTTCTATCTGAAGTTTGTGCTGATGATGTCGTTCAGAAGAACGATGAAAGCTCCACGACCAAACCATCCAGCTCAGAGAACAAAACTCCATCAAAATTCCAATAGTAAACAAAATTAAATTTTAAATAAATGATTTGAATAAAAAATATTTCAAGTAATTAGTCCATTTGATAAATTTGGATAGTGTAATGCGAAGACGAAAATTAACTGAACTAAGTGATATATTAGCACAATACATTTCGAACAGCCTGATCACACATATACTTGATAACAACATTTATGTAAAAGAAAATGAAAGGTCAACTAGATAAACGGTAAGAGGAAACAAATATAATAAGGAAAATAATGTGGAAAACAATCTGAAACTCATCACGCTGGATACTAAACTAATATTAGCAGATTATTTTGAAGGTGAGAACATTACGTATTCCTTTAAAATTTTTTAGGTATTTGTTACTATCATTAGCTGGCAAAGTCCAGTTCAGATTTGAATGTAAATGCTTTCGCCAGATAGATGGGATTGCTATGGGTAGTTTAATAGTACCATTATTATCTAACTTGTTTACGGAATATATTCAAAATCTACCTGAAAACTTAGTTGAAAACATATTTTCTTTTAAGAAATTTAAAGCAATTAGTCCCTTTGATAAATGTCGATAATGTAATAAGAACATATTTCTGATAATCTTCGTCTTCTTATAACATTATCGAAAACATGTCTCTTCATAAATGATATGTGGATGACACCTTAGTTATTTGTGAAAGAAAGAAGGTTAGGAATTGTTTATTAGATAAACCTAACACTTCTAAACGGCATCAGCCTTTCATATGAAGAGAACAAGAACGATCAACTTTTTTTCTTGGACATTCTTGTAAGTAGATGGTTCAATCAAACAATGCATTTTAGAAGGACGAATTGGACAGGCCAGTGCATTGAATACAATATTTATTCACCAGTTCAATGCAAACGGGTTTTGATAAATTGTTTATTTAACAAGATTGATCGTATTTTCACAAACAACGCTATTGATGACGAAGTAAGGTTGCTGAACAAAACGTTTATGGGAAATGGTTGTCCTGCAAAATTCATAAATCGATGGAAAGGTTATAGAACTGTGAAACCTACTATATCTTTGGCACAAAAAAGCCTGCCTACACGACCGTACCGTTTATTGGTGTATCAGGTAGCCTTCGTTAAAACAAAAGCTTAACTCAATTATGAACAAAATGTGCTACGCAAAAGAGGCCATTATCAAAGAAAAAAAGTTTATGCTTCGCCAAAAACCTAAAAGACAAGAACGATTGTGTCACATCCCACCATGTTTGCCAACTTAAATGTATTTGTGGTCACACAAACATAGGGAGGAGTAATCGTGATCTCCAAATTAGAGTGTTTTAACATGTATCCAGATGGTTGCAATGGCAAGTAAGATCAAATGACTCAATGAAAGTAGATGATAAACATCCATCGTCCTCTATTGCCAAACACTTTGTTGAGCCGGATCATACTGCTGATCTTAACACGACATTTTTGGTGTTGTACAAAAGTGTTAAACGGCGTATACTAAGATTTATTGAAGACTTGGCCATACGAAAATTCAAACTCCCTCTATGTTTTTTAGTTTGCAAACATGTTCTTTATATATTATCTGTCAACATTTATTTCAATATTCGAAACAGTGTGAGCTTTTCAGTAAATGATAGTAAAAGTATGAGAAAAGAAGCATTTTAAAAGTATCTAATAGATTAGCACAGTATCCCTTGAACAATCTAATCATACATCTACTCGTTAAGGTGTGGAAAATAAAACGCCAAATTAGACCAACCGGAAGAGTAGACTAAATAAAAGATAATACGGAAAAACAATGTGAATCACATTATTCTGGCTAATAGATTAACGTTCCAAAGGTAATTTAATCGAAATACATAGTTCTTTTAAACGCACACGAGGAATTTTAACTTTCCTGGGGTTGAAGTTTCAACAAACGTAATCTTTGGTGTTGAACAATGTACAACCTTAATATTACCATACATTTTTATAAACTATCTCTTCAAATTGCACTGTTTTAAATAGGTTCGTATTGAAATGACAATCTAAGAATCAAATATTCTCTATCATATACGTTACAGAAATTTGTTCTTAGCTAATATTTCTAGTTATTATTATTGTTAATACTACAGTGTATAATTGTATCTTTTAAATTAGACAAAATATTATTTCATAACCAATCTATACCAACTTAATGATAGAAATAAGGAAAAATTAATTCGAGTAAGAGATTAATTTTACTAATTTAAACTGATGTTCACCAATCACATGACTTTGTTTTACTCACAAAACTCTCTGTGTTAGAGATAAGGTATATTCCTTACTATGCTGAATAACTAAAGAATGCTTTAAAGCATTGAAGTACAAATTACATTTGCTAACATGAAGGGAGTTATGTGTAAAATACAATAAAGAGAAAATAGAACAATGATGAAAAACCAGAAAGTTTGAATGGTAAATAATACAAGGTATGATGCAAAAATAGTCCGTTTATTTCAATGGGATTAATACGAATTTAAAATACTTGTTGTTATTGGTTTTTGCTTGATAAAAATCAAATTTCTGGAGAAGACTAAAGAGAATAATCAAGATAAACAGTCAACAAGATAAATAAAAACATGAAATAAACAGATTTGAGAAAGCTGGCAAAACAAATCAAATTTTCATTTTTTGTAAAAAAAACTTAATGATTTTAGGACTATTTTCAATATTTGGTTATCTTCAAAATTTTGATAAAATCTACATTGTTGCGTAAATCAAATGGATTAAATGTCAGTCTTCAAAGCTAATCTGATTATGTGACACAACGCTGAGTAAACATGTGAAATGTTTGATATTAAATGGTATAATTATGTTAATTTTATTTACTATGTTCGTCAATGCTGAATATAATACAATTCGTTCCAATTATCTTTTAAAGAATTGAAAAAAACGCAAGTAAATAATAAAAATATTAGACAAGGTCATGTGGTTTCACGTAATCCGCTATCTGAATAGTAGTTGCATAATTTACAACTCATACTACTTAATTTTTTTTACATAAATTAATTGAAAATGAAGTTGAATATCATTACTATTTTCAATTTCAACTTTGAATACGATGTAATTGAAGAAACAGTGACAATGTTTAGCTACAATAGACACGTTATATTCATTATAAAATTTATTGAATTAAAATACACTGTATTCATGTGATTTCGTATGATTTTGAGTGGAAAAATAAATTTCAATTGTAGTAGGTCTATTTAAAAAAAACAAATCCAGATTGTCATTTCTCAAACTGAAAATAGTCATTCATATTGATAAACCTAAAAACAAAGTCATCTCTATTGTTTCATTGTCATTATATAATGTTTATTTGTTTCAGTTGTTTAAAATGCTTTATACTAACGTCGTTATAATAATAGAAAAATGAGATTTCCCTTGAATAAAAACAAATTTGTATTGTGAAAATCATGATAGATTAAAAGATTTTTTAAGGAAATGCTAGCAATTAAACAAATAGACGATCTAAAAGGGAAGCATTTCACAGATACAAATGATACGACAACAAACATGTTTCAATATTAATCAATGATAACAAGAGAAATATAATTGTCAACATTGTTGATGAATTAAATACAAGCTAAACGTGGAGTTAAAAAAGCCCCAGATAAATTATAAATTACAAAGATTTAAAAAACACTAAAAGAAGGATTAATAACTAATTTTTTAGTTTAGAAAATCAATTATTAGGGCTATGGTAGAAGGAATACTTGCAAATGTCACTTTAGTACATGGAGTTCCGGTTTAAAACCATTAACTACCAATGCCTCTACACCACAAAGTTTATCGAACTGTGTTCCATTTTAATTCAATTGTTTCACCACATAAATGAATAAGAAGTATCTAGTGACGCATTGCAGCCAGATTTAACAATATTTTTCAACATTAGACCGTTAATTTCCTTAAATTCTTTTTTCCAGAACCACTTAGTGTAATTCTAGGAAACGTAATTAGACAGCAATCGTTTCCTGCGTCCAATATAAGCTGTTTCGAAAGTACACGTGAATTTAAAAACAGCGTAGATATTGCCCAAAACAGGAGCTTAATTTTAATTTATACCCAAAAGTAGTGTCTGGAGACGATGATACGAAATTTGTCTGTATAAAATTTTTTTCAGATTTCATAAGTTGATTTTTAAATCTTCGTGACAATAGTATCCTTTTTAAACTCAGTGTTCGTAAAAGGCTTTGTTCAACAGCAGGTAATTTTGACCTACGGTTTCACTGGATGAACTTGGAACGATAGTTATTTTTGATCAGTACTAACTGGAGTTATGGAAGTTTATTGTCTATTGCCTCCTCGAAGCATATTCACCAAGTACACAAAAATAAAAAGTAAATCCAGTTTCTCTTTGTGCTTAGTGGAATGCAGCTTTGAAAATTCAAGCATTGACCATTCCATGTTAATTTGCTTACATTTATTCACCGAAGATCTACACATTTTCCTATGAAATTTTTCAACATTATCTCATTTTGGAATACAAGTTTAAAAGCTTTCTAATTAATAAACAGTATCACGAACGTGACGGTATGTTATATTTTGTATACCATTGTAAATAACTTGATAATCATCAAAATGTTCATTCATCACATGAATAAGAAATTATTACATAGAGGTCGTATCAGGTCACAAAGCCACCCTAAAATAAACATAAAGATCTATAGATCTGAATGTTATACTAGATCTAAAAAAATAAAGTGGGAAATTTTAAAATAACCATTACAATGTATTTAGTTTCAACTCAAAATTTTTACTTAATGGAAGGCACTTAAGTGTTTAAAGTTATTCGGAATAATAGAACTTTATAAACTTTTTCATATGTACAAAGATTTAATGTTGTGATATTTATCAGTATACAATACATTTTCTTTACGAAAACCTTTGCTCTATATCAAACCAGTAAAATGATTCTCACTGTGTAATGAAGGTTTACACCTCTAATGGATGTTTTGGGTAGTGTTGTTTTTGCTAAGCTGAATTTAAAGAAATTAAGTCAATCAGTCAACTCCGCCTGTAGCTCTTCCAGAGTTACTGCCGGTCCCAAGCCCGGGTAAAGGAGGAGGGTTGGGCATGGGGTTAGCGTCCCCATCCCGTAGAAACCTAACTCGCTAAAAAAACGCTAACCAGAAAAAATAACTCAAACCATTTAAACTCTGCCCTGGCAGTTAGAGGTAATATGACGCTTCATGGTGAAAGCCGAGTTCCTTCGGAAGCCACGAGGCCGATGCCCCTCCTAACAACCAGAGCAACAATTTTTATAGGTACATGGAACGTCCGGACAATGTGGGAGACCGGGAAGACCAGTCAAATAGCAACGGAAATGAGGAGATACAACTTGGCAGTACTGGGAATCAGTGAAACCCATTGGACCCAAGCTGGACAACAAAGGCTAAATACGGGAGAGATGCTGCTATACTCCGGTCACGAAGAGGAAAATGCTCCACACACTCAGGGAGTTGCTCTAATGCTATCCAAAGTAGCACGAAATGCACTTGTAGGATGGGAATCTCACGGATCCAGAATCATCAAAGCATCATTCAAAACAAAGAAGGAGGGGATCACAATGAACATTATCCAATGTTATGCACCCACCAATGATAGCAACGACGACGTTAAGGATCAATTCTATGAGAGGCTGCAATCAATCATAGAGAAGTGCCCAAGAAAGGACCTCACCATTCTGATGGGAGATCTAAACGCCAAAGTCGGAATGGACAACACCGGATATGAAGACATCATGGGACTACATGGACTGGGAGAGAGAAACGAAAACGGGGAAAGATTTGCAAATCTGTGTGCATTCAATAAATTGGTCATAGGCGGTACAACATTTCCACACAAACGTATACACAAAGCTACATGGATCTCACCGGACCACACCACAGAGAACCAGATAGATCACATTTGCATCAATAAAAAGTTCCGAAGGACAATGGAAGATGTGAAAACCAGGAGAGGAGCGGACATAGCTTCAGATCATCACCTAGTTGTGGCCAAATTGAAACTGAAGCTAAAGAAAAACTGGACAACTGGACAAACAGCATCACAAAGGTTCAATACAGCCTTCCTTCGAGATACTGACAAACTCAATGAATTCAAGATAGCTCTCAACAACAGGTTCCAAGCCTTACAGGATCTACTGAAGGAAGAAGAAACTACTATGGAGGATAGCTGGAAAGGTATCAAAGAAACACTAACTTCAACGCGTCAAGAGGTTCTGGGCCCCAAGAAGCATCATCACAAGGAATGGATCTCTACAGAAACACTGGACAGGATCAAAGAAAGAAAGAACAAGAAGACAGCAATTAACAACAGTCGAACAAGAGCAGAGAAAGTCCAAGCACAAGCAGAGTACATAGAAGCAAACAAGAAAGTGAAGAAGAGCATTAGAGCTGATAAGCAAAAATACGTGGAAGAACTAGCAACGACGGCGGAAAAAGCTGCAAGAGAAGGAAATATGAGACAGCTTTACGATACGACGAAGAAGCTTGCAGGGAAATACAGTAAACCAGAGAGACCAGTCAAAGACAAAGAAGGAAGACCAATCACTGAGATTCAACAACAGCGCAACAGATGGGCAGAGTACTTCGAGGAACTCCTGAACAGGCCGGCTCCAATGAATCCACCGGACATCGAAGCAGCACACACAGATCTTCCCATAGATGTCAATCCACCAACGACGGAAGAAATCAGAATGGCCATCAGACAAATCAAGAGCGGGAAAGCAGCAGGATCTGACAATATACCAGCTGAAGCGTTGAAGTCAGACATCGAAGTAACTACAAGCATGCTTCATCTTCTATTCAAGAAGATTTGGGAGGAGGAACAAGTGCCGATGAATTGGAAAGAAGGACACCTCATCAAGATTCCAAAGAAAGGAGATCTGAGCAAGTGTGAAAACTACAGAGGCATTACACTACTGTCAATACCGGGTAAAGTCTTCAACAGAGTGTTACTGAACAGGATGAAAGACGCAGTTGACGCTCAACTTCGAGATCAACAAGCTGGATTCCGTAAGGACCGGTCGTGCACAGACCAGATTGCGACACTACGGATCATCGTCGAACAATCAGTTGAGTGGAACTCGTCACTCTACATCAACTTCATTGATTATGAGAAGGCATTTGACAGTGTAGATAGGAGGACGTTATGGAAACTTCTTCGACACTACGGAGTTCCTGAGAAGATTGTCAACATTATCCGGAACTCATACGATGGACTACAGTGCAAAGCAGTGCATGGAGGACAGCTGACAGATGCATTCCAAGTAAGGACCGGAGTAAGACAAGGCTGTCTACTCTCTCCCTTCCTGTTTCTTCTGGTGGTCGACTGGATTATGAAGAAGTCGACATCTGAGAGAAACTACGGCATACGATGGACAGCTCAGAACCAATTAGACGACTTGGACTTCGCAGATGACCTAGCCCTCCTATCACATACACACGAACAAATGCAGATAAAGACAGCCAGCATAGCAGCAGTCTCTGCATCAGTAGGCCTCAACATACACAAAGGGAAAACCAAGGTCCTCAAACACAACACGGAGAACAGCAATCCAATCACTCTTGATAGCGAAACTCTGGAAGACGTGGAATCCTTCACATACCTGGGAAGCATCGTCGATAAACAAGGAGGTTCAGATGCAGACGTCAAGGCGAGGATTGGCAAAGCTAGAGCGGCATTCCTTCAACTGAAGAACATATGGAACTCAAAGCAACTTTCAACCAATATCAAAGTCAGAATCTTCAATACGAACGTCAAGGCAGTTCTACTGTACGGAGCTGAAACTTGGAGAACTACAACAACCACCATCAAGAAGGTACAGGTATTTATTAATAGCTGTCTACGCATGATACTCAACATCCATTGGCCGGATACCATCAGCAACAGCCTTTTGTGGGAGAGAACCAACCAGCTTCCAGCTGAAGAGGAAATTAGGAAAAGACGATGGAAATGGATAGGACATACATTGAGGAAATCATCAAACTGCATTACAAGACAAGCGCTAACTTGGAATCCTGAAGGGAAGCGGAAAAGAGGAAGGCCAAAGAACACATTACGTCGGGAAATAGAAGCAGATATGAAAAAGATGAATAAGAACTGGAAAGAGCTTGAAAGGATTGCCCAGGACAGGGTTGGATGGAGAATGCTGGTGAGCGGCCTATGCTCCTTCACGAGGAGTAACAGGCGTAAGTAAGTAAGTAAGTAAGTAAGTCAATCAGTCACAATATCAGTGATCAATCAAATAGGACATTCATTGAGAATGGAAAGAAATCAGAAATATTATAGAACTAAAAAATGAACTAGTCACAAACGACGTTAGAAAAACGATGTGATTTTTTATAGTCACTTTTGCATAAACTCACTTTTACCTGAAGTGAGTATAAATACTGTCTAGAAGTTCTAAAATTCAATGTACTTAAGTCGAAATGAATTTATTGCATTCGTTTTAAATAAATTAAAAATATTTATACTATATCCATGATCAAGTATTTAAATTAAACAATTCGAATGTTAATTGACAAGTTGAAAGTTGGTTGGTATCAACAATGTACAACAGATTATGTCGACGTTTTCCAAGTTAGAATTCGGATTGTCAATTAAAGCCGACAAGCGGAACACAAAATAATCGGGGGAAAAATAAAGCCACTTGCATAATAAGATATGAAGAGAGAAAATTTTGAAAATGTAGTATATGAAACTTAAATTCTTTAAAAATATGAATGAGTAACTATAATATTTGTATGAGGTGATTGAACTTATCAAAATGAAAAAGGGATGTACTTACTGCCCAGTTAACAAAATTGAACAATTTTACGACAGAAAATCAAAGAAATCATTTGAAAAAAGGCTAAAAATAAAACCGCAGTGTTGATGTAAAATACATGTTCATAAACCTTTAAGACTAGTGGACTAAATAGTAATGTGTTTCTTTATAAATAATTCATTATTAAAGCTTTTAAATCATACAATTTATAATACAGAATTTAGTTATAATACAGTCTCTACTTATCTTCGATCATGATAAGTAGATGAAAAATAATAAGTCGGCTAAAGGGATTTTATTTTTGTGTCTAAGATAGGACTCCTTAGCTTGTAGCTTCGCTATGTGTTTACTAATTTACTTGTTGATCAGATGCAAATTTTCTAAGGTTATGGGATTATGATATGTCAAAGTGGTTATCCACCAGTCTGACCGTTTTAAAACAAAAACTTCAGTTAGTCGCCATTTGTTTTCTGAGGGGACGCAGTCAGTTACTCAGCATTATAAGATTTATAACATTTTACTCAAATTTAAAGTGATGATCAACCAACTGCAATGGTTTTTCATACTTCTAAACCATCGAACCACACTTGATGTTTTTGCACTACCCAACAGTTTATGATTGAATAATCGATTTTTATACATTAATTTCTAAGTAATTTATAAGACTTTTTGATAATTTGATGCCAAGTGCGGAGTTATTTTGACGAAATTTTATGTATTCCGGTTTTCTGATCATGCAATATATATTAATAGAATAAAATTCTAACACGGATAAAAACAATCAACAAATGATATTAATACTTACATTAGATTACGATGGCACTCAGCAATTTTTTTCAACATTTCGTCGCTAGGTTGATTGAGCAAATGTAAACCAAATAAATATGAATGATCTTGATAAAGATCTTCCAGAAAATCACCAATTTTCGCTGTTTCAGTTTAGTTTTATATAAAAGAAAAATTGGAAACGATATGATATGAATGAATATTAAAATAAATTGTTAACTGGGAAACATGATATACGAGAAGTAGTTTCGTAAATAATAAGCATTCATTATTGGTTAACAAAATTTGTTATAAGTATCAGCAGAATGCATATGATAAAAACTTTCTTTATGATAATATCACTTTCAAAATATTTGTAACTTTTACTTTACAGTGTATAAAATAGTTATCATAACTGTTTCCGCCTTAAGACTTCAGAAATGCTTGAATTCCCCAGATTTAATTCTGTAGTAGTTTCGGATAGGTACTGCTGAGGAGTCCCATATTATGTCAAAAGAGCTAGCTGTGCAGTGTTTCTTGGTGTTAAGTGTATGTTTAATGAAAATCAGTCCATAACGTGAAAAAATAGAAAATATCCCAAAAATGTATTCATAATAAATATCAAATCAAAAACTGAATAGGCAGCTATGTTCATTATGTAAAAATGCTTCATATCTTTTGCGGTCGACTTTTCAGAACTGTTTTAATTCCCTATGGAAGTAAGAAGTTACCCTGAAAGGTTTATTTTAGGATAGTGCATATAAAATATATAGTAATAGCTTTGCTTATGAAAGATACTAAAAATGAATAAAACATTTTAATTGTGATATGTACATGAAATATTAAAATTAGCTCAAAGTAGCTTAAATAAACTTCTTAACAATCACATTATTTCAAAACATACAGTTGTCATACAAGTAGTAAATATATAAATATATATATATATATATATATATATATATATATATATATATATATATATATATATATATATATATATATATATATATATACATAAATCAGTATATTGGAGTTACTATACTGATAGATAGTTATTAATTCATTATTACATGTATTATTCTGCTAGTAAATAAATTAAAATATCTAGATTTTGTTAAGTGACTAGTTTGGTATGTTTATTTTCAAAATTAAAATTAAGTTGGCAACAAAACTATAAGTTGAGCTCACTATATATTCTGTGTTGTACACTGATGGATATAATTTTGACTGATATTTATATACCTACATTCAAATGACAATCATTAACAAGTAAAGAGTTATTATCCAAGGTAAATTTTCTTATTATAAACAACCATCTTTGGTCACATAGCACATTGTTAGTATTCATTTAAATATGGAACAAAAACTTACAGCAATGTAGAGATAAGGTTTTGTGTAGCAACGCTATTACAGCGCGTCACTGTAAAATACTTTCAGCTTCCAGGGTAGTCTGCATGCAAATATAGGCTATCTGTTCCTACCATCTAAATATTCCAACAACTTATCTGTAGTAGTTTGATTTAACACATCATTATATCTATTAATTGCATAACCTAATCAGGTGCGTATATGAAAAGTTTACAACCTTTCACTGTAGAAGTTAGAAAGAAGTACAATCGAAGACATCGTGGTGACTGACAAAATGCGTTAAAAAGAATGGAAATCATTCAAATGTCTGTTACTGAAATGCTGACATCTAACTGGCGATCACTCAGTATTTATCGTCTGGATAGATGTAGAAATAAGGAAAGGAAACATTTTAAGAATTCCATATTGTACCAAAAATATAATATTGGATAAATCCATTATTATTAATATAAATAATAACCGTCTTACTGATCACATAAGTCTGAAAAATATGAGTTTAGAAAAAACTGCTCAAACACCCACAGATTCTCAAGTTATATCAATTTATACGATCTCTCATTTTCAAACATTTTCAGGTATTATTGAAAACCTATCTCTGAACATAACCCATCAGGAGTGTACTTTCATCTAGATATTTATAACAGTAGTCCTAAATAGAACGAAACGCACGTCGTGGATTCCATTGCAAACTACTCTTCATCTCTGTTTCAAATTCTGAATTACTGTTTTAATTAAAGTTAACTGTTATATACATCTGAACTTAGAATAACTTTTTATAATAAATATGTATTTTAAGTCAATTCATCATACAGAAAAGATAAAAGTAACTTCTTATGATAGTGTTATAACTTGTGGCCAGTGTGCCCTGTTAATGTATAACATAATGATATCGCCAATTAAAGAACAGTGATTTATCGCCCGGACCAATGAGGCGTAAAAACCGTACGATCAGTCTATAGTTCTTATCGGTCCTGCTTCCCACCCAGCCCAGCCTGTTAAGTCCAGAACACCAATCTCAGCCTCTGCAATATGAATCATTTAATTCAAACATACGGGGTTTATATACAAACCAGACATACCACATCGTACCATAAAATAGGAAACAACATTTGTACAAGATTTAGCTAAATGTGGCTGTGAATGTGGCAGGTAGTAATCCATAGACAGGGTATACCTCAAGAATAGAAAATCGTATAATAACAGTTCATAGGTCAAAATAAAGCTTATGACAAGAGGAACATGAACATGAATAGTTTAGTAATTTAACAACTATACAATAAAAATATATGCATAGTATTGGTCCACAAATGGGTCCAAAAAGTTACCATTCATTATTCTCATCGGGATATAACAGATAGTCATAACAATATAGATTTATAAATAAACTGTATAAAAATTAGAATTGAATAAAATACTAATCATAATCATATCAATTAACATTATTGCCAACTGAAAATGTATAATACAATAAAATAATTGTAAGGATTACACAGAAAACGGGTTAGTGAAAAACGAGAGATAATGTCATATATTATACCTTCTTCATTGATTCATATAATTGGTAGAATGAATCAGATGATTAACATAAACAATAAAATTTATAACACTATCAATGACTAATTAAATCAGCTTATTTTAATCGTTTCATCCTTATAATAATTAATAATATTTTTGACATGAAATTAATTTTTTAAAAAAGGTAGCCAACTATTTTATAAAAAAAAATAAGTGATGTGTTCAATGAATGGTAGATTTATGTAAATTACAAAGCTTTCATTCAATAAACACATTTATAAAATGAATAATTAAGTCAGATATTATGATGAATATACAATAGCCCAATGAACATTTTGCTAATCAACCAATAGAAAAAGTGTAATCTAGTGTAATATAAGAGAAAATCAAACTAGATATTATATGATGAGTAAGTAGACCCATTTGTAATTAACTTATAAATGGAACAACATTATCTCCCTATTATGTTAAATCATATTACCTGTTAATTCTATCAAACCTTATATTAAACAAATGAGGTAGAAAGATGGGAATTAATTTCTTAAAAAATTGGTGTTAAGCAGAATTATAAGAAAATAATTGGGCAAAAATAAACACTTACACATAACCATGAAGTTATTTAATCAATAAAAAAAGTAAAAAACGAATCAAACGTTGTACACTTGTGCACCAAGATTTAATCAAATATAAATAAATACTGGATGCCGGCTCAGTGGTCTAATGGTAAGCGCTCGCGCGCAAATCTGATAGGTCCTGGGTTCGAATCTCTCTGGGGGGTCGATATCGTCACTGCGCACTGCTTAGGAGTTTTATACTAAGACGAAACGGCCGTTCAGTGCTTCCAGGTTTTCCATGGTGGTCTAGCTTCAATTGACTCATAATTTCAACTATTAAAATTACTAAAATCTTCACAAAACCGCTTCTGAAAATATTGAAAAAATTATTTTACATTATGAAATGATATTATATCAAGAAAATATTAAAAACTACAGACAACTGCTCATCCCAAATCCAGAAAAGTTTTTAAGTTAATCTCATGTGATACCATGAACGCGTATAGATGTATGGATGTAAAACAAGTTTCTAGCGTTCTTTTTGTTTTCAGTATTTTTTTCTACAAAAAAATCTACTTCATATTAACAGGTTTAAGAATTCTACAGTAAATTTATTAAGAGAATAATAATTATGACGTCATAAAGCGGAATGATAAATTTAATTAATACATTTTATGTCAACATATATATGTTTCTTGATGATAAGTGGATATAAACTTGAATAATTTTGTATTTGATTCATGCATGAGATATAAGTAATAATATAATTATAACTTTTCATTAACGTCATCAGCACTTCCAGGTCACAATGAACTATATACAAAAATATATTTACACATCAAATTAATTTAAACAAAGGTAAGAAAAATGTAAAAGTTGTTTTCCTGAAAAAACACAACAGTAACATCTTTATTTAACAATTAAAAGAATGATTCACCATATGAAAATATTTTGATTGTTCATTATCAAGAGAAAACAAAAGAAAAGATAGGGAATAAAACCGAAAAAAAAAATCACTGCCTTGCGAGGAAGAAAATGTTTTATTAAAAGCAACTAATCCTTCATTGATGATACTTTATTTGGGATGAGAAATACCAGCGCATTGATTTAGTAGACCGTAATATATATGTATATATATTTCAAGATATTCTATTTAAGACATGCATTAAAACTAGCTGATAATAATCTCAATAGTAAATGGTTTCTTAGGAATGCAAGGGATAAATTGTTTTTGTTCACGTTGAATAGTAATGCAAAAAAGAATTATATATATATATATATATATATATATATATATTTGACAGTCTTGACGAAACTTAAGTTAATAAAAGCCATGTTAACTTTAGTAACTAATGTTGAGAGGCGATTGCACAAATCCTAATGGGAAGTAGTGACCGGTGAAGTTCAGCTATGTTGAGAGTGAGGCAAAAGTCTACCGATATTACTAAAAGATTATTACAAAATGGAGCAAGTTAATTCCAGTTAGATATATCATTTATCGGATTTCAATTTAGTGGTCTTAAGTCTATGTTTTCTCTGTGAGGTCTGAAAATCCTGATCTGATTCTTTTCGAGATCGTGAGTGTGTACTGCTGTGCAAACCCATACTAAAACGAAACAGCTGTCTAATATCTCTATGTTTCAATGGTTATTTAAGGTCAGTCCAAGACGTAAACTATGATATATATATATATATATATATATATATATATATAGAGAGAGAGAGAGAGAGAGAGAGAGAGAGAGAGAAGTTGGCTCGATTAATCAAAATATTTACAGAGCTTGAAGAACAAATAGTAATATTAGATATCAACAAAATAACAAGACTAGTGAATTTCTATTCACTTAAGATTATCTATTTAACAGACAAAAATGTCAATCACCATATGCCAATAATTTTTTTTCTGAGAAAATATTTACTTTAATTTTATAATATAACTCACGTTTCCCAAACAAGAGATTAAATATTTTGGAAAATATTTGCTGATATTTACTGATATGACGTAGTTGTGTAATTTTTTGTAAAGAAAATGTAAATCATGATGTTTATGAAGTTAATCGTTACTGTTGTAAACTTTGCACATTTTTAAGTTATAAACTTAACGGAAAACATTTTCCGGAACCTGTTTTGTGAATTAAACGTTTTCCCACAGTTAAGGTGGACGATGATTTGAAGAGTAATACTAGTAATTTTATATTTTGTTCAATTGTATACTTTAGAATAAAAATAAACTGTATGTATATAAAAAAATTACAAAAGTAATAACATATCTGTGAATTATATGAAGTTTAATAGGATGTATATTGATAAATATATTACTCCAACTTTTTCACAAATTATTATCATGGTTATTGCTACAAAGAACACTTAAAATCACCATTTTAGTACAATGTACTTCTCTAACCAGAAAAACGGAAACGCTGCAGGCTTTTTATATGTAATCTGAATTCTAAAGACTTTTTTTATTTATAATAAATAATAGGAAAGAAGAATATTGCTAAGTTAATGTAGACATGATATATCTTGCTAAATTTAAGTAAAAAGTCAAATAAACATGAGTAGTTGAACTCTTTGATTAATTCAAAACTAATTGTATTCTTTTAAAATATAAATAAACGTCTTGAATTTTGTCACTTAATTGAGTGTTATCGCAGTTCAATTAAACGAAATTCTTAAGAAAAGTATTAAGTAGCAACAGTATCGATCAGTGTATTCACGAGGTTTACATAAATCAACACAGTTGTGAAGTAATCTACCACAAAAAACATACTGACCTAAATTGTAACATGTTACGTACATGTTAATTAATTAAGATATTTGCTGAGTAAATAATGATAATTTCTATAACCATTTTCATAATACTTAAACAGTTAAAAGCAGATAACAAACAAAGGTTTTGAAAATGTTTCTATAAACTTTTTTAAATACTATTCAATCTCATTGGGTTTATTGAAGCATGAAAACTTCTACCTGATTACGTCAAAATGATATTAGAAACAATACAAGAAATAAGACATTTAGATGTATTCAATTGGTTAATGATATTCACAATTGCACACTTTGTACAAAGAGGAAGATATTTATTTATTTTTAGTGGAAAACATTTACCAAGCTAATAAAAATACAAGTCACTGTGGTACAGAATACAGAAATAACGTTTAAAATTATTTGAATAAATATTGATGTAAACAATAAACTTTCCATTAATGACTATCTATTTTCTATCTAACTGCTTTCATAAGATACATACATATATAATAATGACAACAGTGTTTTGCTAATAACTGTATGAACAACAATTTACTGTAGGTATCAACATGCAAAGCGAAGTCTATACAAAAACCGATGATATGATAACATACTAAATGGAAAACTGTCATTCATATCTTGATAGTTTTGCAATCAAAACTAATGATATGTGGATTGTAGGTAATGAAAACAAAAGAGGACCATATTACGGAGAAAGAAACAAAATTGTCATTCACAATTATTAAATATTTAGCTTTATGTTATAGAACAAACAAATTTCTGAACAACTTACTACACAGTTTATTCATTTACTTGTTATAGGAGGGTTGTCAAGCATCTATTGAATACAAGAGTGTATATGAAAATGACAATCCTCAAAGATAGTTGCGTTGTATTTACAAATGATGCAGTAATTCAACATCGTATTTGGATACAAGATAAATAGAAGTTCAAACGTTACCGTTCCCTTCAGTTTTATTATTGCAAGCTGATAGCAGTGACTTAAGCAAATGTTATGAAAGTTGAAAGATTTCGCATATCACTCTGTATTTAATATTTACACATATATGACATACTAATGATATATGACGAAAATATCGACAAACGAGAGATGTTGGACTTTTTAATAACACCCCCTCCAGCTTTCAAATTCACCAGTGAAGAGGATAAAGACGATAGTATAGCTCCCTTGATGTCCTACTATCTAGAATGACAGACGGTTCTATAAAGAGAAATATATTTAAAAGAAAACATGGACAGATCAATACACCCATTCCCAAAGCTCCACACCTCTTCAATAAAAAATAAATTTGGTTAAATGTCTCAGCCACAGAATCAAGCTATTGTATTATGAGGATAGTGTGAACAGCGAAATAGATATAATAATAAACACATTTTGAAATAAGGGCTATCCAGATAATTTCGTCAGAAAATTCCTAGTGAAAGGTAATAAGAAAATAGGAAATTTTGATTCATCCGGTAAAAATCTCTATATCTGAAACTAGACTTTAAAGGGGACATAGCAGGTGATATTTTAACACGTAGACTAAAAGGATCGGTTGAAAGGATATTTCACGTCCCCTCGACCTACATATAATTTTCTCAATTAAACCAGTACTTACACAACAAATCAAGCATAGGTTATTGATGATGGGCTCCTTCGTTCGTATACCAACTCAACTGCCCCTGTAGAGCTAGCGACATAGGCCGTATTCAGAGGGATTAATCCTTGCATGTTCGTGAACATGTATCAGCGTGGTTGAGTAAAGGAGTTACTAGGTCGACCAACAGTACTTTTCCTTCTCACTTGGTGGATAGTGAACATCATATCAAAATAGACGAAGCTTTCTCTGTTTTATATCAAATTCCAAAAAATCTACTTCATTAAACAAGATCACGGCTACTCCACATAGCCGAAGCCATCTGGACCAATTCCAGGAAACAGAACTTATGTATCAAGAAAATGTATATCCAGCCTATATGTTTATCTTGGTCTACGACTGGATCACCGGATACCTAACCTGGATATGATAAACCTCCTAGCCCCTTTCCACATTTTTTGGTTACATCTATCTTAATCTTTCCAACCATCTTTCCCGATTCACATGAATCCTCTTTTATTGTAACTACTTTGATAACACTCCTCTTATTACATATCATATTCACACAGTGATATTATTATTACGATCGGTATTATCATTATTACCTCAATTAACAAGATGAAATTCTCCTACTCTGCACTTCATTCACTTTTTTTTTTTCATTTTTGCTATATTACTATTATACTGATTGTGACTTGACACTACTCTGAATCATTCTGATCTTTATCGAATGACCTTCCTAATTTACAAATCACACAATTTTAAGGTATATATTTCGCAACAGATGCAAACATTTACCATTTTTAACATATGACATTGTCAAATTCATTAATACATGCTTTATTATGGCATTTGTAAAATATCAAAATTATAGACTTAAAACTGCAGAGCCTGATAATGTTAATGAAAACAATTGTTCGCTCAAATATTCTTCATTTTTAAATATTCTATGAGGATTTCTAAACTGCTAATATTTAAACATTTATTTAAAGCAGTGTACCTTCGACATATATATTTTAAAGCCGAAATACAAGTTGTTGTTACTAGGCAAAACATTTAAGGTCGTTCAAACAACTGAGGAAATATATTATCTTAAAATAGTTCAGTAAAATACTGAAAAAAATGACAAAAATTTTCAATACAAAGCAAAAAGCGAATGAATTTTTATGTAACCAAAAAATGATAGAATAGTTATATTTACGTAGAATTAGTAAACAGAATATATTGATGGTAATACATACCACATATAGTGTTAATTTTGAAAATGATAAACTTGTCACAATGTATTATTAAAAGGCATTTGGTCTAGTGGTTAAGCGTTCGCGTACGAGACTGACAGATCCTGGGTTCGAATCTCACGGGGGCGAAATCGTGGATGCGCAGTGCTAAGGAGTCTCACAATAGAACGAAATGGCCGTCCAGAGCTTCCAGGTTCTCCATGGCGGTCTAGCTTCAACTGACTCATGATCTCAACCACTGAAATTACATTTGTACACATGAAAACTAAATTATGTCGTAAAAAAACGTAAATCACCTAAAGCTGTGAAATCCTGATAAGAATTTATTTTAACGAACTGTAGTCTTGGTATTAAAATAAATTTTTTATTGAGATTATATTGACGATGACCAATATGAAAGCTGCGATCTCAAGGTCTGATAATACAAAACAGACTATCAGGAGTATCTCAGATAACTTATTCACTAACCAATTATTTAGATCATTTCTGATTACTTTCATCGGTCTAAAAGCATCTGGAAGGAAATCCGGTGCAAAACTCAACTTTCACTTTGCTCTATATATGTTTCTTATAAATACCACAAACAATAACGCCACTAAGCGATTGGGTTTATGTGGTACATAATCGACCATTGAGATAGTGGGACTATTACTATTTAACATACATAAATGCGTAATTTTGACAAATAATACTTCATTAGCCTAATAAATATTGAAATGGTTTATGAATGATTCAGCTTGATTTGACGTGGTAAACAGATCTTATGAAAAGAGATAAAAGTGCAAAAGTCCACTATCGCTCGTTGTAAGATTAAGAAACTCAAAAGTTATTTATATATTGATAGAGAATCAAAATTCAAGATGAATGTACTTTAAAATATATAATAGGTTCATGGGAAAATCGAAGCATTAAATGCATAAATTTTACTTTAAAATAAAAAAATATAAAATACGAGGAGAGAAAAGACAATAAAAACAAAACTGAAAGTAGATTTACGTGCATTTTAAATTCACTGAATAGTGTTCAAATGGAGTAGGAAAAAAAGAAAGTTTATTTTAATTTTGGGTATTATTTATTAAAGTTACAAAAGATGAAAAATTAGAGATGAGAAATAAGTAGAAGAAAAAAATTTTTATCCACTTGGTTAATATGACTGTTTCTTTCTTACTTAGTGATAAACTTTTATTGTCTGGTTGTTTTCTTAATTTTTTTTGTATTTTATCGATAATGTTCGTTTATTTATATTGAAATGAAAATGGCAAATAGAAAATGTGTAGTTTAATCAACTCTTTATCAAACAATATAAATTGAGTTATAATGCAGAAAATTTATATTATGCTATGAGTTGTATTAGAGCATTTGAATCAATGTAATTCAATATTAAAAGTTAAACTGTTTCCAAAAAAGCTCATTTAAAATTTTTTTATCATTATTTGGTAAGGTTGTACAATTATTCTAAACACTACCAATATTCTTTACTTTATAAATTCCTTTTTCTAGAAATATTTCAATACATTCAGTTGAATTTTCATTTCAGTCTGATATTTATGAATGTTAGCAAAATTTTTCTTTAGGTTTATACATTCTGTTGGGAAGTGATGAATATCTGCATCTCATTCATCAATCAAGCATTTCAGTTAATGCAATTTAATGTTTGACTTTTATGTTTTCTTTAGCTTATGTATTATATACAGTCATTTCGCTTACGAAATTATATGTGAGCACTGCCTGAGTGACCGTTTTGTAAGGTATTGTGATATGATCGGTTGTTAACTTTTAAAAATAATCTGTTAAGTAATAACTAAATTAAGCTCTTATTTTAGTTTGCTGTAGGATTGATTTCTGTCTAACTACATTTAGTTTTTTTTTAAGTAATTTGAATTTTTATAGTACATTCAGTATGTGTTCCATTACAAAAGCTCTTCTGAATTTCGACTTATAATAACTCATTTTTAACAGTCTCCGAGATTTATTTATTTGGGTCCTTTGGTATCTTTTAAAATAAATCTTAGTTGTTTTTACTGAAATTCTGAGGCTATTAAATCACTTCTATTTAATCTTAGTATGAACAAACACATTTAGACGACAATACGACAATACAATGCCTATAGAACGATTATAGTCATACATTATCAAATTAAAAAAACGGTAATATTATGCTCATTGAGTTTGACCAAATACAATGAAGACAGTGAAAAAAACCAAATCCTTGATGAACATAGATTAGACAAAAGAATCACCGGTTAAATTAATATCACTCGGTCACCTAAACGTTTTATACGTTATAATATAGAAATTCATACATTCTGAATGTTTTGGTAATTCTGGGTTCTGTAAGCTAAAACTTTTAATTTCAAAGACCTTTAAATTAAGAAACGTTTGGCAAAAATAAAAACTCAGTCCACAACAAGTAATATCACTATAATCACCTACCTCTTAAATATAGTAAAATAACTGGAGATTTTCTGGGCTAAAGTGATCTGATCTTAACTGCATTACACCTTTGTATGCATTATTATTTCTCTGGAGAACTGAGACTCTATGCTTAACATGCCAAATGTTAAAGTATCAAATGAAAAACCTAACTCTTTGATATAAACGAACAGATTGTAACAATTACACTTTATTAAGAGTTTTATGCTAATATCACAATTTCAAAAAAAATGAATTGACTTCAAATTTCGTTGAATAAGAAACAGTTAATATTATAATGCCATAAACATGTTTCAGTGATTTAACTTTTAAATATACTGCCTTAATACACATGCTGATAGGATTGAAAGGAAATCAAAAACAATACAACGAACATTTTTTTAAAAAGTTATTACATAACACGTTTTATTTGTAATAGCAGGGGGTGAGAAATGATTTTATGGAAAAAACGGCAGACAATCTTCCTTCACATATAATGAACAACGGGGTGGTGGCTGGAGGTAGTCTACATGAAACCCTAGACTTGAGTTTCATGCTATTCGGCATTCGTCAGCAATTTGTACCTATAATCTTAGGGCCAGACATGCTAATTGGGGGACTCAAGACCGTGTAACTCAGCATTTTTTTGCACTTCATAATGACACTAGAATTAAAGATCACTTCCTTGTAATATAATTATTATTATAAAGCAATCTGTGTTCTGAGAGTGAAGCTAAAAAGTTAAAATGATCTAACAGTTGGGTAAATCTGTCCTAAAAGTATCAGTTTTGATGATGTTGCTTTATTGAGTCCTGTGAGTTTTACTTCGTCGATAGTTTGGCACCAATATACAGCGTTTTTTTTTAATACATGTGAAGGCAACATCAGTTACTTTAATCACAATGTTGGCAGTTTTTACAATAAGCACAGCTCACAAGCTAATAAAATTTGAGCAACAATATGTAAACAAAATAACTCAACGGCGAAAGAAAATAAACTCAATACATCGGAGATACAAAATCGACTAAAAATGTTGAAATCTTGTTCACAGGTGAAAACAGATCAGAGAATTTTCTGGCACTTGGGATTCAAAACTAAATAAACGTATTAAAATAGTCCTGATTTATCAGCTATTGAGAAAATGATCAACAACCACAATGTTAAAGATAGTGTCAGGAAATAAAATATTATAGACAAATATGAAAATAATAAAAGAATCACCGTAGATGAAAAACTAATCATTCTAAAAACAAAACTAGCTTTTTGTCACGTGTATAAGAATTATAATACCCTGTACCTTATTGCGGTTTGTGCTGATGACATTATTTAGAGGAAGATTCAGGGCTTCACAGTTCAACAATTCAGCTCATGTTGTGTTCGATGACTAATATCGTTCTCCAGAACTACAAATTCCTATCATCTGAGAACTATTTGTGATGCAGAAAATGAACATTACAAACGAAGCCTCAAAAATGACACTTTTAACAAGAATATTAAAAGTTTTTAAGTAAATACCATCAAAATTACAGCACCTGTATGTGGAGGTGGGGTTAAAACTACTGAAAACCTAGAACTGTAATTAACGAATCCCTAATAAACAACACAGAAAAACATAAACTACAATAATTCGTGGCAAACAAATTAGATTACTGCAACATGACAAAACAATATTTTTGACAAACCAATAACAACTTCATACATCCACAGCACACTATGTCTAACAAAACGTAATAAGTCAACATAAACCAAACCCAAACCGGAACAACCAAATATAACTCAACAAGTTTGGATGATTACTTTATACAGTTTATCATTCAGATTTCTGAAACATGTTCTCTCTACCTCTCTTTCTTTGGAATATTCCAAATAATAAGTGTTCATTATCAGCGAATTCGATTAAATGATGATGTCTCTCTCCAAGAACTGTTACCCTAATTTCGCATGGTGAAATTTACGACAAACTATTTTAACATTTTGAATATAGCAGTATATATTATGAAATAAATGTTTCTGAAAAGGAACGATACGTTTAGCCAATTAATCACATTCGAAACTGTACAATAAATTTTATTACACTATTTTTCTTAAAGTAGTACAAAATAGTCCATTGATTATAAATCACTTATTTTTGCAATCAGTACATCTATTATGTAAGAATAATTGTATATCTTCCTGGTATGATGTTGTATAACATTTATGTGTTATAATATCTTTTATTTTAATTGATGATAAAATTAATTAAGGATTATTTCTTTCATGATACTTACCATAAAGAACTCCAATTATATGTGAAATAACTAATGGCGAAAAAAAACATTGAATTGTCCTACATTTGTTGTCTATTATGAAATTAAACATTAGATGTTTAGATGTCATAGCAGTATAATTTATTATTTAGACAATATCTTCAAATGAATAAGTTGTATAATTGTATATTAAAAACAATTAAATTGAATATTTATCTATCTTTTCAAATCAATTATCATAAAGATACTTCATAAGCATTATACTTCATCATTAAAAAATGATCACTTTTATGATCAATTATCTATCGAACAATATTACCAACAAGTTAATAAAATGCTTTAATGTAATAATAACTACTGAATGTTATTATTGAAGATATTTTATTTACTTGTAACAGAATTTAAAAAATTGGTCAATTTTATGAAATTATGTTTAAAATAACAAGGTTTCCAAACCGTTTAATTAAAGTTATTTTCAATAACTTCATCATCAGGCTCTACAGTGATAAGTCCATAATTATAATATTTTACAAAGGCCAAAAATAAGGCATGTATTAATGAAATTTGACTATGTTATGTGTTAAAAAATTGGTGCACTTTTGCATCTGTTACAATATATATATATACTTCAAAATTGTATTATTTGCAAATTAGAAAGGTCATTCAATAAAGGTCAGGATGATTTGGAGTAGTTATTTGTATATTGATGACGGATAAACAAGTAAATATGATTTCAGAATAATATTAAGAGGTCGATTAAAATGAATTGGGTTTCAGATTGATGAAATTCTGAACCATAAACTATTTATTATAACGTTTGGATGATTTAATCTCTATTGAATCAACTTGATTTTAAAACTAAGAAAAATATTTTTCCTGTTAAAAGTCATTCACGTTAAAATTAGGTTTAACAAAAACGCCACCCAATATCAAAACAAATTACTATCACTATTTAAAACTATACATTTGAAATATCGAAGGATTCACTAACTTGAATTATGGATCGGTAAAACTTATAAATAATGTTTTAGTAAAAAAAGGATCGCAAAAAATGAGAACTAATAAACTAACGTCATTAAAATATACAACACTCGGACGAGAATATTAAATTAATGGATAGAATTGCTAATATGGTGAGACTATAATTCATGAACCGACCTTTGAGGGACGTTGATGGCCTTGAGAATGTTCGCCTACTTACTAAATGAGAATTATAAACCTGTGTGAAGAATAAGAATTATGACTTGCAGTTGATGTTTACGGATATGAGATTTAAAACTTCCATCACGAACTGACATCAGCTAACATCCAAAAACCCTCTTTAACCAAGTGGATGAATGAATTTCGCACCAAAATCCAAGACCTATTATCCTAAACTTGGTTGGTTAGTTCATAAATTATAGTTTAACCGCTAATAGTAGTTAAATTAAAAGTGTTTATCTTTAAAAATAAATAAAACTACTGATAACATTGATCAAATGAATTACTGATATCAGTAATAAGAAGGGATAAAAAGTGGACAATGTTTCTGATAAACAGAATACAAGAAATAATTTGAATTAATATATATTCTAATTTGGAAAGTGATTTGAGTTGAAAATAAAATAATAAATGATTTTTGATAACTATTTGTAACAATTAATGTCAACAGCGTTATAAGCCTTGATATTTTAATCATAAAATAGAAGAGTGTAAACACTATACAGAAAAACTTGGTTTTAGATTGTTTATTTCGCCGTGAATCAATGCTGATTTACAAAATATCTTGTAGCTTTGTATTTGATTGTAATGATTACATTAGAAATACGTAAAATAATTGAACATTCAAATATCCATGAGAATTATTTTACCATGAACTTTGCATGATAAAATGCAACAGTAAACTTATAACTATTCAAATATTGTTTCGTAGTATTCGAATCAAATTCAAAGGTGAAAATAAATAATAATACTAATAATGATTGATAAATTTAAGTGTATTTTTAGTATAATTGCGTAGTGGTTATAGGTGGGATTCAGGTCGCACGATTCGTTCTACATGTGATTCATCCGACGAATCTATCTTCATTCCAGTGTTTTTTCAATTTATTGTTAGTAGCGTAGGGAACAAACTCCGCCTGAAGTCCCTCAAGGGGCTACTACCGGTCCCAAGCCCGGATAAAGGAGGAGGGTTGGACATAGGGTAAGCCACTCCATCCCGTAGAAAACTAACTCGCTAAAAATACGCTAACTAGAAAAAATTATTCAAACCATTTAAACTCTGTCCTGGGAGTCAGATCTTCGTTTAGATGAATTATGACGCCTCATGATGAAAGCCGAGTTCCTTCGGAAGTCACGAGGCCGATGCCTCTCCTGACAGCCAGACCAACCATTTATTTAGCTAAATGGAATGCTCGTACAATGTGGGAGACTGGGAGAGTTTTCCAAATTGCTGCAGAAATGAGGAGATACAACCTAGAGGTGCTTGAGAACAGTGAAACACATTGGACGCAAGTTCGACAACAACGACTAGCTTCAGGGGAGCTGCTGTTAAACTCCGGTCATGAAGAAGAAAACGCACCACATACACAAGAAGTTGCATTGATGCTATCCAAACAAGCACAAAATGCACTTATATGATGGGAATCTCATGGACCAAGGATCATCAAAGCCCCCTTCAAAACAAAGAAAGAAGGCATTTCAATGAACGTCATCCAATGCTATGCGTCCACCAACGACTACAATGAAGACGCTAAAGATCAATTCTACGATAGGCTTCAGTCAATCGCCGAGAAGTGCTCAACAAAGGACCTGACTATTCTGATGGGAGACCTAAATGCGAAGGTTGGAATGGACAACACCGGATATAAAGACATCATGGGACGACATGAACTGAGAGAGAGGAACGAAAATGGTGACAGATTCGCAAACCTTTGTGCATTCAATAAACTGGTCATAGGCGGCACTATATTCCCACATAAACGCATTCACTAAACCACATAGACTTCACCGAATCACACCACACAGAACCAAATCGACCATATCTGCATCAACAAAAAGTTCAGGAGGACGAAGGAGGACGTGAGAACATAGAGAGGAGCTGATGTAGCATCAGATCATCACTTGCTAGTCGCCGAGATGAAACTGAAACTCAAGAGGCACTGGACAACGGGGAGGACAATATCACCAACATTGAAGAACAACGAAACAGGTGGGTAGAACACTTCAAAGAACTTTTGAATCGACCAGCCCCACTGAACTCACCCAACATCGAAGCAGCACTCACGGACCGCCCAATCGTTGTTGAAGAAATCAGCATGGCTATCAGACAAATCAAGTGTGGCAAAGCAGCAGGACCAGACAGCATTCCAGCAGAGGCACTGAAAGCAGACGTAGCGGCAACTGCAAGGATACTCCAAACTCTCTTCAGAAAGATCTGGGATGAGGAACAGGTACCAAAAGACTGGAAAGAAAGACTTCTGTTCAAAATACCAAAGAAAGGCGATCTCAGCAACTGTGACAACTACAGGGGAATCACTTTTCTCTCAATACCAGGAAAAGTCTTCAACAGGGTATTGTTAAACAGGATGAAGAACTCCGTAGACGCACAACTTCGAGACCAACAGGCAGGATTCCGTAAGGATCAGTCGTGTACAGAACGAACCGCACCTCTACGGATCATTGTGGAACAATCAATTGAATAGAATTCATCACTCTATATCAACTTCATTGACTACGAAAAAGCATTTGATAGCGTGGACAGAACAACGCTATGAAAGCTTCTTCGACACCACGGCGTGCCTCAGAAGATAGTCAATATCATACGGAATTCCTATGATGGATTAAACTGCAAAATCGTTCATGGAGGACAGTTGACAAAAACGTTCGAAGTAAAGACCGGTGTCAGGCAAGGTTGCTCACTCTCACCCTTTCTCTTTCTCCTGGTTATCGACCAGATCAACAAGACGTCAACATCTGAAGTTAAGCACGTGATACAATGGACATCTAGGATGCAGTTGGATGATCTAGACTTCGCAGATGAACTTGCTTTTCTATCGCACACGCAACAACATATGCAGGAGAAGACAACCAGTAGAGCAGCAGCCTCAGCAGCAATAGGTCTCAATATACACAAAGGGAAAAGCAAGATTCTCTGATACAACACTGCATGCACCAATCCAATCACAATTGACGAAGAGGATTTGGAAGGTGTACAAACCTTCACATATTTGGGCAGCATCATCGATGAACACGGTGGATCTAATGCAGATGTGAAGGCATGGATCGGCAAAGCAAGAGCAGCATATTTACAACTGAAGAATATCTGGAACTCAAAACAATTGGCAACCAACACCAAAGTCAGAATTTTCAATACAAATGTCAAGACAGTTCTATTGTATGGGACGGAAACCTGGAAAACTACGAAATCCATCATCCAAAAGATACAGGTGTTTATTAACAGTTGTCTACGCAAAATACTTCAGATCCGTTGGCCGGACACTATAAGCAACAACCTACTGTGGGAGAGAACAAATCAGATCCCAGTGGAGGAAGAAATCAGGAAGAAGCGCTGGAAGTGGATAGGACACACATTGAGGAAATCACCGAACTGCGTCACAAGACAAGCCCTCACATGGAATCCTCAAGGTCGAAGGGGGAGAGGAAGACCAAAGAATACATTACGCCGAGAAATGGAGATAGATATGAGAAAAATGAACAAGAATTGGATGGAACTAGAAAAGAAGGCCCAGGACAGAGTGGGTTGGAGAGTGCTGTTCGGCGGCCTATGCTCCATTGGGAGTAACAGGCGTAAGTAAGTAAGTAAGCGTAGTGAACAAGAACACAAGTGCGGGACAATCGAATGTATTTGAACAAAATTACAGAATTTCTTGGTAAAATCTGAGAACCATACAGTAAACACTTCATTCGCGAAATATCAGTCGATCGTTTCAAACATCATTGTTCCTTCGTTTCCACACTAATCATTCTCTGTTCTCGTTCTCTTTTCTTCGATCTTCCTAATCTTCTGCCGCCAAGTATTTCACTTTCGATCAATGATACATGCTACTTATATCTATCGACATCAGTAGCACACACCAGTAGTGCGGTTAAATGTGAAATTTAATAAAATGTGCGCATGCGTACATAATTTTTGCCTAAACATTCAAATAATTAATACAGTAATAAGGATTCACAAATACATGAATATTTATGGATATATGGTATCAAATGAGTTTAAAATAAAATAAAAATTTAGGTATTTTTAGTGCTTAAAAGAAATGATAATAATAACAATGGAATAAATAACAAATAAAACTAATTGCTGGCTAAAAATAACTCACTGAAATTATAAATATGTTAGGTGAGAGACTATATGCAACATCATTGATTTATATTGACAATTTTAAGCAGTCATTTCAATTTACTTGGAATAAGGAAGTGATATGTAGAATGTAAAGAAAGTGGTTACTTTATGTTTTGTACATCGTGATAAATAATAATAAAAATTTCATAAAAATAAATAACCTTAATGGTTCTTACATTTATTCGTGAGTCTATTTAAAAGTATCAGTGGTATTATTACCGAAAACATATTTTATATTTTCGAGAAAATCAAATACCGTGATGGAAAAATGAAGTTCTTTAGAACATATAAATGAATTTGTCTGAAGAATAAAAAGACCAAACTAAATCAACAGGAATATCATAAAAATAGGGATAGTTGGGTGAGAATAACATTATACGCCCCTACCTTTGGTGTGTACATTAAAATGACACCTAAGTAGTTCTTATACCGATAAAACAGATTTATAATTACTCAAGAGAGGTTTGAGTTTTTTATGTCCATGGCTTCAACAAACTCATGTATTAGTCTATGAGCGTTTCCATACACTGTTATAAGGATTGTTTATATATCACTCCCCTGATTGAATTTTAATTTGTTCATCAACAAACTGGATGTGTGTTTGACTAAACCTGAATAATGGGAAGTAATCAGAATACCTATAGGGATGATTAAACATGTATCAAATAAATTAAAGTGACAGTCATACGAATATTTAACTTCCCCTGTAAGATAAAAAAAAAACAGTCTGTATTAATATACTAACTACCCAAGGAATGATGAATTTAAATGGAAACCGGAAAAATGATGTTAGTAATTTTTCTCAGTTTCTTATAGTACTTATTTTGTTACCGATTTTGTCTTATATGATCGTTTTCTTTTTTAACTTTTCATTTAAATATCTTAACAACTTCACATAAATTATCATATTATTTTTCAAAATAAATATTGTGTGAATATACCATATCATTGGAGTAAGTAATTACTTATTTACCTAATGATTTATTTTTATTTTATTTTAACACATAGATATTGGTACAAGGAGGCACCAAATACATATGCGCCACACAGATCTCATTGGATATGTGTGAGGGCTGTGATACTGCCCGGGTGCCCAAACCGAAGCAGGTGGTTTTCTTAGGGGGCCACACCCGGAGCCTTAGACCTAAAGGTCTAACCCACAAGGCAGTGGAGCATCGTAAGGAGATGCAGTCCCATGGTAGCCGGTGACCAATGATTGGTTCATACGCCATTTGTTCCTTCAGGATACTGGAGCCCATGTGCACCATTGGTTTGGGGATCCGGTTAAAGCGCCGGACATTCGCTTTTCGTCCTCTCATTTTCGTAAACAACACCCCCGCCACGAGAAGGCAGTGAGTAGGACTTCTCTGGCAGAGGCTATATACGCGTGGCCATGTGAGAGCATTTCGGGAGGGAGAGCGGACTCTCCCCACTCTCGGCCGTACCAGGGCATTTGGGGGCTTACCTAATAATATAATTACACAGTTACAGTTAGAGGAATTTCTAATAAAGCATAAAAAAAGTGAGTGAAATTCTGCCATTAACTTTAATTCATTTTAATTAAAAGTATAAATAAGGAGTATTGTGTTAAACACAAATAGTTATGCAACGTAGAACTTGACACACAAATAGTGTATTTAAATATGATATACAATATAATGTGATTTAGAGTATAGGGACTCAACGTTTTTCTTTCGAATGTACCTTATGCAGATGCTTTATGAATAAAATGGAATTGGAAATGTGGATTATTGAATACCACAACTAAGTGGCTTAAAATGTAATACACACATAGTGAAACGTTCGTATTTGGCTACCTGTTAAGAAGTTGGATACTTGGAGGAAATAGTTGTTTAGCACTTTCTGTTGTAATTTATGACGAAAATAACTGTGTAAATATCCATTTGTCATACGAAAATTAAAGAATGTCATGTAAATGTAAGGTTACTGTCAAGACAAAATTTCAAGCACAGTTCATCAATCAAGAAAAATTTATATGTTCAACTTAAGGAAAGAAACGAATAATTACGTTTTAATGTAACAATTTCAAATATGAATATTTTTGTTAACAAAAGGTTTTACTGTGTTTAAAGTTTGAAAGGATATCAATACTGAAACCTAACTTACTGAGCAATAACGTTGAGTTATGGGTAACCGAGCGGCCCCTCTGTAGTCACACTGAGGCGCCAAGTAATAAAAAGAATCTTAAAATCTCCTAAAACCCAACCAATAGTTTTTATTTGTACGGAGAATACGATAGTCTTAATGACTAACAATTATTACTCAATTCATAAAATAATGTTAGCCAAATTAACCTGTATTGAAAAAAATACGTTCAAGCATCACACAAATTTTATCAACTAACTAGAAATTAATTTCGAAATTTTACTTGTAGTCAATATAAGAATAAATGTGTTTTTACACATCTGATGAAATGCCTAGTTATCTGGGAAGTAGTTAGCTGTTATGACAATGGTAACTCATAATTTCATGGTGAGCAGTCATACATTTCACATTTATCAAAAGACAACATTTTGCTGAATAATTTCACAGCAGAGTAATTCATAATATGCTACATAAAATTTACTTAGATTCATTGTTTATCACAATAATATATGTGTATAATACCAACAAACCTAAAAAAACAGGGATAACTGGGATAACCCCTAGACGTTTGATGAAGCATCGAAGTAAAAAGTAAGGAAAGATTGACATCTCTCTTAGTTATTTATATCAAATTTTAATGTCTTTTGTCTTATTGATCCTGAAAAAAAGCTGTAAAATAAGCCATAATTTTATCCATGCTTATCTATACTAAACAGCATTTTCTTTTGTCTGGGAAATCACTCAGTTTATTATGTCCATCAATCGACATGATAATTATTATCCATGATCAGTCTATATAAAGTATTCCAAAAAATACTAACTCTGTATGACGTCCTACTTTAGTTGTAACATACATGCGCACATACATAAAGAAAAGAAAACATGAAATGGTAGACAATTTAGTTCGAAATTACCAATAATAAATACTTAAACTATTCATAATTTAAGAAAATGTTGATTACTGAATTTAACTTCAAAGTATGTATACAACTTCTATTAATTCATTTTTTTGAAAGATTTGAATAAAACTTTAACCCCCATTAAGTTTCAGAGTGGATCAATTTAAAGTGGACAGATAGTCTAAATAAGCAATTAAATTGGTTGAATAGCTTTTTGAACGAACATCTTTATCTTTTTATCTTTCATTTTGCTCAAGTTTTAGCTTTACGTTTCTCTCATTACTTCAATATGCTATTTGTATAAAGGAGATACATTACGCAAAATAAGTGTGTAGTCTGTAGAGATCTTATACTTTGGAAAAAGTGGATAGTTGTAAAATTGATTGATCATTGAGCTGTGAACAATGCTTTATTTGTCTAATTGCTTAATGCTAAACTGATTCTATCACTCAAACTTCAATGAAGACGACAGTCTCTCTGACTTGAAATTTTGTGGGCTGTGTTGTGGCACTGATCGTTTTCGATTCAAGTGAGACCTGTCACCAAAGTATACTTACAATCTTGGCAAAAATGATACTTCCTATGGAAGTCTATTCGTCCACAAATAAAAATTGTTTGTTTCTATGGAAATAAAATGAAGTGTTGACTTGGATGACGAAAACTATTATTTTAGACAAAGTTCATAAGTTTATATTTTACATATAAGAAACAAAACGGTTTTTCTGGGCATAAATAGCTTACAAAGATCTAGTTGAAATATTTTTTTAATTTTGAAAAACTAAAAAACGTTGCATCAATAGCACGTTGATGTTATCCTATACATATTTGCACATAATACGTTAATGTATAAATATATAGAGATAACAGTCCACCATTCTTCTTTGATGAAACATATTAAATTTTCTTTCTAATATAAAACAACTTCACCACCAGACCAAACTATCTATAAAGACTAACTTTCATCATAAATTGTAGAAACGAAACAATTTACTTAGTTTCCTATTTTATTAGGACTAAAATTGTAATCATACAGAGACTAAACCACATTTAATACTGCAATGGTAAGGAAAACAAATACTATTCCTCTCTGAATAAAGAAACACATTCACACCGTGTTAATATTAACGAAAGAACAGTAAGAGTAGCATATTCCTACTTTTTTTACTAAAATTTATGTACATTTACAAGTCGCTGATTTATTTGTACATCGAAAAGTTTCTATTGCTGCGATAATCAATCAAAATAAGTTAAACTTAGTACGTCTTTTGTCTGGATGATATAAATAAAGAAAACTACAAAGGATAACAAATCCATTTTAATAATAATGAAGGATATTACTCACTTTTGGCAATAGCTTTTTACACTACATATGTTTCAAAAACATCATTTTCCTTTGAAGTGATAAAACATAGTAGACATTAGTCAATGTACATTTTTCAGACACAAGTAGTCAGTTGTAGTATAACTAAGAAAACATTTTGCATATTTTATACTAGGACGTTAGTGTAATACGTCAAATGTCACGATTTTAGTCTTAAATATTAACCAATTATTACAGCTCAATTTTGCAATGTGGAAATGAAATCAATTAACTTAAACACTGTATAGTACTGTAATTAGCAGAAAGTCAGTAATCACTAAATAAGAACAACATTATCTCTGTAAATCAATTACAGTGTGTGTGGAAATAGATAAATATCGTAGTGACCACAGACTATTTATTGCTTTACTCAATAAAGTTCTGAAACCCTCAAAAACGGTCTAACTTGATATTTTTGTTTCATTATATTTTAATTTCAGATGAGATACTACAAACGAATACTCTTCTGACTGGTTACTCCCATTAATTTAACTTAAAAAAGTAATTGATCATATTTCAATCTTTATAATCACGATCAAAAGTAAACTTATCATCTTAAACAATTATTTGTGTCAAAGACTAGAACAGAATACTTTTCCCTAAAATCAAGTTGAAAAACGATAAGAAGAGTGGATTAATACGATTAACTAAACAAATGTAAATGAAATAGTTTGTAAAAGACCCATTTAACCGCAATACACCCTTTAAATTACTTTGTTCAGTCTAATATTTTAATTAGGAAAGAAACGAAATCACATATTATTCAATAAACAAATACATTTTGGTCTACGTTAACTTACTAATTACTAATAAATGTTTACAAACTTATTACTACATTTCATTTTTGTTTAACAGATTTGTTAAAATGAATCTTACTTCATTAGACATATGACTAAAAGAAATGAAATCCACAAAAAAGCTTTAAACGGGGATACTTGAGGGAAATTATCATTAGTAATTCTCATTTAGATGTAAATTACAAAAAAATAATTTATTCTGTTTTATTTATTTCCTTAATTAAACAATCTACTACTTACAATATGAATTTATTTAGCTAAATTAACATACAAATAACTAAATCTATAAATTTATGCATAAATAACAAGAATTCTATGATTAAACAATAGCAAAACAATCTTAAGTCATTTATTAATGTAATGAAAATTATTTTAATAAATAACTGCAGTATAGAAATTAAAAAAAAAGTTTTTACAAACAAACGTGTTAATAAATAAATAAACCAATAATATATTTGTAATATCCCAATGAGTAAAAAATTAGATTTTCTGACATTTCGTGACTTAGTGTAAGTCACTTCTTCAAAGAATAAATAGCCAAATCACAATTAATCTAAGTTTAAATAGTATCACGGAACAACATGGAAAAAAAGTGTTAATACTTTGTATTTGACTAAAGGCAATTTTTGTAAACATTTATGAGCCCTAGACATGATTTTTTTATGAAGATATTATTAGGAAGTAAATACTTACTATAAAAATCAATAGTATAATTTATCAACACTGGGTTTTAAGTTAAAACTATAAAAAATACTGTTTTTTTTATTAATATAATATAAAACTTTAAAATATTTCTGACATTAGTTGACTTAGGGGTGAAAAGTTACCACAAATCTCTGATGTCAAATAAAACAATATGCATTACAAATAATATTTTTGGGTAAGAATAAAAATTGGCATGAAAATGTAATCTATCATAAATAATTTTACAATATACACACAAGTATATTTGAACAAAAATAATAAATTTATTACTTATTACCTTGTACAATGAATGCTGCTAGAAGAGCAGCAGTACTTTCACTACATTGCAACCGACCAGAACGTAAATCAATTTTGATTTGTAAGGCAAATAGATATCTGAAAGTAATCCGTAAATTAAGTTAGAAAATAATATAATTTGGAGAAAAAAAACACTATTTAAATAGCTATATTTCATAAAAGAAGCAATAAGATATAAATAAAATGTATGCACATCGTAAAAAATTCTCATTTTTGATATCAGAATATACGTTTTCAACATAGAAAATGAATATACATAAGATATATATATATATATATATATATATATATATATATATATATATATATGAAATTTATTAAAACCCCTCTAAATACGAATATTATTCTTTTAATCCACTTCAATAATGTGTATGGAGATAGGCATGTGTATATTATGAGTGGAATATTATACCGGAGAGAGAATTCATTTAATCATGAAGCACTAATCAGTGTAGACAACTAATCAGTTTAATAAATGGATGATAAGAATAAGATACACTAACTAGTTTGTAATGTTGGCAAAAGAGTAAAATTTTTGTTTTGATAATAAATGTAAAATATTTGCTACTATTAATGGCTTTTGAAGAATTTCATCAAAACAACAAAAATTAAAGCATTAGAGAATTAAATGCATCTTTAGATATGTGAAAGCTCTCTTTCAATCCAAACAGCCCGAAATAATAAAGCGAATTAACAAAATCAAAAACGTACAGTTGGTATTGGGAAAAAACATGTAAAGCTTAGTGAATAAGCAAAAAATGAAGGTGAATATTTATGTATTAACTTATACATAAAGTTATTTATTTTCACAACGCTGATTATAAACTTTTGAAAAGTTTAATTTGAATTTCTTCACGAACAACATTAACTTAAGAAGAATACCAGCTTTATTAAACAGGATCCTCTACCTTAGATAATTGTAACAGGATCCTTACACAACAATACAAGTAATTATTTATAAAAATTAAGAGTAAAATGCATAGGTTATTCATTCATTTGTCAAGCTGACTCGAATGAAAACAAAACATTGTCAAAGAATTAAAGAAAAGAATTTTTACATAATTCTAATTCAAGTAAAGCAGAAAAGACCGATATTTTAATGAAGTTAATATGAACTTTTAATTGAGGAATAAATAAATTACTTTAATTATCAACTCGAAATATCGATATTAAACATCATTTATCTGTTTTGTGAATTTTTTTTCAATAACAATTTAATTTTTCGAATTTTACTAATTTTAATGTATGTTATTGACAAAAGCGAATATTCTTCATAAAAAGCGATTCATTTTATTATGTAAATTTTATTTTTCCTGTTTCGTTCAGATCATCAATGTTGTACAAAATAGATATCCATAAATAAATAAGTTAATGATTGTTAGGCTTATATTTTGTCTACGATTCTTCAACTTACGACATTTGGTAGAAAATAAGCTGAAATTCGATCTTTGCTCATTGCTACATTTACAAATGCTTATTGTAAATAAATAGGTCTGGCATCTAAGCGGTTAAGTAAAATAATACTTCGGTTAAATATGTTATTTTCTTTATACACAGCAATTTGTCTTGAATCACGCTTATTATCGCATTCCATCATTATTTTTATGTGATTGATTTGTATCTTACAAATATATTGTTTGGACAACTAAAACATTTTAAGTAGATAATCGTTTTAAAAAATTGTCAAAATGGGTTATAGGTTATAATAAATAAACGATTTTATCACATGGTCACCATTTTCAAAGAACACTTTATGTTAGATTCTCGAATGTCTCAATCAGATTTGACAGAAATCATATTCCTATTTAAGTGTTCAAGTTTAAAAAAAGATGATAACTTTAACAATGTTTCTGAAAAATCAATCAACTCATGAATACATCATAATACAGTTATTCACATCAAGTTTCTATAATAGTAATTGCAGTTTTTCTTGACTAGACATGTATTATAATAAGTATTTTTTGTAACAAAACTATTTCAAATTAAGAATCATGAAGGACACCTTGTTGAGTTAGTTTATCAAAATAATTGTAGAATATTTGGTTTTAAAAAAGTAAAAACATTTCCTACTTGGATGTATTTTCTAGGTGATTTTGTTGAGAAACACAACATATTAAAACAAATCAAATATTCTAATAACGGAATGTAAAATATTCTATGCATACATAAATAATATAACTTAGATTTAATAAAAACATACTACACTATCGAAGGCCGTTTAGCAAAGCTATGCATAAGTATGTTCATATTCAGTTACCTGGTCAATTCGTCTTCCAATAAATTTGGATGAGGGGTATAAAACTTGACGACGAAAGAATAAAGAAATCTTTTCGAAATATTTATTTGTTTATTTATTGCTTTTGAATGATCTAACCAACACTAGAAAATACAAAATTAGATAAAAATTATCGAAAGTTACGAAATAACTAATTTTTCTTTTAAAAATGTTTTAAAATATTGTATGCTACATTACAACTATGAAAAAATAAAGCACTAAACAAAATCTCTAAAATGTCTACAAATATTCAAGATATTTCAACAGATAATACTGACATGACATAAAATTAACTAATAAAGGGAAATGAACAGGTTAGTCATCTTTACAACAGAAATATACAAGAGAGTTTTGCTTAGATATTATGGTCTTCAAAAATGTCACTTATATAATTCATTGAAAAGTTTCATACATAGGTAGGTAAAATAGATTTGAAAATGCATAGCAGTTAACCAAAACTTGATTTTGTAATTCGGTTAATGACAATAACCACCTTTTCATAATTCTCTGAATAAACACGAGTTAGTTGTTAAACATGATGTTTTAATACTTCCATAAAAATATTTCCCCGATCAAAAACATGAATTCTCTTGGAAAAACTTCTCAGTTAACATGTAATAAACTGATCAAGACCCAGAGAAAACAAGGGATTATCAAATCAGTTATTGAATGATGGGAATTGTCAACAGGGTTGTAAAGCCAAACACTGACAGTATAAACAACAAAACTAAACATGAATGTTAATACACATAACTGCCCTAGTCATGGAGAAACTGTAAGAGGTAATATTTGTCTCCCAAAAAAAAGACTTTCATATTGAAGCAATCTCACGCACAGAAGCCTAGGCATAAAGCATTTAGGAAGTAAATAATAAGAATAATTAACAAACAACAAGTTGATAGAACCATTATTTCGGAGGTATTTTTAACTGGATGATTAATCTTTAAATTTATCAGGAAGTTTAAGACATAAAACACTAAG